>JAQJVL010000406.1:84732-831682 GCA_035578905.1 Stictocephala bisonia | reverse complement strand
AAAAAAAGCCTTCTGTTTATACATATTTACAAAATTTACGTATCAATAAGCATTTAAATATATACATAGTAACAAAATTTTACATATTACATTTACATGATCTATGACATTTAGGTACATTTTTATGTTTGAGGTTAAACCAATTCAAGCTAAATCATTGTAGTATTGATTATCATTTATAATTCTTCACAATCAGGGTCAACGTCATATTGGAGAGTAGAAGAGTTACTGCAGGAGAGACAATTACAGTGTTCACACATGGTGGAACAGTTCAGTCCTACTTTTCGACACCCACAGTAATTTACGCAAGATGTTTTGCAGGAACAAGAAACAAGGTGCAGAAGATAATCAGGTGCAAAATGTTTAGAGCTGGATATTGGTATTAGTGTTTTTCTTAATCCTCCATATTGTTTGATGTGACCTATTTTCCAACCCCACTCTGTTGCATCCAATTTATTTCCAAGCCATGTTTGTATTTGTAAATACACTCGCAATATGTGTTCATATGCAGCTTCATATGTTGGAGGAAGCTTTACGAGGTCAAAATTAGATCTCAATTTTTTGAATTCTTTGTAAGTTTAGAAAACATAAAGTAGCCTGCTTCATTGAGGATGGAATATCGTTTTAATCCATAAAGATTAAAATAAAGTTTTCTCCGTTAAGCTTTAGATCTTCTTTAGAAACTCTCTTTTCAATAAACACAGATGCTTTAGTTTGGGATTCTTCTGAAGCATGTACCATTTCCATGGCTTTATTCTTCCCTAGACCAAAGAAACACGAAGTTGTATCACATCCTGTTACGGCATAAGCAAACAACAAGAGCTGTTTACCACTGAACTTTTTAACCAATTTGTTTATATCGTAATAAACTTTTGTTGGAAACTTTCCAGTTTTCTGTTGGTAAAAATAAATTTTTCCGTTATTAGGTGCAAGGGCTACTAACAACACTAACAAATCAGTATCAGTGCCGACAACTATTACAGTACATGTTTTCTTGTTTTAAGTTGGTGAAAAGCTGTTTCGACAATTGGAACATCTGCATCCTCCTCGGCAACCACAGTTTGGATTCCATTTCGATTTAGTTCTAGAGATAATAATTGTATGAGGTTCTTTTTGTTACTTTTATTTCCTAAGAAATCTTCTTTAGCAGTCATGCACCTTGTATTTTCATCAAAAGTAATATCGCAGGAAGACCTTTTTGCTGCTCTTCTTGTTTGGTGGAGCAGTTCTCAGGATAACATCAAAAACTACAGTGAGACTTTCCCCATAACTCTTTGTAATGTAACTGCTATAGGATTTTATTATATGTGCATAAGTAGTGTCCTTTGGCCAGGGCACATAGTGAATAAGAAATCCAACATCAACCACTATGGCTGAATCACTCGCACAGACGCTCTCTTCCTCTATGACCTTTTCGAAGATCTTGATTGCAGATGATTTAGTTCCTTTGCGTATAGAAACGTCATCAAACAGAGATGTGGCCGTGAGGCTAATTCATATTCAAGGTAGGTATTTAGTTTTTGAGGGCTATCACACACACATAAAATCCTATTGAATAGTTGTTGTGAGTTTATATTAACTTCCTTACTTCGGACTGTGACTCATTTGTGCCCTAGTTGAGTCTTAATCATATCATTTCTTCCAGAAATTGTGCGCGTACGAGAGCACCCCTGCCCCACACACTAGACCACTGCTGCCCACCGCGACACCCAGCTACTAAAATCCATCTTAACACACTCCCTCTCATACTAATGTTTTAACAACTATGTAATTATAAAGCTTATAAAATGCGCAAAATTATTAAATAAGTGGGTTTGTTGGAATGTTAATATTTTTTTTATTAATAAGCAGAAATACTTCCATTATATAATTATAAAATCAAGATTTTCAGATATTTTGTTAAATAGCGATGAATCTGTTGATTTTAGCTAAACTTCTGTATGTACATAAATGAAATAGAATGTTATGAGGAAAAGAAAAACACTACTACCACGAGTGTGCAAGTTTTCTGAGCTAAAATAATGGCTTTAAAGTACGGATCTGCACCTTTACACGTTTAGGGGGTAGGGGGAGGAGGTTAGCAAGAGGGGTAGAGTTGGGGACTTTTGAGGAAATACTCCCCCTACAGTGTAGTAATAACTGGAAAATTTTCAGCTTTTTACTAACTATTCCCGACATCAGCCGAAATTTAGCCTTCATTGACTGGGCTATAATAGATCCATCTCCCGCCACTTTTCAACAATGCTAATATATTCGTCTCTCGCCACTTCTCAACAATGCTAATAGATCCATCTCTCGCCAATGCTCAACAATGCTAATAAATCCATCTCCCACCACTTCTCACCAATGCTAATATATCCATCTCCCGCCACTTCTCAACAGTGCTAATAGATCCATCTCCCGCCACTTCCCAACAATGCTAATAGATCCATCTCCCGTCACTTCTCAACAATGCTAACTAAATATAAGTAGTATTTATCCATGGAAAAATAATAGTGACCGGTACTAGTGGACAATTTTTAAAAATGTCTGAGACTCAGATTCATTTCACAAGATTTTAATATTTATAAAATATATCTTAGTATTTTATACAGGGTGTCCCAAAACTCTCTGGAACTTTTCAGCATAAATTTTTCCTTAGGTCAAGACAAACATATTTCATAATATAAACATGGGTCTACGGTGACTAATTTACTGTCTGTCTGTATGTATGTGTTTTTTATGAATTATTTTATAACTCAAAAACTATTTAAGATACAAATTCAAATTTAGTATACATGTGTAGCTTAACAGTTAAAACAAATTAGTAAAATATAATTGCTGTAAATAAATTAATTTCAAAATGGCGGCCTTTTAAATGTTTTAATGTCAAATTTTACGAAAACTGCTATAGCTATAAAAAAGTTAAAAGTTAAGTAACATATGTACAATTAAGAGACAAATTAAACAACACATTATTTACTGAAATCGAATAATAAATATCCCAGGTGCGACAATTGTTGTAAACCAAAGTAATTTTCCTAATACAATAATGCATACCTAAAACACTGTTTAACTGCAAATATGAGGCGCTGCGCATCATTAATCAGCTGTTTTATATACTCTTCATGTTAACAATGGGTCGGTGATTTATGAACTATTTAATTAGAACTATGAAACAGCTGTTTATTTGTAACGCATTGTTGATAAAAGGAAAATAAGCATTAGCTGTTAGGTGTCAAAAATTTCTTTTAATACAGTAGTATTGTTTTTTTCTCCAGCTCATTTTGGTATAGGCTACGTAAATTGTTACATTTGAAGTGAGGTGGATGGGACGTGGCGGCTGTACATTGGCCTGCTAGATCCCCTGACCTCAAACCATTAGACTTTATTCTGTTAGGGCACCTGAAAGAACTGGTACACAGCACAACAGTGGAGAGTGAAATGGACTTGGCTGGCAGAACTGTAGAATGTGCAGCAAGAATTAATGTAAATATTTTTGAACGAGATCGTCGATCTGTATAACAATGCTGGAGACTGTGCTATATTGTTGTAAGCCGTCATTTTGAGCACCTTTTATAAATATGTTTTGTGAAAATATTTGCCATTCAATTTTATAGATAATTAATTAATAATAAACAGCTGACTGTAGTTGGGGATCCTTCGGGACACCAGGATTTACGCTAGTATTATGACTGTCACAACTTGAATATCACCTATAAAATTAGCGCTCCTCCTAAAAGAAATTGTTTTTTAATTAGCATAATACGTGATGGTATACATACAGTACAAGTAAACGTCACGCAACACAAATTTATTTCAATATAAGCACAAAACGCACAAATATATTACAATACAAGTACAAAATGCACAAATATTATGATGATCGATTTTGATGAACCACGCTCACCTTCCTCAAACTAGAGGTATTCACAAAAGAATGGAAAATAGTGTTCTACAACTCAATTTATAGGCTTATAATCACGTGACCCCATTGGCTGGAATCGTCAAAATGGCGGCTGCTGAGATACTATTGGTTAATCCCTATTGGCTGTTACTTCTGCTCTTTTAGTCGCTGAAAATACATTATTAAAAACTATTTCAGAATCAAAAAAAGTATATGATTCCGAAATAGTTTTTAATAATATATTTTCAGCGACTAAAAGAACAGAATTAACGGCCAATAGGGGTTAACCAATAGTATAGCAGCAGCCGCCATTTTGACGATTCCAGCCAATGGGGTCACGTAATCATAAGCCTATAAATTGAGTTGTAGAACACTATTTTCCATTCGTTTGTGAATCCTCTGGTCTGAGGAAGGTGATAGTGGTTTATCGAAATCAATCACCATAATATTTGTGCATTTTGTACTTGTATTTTAATATATTTGTGCATTTTGTGCTTACATTGTAATAAATTTGTGTTGTGTGACGTTTACTTGTACTGAAAAAGAAATTGTACAGTATGTAGGCCTACCAGTGTTGGGTTGGGACAATGAATGTAATACGTTTTGATGAGAATAGCTCATAATGTTTAAAATCATTAAAGTGCAAAATAATTTATCTCTTCACCTTGTAGAGATTGAATTTGGGACAAAAAGGGTCGGTCTGGTGGTAAACACGAAAAATTAAATTCTATATTTCTAAAACCAATCAATATTTCTAAGGCAAATGAGTGAAATGAATGGATTAAAACATTGATTATCTTACTTAATTTGAATTAATCTAAGTGATTGAATCATGAACAAAATTTCAGTAGACTTTACCACTGAAGAAACTGATCGGGTATGACAAACCCACTTGTGGTGGACTCATTGACTACTAAATAACTCGTTGTTTACCATCTATATAACATTTTGAATAACGAATGTAGAGCATTTGGTAAAAAATACAACAACCCCTATCCGAGGCGTTATTTGCTATCCACCATTGTTTAAAAAAGCCGAGAACGTGGTCGTGTGGAGACTTCTAGTTGGCCAACTATTCAAACTTATCATTTATGATATCAGACCAGGCCGAAAAGATCGGTCTTGATACAAGTGTGGCAGGACCAGAAAGGTTTAGGAATCTGGCTACATCATTTTATAAAATAGTCATGATCATGATTTACCTTCAGTGTTTTCAATTGATCTTGAAATGTGATAATAATTGTTACTGGAATACGAATCTCAATAATATAACTCATTGTTGTAATTTTCTAGTTATGTTAAATCAACAACGTTTAATTATTGGGAATATATCCCATGGGATTCTTCAAGGACTGTGGACCAATAATAATCAGAGCGATTTGGGATTATGTTTTTAAGTACTACAATCATCACCCTTTTTGGATTTACTGGATAAGTCTCCACGACTGTGAAATTTGGAAATAAATGTACATGCGAGGGCCAGCCATAGTCATGCTACAATCTGGATATAGGAGAGAACAACATTACCGGAATTGTATAATCTGAATGTATAATAGGCAGTATTGAGACATCGATTCTTATCTCGCGGATCTGTGAAAGGGAGCGAGTGTATAATGTATCTCCTTGTCCCAGTTAGTGAGGTGCTTTCAGCTTCTACACTTTAACAACACAATCCGACTGGGTTTAGTCATTGTTGTGACTTTATCTGCGGGCAGACAATAAATGAGGTTATGTACACTGACTGTACAGTATTACGTACAATCTTCCTGACTGTATGAAAACAAATGTATCATATATTATTATGTACAATCTTCTTGACTATATGGAATCAAAGTTATCTTAGAATATTACGTACAGTCAGAAAACGTATGAAACCCTTACTGTATGAAACCAAATGAATCACACAGTATTACGTACAATCTTTCAGACTGTATGGAACGAAAGTTTCCTAGAATATTACGTACAATCTCCCTTACTGTATGAAACCAAATGAATCACACAGTATTACGTACAATCTTTCAGACTGTATGAAAAGAAAGTTTCCTAGAATATTACGTACAATCTCCCTTACTGTATAAAACCAATTATTGTATCATACACTATTAAGAGCAATCTTTCAGACTGTATGAAACGAAAGTTTCATAGATATAACGTACAATCTCCCTTACTGTATGAAACCTAATTTTAATAGTGTTTTACGTACAATCTCCCTTACTATATGAAACCAAAAGTATTATACAGTACTACTAACAATCTTCCTGACTGTATGAAACTAGTGATGGTAATCTATTTGTATCTAAAAATAAGTCAATAAAAGTACCACAGAAAGACGTCCATGCCAATAAAGTTGTACAAAATGTTATTAAAATCTTTAAAAAACTAAATTAAGTCATCAGTTTCTACAGTTTATTTGTTTTTTTATTTAATGAAAATCAGCAGCAAATCTAAAGAAGAAAATTAAATAAAATTCTTGTAAAGACTTGAAATTATTAAAAAAGTTTCCAAACTGTGTTTTTTAAGGTCACTGTGATAGATTGTTGTGTTCAATATATTTTTAAAACATGTACCACAAAGTAGACTTGCAGAATAGACGAATGCTCTAATCTTCATCATCCGAGTATTTACAGATTCCTCAAAGAATTGAAAAAGCATTCTTTCTGACTTTGAAGCCTATGTTGTCATGCAACATTTCATACAATCATTTGATTCTATCAAATCGAAGTTACACTGCAATATTATGTTCATCATTTATGTCCTTGTGGAACTGAATTTACTACGGATGTAACGAATTTACGTAATCTTCTTTATTGACGAAAACGGAAGTAGTTCTCTTAGATATAACAAGAAAGTTAAATCTCAAAGTGAGTTGTGGTTTGGCAATTTATATTTTGACCTGGTTTCTAAGAAATTAAGAATTGTAAAAATCTATTATTGTCATTATTAATTTTACAACGCTCATAATCTTAAGGTAAAAGGTTGCAGAGGAATTTTGATTTAATAACTTGTGAAATCTTTCTTAGTTCTTGCAAATAATTACAAACATCTCTACCATTTTTATCTGTTCAGATGTGAAACAATTGTCTTCTCAGTGTTGCCCTCTAATGTTTAGAAATCTACTTCTTTCAGAAACGAAACTAGTCACAAAGTGATCAAGTTAAATATATATTATATTTATTTCCTATTGCCTCTAAGGTATGCAATGGGTTGTAAATCACTTGATGTGTTGCAATGTGCGGTACGTAGTGACGTTTAACTAGATACTGAACCCAAGTATAATAAAGCCTTATATTTATGTTGAAACTCATTATTAGCACGACTTATGAACTTTACACCAAGACTACACCAAGACTACACCAAGACTACACCAAAACTACACACTCATGTCTTGGTTTTAATTGTTTCTTCATATACATTATTATCACATGAAATTTACTTGACAGCTAGAAGGTAGCTCGAAGAAAAATCTTTTTTAATATAAACGTTGTTTGAAACGGCAGTTAAGTTGTTACAAGGAAAAACAAATAACGAGTGTCATGTAACGATTGTCAGCTATCGCATGTCCTTGTTCCAATAATCGTCTTCACTAGTTAAGTGTGGTATCACGAACTACAGACTTCTTGAGGTAAGAATAACCGGTGTGTCGTCGTACGAAATGAAACACAAATAAATCGAAATATTATACCGAGTCCTTTTATATTTGCTCAATGTTTTGCGTAATAGTTGTAAGGTCCAATTTAAGTTTAGAAAAAACATCCAGAAGAGATAAATTAGTATTGATTTTATAATCGTAATTTGGTAGCTAATGATACTTACGTAATATAGACAAAGGTTGGTCTCGACTCGGCGACGTTCCGCATTATTGATACAGTCATACTTTGGTATACTGATACTTATGCAAAAAAGACAAAGGACGGTATCAACGTGGTTTTTATTCCTCAACGTCGTTCTGCATTAATGATACAGTCATACTTTGGTATACTGATACTTATGCAATAGAGACAAAGGACGGTATCAACGTGGTTTTTATTCCTCAAAGTCGTTCTGCATTAATGATACAGTCATACTTTGGTATACTGATACTTATGCAATAAAGACAAAGGACGGTATCAACGTGGTTTTTATTCCTCAACGACGTCAGGGCCGCCCAGAGGGGGGGGGGCAAAAGGGGCAAATTGCCCCGGGGCCACACAGACTTAGTTCACAGGGGGGCCACATTTCATGCAATAAAAAAGAAAATACTTCATAATCTACTAGATAAGAAACGATTCAGGCCTGTATCAAAATATCAAAAGTGATATTAGGCCTGATAAGTCTTCCAGTTTTAGTTTTAAAACGTTTAAACTAAACCATTTGTTTTATAGCAACCAGGGAGACTTTTGGAGCAAGTTGTACACTGGTCTTTGAAGTTTGTCAGCGGTCGACATAGTGGTGTGACAGCATACGCTCTGGTTGGTGTGTGACTGCAACTGTACCCCTCGGCAGTTGTCTTCTTTGCGAACAAGGTGTAAAGTCATGCAGCTTGTGAACACACCAAATTATAAATTCCAGTTTGCGAACATATAAATATACTTGAGTGGTGTGGACAGTGGGCCACCTCTATGAGATGTCCTGTTTTCGTTCAATATTTATATAAAACATGTCAAAAGACCCACTAACTTTAAATTTGTATTACTCAAAACTCCGTTTTTGGACGTGTTTAATACAAGCTGGACAAGAACGTTTCTGTATGTGTTATTTTTTAACTTTAATGTCAAAAGTATATACTACTTCAAACAAAATTGTTATACTTGTCCTAAATTCAACTCTATCTTGGCTTTTAGTGGTAGGAAAATTAATCGCTTGGTCACGTTATTTTCCTTACAAAACCATTATTTATGACTTAAGATAATACAGCAATTGCGAATTGATTTGTATTTGTAGTGGTTTGTTGATTAAGCTTTTATCCTTATTTAGATTTTTTCACAAATTCTGTTTATAAAGAAAAATAATCTTGATTTAGTGTTTCGAAAATCCCTTGACTCATCGTAGCAAAATAATAGATCTATATAATGTGAAAACGAGTGATCAGTAACCTGCGGCCTAAAGTATGCAAATTAATAAATTGTAATAAAAAAGTGGAAGCTTAAGAACAGCACAAATAAATAAGCAAACAAAATTAAAGTAAAAACATTTTAAAAAGGTCGAAAAGTCTTTATGAGAAAAGGTTCTTACAAACTTGGTTTCAAAGCTGGTAGTAGGCGGCGCACAGTGGAGTATTTGGCCCCCATTCGTGGCCAAAATTAGGTTGTCGCCGAAATCTATTTTAAATCACTCTATTTTTTCTTACAATCTTTGTTTATTTATAACAGTATATATTATGAATAAGATTTAAAAAATCAACGAGTTATTTTTAATTTATATAATTATTTATTTCTAAATATGGTGTCATGAAGGATAATCAAAAGCCATTATTTTGTAAACACTTTCTAATAAGTTTACAATTTATTGTTGAACACTTTGTTACAATAATTGTAACTATTTGTATATAGTATCATGTACGAGTTAACTCTACTAAAGACCTCTTACTGTACTTAACTTTGATACTTTTAAAACGTAATTGAAAAAGGTACAAAAGAAAATATAATATTTTTACTTTTAGTTCATATAAAAATAAAGAAATAATCCGTTTCCCAAAAGGAAATAAATAATGCACATATACATAGGTAAAGATAATGATTAAAACAATTATTAATAAAGTAAATAATAAATAAAGTAATTAACAAAAAAAGTCTAAAATGTTTACTCTATCCTCTACAACTCCTCACAACTTTCTTCCCCGGAACTGTTCCTTGCTAGACTTTCATCACTGTCCTCTTCGCCACTAGGAGCATCGTGAGATGGTAGTTTACCCGGGAGGAGAAGGCTCAATGTTCCACTTGAGAATGGCTTGCTTTTCTTTCTTGGTATCTGACGAGAACAGATCAAAAAAGGGTCGCTTGTTAAGAGTAGCCTATTGAGAACGTCTCGATTACACATTTCGCGATTGAATTTTCGGGCGCATCGCAATCTATACAATCTGAAATGTTTATTTCGTGCCTCAGCTGCTTCCTCCGAAAGTTGACCAATTGGGAGTACAGCATGCTTTATGATAGTTGCTCCATGCATCAAAACCTTATGCATGGTTGGGGTCATGGGATACCACGGATAAAGTTTTACGTACAGCTCTGCTGTTTCTCGAGCGTATTCAGCATTACAAACCTTACCATCAACCATAGTAAAGACCATCTTATGTTTTATTTTAGCAACTCCAAGTTGTGTAGGAACCTCGGTTTTGGTTAGATGTTCTGTTTGTTGTTCAACATACTCAATTTCTTCTTTAGTGATATCAACTGTTTCGTGAACAAAGCGTATGCGTATAGGTCTGCAGAAGCTAGTTTATGATGGGGTTGGGTTCTGCCAAACAACTTTTAACGTTGAGCCTTTGTTAGAAATTAGCTGCAAAGGGACTAGCGAACTCTGGAATATGTTGGCATCACTTTCACCAACATTACTGAACACTTTGCTTATTTGAAGTTAAATTATCTAACACTTCGTCTAAATACTGACACAATATTAAAGCAGTGTGGTCTAACAAAGCCTGCAATTTGACTTCTGCTAATGTTTCTGAAATACAAATTGAGTCATCTCTGGGGTAGTAATCTAGTTTAGCTTTTTTAACGATAGAGTAGCAAGGGTATAACTTTTATTATAAGATCTTATAGTTTCGTACTGATTCTTGGTGAGATCAGCATCAACTAACATGGAAAGAGCTTTCAATGGAGAGTTTTTTAAGCTTTTGGTTTTCTCTAAAAGTTGTAGAGATTTCTTAAATTTCGAGGCTTTAGTTGGCGTTTCAGTAATTTTCTTTATCATAACAGCAGCATTTGCGTTACCTGATGCCCTCTGACTCATACAAGCAGCATAGGTCAGCTCTTCAGGAGTTGATTGCTGCCTAAGCTCCTCGATTTTTCTACGTTTTGTCCTCTCGCTACAAGATTTAAAATCCTTCTCAGGCCTTCCGGAAGAACCTGAAGCAAAGTTTTGAATTTTCACTGTTTCCCTCAACCACTCTTAATTTTCTTTTCAAAAATCGTGTCTCTATATTATTGCTTAAAGACCATATTTTTTTAAAATCTGACTTAAAATACCTTAATGATCTATTGAGCTTTCCTCTTTCCTCTTCAGGGCACCTGTAAAGGTCAGATACACAATTCTCCATGTACTTAAGCTTTTCTTATATAACTTGCTTTGAGATTCTTTGACGATCTCATAAAGAAAACTGCGAAGTATTTCATGTTCCATCTTCAAATCTGAAAATATATACTCTTATAAATCAAAATAACTCCTGCATTTTAAGCAATGTAATTCACACTACACAGCTGTATTATCCAACTACAATTTTAAAGGAAAAAACAGTACTTTTCGTAAAATAATCAATTAAAAAATGTTATGGTTTTTTTTAGTGTGGTAAATCATAAAATATGCTAAACTAACAATATTTCAAGTGTTCACAAGCATTAGAAGTACACAATACCACTTTTTAACAAGCCCAAACGTAAGTAATCATTATAAACGGTTGAAAATCGCCTTTTTAATAAATGTGTTATGTGTTACAAAGAATATCAACAACATGAAGTTGCGAAGAAGTGATTTTTTCTACAGTTCATCAACTCTTTCATAATTTTTTTATTTTAAAAGGAACGAATATGTGAGACATTTTATTTAAATTCTAATATCTGTGTATTATAATAAACAAAACCGTATATTATAAAAGGGCCGACAAGGCCCGACAAACGTACTTTCGGCTTTTTAAATACAAAATAAATGTTTTTTATTTACTAATTTTATTAATAAAAACCCTGATACATGACTTCTCGTAATAAAATACCACATACAAATATACAAATATAAGGTAGTTACCTTCAATCAAACGACCACCGAAGCTCAAATCTCTCCGATAGTGTCCAAGGCAGTAAATAAATAAAATGTAAAACTATAAACTGAAAAAAAGCAGAGCAAAATCACGTTCATACACGAGAAGAGTGTATACTCAACTGGCCGTCGCCAGCGCCGGATGTGTCTCATGCCGCCGAGACAGACACTATTAGACGCGCCATTTCATCAGCTTTCCTACAATACCAAACACATGACTGTTGAGTACATTATAATTTTAAGCTTTTTGGCCAGGATTTTAGGTCAAATACTCCACTGTGCGGCGGCACTCCGTTCGAACGTGGTAACGTTGCATTCTTTCCTCTTTGCAGTAATTTAGTGCAATTTTTCAATATATGCACTAAATTTAAGAAATAGACGTATTTCAGTAGTAACTGTGTTTTGCACCCGAAAAACCCGCAGGCAAAATATACAATGTTGTAACAACGTGGCTGGAAGAGTTCAATTAATTGTCATGAAGGGTAGATTGGGGACATCGTCAATCATTAGTCTGTTTGTTTACTGTCGTCCAGTAAAGAAATATTTTGTTATTGTTGTATTTTATAGAGTGATATTTCTGTAATTTAATGCGTTCTTTTGGATTTCCTAGTAAACTACTATAATTGTCAATTAATTTAATTTTCTATGATTCATATTCCATTTCCAGATTTTGAGAGAACAAAAGGCTAAAGTTTAGGCCCAGTAATTTATGGTAACGTTTTATTGAAATCAATAAAAATAGACTATAAATGTTTCAATATAGTATTGTAATATACTGCAAAGTAAATTATATATTTTTACAGTATAAAAAGAATACATTATCGATGAAACCACTAAATTACAGTAGATTTTTAGGTACTTAAATCTGGTAAATATGCATACAACAACATCACCGCTCGCTTACCGGATGTGCAACAATATATGTGTATGAGTGGAGCTCTTAAGTACACCGTTAATAGATAAAACATCTTCATCATTGTTAAGTACAACTCCTTTTGAATAATATTTATTTTGTGACATTTAACTTGTTGTAACTCTTTTATTATCTGGTTTAATTTACCCTGAAACTGTAACAGGAACTGGGGTGTATTCTCAACATACTCAGTAGAGTAGCTCTTGATTAAAAACCATTTATGCCCACGTACGGGGTGTTCCCAAACAAATAGCATAATTGATTAATGTTGTCATTCATTAACATAACAAAATCTACGACCAATCAAAATAGTTTTCATAATTTTTTACTGTCACTGACGAACGAGTAAGCCATTTATATTTTTGACAATCATTAATACAGTATTTATTTATTGTTTGTTGCGTGATAAGTGAAATTAACTAAGATTGAACCACTGATTGAACCTACGTGAATTTTTGAGCGGGAGGGTCAATACCACTGTTCGTGAATGGGTGTGTGGGTGTGTCAATACCACTGTCACTGTACGGACGTGTACTCTGTGATGTACATCAATGATATAGTGTCCAATTTCACAGACATAAATTTTACTGTGTTTTATGCTGAGAAAATTGAGTTGGTACAAAATGCCTTTTATGCCTGTGAAATAAAAATTGAATAGTTTTAAAGTTTAGCACAAAGACAAACTAAAATCACGAGTATAAACTAGATGTTTTAATGTCCAACATCAATAAGCTATGTACCCAGTGGTCTACAACCTGTTTTGAAAACAATAACATAACCTCAACTCTCAGTTGACTGTTTTTAAAGCACTAGATGTTCGCGCTCGCCAAATTATTTTACTTCCTAAACATTCGGGCACTCTCAGTCTAAACTTGCTCTTTAGCTAGCAAAGTCAAGTGGCCTATACAAATTTATTTGCCCCTCCCTCCCTCATCCACAGCTAATATCATTGGTGAGGATGGCTCCTCAACTGGCAATCGAAGAGCTGCTGCGCCCAACTATGCAACTGACAGTGGCATTGCTTTGTTCGTTATTATTTATTTAATATTAAAGAATAGCAGTTTTGTTATAAGATATTGATGTTATTGTAGTGGTAATACTTAAGGAAATGTTTAAAAAGTATATGATAATTAGAGAAAAACTTATCGGAGCTTCGCAGCTAGCCCTGAGAAAACGTCCATGAACAAGAATCTTAATTACAATAGTAATCTAACGAAAGAGATGGTAAGAATATTGTAGTATGTGCTAAAAGTAAAATATCAATTATAGTATATTTGACAATCAGAGTAAATATTTTGAAGTGAAGGAAGGGGCCACACGGTAAACTTTGCCCCGGGGCCACACAAAGTCTCTGGGCGGCCCTGAACGTCGTTCTGCATTAATGTTACAGTCATACTTTGGTATACTGATACTTATGCAATAAAGACAAAGGACGGTATCAACGTGGTTTTTATTCCTCAAAGTCGTTCTGCATTAATGATACAGTCATACTTTGGTATACTGATACTTATGCAATAAAGACAAAGGACGGTATCAACGTGGTTTTTATTCCTCAACGTCGTTCTGCATTAATGATACAGTCATACTTTGGTATACTGATACTTATGCAATAAAGACAAAGGACGGTATCAACGTGGTTTTTATTCCTCAACGTCGTTCCGCATTATTGATACAGTCATACTTTGGTATACTGATACTTATGCAATAAAGACAAAGGACGGTATCAACGTGGTTTTTATTCCTCAACGTCGTTCTGCATTAATGATACAGTCATACTTTGGTATACTGATACTTATGCAATAAAGACAAAGGACGGTATCAACGTGGTTTTTATTCCTCAACGTCGTTCTGCATTAATGATACAGTCATACTTTGGTATACTGATACTTATGCAATAAAGACAAAGGACGGTATCAACGTGGTTTTTATTCCTCAACGTCGTTCCGCATTATTGATACAGTCATACTTTGGTATACTGATACTTATGCAATAAAGACAAAGGACGGTATCAACGTGGTTTTTATTCCTCAACGTCGTTCCGCATTATTGATACAGTCATACTTTGGTATACTGATACTTATGCAATAAAGACAAAGGACGGTATCAACGTGGTTTTTATTCCTCAACGTCGTTCTGCATTAATGATACAGTCATACTTTGGTATACTGATACTTATGCAATAAAGACAAAGGACGGTATCCACGTGGTTTTTATTCCTCAACGTCGTTCTGCATTAATGTTACAGTCATACTTTGGTATACTGATACTTATGCAATAAAGACAAAGGACGCTATCCACGTGGCTTTTATTGCCCAACGTCGTTCTGCATTAATGTTACAGTCATACTTTGGTATACTGATACTTATGCAATAAAGACAAATGACGGTATCCACGTGGTTTTTATTCCTCAACGTCGTTCTGCATTAATGTTACAGGCATACTTTGGTAGCTACTGGTACTGATGGCATAGACATAGATTGGTTTCGACTCGGCTTGTCTAACACTACGTCCTTCTGCATTAATGTTACAGTCATACTTTGGTAGCTACTGATACTGATGGCATACAGACAACGGTTGGTCCTTACTCGGCTTGTCTAACACTACGTCGTTCTGCATTAATTTTACAGGCATACTTTGGTAGCTACTGATACTGACGGCATAGACATAGATTGGTTTCGACTCGGCTTGTCTAACACTACGTCCTTCTGCATTAAATTTACAGATATACTTTGGTAGCTACTGATACTGACGGCATACAGACAACGGGTGGTCCTTACTCGGCTTGTCTAACACTACGTCGTTCTGCATTAATTTTACAGGCATACTTTGGTAGCTACTGATACTGACGGCATAGACATAGATTGGTTTCGACTCGGCTTGTCTAACACTACGTCCTTCTGCATTAAATTTACAGATATACTTTGGTAGCTACTGATACTGACGGCATACAGACAACGGGTGGTCCTTACTCGGCTTGTCTAACACTACGTCGTTCTGCATTAATTTTACAGGCATACTTTGGTAGCTACTGATACTGACGGCATAGACATAGATTGGTTTCGACTCGGCTTGTCTAACACTACGTCCTTCTGCATTAAATTTACAGATATACTTTGGTAGCTACTGATACTGACGGCATACAGACAACGGGTGGTCCTTACTCGGCTTGTCTAACACTACGTCGTTCTGCATTAATTTTACAGGCATACTTTGGTAGCTACTGATACTGACGGCATATACATAGATTGGTTTCGACTCGGCTTGTCTAACACTACGTCCTTCTGCATTAATGTTACAGTCATACTTTGGTAGCTACTGATACTGATGGCATACAGACAACGGTTGGTCCTCACTCGGCTTGTCTAACACTACGTCCTTCTGCATTAATGTTACAGTCATACTTTGGTAGCTACTGATACTGACGGCATAGACATAGATTGGTTTCGTTTAATGTTACAGTCATACTTTGGTAGCTACTGATACTGACGGCAATCAGACAACAGTTGGTCCTCACTCGGCTTGTCTAACACTACGTCCTTCTGCATTAATGTTACAGTCATACTTTGGTAGCTACTGATACTGATGGCATACAGACAACGGTTGGTCCTCACTCGGCTTGTCTAACACTACGTCCTTCTGCATTAATGTTACAGTCATACTTTGGTAGCTACTGATACTGACGGCATAGACATAGATTGGTTTCGTTTAATGTTACAGTCATACTTTGGTAGCTACTGATACTGACGGCATTCAGACAACGGTTGGTCCCTACTCGGCTTGTCTAACACTACGTCGTTCTGAATTAATGTTACTTTGGTAGCTACTGATACTGACGGCATACAGACAACAGTTGGTCCTCACTCGGCTTGTCTAACACTACGTCCTTCTGCATTAATGTTACAGTCATACTTTGGTAGCTACTGATACTGACGGCATAGACATAGATTGGTTTCGTTTAATGTTACAGTCATACTTTGGTAGCTACTGATACTGACGGCATTCAGACAACAGTTGGTCCTCACTCGGCTTGTCTAACACTACGTCCTTCTGCATTAATGTTACAGTCATACTTTGGTAGCTACTGATACTGACGGCATAGACATAGATTGGTTTCGTTTAATGTTACAGTCATACTTTGGTAGCTACTGATACTGACGGCATTCAGACAACGGTTGGTCCCTACTCGGCTTGTCTAACACTACGTCGTTCTGAATTAATGTTACTTTGGTAGCTACTGATACTGACGGCATAGACATAGATTGGTTTCGTTTAATGTTACAGTCATACTTTGGTAGCTACTGATACTGACGGCATTCAGACAACGGTTGGTCCCTACTCGGCTTGTCTAACACTACGTCGTTCTGAATTAATGTTACTTTGGTAGCTACTGATACTGACGGCATTCAGACAACGGTTGGTCCCTACTCGGCTTGTCTAACACTACGTCGTTCTGAATTAATGTTACTTTGGTAGCTACTGATACTGACGGCATACAGACAACAGTTGGTCCCTACTCGGCTTGTCTAACACTACGTCTTTCTGAATTAATGTTACAGAAATACGTTGTTAGCTACTGATACTTATGCAATAAAGACAAACGTTGGTATTGACTCGGCTTGTCTCCCACTCCGTCTTATCTTCCACAACAACGTTCTGCAATGATGTTACAGTCATAACATTGTAGTAGCTACTAATATCATTTAGACATAGGTAGGTCTCGAGTGTCTCGACACGGCTTATCTCCAAGTACGTTGCTTTGCATTAATGTTACAGCCTTGTTTTTTAGCCTCTGACACTAATGCTTTATAGAGAATGGTTGGTGACTTGTGGTTGGGGAATAGTTGTTATTGCTTTTGTTATAGTGAACCTTTAGTTACAAGGTTTTTTAAATAAAAATAATCACTATATTAAAAAAACACAGACCACATTACATGAGCCTCACACATTAAATGGGTCATGTCTGGAATTAATTTAAAAATATTTTGTTATTTAAATGCTAATGTGTTTTGATCCTTATTATTTTACTGTTGCATTTGAACTTAGTAATTTAAAATTTATCGTTAAAGGTAGAAACTATAAAGATAAATAACTATAAATACTATAAATATTGATATAGCGTCGTATATGTGACGTTTAACAATTGAACAATAAAATTTTACTCTTATTCATTCATCTGATCTCAATAGAGGAGCATGTTGTAGCCTATGTTAGGGGCGTACGTTATGTTTATATTTGAGTTCCACACCATTTGCAGAACAGGAAAAAACAACGTATTTCAAAATACAGTTTCGATGGCGAGGTAACGGATATAGCTATCAGCCACTGTAGGTGGGAAGTCTAGTAGACAAGACACTTGTCAAGGAAGAGGTACGCCCACCCCGTGGACAAGTCTAACCCATTACCCCACACAATTACAAGACGATAGCTTTATGGAAGGTCTCGTGATGTGTCTATTACCTGTTTTACATTTTACATCTGCACTCGACGCGTGTTGACGGCATGGAGATAAAATTCACTTAACATTACAACAATGTTAATTTTACATGTCGCTTTATTGTAAACATTAAGTCTGTCTCAGAGTAATAATTTATTACAGAATTATATTTTTTAAACCGTATTAATGTGGATTTTCTGATAAGGAAGTATTTCTTACTTACACATCTGATTAATTATTAAGTAAATAGAATGCTAATAGCATACTGTACTTAATATTTTTTTAATATCAATATTGTAGTTTTTTTAATGGCAAAAATGTTATTCATACCTTGAACAATTGAATTAATAATATAGACTATATTGCTAATTTGAAATGTTTATTTAAACCTTCTTTTTTATGCTATTTATTTTCTTTACTTGTACCTATTAAATCAAAGTCTGCCAAATCATTAGAGGCTGTATTATCCAGTACTTTTTCTAAGATTTGAACAACTGGATATTAGCACAAATAAAAGAGGCTGTTTTAAAAAGTTATTTTATAGCATTGGATTTGTCGTGATTGGTAAACATTTTTGGGAATTTCCAACGCTCCAAGTGTTTTAAGAAACCAACACAACGCTTCTACAGGTTTAAAACTCCAGTCGTCTTCAGGACGATGAAGAGTCTTAAGCTACATTAAAATTTAAGACTAATAAAAAAACCTATGCATATTTTAAAATGTCAACCACCTTCCCATCCTTAAGGTGGGAGCAAATTCCGCCTAATATTATCCTAATGTGTACAAATATTCCTTTTAAATTTATTCGCATATTCGATCGTCAGAATGGTATATTTTTCAAATACTTTATAGCTGAGGCTATTTTTTATTAATGTAAAATATAAATATGTAGAAGAAGTCAAACAGTTGACACGATTGTTAATTCTTAGATATTTTTTTCGATCTTATCTAAAACTTAAATTATTGGTAGGCCTATGTTTATCAGTCATGATTTTGTTATAAAAAGTGTTTTTATTTTTAATTTATCATACAAGTAAATTATTATTAAATAAATATTAACTATTTTTCATGAAGTATATTTTCAAAAATATTAATTTTACGATCGAGAGTCAACTTCAGTACATTTTAAAGGAATCTGCAATTATATAGTGAAACCCCACCATTTCGAAAAACATAAATAATTGTATAGAGATAATCAATTATTTAATTGTCAAAAAGCTCTTCTTAATGATTGGATATAATTTAAAATAAACTTTTTTCTCAAAATTATTATGGGTTGGAAAAACGGATATCTGTAAGTGTTAGCCTTCATAACGAAAGGCCTAACCATTAAAAATATATTGATTGAACATTTAACTATACAAGCTAAATACAAGCCAATAAAAAATTGACGTTTGCACTAACTAATAAGTAGTATTACTAGACTACTACGTTTGTAATACTAGTTTTGTTAATAATCTGACTGTAATCCCACCAAACATAAATGTAAACAAACATGGAACTATGATCCAAGCCAGGTACTAAAACACACTTGTTATTACAGCCGATATAGTCCCTGTCAAGCACTTGCTGCACTTAACTCGGCACTAACCAAACGGCGGGTCTGTGTACACGAGCACGCACTCTCACCTACTGACTACGGCCTTGTGATAACGCCGATACGGGCGGCCGCGCACTTTCCAGTGCATTATAGCAGGCGCCATCTAGGTTGTCAGCTTACTTGACCGTAAACTGTCTTGATGTTGTAGTTGATCGGACTGCCAGCCTATCTGTTACCTACTGTACACCATTATAGCAGGCGCCATCTAGCTTGTCAGCTTATTTGACCGTAAACTGTCTTGATGTTGTAGTTGATCGGACTGCCGGCCTATCTGTTACCCACTGTACACCATTATAGCAGGCGCCATCTAGCTTGTCAGCTTACTTGACCGTAAACTGTCTTGATGTTGTAGTTGATCGGACTGCCAGCCTATCTGTTACCTACTGTACACCATTATAGCAGGCGCCATCTAGATTGTCAGCTTACTTGACCGTAAACTGTATTGATGTTGTAGTTGATCGGACTGCCAGCCTATCTGTTACCTACTGTACACCTTTATAGCAGGCGCCATCTAGCTTGTCAGCTTACTTGACCGTAAACTGTATCGATGTTGTAGTTGATCGGACTGCCGGCCTATCTGTTACCTACTGTACACCATTATAGCAGGCGCCATCTAGCTTGTCAGCTTACTTGACCGTAAACTGTCTTGATGTTGTAGTTGATCGGACTGCCAGCCTATCTGTTACCTACTGTACACCATTATAGCAGGCGCCATCTAGGTTGTCAGCTTACTTGACCGTAAACTGTCTTGATGTTGTGGTTGATCGGACTGCCAGCCTATCTGTTACCTACTGTACACCATTATAGCAGGCGCCATCTAGCTTGTCAGCTTACTTGACCGTAAACTGTATCGATGTTGTAGTTGATCGGACTGCCGGCCTATCTATTACTTACTGTACACCATTATAGCAGGCGCCATCTAGCTTGTCAGCTTACTTGACCGTAAATTGTCTTGATGTTGTAGTTGATCGGCCTGCCAGCCTATCTGTTACCTACTGTACACCATTATAGCAGGCGCCATCTAGCTTGTCAGCTTACTTGACCGTAAACTGTCTTGATGTTGTAGTTGATCGGACTGCCAGCCTATCTGTTACCTACTGTACACCATTATAGCAGGCGCCATCTAGCTTGTCAGCTTACTTGACCGTAAACTGTATCGATGTTGTAGTTGATCGGACTGCCGGCCTATCTGTTACCTACTGTACACCATTATAGCTGGCGCCATCTAGCTTGTCAGCTTACTTGACCGTAAACTGTCTTGATGTTGTAGTTGATCGGACTGCCAGCCTATCTGTTACCTACTGTACACCATTATAGCAGGCGCCATCTAGCTTGTCAGCTTACTTGACCGTAAACTGTCTTGATGTTGTAGTTGATCGGACTGCCAGCCTATCTGTTACCTACTGTACACCATTATAGCAGGCGCCATCTAGATTGTCAGCTTACTAGACCGTAAACTGTATTGGTGTTGTAGTTGAGCTGACTGCTAGCCTATCTGTTACCTACTGTACACCATTATAGCAGGCGCCATCTAGGTTGTCAGTTTACTTGACCGTAAACTGTATTGATGTTGTAGTTGATCTGACTGTCAGCCTATCTGTTACCTACTGTACACCATTATAGCAGGCGCCATCTTGGTAGTCAGTTTACTTGACCGTAAACTGTATTGATGTTGTAGTTGATCGGACTGCCAGCCTATCTGTTACGTACTGTACACCATTATAGCAGGCGCCATATAGGTTGTCAGTTTACTTGGCCGTAAACTGTATTGATGTTGTAGTTGATCGGACTGCCAGCCTATCTGTTACCTACTGTACACCATTATAGCAGGCGCCATCTAGATTGTCAGCTTACTTGACCGTAAACTGTCTTGATGTTGTAGTTGATCGGACTGCCAGCCTATCTGTTACCTACTGTACACCTTTATAGCAGGCGCCATCTAGCTTGTCAGCTTACTTGACCGTAAACTGTATCGATGTTGTAGTTGATCGGACTGCCGGCCTATCTGTTACCTACTATACACCATTATAGCAGGCGCCATATAGGTTGTCAGTTTACTTGACCGTAAACTGTATTGATGTTGTAGTTAATCTGACTACCGGCCTATCTGTTACCTACTATACACCATTATAGCAGGCGCCATCTAGATTGTCAGCTTACTTGACCGTAAACTGTCTTGATGTTGTAGTTGATCGGACTGCCAGCCTATCTGTTGCCTACTGTACACCATTATAGCAGGCGCCATATAGGTTGTCAGTTTACTTGATCGTAAACTGTATTGATGTTGTAGTTGATCTGACTACCGGCCTATCTGTTACCTACTATACACCATTATAGCAGGCGCCATATAGGTTGTCAGTTTACTTGACCGTAAACTGTATTGCTGTTGTAGTTGATCTGACTGCTAGCCTATCTGTTACCTACTGTACACCATTATAGCAGACGCCATCTAGGTTGTCAGCTGACTTGACCGTAAACTGTATCGATGTTGTAGTTGATCGGACTGCTAGCCTATCTGTTACCTACTGTACACCATTATAGCAGGCGCCATCTAGGTTGTCAGCTTACTTGACCGTAAACTGTATCGATTTTGTAGTTGATCGGACTGCCAGCCTATCTGTTACCTACTGTACACCATTATAGCAGGCGCCATATAGGTTGTCAGTTTACTTGACCGTAAACTGTATTGATGTTGTAGTTGATCTGACTGCCGGCCTATCTGTTACCTACTATACACCATTATAGCAGGCACCATAGAGGTTGTCAGTTTACTTGACCGTAAACTGTCTTTATGTTGTAGTTGATCTGACTGCTAGCCTATCTGTTACCTACTATACACCATTGTAGCAGGCGCCATATAGGTTGTCAATTTACTTGACCGTAAACTGTATTGCTGTTGTAGTTGATCTGACTGCTAGCCAATCTGTTACCTACTGTACACCATTATAGCAGACGCCATCTAGGTTGTCAGCTAACTTGACCGTAAACTGTCTTGAAGTTGTAGTTCACCCTAAGGCCAGCCTAGTGTTCACTGTGATGCCGGTTGCAGCACCAATGTTCCATCTCGAATTGCAAATCACCACAACAAGAAGGGTTACGTGTTGTCTAGAGCTATTTTTATTGGTTCATGGCATGATGTGAAATATCTTGAAATGAATAATGTACTATTCAATATTTTGAGTGTACAATTTGTGGTCACGTTACTGTAAATTTATTTTATTATAGGCTAGTAATTTTTAAGGTAGTTTGCGATTCGATCTTTTAATCTTTTTAATATACTTGCAAAACGCACATAGTATATTTATAATATTAAAATGACATTAACATGTTTATATCATGCTTAAATGTTGATTTTACTAAATGAAATATGAATAAGCATGTTTAATGTATTATTTTATACTAACATTTATGAACATATTTATGTTCATAATAAAATATGTTTTAATATTAAAATATGAAAATATATTTAACTAAAAGACGTTTTGGATATAATTGCGTTATGTTATTTAAGTTATGTTTTGCTTAAAAGCTATTCTTTGGATTACTCATGGTTCCTAATTTGTTGGCTATATCAAAGGCTTTGAATTTTCAAAACAACACAACTTTCAAACAGGTTCTGTTACCCTTACGTATTTATTTCACACAACCTTTCATGAGATTATCTTTTGTGAAGTTTTAAAATTTTAAATATAAATATAAAAATCTAAAAGGACGGCTCTACACCAAGAAACTTAAAGTATTATTTCCAAAACTCGAACGGGAAAGTTGATATTTTTAAAGTGAATTTTGGGTATCGACCCTTTCATTTGTTCCAATGATATTCCCAATGGGTTCTCAGTTACGTCACCGGCGGAGTGACATCGGACGTTAGAGACTACTTGTCAGATTTATAACATTTAGATCTTAGCTTTAAGCGGTCAGTGTCATACTAGAATCTATATTTTCCGGTGATATTCGCGTCAAGGTGCTAAACGTCTGGTTATCTTGAAAATATTGTGAATATCACCTTGACGCGGTTGTTACCGTAAAATATAGACACCAGTTAGGATAGATCATATTTCAGTAAACAAATAAATTACTATAACAATGAAGCCACGTTCCTAGACACACTGTTTTTGATTTTAAGTGAGGGACACTTCAAGTAGGCCTTCAGTCAATTCTCAAGTTATTTACAATTTATCATGATATAGGCTATTAAACCTAAACTATACGTACAAAGCATATGTCTTAGCCTACTTCTAAATGCTCAATCATGGATTTAATGTAAATGTACATTCATGGTTACTCTTTAAATCGACTCATATTCATCGAAGAGATATGGGCGAATATAAATGATGAATGAGTGTGATGAGTGTAATCATTGTTACTAACTAAGGTCGACTGTTCCTCAGAAAGAGCTATTTATTAATAGCCCAGTAGTTAAGGCAACTAAGGGACCTACTCCTTTAAGAGGAATTTGAACCGCGTAGTTCTGGACTGATTTTCAGTTAATTGAAAAGCCTCTCCCCTAGACAGTATCCAAACCCTGAATACCACCCAACTACTCTCACCCCAGACTTTTCTGGTAGTGTATACATCGAAGGTAAACATTGAGTGGACGCCTTGTTGGTATAAAGAGGACCGGTTATAGAACCTATCGCCAACAATATAACCAAAGCTCGTTACTAAGTTAACCGATGCGTGAGATAGTCTACTGTAGTCTGCAGTAGCAGAGTACACGTGCAACAATGCACTAAGCTCGTTACTAAGTCAACTGATGCGTCTGGTACTGTAGTCTGCTTGTGGAAGAGTACACGTGCAACAATGCACTAAGCTCGTTACTAAGTCAACTGATGCGTCTGGTACTGTAGTCTGCTTGTGGAAGAGTACACGTGCAACAATGCACTAAGCTCGTTACTAAGTCAACTGATGCGCCTGGTACTGTAGTCTGCATGTGGAAGTGTACACGTGCAACAATGCACTAAGCTCGTTACTAAGTCAACTGATACGCCTGGTACTGTAGTCTGCAGTAGCAGAGTACACGTGCAACAATGCACTAAGCTCGTTACTAAGTCAACTGATGCGTCTGGTACTGTAGTCTGCTTGTGGAAGAGTACACGTGCAACAATGCACTAAGCTCGTTACTAAGTCAACTGATACGTCTGGTACTGTAGTCTGCAGTAGCAGAGTACACGTGCAACAATGCACTAAGCTCGTTACTAAGTCAACTGATGCGTCTGGTACTGTAGTCTGCTTGTGGAAGAGTACACGTGCAACAATGCACTAAGCTCGTTACTAAGTCAACTGATGCGCCTGGTACTGTAGTCTGCATGTGGAAGTGTACACGTGCAACAATGCACTAAGCTCGTTACTAAGTCAACTGATACGCCTGGTACTGTAGTCTGCAGTAGCAGAGTACACGTGCAACAATGCACTAAGCTCTTTACTAAGTCAACTGATGCGTCTGGTACTGTAGTCTGCAGTAGCAGATTACACGTGCAACAATGCACTAAGCTCGTTACTAAGTCAACTGATGCGTCTGGTACTGTAGTCTGCATGTGGAAGAGTACACGTGCAACAATGCACTAAGCTCTTTACTAAGTCAACTGATGCGTCTGGTACTGTAGTCTGCAGTAGCAGATTACACGTGCAACAATGCACTAAGCTCGTTACTAAGTCAACTGATGCATCTGTCACTGTAGTCTGCAGTAGCAGAGTACACGTGCAACAATGCACTAAGCTCGTTACTAAGTCAACTGATGCGTCTGGTACTGTAGTCTGCAGTAGCAGATTACACGTGCAACAATGCACTAAGCTCGTTACTAAGTCAACTGATGCGTCTGTTACTGTAGTCTGCAGTAGCAGAGTACACGTGCAAGAATGCACTAAGCTCATAACTAAGTCAACTGATGCGTCTGGTACTGTTATCTGCAGTAGCAGAGTACAAGTGCAACAATGCACTAAGTTCGCTACTAAGTCCACTGATGCGTCTGGTACTGTAGTCTGCAGTACCAGAATACACGTGCAACAATGCACTAAGCTCGTTACTAAGTCAACTGATGCGCCTGGTACTGTAGTCTGCATGTGGAAGAGTACACGTGCAACAATGCACTAAGCTCGTTACTAAGTCAACTGAGGCGCCTGGTACTGTAGTCTGCAGTAGCAGAGTACACGTGCAACAATGCTTTAAGCTCGTTACTATGTCAACTGATGCGTCTGGTACTGTAGTCTGCAGTAGCAGAGTACACGTGCAACAATGCACTAAGCTCGTTACTAAGTCAACTGATGCGTCTGGTACTGTAGTCTGCAGTAGCAGAGTACACGTGCAACAATGCACTAAGCTCGTTACTAAGTCAACTGATGCGTCTGGTACTGTAGTCTGCAGTACCAGAGTACACGTGCAATAGTGCACTAAGCTCGTTACTAAGTCAACTGATGCGCCTGGCACTGTAGTCTGCAGTAGCAGAGTACACGTGCAACAATGCACTAAGCTCGTTACTAAGTCAACTGATGCGTCTGTTACTGTAGTCTGCAGTAGCAGAGTACACGTGCAACAATGCACTTTACCGTGTGACGTCACGCCCAAGTCATATGACCTTTACGACGACCCTGTCACGAACCCATAAATATCACGGACCTGTCACTCCTACGCGGACCCGGCCGGTGAATCAAGATAGCGGAGTCTGCTGACATTTCCAACGGCGTCTCTGGGAACAACGCCAGAAGAACAATGTACCAGGCTTCCGGACATTGTATGAAAGTGTCAAAGCACGATAGCAAGTACGTGGATCATGTTTTTATAATTTAATAGCAATTTGGAGAG
Organism: Stictocephala bisonia; assembly: GCA_035578905.1. Classification (NCBI taxonomy): domain Eukaryota; kingdom Metazoa; phylum Arthropoda; class Insecta; order Hemiptera; family Membracidae; genus Stictocephala; species Stictocephala bisonia. The sequence goes on along the minus strand of JAQJVL010000406.1, from coordinate 805,097 downwards.
TTTATTTTTACAAGATGAATTGAATCCTATGCTAACCCATGAACCAAAGCAATAATTGTGAAATGTCCCCCTTGATATGAAACTTATATAAACGTTTCTTAAGCAATGAGTAATAAAATGACAACAACAACAAACAAAAAATAGTATATGGAAGGTTTTTGATGTGCTGGAGAGGTTGTTTGTGAATTTATAATATGTCGATAAATTTAAAGAAAGTTCCAAACAACAATAAGTGTGTGTTTAATATAAATTTACTTGTCACTGAGTAATTTAAGAGTAAGTTTTTAAGTTTACTATCATTTATTTTTTAGAATACTAAATGTTGTTACAATACCTTACCTCATACAATACATCTACAGGTATTGCTAAGCATATCAATACTATATCCATATGTTGAGTTCAACTGTGATATACGAGTATATACCAAACCCTACTTTACATCTGCTGACTGGATCTAACCTTTTACCAGAGACTTGACCTTATAAAGCTTGTTATATACAGGCAACTTAAATTTTGATTGTGATTTTACTTTTTAAAGCTTTTGCAAAAAGGAAAAGAGTGAGTATCACAAACTCGTATCTTTTATTTGATTTTCGGCTTTGAAACTCAATATTTTTAATATATTATACTCTTGGCGCGTCGCGGGCATAGAACCGTTTATGGTCACGGGTTGGCGCCTGGCCAGTTACCCAGTGCATCTGTGTATTTAGGCAGTATCACCTGACTTTGCAGGCACTCGCCAGATAAAAGGCAGACATTTTTTTATTGATTAAAACAGTTATGCCTGTTATTTAAACACTGCGAAAATCAACAATATACCATAATGCTGTTAATACAATAATTTACTGATAAAATATTTGTTTTTAATTATTTAAATTTGTACTTAGTTTATAAAGTATACTGTAAATATAAACATAATAATTTAGTAAAATAATTAAAAGATTATTATTTTGAATAAAATATTATTCAATACATAAAAAATTATTTGAAATATGTCATATGTAGATAACACCTTTTAAATAACTTAATTCCGATATTTTTAAATCTTTGAACAATTTAATTATCTTAGTTTGCGTAAATTAAAGTTCTTATCATGTGCCAACAAAAATGCTATGTTAATAATGAAAAAACTATACAACTTAAGTAAAATCTAAAGTCGTGTCATTCTTTTAACTCTGTTAAAAAATGACGCCAGTAACTTATTTGCATATTCAGTCACAAAGAACATGTAATGAGGGGGTTGACTCCTTCAATTTGCTTACTAGCTGGAGGAACAGGGGCATACTCGTTAATCATCAAGAGTAGATCACTTCAAGTCTGTAAAAATAGGCATAGATGATGTTTTCCCTGAATTATATAATGCATAAGTATTATGCAAGTCAAAATATATGGGCTTAAAAGCTTCGAAAACGTAAATGACTGAATACTTCATTAAAACACCTACTGCTTCAGTCAAAAGTACTGCAGAAGTGAATATCAAAGTAACATTCAATTTGTTCATAACCAAAATGATGGGGAGGAGAATACAGTTATGGTTGGTTATGGTTATGGTATGGACTCAAAATTCTGTATTGCAGTTATGGTGAAATTACTGCAATAAGGTAAAAAAGTGGGCTATTCCTATTCACCCAAATTCTTTGTGAATCTTCTTCCTCACTGTCCACATCATGTAGAATTAAAATTTGAACAGGACTAACAGAAACGTGACTAAGGACTATGTTGATGTAATCCATAAGTTAAATTGTAAACATGGAGTTTTACTTGAATAGAATTACATTCAAGTGTAAACTGTTATGTCATGTATAAGATCGTTGGAATTAGAAAATGTTCAACATACAGTGAATTATCGCTACTAACACAAACTTAACTTTCTGAATGCTGGGCACTGATTTGCGGTAGGTACCACAAGTAAGTAGGAAGCCATGCCGTAAATAATTGTGACTAAAGGGGGAAACTATTGAATGGCGGAAGTCGCTGCGCACAAACAGGTTAGATTCTTCAAGCTGTCGTTGCGCAAGGCAGGTCCGGCGATGCACGTGGCAATACCTCTTGTAATGCAATCAAGCGGTTGGATCGAACGTCAGTAAATTATGTTACAGTCTTAGAATTCACTTAAGGAGTTATTGTATGAATGTGACGTAAGGTAGGCACTAGACAGTCATCAGGAAGTCGTGGGGTTCATTGAAGAAAACTATTCCACCACTGATGTCATAGATCACGTGGGATTCATGGGGAGAGTTGAGGTAAACACTTCCACCAGTGATGTTATGATATCACGTAGGATTCATGGGGAGAATTGAGGCAAATCCTTCAACCAATTACCTTCTTGGTCACCAGGGAGTCGTCTGGTGAATTGAGGTAAACCCTTCAACCAGGACGTCAATGGTTATCAGGAAGTCGTGAGGTTAATTGAGGTACACCGTTAAACCAGTAAATTAATTGATATGTCAGATTGCTTTATCTCCGATTGAAAAATTTTCTGCTAATTTCTGTCCATCAGGAAAGAATTGGTTGACTCGATTTAATCTGTCAGATAAAAGTGGTCTATATCACTGGCAGATTGTATCTGCAAGTAACAGGATGTTTTTTTTTTCATTTCATCAATTAGAGAACAGTTATGCTAATCATCAGTTTCCGTTTCAGTTTGTCAGTAAACATTTTCTCAGCAAGATTTCTTAAAACCAATGTATGTATAGTGTATGGTTTATTTCAGTTCCCGTTAATTAAGTAAAAAATAAGCTATTATAAATGTTTGGAACAAAATCCAAACAAAGTAATCTTCTGTCACGAAGATAAATCCAATCCAACAAGCCATTTAAGACTCGCATCAATGATTCTAATTAAGCATTACCACTTTAATTATCATCAGTGCCTTCTGGTTTGTAGGTTAGGTTATGTTGTTAGCACTTACAACCATTGATTGTTTTGTTAGGTTACGTTATATTAGGATCAAAAAGATATACGTTGACGTGTTAGTTCCATATTATGATATACTTCATATGTACACACGTGAACTTGCTACTTCGTTACGTTGACGTGTTAGTTCCATATTATGATATACTTCATATGTACACACGTGAACTTGCTACTTCGTTACGTTGAGGTGTTAGTTCCATATTATGATATACTTCATATGTACACACGTGAACTTGCTACTTCGTTACGTTGAGGTGTTAGTTCCATATTATGATATACTTCATATGTACACACGTGAACTTGCTACTTCGTTACGTTGACGTGTTAGTTCCATATTATGATATACTTCATATGTACACACGTGAACTTGCTACTTCGTTACGTTGACGTGTTAGTTCCATATTATGATATACTTCATATGTACACACGTGAACTTGCTACTTCATTACGTTGAGGTGTTAGTTCCATATTATGATATACTTCATATGTACACACGTGAACTTGCTACTTCATTACGTTGAGGTGTTAGTTCCATATTATGATATACTTCATATGTACACACGTGAACTTGCTACTTCGTTACGTTGAGGTGTTAGTTCCATATTATGATATACTTCATATGTACACACGTGAACTTGCTACTTCGTTACGTTGACGTGTTAGTTCCATATTATGATATACTTCATATGTACACACGTGAACTTGCTACTTCGTTACGTTGACGTGTTAGTTCCATATTATGATATACTTCATATGTACACACGTGAACTTGCTACTTCGTTACGTTGACGTGTTAGTTCCATATTATGATATACTTCATATGTACACACGTGAACTTGCTACTTCGTTACGTTGACGTGTTAGTTCCATATTATGATATACTTCATATGTACACACGTGAACTTGCTACTTCGTTACGTTGACGTGTTAGTTCCATATTATGATATACTTCATATGTACACACGTGAACTTGCTACTTCGTTACGTTGACGTGTTAGTTCCATATTATGATATACTTCATATGTACACACGTGAACTTGCTACTTCGTTACGTTGACGTGTTAGTTCCATATTATGATATACTTCATATGTATACACGTGAACTTGCTACTTCGTTACGTTGATGTGTTAGTTCCATATTATGATATACTTCATATATACACACGTGAACTTGCTACTTCGTTACGTTGACGTGTTAGTTCCATATTATGATATACTTCATATGTATACACGTGAACTTGCTACTTCGTTAGATGATTATTAATTGCCAAACAAATTCGGAAAAATTCCGAAAAAGCCCCTCCTACTTTTTTTTTAAGTAAATCAGATCCAAATGGACGTTATATGTAAAAGTAAGCTGACATTCCTTCTTGTATAAATGGTATGTACATTTGTAATAATAAATAAACACCGAACCCGATAAACGATCAAATATGCCGATAACCTACGGCAACCACCGTTTCCGAACTTGTTTTCGTTTATGTCTTATCCGACTTCCGGTTTTTTATGAGGGTCTGTGGATTTGCATAAGATGTTATTTAATAAATAAAGCCATAATCCATGACATTTATGGTCTTAAATTACACACATTAAATTTAAATCTTTTCAGGTTACGTTTTATGATTTCTCACTCAAATTCGCTTTTGGGTTAACGCCTAATACGAGCCGCTTACAAGATCAAACTGATAATTTCGTGAATAAACATACTGATCAACTTGTTAAAGTCTAATCTTGCCATTTCAGGATTATTATACTATATTAGAAGGCGAGGTGGCTATTTAAAAACCAGTCCTGATACAGTATTTCTCATTTTACAATTTTAATAAAATGTTTTTGACTTCAGTAAGAAGCACTGAAATATCTATGTCAAATTGCTGTCTTAAGTACTGTAATTATTTTATCTCCTTTAGGAAATTTAGTTTCATAATTTAGTGCTTTTATTTAGTTACATTGTTACGTAGGTTGGGCATGACTTTAAAAATATATTTAAAATAAGTAAAGATATTATAGATCATATATTTAAAGTATATGTGTACACCCCCAACCGGGGGATCCAAGTATGGTACGGCACTCCCCGAGGCTGCACTTGAGTCCCCAGAGGGCCAGCGCCGGGAATTCTGCACTCCTTTCTTACCAGCGTTTAATACAGATAGAGTAAAACGTACTCTTTTCCTTAAATACTTCACAAGAGAAGTCAATAGGTAAACTAATTTTACTAGTAAAAAAAGTTAAATTATTTCAGTTACATTATTTATTTCTAGGACTCACCGCTGCCAGGATGGTGAGGAGGTACCGCTGGGTCCTCTCGTAGTCCAGCCCCCGACTCACGGTCACCTGTCCTTGATGAGGCAGGTGAATGTTGAAGTATCCAAAGCCGTCCTCCGTGGTGACCCTGTGCCGACCCACCCCTTGGTCCGTGCCCAAGCCCCGACCGTCACCTGGTACTACGGAGTACTCTACCAGGCCGTTCACCCCGGCATCCTTGTCCTCCGCCTTCAACCCTCGGAATATAGTCGTGCCCACAGGTACCAGCTGGAACAGAACGTATCTTTGTACAAGTATTTATATTGTTGTTTGAAAGTTATTTATTAGCATTTGATTGTTCATGATACATGTATATAATATTTGGACATTTCCAATGCTTTTAGTGTTTAAGAAACAAACGTTTCGACAGATATAACAAACTCCTACCGTCTGTAGGTGTACTTACTAACTAAGCCTACATCTAGAACCATTTAAAAAAAAATTTTATTTTATTAATTTTTTTCTCCTTCTAGTGGTGGAATTGGAAAGGCACCTCAGTGGAATTGGAAGCTGGTTGGATAAGCTGAATACTGTATTTTGTCTATTTAATAACCTACACTATGTTTTGTTGAATTTTTTCATATTTTTGCATTTATTTCGTGTCTCATTGAATATTTTGTCTGTTTAATAACCTAATCTGCATTTGAATTTTCACGAGCATGTAGATCATGTTTGCAAAAAAGTCAGTTCAGGAATCTTTGTTAAAAAAAAACTCTCTTCCTTTGGTGACTTGACTCTGCTTTTGACAGCTTATTATGGGTTGATTTATCCCCATTTAAGTTATGGAGTGGCTATTTGGGGAAGCAAAGGTGGCAGAACTAAGCTTGTATTTAGATTACAAAAAAGGGCATTAAGGGCTATGTTTAAGAAATATCCAAGTTTTTCTTGTAAGCCACTCTTTAAACAAAATAATATTCTTACTTTTCCATCACTATACATTTTGATCTGTTTACTTTTGCATCTAAAAATAGACATCTTTTGGACAATAGTAAAAACCATGACTACAACACTAGGAATAAAAACAATTTTTCTATCCCCAAGCACAGGACATCTTTTTTTGAAAATCATTTAAAATACTCAGCAATGTTTAATGCTCTTCCCAACTCTATTTCACATTTAACAAGTGTTTCTTTATTCTTGATAAAAGTAAAGCTGCTCCTCCTAGAGAAATGTTTTTATAGCGTGGAGGAATTTCTTGCAAAGTAGATATTTGTTCTTTCATTTATTTTTATTTATTTATTCGTAAGACGCCGATCGTCAAGATATGGGCGAATATGGATTTCGAATGAGTGTGATGAGTGTAGATGAGCGAATGTAGTCATTGTTACAAACTAAGGCCAACTGTTCCTTAGAAAGTGTCATTAATTAATAGCCCAATGACAAATGAACAGCCGGTGATTATCAGCTGATCCTTCTCAAAATGTATTGACTCTGATTGGGATCGAACTGACAACCTTTAGCACATGAAGCTGGGATTGAACCAACTACGCTACCGACCAAGTTACCTATTACCTATTACCATTACCTAGACATATAAGATTTTATTTAGCATTATAAATTGTACATAGTTATGATCCATTTCATGCAGTTTTGTATATACTGTCAATTGAAATAAAGAATTATTTGACTTTGACTTTGATCTATGCTCTGTTGATTTTTTCATATTTTCCATTTATTGTTGTATGTCATTGGTTATTGGTCTATTTAAAAACTTGCTCTGTGTGTTGTTGACTGATTTCATATTTTGCATTTCTTTTGTATTTCATACTGTGTATTATATTTTGTATAATTATATAAGAGAACTTTAAACTTTCAAAAGAAATCCGTAGTATCTAGCATGTAGTATTAAGTCTTTTCTGATTTAGTATGGGATTTAGTAAGAAAAAACAGAAAAAAAGAAAAACAAAATTGTTTTAGATATAGGCTAAGTTAGTAAGTACGGCCGTAGAACGTTTGGCACACATTTTTGGCCGATTTGGAATGGCACGATTGGCACAGTCATTAGAGGGGATTAAGAAGGGTCAACCTGTAAGTTTCAGAAAGGCACGATTGGCACACACCGCCCGGCCAGGTAGTAGCAGCCAGGTGGCCAGAATGCGGGAAAATGGGAACTTTTTTGCCCCCGCAAATTCCCTGCTGTGGTGCTTGTTGAAGTAAGCAACTAACCTAACCTAACCTAACCTAACCCAACCCAACCCAACCCAACCCAACCCAACCCAACCTAACCTAACCTAACCTAACCTAACGTGAGGTTTAAATTTAAAAATTTGTTATATCACGGGCAAATGACTGCCACGCAGAGTTGACGGGAATAATAAAATTTCCGTTTTCCCTCGTTCGATGGCGTCTACCTGGTCGAGCGACTGTGCCAATCCTGCCTTTTCCAAGCAGGCGAGTTGACCCTACTTATTCCGCTCTAATGATTGTGCCAATACTGCCATGGGCAGAAGGTCCAAAAATGTGTGCCAATCGTCCCGTCCCCGTAAGTACACCTGAAGACGGCAGGAGTTTGTTATACCTGTCTAAACGTTGTTTTTTCTTAAACACTCAAAGCATTGGAAATATCCAAATATTATCTACATATCAAGTATTTATACAATTGCAAATATACTTTACTTAAACGTAAACCCTTTGTGTATGTATGTATATAGCCAGCTTGAGTAGCGAAACATACCCTATAAATTATTCAGGGATAGTTGAGAGTGAAGCTCCAGCCACTGGTGGTGTGACGTAGGTTCTACTAGTAGGAACGTTCACGGGCGTTCACACGTTCACGATGCAAAGCAGAACGTATGACAAAACTATATTTTCAGAGTCTGACTGACTGACTGGAGATGCTAACGAATCATTCTAGTTGTAAATCAAGGGTTTTATTGGCCAGCGCCCTTGAGACAGGGGCAGTCTAGGCGGAGCTTCACCAATGACTACAGATAGAATTCTATCTGTAGTCATTGGCTTCACTCTCGACTCTCCCTGAATAGAATAAAAATTAGTTTTAAGTATACCAAAATTAATAAGTTTTATAATAATAGTTGATAGTATCGTTTAAGGTAAATTTTTTTACGCCTTCAAAATTTGGAACGTTTTACGTTGGAAATAGGAAATTTAATGCACGCGCGTATTACGAGTAGGCTAAGAGAATTAATCTATCAGCATAATGGGGGGGGGGGGCGGTCTAGTTCAGTTTCTTTATCACACATCAAGTGTATTACTACAATTATTTGTTTTCTTCACGTTTATGTTTGAGTAAAGTTAAAATTAAACTGTTTGCTTACTAGTTAGTTGTACTAAAATTGGCATAAAATATACCCCATTGAGAAGTATATTGTAGGTTTCCAGTTTTCTCAAAGAGCAATCGTTAGCTTATGGCTTGCTCTGAACCGAGAACTGAATTTAAACCAAGAATATTTAGAGAAAAAATAACTATTTAAAACAGACTGCAGAGTAGTTGGAGTCATTTAGTCGAAATTTAATGCCCGAAATAAACCCTTAACTGTTATAGTGCAGTCTTTAAGGGGGGGAATTGTTTGGCATTTTTTTTCAAAATCAAATCAAAATATTTATTTGTATTAGACAATTTTTACAATTGTATTACAATCTTCGAAAGAATCAAAGATAGAACAAGTTTTGTGTTGTATTCTTCTAGTTTTTTAATTAGCATAATACGTGTTGTTACATATACAGTACAAATAAAACATCACAACATTTATTACAATATAAGCACAAATATATTACAATACAAGTACAAAATGCACAAATATTATGGTGATCAATTTCGGTGAACAACGCTCATACCTTCCTCAGACCAGAGGGATTCACAAAACAATAAAAAAAAAGATTCTTTTGTGAATCCCTCTGGTCTGAGGAAGGTGAGCGTAGTTCACCAAAATCGATCACCATAATATTTGTGCATTTTGTACTTGTATTGTAATATATTTGTGCATTTTGTGCTTATATTGTAATATATTTGTGCATTTTGTACTTGTATTGTAATATATTTGTGCATTTTGTACTTGTATTGTAATATATTTGTGCATTTTGTACTTGTATTGTAATATATTTGTGCATTTTGTACTTGTATTGTAATATATTTGTGCATTTTGTACTTGTATTGTAATATATTTGTGCATTTTGTGCTTATATTGTAATATATTTGTGCATTTTGTACTTGTATTGTAATATATTTGTGCATTTTGTACTTGTATTGTAATATATTTGTGCATTTTGTGCTTATATTGTAATATATTTGTGCATTTTGTACTTGTATTGTAATATATTTGTGCATTTTGTGCTTATATTGTAATAAATTTTGTGTTGTGTGACGTTTTATTTGTGTTGTATTCTTCTACATGTGTGATTTAGAGTTAGGGTTAAAAATTGATAAGTTAATGAAGAATACAGTGGACGGTGATCTTGGCTTATCAACTTAAATGGGAAAGAGAGTTGTATATGTGACCTTTAGAATGATTTTTGTGATCAAGACAATTAGCAATTATGTGTGGGAGTTAGCTTGTCAAGTCATGTTGAGTAAGATCCTCAACATGACTTGACCCACCCGCCCGCCCATACACACAGTAGTATTGATCCTCCCACCCGCCCATACACGCACAGTGGTATTGACCCACCCACCCATCCATACACGTACAGTAGTATTTACCCACCCGCCCCCGCCCCCGCCCATACACACACAGTAGTATTGACCCTCCCGCCCGCCCATACATACAGTAGTATTGACCCTCCCGCCCGCCCATACATACAGTAGTATTGACCCTCCCGCCCGCCCATACACGCACAGTGGTATTGACCCACCCACCCATCCATACACGTACAGTAGTATTGAACCACCCGCCCATACATACACGTACAGTAGTATTGACCCACCCGCCCCCACCCATACACACAGTAGTATTGACCCTCCCGCCCCGCCCATACACGTACAGTAGTATTGACCCTCCCGCCCGCCCATACACGTACAGTAGTATTGACCCTCCCGCCCGCCCATACACGTACAGTGGTATTTAGCTGTTTATTACTTTAAAAAAAATAATAATAAGAGTAGTACGTGTTGTTCTCAATTTTTTTTCAAAAGTGTTCTTTTATCAGAAAAACATAGTTAACCACTTGTGTGACTTTTTAGTTATACAAGAAAGTTAAAGTTCGTCTTATTTTACTAGGCGAAGTTAGGGCTTAGACGCCCTCTCTAACACTTAACCTGGGGACCATCGGATTTACGTGACATCCGAACCGCAGGAGCGGCTGGGCAAAAATTGCTAGTGGTCATATTGGGGATCGAACTCGGACTGATAGCGTGGCAAGTGAACGCCTTAGCCCCTTATCTACGACCGCTCCTAAAGATACAATGAAAAATATTAGTTTTTGATGACAATAACATTTTTTACATATTAACAAGGGCCCAACGTATCATTGAACAAGATATACCTACCTTCGTGTTTAATGATTATGTACAAGTATAAATAGTGAATATTATTAAGCAGAAGACGATAATTTGTCTGATATTAATAGAACACAGTAACATCGAAACATAAAGCTTTTTTATATATGAAATAACTTTTTACTATATGATATAAATAAATTTACTCCGCAATAAATTGCTCAAAATACTAAGTGAATTACAAACATTTTAAAATAAATTTAAAAAATCAGTTTAAAACATGACTATTTTTTTATACTATGACACAATATGTATCTTTTTGTTTTTAATATTTACTTCATATCCTAAAGAAGAAGGATAACAGCATTGAAAGTTGAACAAACCGCAGCGAAAGAGAAAAAATTTATAATTTTTCGAAACCCCTAAAAAGAGATCCATTTATGCCAGGTTTATTTGGAAAATAATATTTAAAAAAATAATAATAAAATAAAAATGTTTAGTTATAAAAGATACTATATGTTGTTATATTTTAACAGGAGTAGTAAACAATTTTGTTGAAACAAAATATTCTCAAGAATACAATTTCTGGGAATTGTTTTCCACTTGGCGTCTTGAAATATTTCATTTTACTAGTTAAGTGACACAAAATTCACTGTACTAGTAGAGAGTTAAACTAAAATTTTCTTAAACCAGTGTTAACTCTATGAATAGTTACTTTGTAAAGTATAGCCACTCTAGAAACGTGGGCGAACACAAGACCACAAAACCTAAACATGATGGCGGTGGACTGCTTTCTTACGAGTTCTGCTCTGAGAAGCTTTAAGATGAAAGTTCTCATGTTTATATGGATGGAAACAGTTCACAATTTGCAGTGTTAGACAACGTTTATGTAATCCAACTCAACGACTGCTTGCTAAGTAAAGTCTTAGTTGTTAAATACTTTTAAGTATGATGTCAATATAACAAATTATCTTCTACATGTGTGAAGATTAAGTACGTGTTGTTCTAATTTTTTTTTTTCAAAAATGTTCTTTTATCAGAAAACACAGTTAACCACTTGTGTGACTTTTTAGTTATAAGAAAGTTAAAGTTTGTCTTATTTTACCAGGCGATGTTAGGGCTAAGAAGCCCTCTCTAACACTTATCCTGGGGACCATCGGATTTACGTGACATCCGAACCACGGGAGCGGCAGGGCCTTGTAAGAGGTATTTTACTCCGTTAAAAATCACTAAAATACAAATTAGTTGTGCTTTATACTGTTAAAAATGCTGAATGATTGTTTAAGCTCTGCATATTAGTAAGGATTTAGTGTTCAACATCTAAGTACGTTTGATTTCTCATTGAAATTTTATATGATACTATACGTTTGAATTGTTTATACAATGTTTGCCAAATTTAAAAGAGAGATTAAAAGATGTATTTTGATACTCTCTTAACCTCAAAACATTCTCAAATGATGTGACCTGTAGTAGACCTATATTTCCCACTATTTATGTCTTTAGTTTTCCCACATTCGTACTAACTATATTCTTCTATATGTATCTAGAAAGTTTGCAATATGTTTTAAATATAAGAGGCTTGAAACTTCAAAATACCAGAGCTGGATGATAGCGCAATAGTTAAGAATTTTTGAAAACATTCAGTTCGAACCATCCATTCCGTAACCGTTTAAAGTTCCAAGTCTGACGTCTTGGAGTTAATTGATTTAGTTCATCAGGTAGTTTATTTAAATTTACTAAGACTTTTTTAGGTAGATCTGTTCTCTTTCTGATATTTTTATTCAGTAAATATGTTGCAAAATTTTATAAACTAACTTGCAAGAATTTATAAACCTAATGAGGTAGGCGTTTAAAACGTTCACAAAAACAACGCTAAAAGAGCATAAAAACGAAATAGAAAAATCAAATTTTACGTAATAGTCAACTTCACATTTATAAAATTTAAAATGGCGCTTATAAATTAAATTTTCTTGGTCTCCATATACATTTTAACCCCATAAAGCGCACAATCTCTTAAAGGTTATCCCGAAAACTTTTGATTATAACTTTTTAGCAGTAATGAACAAATTTCTACGATGTGTAATGTAAAATGTGAAATGTAAATACTACTGTAAGTGTATGGGTGGGTCAATACCATCGTGCGTTTATGGGTGGGTGGGTGGGTCAATACCACTGTACGTGTATGGGTGCGTGGGTCAATACCACTGTAAGTGTACGGGTGGGTGGGTGGGTTAGGGTAGGCATTCCTCTAACTTGTAGTTTCTAATCGTTCACAATTTTCATGTAAATTGAAAATGCTAAACAATTTTTTGCAGGTATACATGGCATTCTGAAAATTAGCTTTCGAAAGGTGCTATTGTACAAATTATTTACAATTATAGTAATTTCGTGCAGCAAGATATTTATTTATATAAATGTTTTTCCGTCAATATTTTTAATAATATCAAGATCGGGTACTGTTGATGGTAGGCTATGACGATGAAGATATTAACGGGGGGAAGGGGGGTGATGTAATCCTATCCGCCTCGGTCCAAAAAATGTTTTTGTAAACTTACACATAGGGTGTATGTTTCTGTAAGGACAGAAGAAAGAGACAAATAAAATAATTCTAGAACTCATGGGAAGAAGTTGTAAATTTAATTTAGTATTTCATGTGGAGGAAAGTCATCCTACTGTTATATGCTTTGAATTCAACATCTCATTTTAATACAACGTTATTGAAGATATTCCCTCGATGAAGTATAATTAATTGATGTTAATTGATACGTGTTGGGGTTTTATATGACCCCCTGCGGACAGCTAATACACACTTCAAATTAGTACTCACAGCTGGCAGATTGGAGGGGGCCAGACAATAGGGCACTATTATGCGAACAATGAAACCAGTCTGTGAAGGAACAATGTAACTGTAGTGTAATATGTCAAGCAGTGCGTGCATGGAGTAATAAAACCTGCGAAACAAGGAGGCTCAAGGTCAGGGCGGGATCAAGGCTTCCAGGTGTCCCAATCCAGCCAGAAGTGATTTTAAACAATTTCAGTGCCAGGTCATTTTTTGTAGGGTGTATCCAAAAGTGCCGGATTGTTTTGGGCGATCTTGCAAGCTTTTTCTAAAAAATCTATTGCAAGTTTATTTTTTGGAGTTTATTTTTTTACATTTTCATACAAAAATGTATGAAAATGTATGAAAAAATGCAAATGTTTGGCATCCCAGATAAGCTTATAAAATTGACACAAATATGTATAGATAAATCAAGATGTAAAGTGAAGGTAAATGGAGAATATACAGAGGACTTTGAAGTTAATACAGGAGTTCGTCAAGGTGATGGGATATCCCCTCTACTCTTTAACCTAGTCTTAGAAGATGCACTCAAAAAGACAAAAGATTTAAGAGCTGGGATCTATGTTGGATCAAAAGTAAATGTATTAGCTTTTGCGGATGACGTTGCTCTTCTTGCTGAAAGTAGAACAGATCTGGAAAATTTAGCAAAAGTGCTCATTCAAGAAACCAGAAAGGTGGGATTAGAAATAAACAAGGATAAGACAAAATATATGCATATAACGAGAAGACAGGGAATGAATAGAACACAAAATATTAAAGTGGACAAGTGGGAATTTGAAAAAGTCGAAGAGTTTAAATACCTTGGCATAAAGCTAGCACAAAACATAAAAGAGGAAAGCGAAATTCAAAATAGACTAGTCTTAGCCTCTAGGACCTACTGGGCAGTATAGAAATTACTTAAATCCAAAATATTGTCTAGGAAAACTAAGATCAAAATCTACCATACACTAGTCCTCCCCGTGTTACTATATGGAGCTGAAACATGGACACTGACAAAGGAATATGAGAAGAAGCTTATTGTATTTGAAAATAGAGTATTAAGAAAAGTGTTTGGTCCAGTATGCGAAGGAGATGTTTGGAGAATAAGAAAGAACAGAGAATTAAGAGAATTATACACTCACCCAGATATAGTAGCATTAGTGAAAAGTAGAAGACTAAGGTGGGCTGGACATGTGTGGAGGCGAGAAAATACCTCCATTATTAATTATATTGAACGATCGAACCCAGACGGCAGAAGACCCCTTGGCAGGCCAAGACTTAGATGGAGAGATCAGGTCCTCAAAGATATTTACAAATTGGGGACTACACCTGAGGCAGCAAAGAACAGAGCAGAATGGAGAGGCATTCTTCTTCTTCCTCTTCGTGTGGTGTAATGGCTTCTCTGTACAGCTCCCGGTTATTTTTACGCATTTTCATGGAAAAAACGATTAAATGACTCTAAAAGTGTTAAAAAACAAAAGTCTAGACTATTACAAACATTTTGTGCTAATAGGTTTTAACCGAGTAAATGTATTTTAGTTATTTTGACCATCATCAAAACGGGTAAGACCAAACCATGCATTAAGCCTAGCTTGCTCCACTTGCAATTTTCAATAAGTTTACAAACTGAAAGTATTAGAAGTTGCTCAAAGTTTTATTGCTTAAAACTCTTTTTAAGTGGTGCATTAGTTATAATGACCAATGATTTGTGATTTTTTACTGAACATTTTTTTGTGTTACGATAAATTAAATATACCGTAACAAGTTCAGTGTCGGCCATATTGAATGACTTGTAGTTTAAGTGAGAGGAAGAACGCTCTCAGTCAATCAGAGTGAACGATCACCCAGCCAATCACAGAACGGCACTGTTACTTTTACAATTATTAATTCATTATAATCTTGTAATAATGGGTAGAAGGCCTAAATGTGGCAAGTGCACTAAGGTAGTGACTGAGAATAGTAAGGCTATTCTGTGTGATTATGAATGTGGTTTGTGGTTTCATATTGACTGTTTCGGAGTTGACCTGAGTGAGTATGGACAACTTTCAAACTCAGATGAAAAGTGGTATTGCAATATATGTGATCTCAAAAGTGACAATAGGGAACTTAGAGATCAAGTTAAAAATTTAAATG
The DNA here is from genome assembly GCA_035578905.1 of Stictocephala bisonia. Lineage (NCBI taxonomy): Eukaryota > Metazoa > Arthropoda > Insecta > Hemiptera > Membracidae > Stictocephala > Stictocephala bisonia. The sequence continues at coordinate 789,534 of JAQJVL010000406.1, read as the reverse complement.
CTACTGTTAGTTTACTCCAGTCAGATCTTAAAGAATCTCAAGACTTATATGAAGCAGCGTGTAAGCGAAATTCTTGTATAAATGACCTTTATTTAGATAAAGAGCAGGAGATAATTAGACTTCAGATGGAAATTGACAAATTAAGAAGTCATAACCTCAATACTGGTTTTAAAGACAAATCACATAATCAATCTCTTTTCAATGACTCATTGGCATTCCCACCACTTAGGCTTAGTAATAGATATTCTGTTTTATCCGAACAAGGAGTTGATAATGATAGACTTAATAATGAAGATAATTCACCACCAATAAACTCTTCATTACGAAGGGAGGAGGGTAGATTCTCAACTCCAATAGGCTCCATAGCTCGACGGGGAATCAGGAAGAATCAGACAAACACATCTAAAGACTTGCTTAATGATAACCGTTGCCAGAGAACGATACACAAGAAAGTGAAAACAAGGACGGTATCTAATACAACTGTTGAAGTAGGACAGAGTAGTTTAAGAGTAGGGTATGATAAAGGCAGTTGCACTAAACATGTACCTAAATTGTTAATTTTGTCAGATTAGTCATGGGAGGAACATAGGCCAGCATATAAATCAGAAAATAGACAGAACAAAACTGGAGGTATTTTCTATGTGTCGCCCAGGGGCTGGGCTTGTAAATGTTATGTCAGGAATTGAATCTTTTAGTGATAGATTTACTAAGCAAGATTACATTGTAATAATAGGAGGCAGTAATGATATTGTAAGTGAGAGTAGGTCAATACTAACAAAGAACATCATTAATAGGCTAAAGGCCATTTCAGAGAAGACAAATGTAATTTTTTGTAGCTTACCTATTAGGTTTGATAGGCCTGAATTGAATGATGCAGTGCATCTATGTAATGTTGAGCTAAATGCTCTATCTGATATGAAACTTCTACCTATTGATAACATAGACAGAAAATATTTCACCAAACATGGACAACACCTTAACAAAGCAGGTAAATTTGTTTTAATTTCTAAGATTTTGAAAGCTGTGTATGATATTGATAGTAAGGTGCATAATGTAGGTAGTAATTTTTTAGATTAGGCCTACATCAGTCATATAAGCAGAACAATTTTGACAAACTTCATAATGTGAACGAATCCTTATTAAATTGTACAATGGTTAATGATAAAACAATAGATGTTTTTACTGTTCTGCAGCTTAACTGTCAATGTCTTAGAAATAAATTTTTGGACTTAGAGCATTTATGTATGAGTGAGAGTGTGGATGTTGTTTGTGTGTCAGAACACTGGCTTAAGGCAGGGGAAGTAGATCTTTATACACCTAAGAGTTTTGTAGCAGCCAATATATTGTGTAGGAATGTTTTTAAAAATGGGGGGGTTGGAATCTTTTTAAAAAGAAATATTGAGTTTGAGGTTGTTGATGTAACGGATTATTTTGTAGAATTGCATTGTGAAATAAGTTGCATCCAGCTAACCTCATGTAAATTGATTGTTATAAGTATTTATAGATCACCGGCTGGAAATATGGAAACTTTTTTAGAAAATTTTGAATTAACAGTTAAAAAGATTTTAGGTAAGTATTCTTCATATAAAATAATTATATGCGGAGACTTTAACATTGAAATGGCAAAACCTACTACAAATATCTCTTTAAAATTTCTGAATATATTGCGGTCTTATAACTTTTTCTGTGTAATTAAAAACCCTACCAGAAATAAAGCGTGTATAGACAACATAATTGTTAATTTTTCAAGAGATCTTTATAAAGCCAGAATATTAGGGGGCAGCTTTGCAGATCACGACCCTTTACTACTGGAAATGAAACTCAAAACTGATAAATGTTTAAAAAGTAATAATAACAATGGTAAAAATGACACATTCATCCGTACTCAATCAGACAATCAAATTAAGGAATTTGCGGAATGTCTGCTCAACAATCAATGGAGTTTTACCAAAAACTTGTCTAGGCCTGGTGGTGTATCTGATGCACAGATGTGTGATCGATTTTTTAAAATGTATATTGACCTATGGCACACTTGTTCACCTCTGGTTAAATGTAAATCTAATCATAATAATAGTTATAGAAATAAGTACAATAAGGTTAATTGGTATTCTGTGGAGCTTGCAGACTCTAGAACATTAATGCTCTCATATTTTACAATGTACAAAAATATGGTTCCAGGTACAATACAATCCAATCAGGCATACAAAATTTACCAAAATTTGAAAAAGAAATACAGAAAACAATTGGCAAATGCAAAAAAATTGGCTTGTCAAAATTATATAGAAAATTCTGCAAATAAGTGTAAGGCCGCGTGGGAAGTCATCTCGGGGGAAAGCTCACCTACACACACACAGCAGGTAAGTCTCGAACCAGATATGGTCAATAATTACTTTCTAAATTCTGTACATGATTTGGGGCAGCAGTTTGATAAGTCAGTTGTTTCAGCTATTAACCTTTTAAATAATACAAACTTAATTAGGCCTAATAGTTTCCGTTGGAGAATGACCACACCTGAGGAGGTGAGTAAAACAGCTGCTCAATTGTCGAATTCTAAGGCAATGGACTGTTATTGGCTTTCAAATAATATTATTAAGAAAACTATTCATTTAATTAATGTACCTTTGGCCTTTATTTTTAACACATGTTTTCACTTAAGTTACTTTCCTGAATTACTAAAATTATCCAAAGTAGTACCAATATTTAAGAAGGGAGATAAAAGCTCACCACAGAATTACCGTCCAGTCTCAATAGTTCCCATTTTTTCAAAATTATTCGAATCAATTATATATAGTCAATTAAGTGAATATTTTGAAAGAAACAATTTAATTTCAGTTTCTCAATTTGGATTCAGGAAAGGTATGTCTACCGTAACTGCAGTACAGCAAATTGTTGGGAATAGTCTAGAGGCGTTTGAAAATAAGGAAACTGTTGCTCTCACCCTTTTTGATCTCACTAAAGCTTTTGATTGTGTACCTTTTGATATTTTACTTTATAAACTTAAATATTATGGAATTGACACCCATTCACTTAACTTGATAAAATCATATCTCAGCAATAGAACTCAATATGTTGCACTCAACAGCAGGAATTCTGCGGTTGCAAGTGTCTCAACTGGGGTGCCCCAGGGCTCTGTCCTAGGGCCTTTTCTGTTCATAGTAGCCATAAATGATTTGCCATATAACAATACTAGTGTAAATACAATAGTATATGCGGACGACACCACCATTATGAAAAGTCATAAAGACCTAAATTATTTAAATGATGTAATTGAGGGCTCAACAAGGGATGTACTGAATTGGTTTCAAAGTAATAAACTACATTGTAATAAAGATAAAACTCAGAATTTGATACTTAGTCTCAAAAATGAAATTCCATACAATTCAGTAAAACTGTTGGGCATAAACATTGATAGTAAATTGTGTTGGAAAGACCAAATCAACAATATCTGTAAAAAAATATCCAGAACAGTATTTTTATTTTGGAAGCTAAAGCCACTTGTAAATTTAGAATACTTAAGAATTGCATACTTTGGCTTGTTTCAATCGCATATCACCTATGGGTTGATACTGTGGGGACATTCTCATTGTGTGCATGAGATATTATTAATACAAAAGAAAATTGTTCGCAATATGGCAGGGGCAGGGGCCCTGGAGCACTGCAAACCGCTTTTTGTTTACCTTAAAATCTGCACAATTATTAACCTATATATTTTTCAAGTCTTAATGTATGCCAAAGATAATTTAAATTTATTTCAAAAAAGACAAAACATACACAATCATAAGACTAGAAATAGAATCAATCTGGATATTCCTCATCATAGGCTTACCCTTACAGGCAAGTCCTATAAAATTAATTGTGTTACATTTTTTAATAAGCTCCCCGAGATTGCTTGGACAATACCACGTAATAAATTTAAAACTGTCATTTATAACTGGCTTCTCAATAATCCATTCTATTCTATTTCCGAGTTTCTAGAGTCTGACTTGAACATAACTTTTTTCAATATGTAAATGTAATAGTCTTTTCTGTTTTCTGTTTTAAGTATAGATTAATTTAAATATGTGTATGTTGAAGAGTAATTTATTGTAAAATTTTAATATATTGTAATTTATTGTTGAATCTTAATATATGGTAATTTTATTGTTGAATTGTATTATGTAATTATTTATTGTTAAATTTTAATATAATATAGTGATTTATTGTAGTTTTAATATGTAATGATGATTGATAAGCAAATTTTGACAGAGTGCAACTGCCTTGTTTTAGATTAGATTTGTAATTGTAGATTTGACATGTCCTATTCGAACTTATGTTTGTCAATGGAATAAATAATTCTTGATTCTTGATTCTTGATTGTTGGCGAGGCCAAAAACCAACTGGGGTTTCAATGGCCAAGGAGGTAAGGTAAGTAAGTTTATTTTTTGAAGAGTGATGATTTTTTTTTCATTTTAATTGTAATAAAATGTATATCAAAGAACAGTAAGTGAGAAACTACTTTATCTTGAATAAAAATATTACATAAAATTACCACTTTCGAAAAATATTTTTCTTAAAAATATTTCTCGAATAATTTTTTAAGAAAAAGTTTTTCTTAAAAATATTTTCAAGTTTGCACTGTTTTTATTAAAAAAAAACTTCACTCAGAATCACACTTATTGTCTCATGCACAGTTAATTTTAGTACAAAGAAACAAAATTTCATACTAATATATTCACAAATAACTAAATAAAAAATTATTCTTTCAAACAACGCACCTCTACCTCGGGAAGTAGCCATTGGTGTATTAGGCATAGCGTCATAATCAGAAATAGTATATCAGAAAAATACTAAAATAAATATTAACAATTGTTATTAAAGACATAAAAAGTATCTGTAATAAAATTTAAGTTTTGGACATATCGGAAGGACTGATTTTAGCGGAAATGTGTTCGGAATAACCAAATAACTTGGAATAACTCAAGGAACAGTCATGTTAGTTCGCACTTAAGAAAAGTGTAACTAAAATGTGAAATTTTCCTTAAAAATCGTTATTTTTGCACATTTATCGTCAATAACATCATAAATTTTAATCGTAGAAGAAACACTCTTTGTGTAAAAAGATTTAACAACAAAATTTTACACAAGATAGGATTAGTTAGAAAACCTAAAATAACTATTTTTATTTGTAAATTAATAACAAAAAATTAGGAAATATAACTTGTTTTTCTTGGTTTTTGCAGACGCTTTCATTTATACTTTCACTTAAACGATCTTCATAAAAAAGACCTTTTTACTGTGTAAAACTGATACAAGAGATATGGAGGTGGATGACTGCATAATCTGCACGAGAGTCTGCATGATACCCCTAGGAACAGGATCATACACCGTTGTAGTTTCACAGTTACATTATGTTTAATTACTAATGGCAGATAGGTAATTGGTAACTCACTACCGGCACGCCTCCAAGACTATGGATGGCAACGATATATCGACATATCGGAAATATCGATAAATATGTTTCGATATATCGATATATTAGTATCGCTATTGCTTTTCAATAATATCGACCATATCGATATTTTGGTCCGATATATGACTACTATATATCATCTAAAAAATAATGACGTTATTCTCTGGCCTCAAAATCATCACGATTAGAAAAAACACATTTAAATTGCCTCTTTAACGCGTACAAAACATAGATTTAAATAATAAAGTATCTTTATTTAGCATTTTTACGTGAGGTTAGCGCACTAAAATTTAGTTTAGTGAATTCATTTGCTTAAATTTAAGTGTTTATAAAAAGCCTTGTGGCATTTTTAAATGTGAAAACAAAAATAACATTTTTACATTACTCTTTTATAATTACCATAATAATTAGAGTCATAATTATTTTGAGTTTTATTCGTTCAACCCCAAAGTCCAAAACTTGTTTCGTGTAGATAAATGTATTTAACTTTTACATTCAGTGGGCTATTCTAAATAGTGACAGCAAAACATGAATATATTTTTGGTCATCACATAAGTGTTAGTGCATAATTTTAAACGGATAAATCATTTACAATTCGATATATGGGTTACCCATACATCGATATTTTTCTTCCGATATTATCGTAAGATCGATGTTTAGTTTGCGATATATCGATAATTTGATATATCGATATTTTGAAAATATTTTCCATCCCTATCCGAGACAAACTGTGACCACCATTTCTGTTCATACAATGAGTGTTGAACTGAACAGAAATCAACAGCATGAAACATTCAAAAGAAGGAAATCTCCAAGAGGACCAGAAGAAGAATAGAAATGGCTTCGTCATTCGGTGATATAAATCGTGTAAATGATACAGTTCACTGTTAAATGTGTGGGGACTACAATTATTGTAGTTTTTATGAAAGGGTTTGGATACTTTCATTCGACTGTTTCAGTTGGCAGCTGGCGTAGCTGGGAGATCACAGAAGTGACAATTCAGCTACCAAAATCGTTGTTCGTTTTAAAACCACCCAGGGGACACGTTCATGGTTGTGGACGCGAACATCATTCCCCAAGATCGCGTAGTTAAATAGTGTCCCATTGCGTTCTCTTCAGGGGGGATTAACTGGTTGTGATTCATTTGGAGAAGCAGGTTTTGAATGGTAAGAAACTGGATTTAGTTGTATGACGGGATATCAGCATGCAACCACTAAGACACAAATACTTTATTTACAAGATTTTATTATACTTAGATGCTTTATTTGTCTGATTTTCAATATTTTATTATTTTGGTAGCTGGCCTATGAAAGCCCTTATAATTTACATATATTGAATTTTTCTGTCCCTATACACAACGTCGAATACTGCACTTTTTATGTTTCTGTTCCGATACACAACGTCCATCACTGACTGCACTTTTTAGTTCTTATAATTCCGATTTTTAGAGAAAAATACAGTGTTCATATTTCATAATCATTGTACTTTTTTTATTTGTGACTTGTTATGAACCAGTGCATTTAGTAAGTAATATTCATAGTGGAAATTTAAATGATTTTAATAAGACTAAGATATTTTGAGTATCATGGTTTTAGGAGGACAACAAAGAACTACGTGGATGAAAACACGTTATTTACATGCAAATTTCTCTAAAAATATAATATTTATTAATTATTTTTTGCTGGTCAATAAAACAAGGGGGCCATACAAATATATTGATATTAATATTTTTTATAATATAAAATATCTATGATCTTATTTATTTATTCTTAAGACGCCGATCGTCAAGATATGGGCGAATATGGATTTCGAATGAGTGTATTCAGCGTTAATGAGCGAATGTAGTCATTGTTAAAAAATAAGAATAACTATTCCTTATAAATAACGGTCGTTAATTAATAGCCCAATGACAAATGAACAGCCGGTGTTTATCAGCTGATCCCTTTAAAAATTTTTTATGACTAATTGGGATCAAACTGGGAACGTTTAGCACACGAAGATTTCTTTAACCTACTACGCCATTGATCAGATATTACGAATGCCAGTTTTTTTTTTTTTTTTTTTACTTTACAATTCTTTTCTGCTTTACAGTGATATTTGTTAAAAAAGAAACTAATTTTTGAAAAAAAGAAGAACTATATTACTGTATTAAGAACTTCTTCTGTAGAAGGCCATGAAGTAGAATCTAGTTATTCATATAATGTGACTTTATTAACATCATATTATTAGGGCTTTGTGCAAAAATGTCCGCTATAGTTGAATTGTACTATGGAAAAGAATAAGAAAAAACTTTATTTTCTTAGACAAACAAACAGCTTAGAAAGAAAAGCAGGTTAAAAAAATACAATCACAAATATTGTTGCCACGTCAGACTAAAATAAGGTGGCTTAGTCTAACTTAGATCACGTTATTATAAAAATATAAAAAATTAGTTTTGAAGATAAAAATGTACAATAGTCTGTTATAAACCTGCCAAAATTTAAATAAAAAGTTGTATAATAGGGGTCAATCTGCCTCAAATAAACTTGCTCAGTTTGTCGTTGGGACACTTAGTCCGCGCCGTGCAAAATTCCAAGGTGGCCCAGGTTGTCCTTTCGTGAATAGACAATCTGAACTACATTCCTGGGTGGTACAGGTTGACGTTGGGTCACTTTGTCCTCCATGTGTTAAAATAATAAATGGTTCAGTTTGTCCTTAAGCGCGAGGACAAACTGGACCACTCTCAAAGGTCCTTGGTTTTTGCCTATGACTGTACTGTAATAACACTAAATCTGGGGTTGGTTTTTGAAGCTGAAAATCTTTTAATCACTTTAATGCCATTCATACAATTTACCCTGTAATTTTTGTAGTACACATTTATGTAACATTCATTATCACAAATCACGAGCTCCATAATGACCTTTTATTTAAATACGAGTACATTCATCTATAACTATTTATAGTTTTTGAAACTAAAGCAGCAAACGTTTGCTTATCGTAAATGATACAATCGCGTATTTATATGTTTATTTTGGTAATATCTCTAATAGAAATACATTTGTTTAGTTGTATTAATAATATTAATAACACATTTAATATAAATGTTTTAATATTAAATAGTTGTTTTATTCACATTCATCTGAGTCAACTGACTGTTCACCTGACTGACAACTGGTAACAAGGTTACTACAAATAACAATCCACGTTACATGTTATTAGTATTAAGTAGTAGCCTAGTAGTTATTCTCTTCAATAAAGAAGTTTCTTAAAATCTGTATCATCATGTATGGTAAAAATGCTTTGAATTTATTAATCTATATACATCTGCAATCTGAGCAAATTCTAATACAAATTTTACAAGTAGTTTAATTTGACGTAAAACAGTGATATCTATTTTAAAGCGGAAAAGATTATCCGCGTATTTTATCATAATACAACATATGAATTTAAGCTAGGAGATATAATTATAAAAATCCCTAATGTCCGACATTGAATATGTTTATACAATTTATATTTCATTTAACATAAACAATAAACGTGCTGTAACTTGTTTGTACACGTACGTAAGTGTATTTACGTGCGCAAACTATGGTTCCTTATTTATTTATTCTTAAGACGCCGATCGTCAAGATATGGGCGAAAAGGAAGTTATCTACTAAACATTTTGTTTAATAAATAAATATTTTTGAAATCAATAATGGTTACATTTTATTTTATATTGTAAAAAATTAAGTATACGTTTAATTACTGTACAGTAGATTTTATCCTATATTTTTCTTAAAGCTTTAGCTTTTTAATTGTTTTACAGCTACAAATAGAAATAAATTTACAAATTAATGTTATATGTTTCTAAATAATTACTGTATTTTTACAACTTTTATAACTAACTAAACCAACGAAAAAAATCAACTTTTAAAAAAGGTTACATTTCATGTTTAACCCTGCCAAATACATTTCTATCAATCAACACATCTGCAGATAGATATGGATGGTCAAGTGTAGGAACCAACCCATGAATGTGTACGAGTCACTCACCATCAAACATTAAAATAATACTTATGTTTGCTTATAGGACTGTTCTCTTTTAAGAAAACAACTATTATAAATTCCGATTAGGAGTAATGTGCTATGATTGAAAAACTTTACCGTTTCGAGAGCTTTTAAGAATAAAGAATACTAGAGAAGACGAAAAGCAGTTAGAAATATATTTTTCTGTAGCATAATGCTACATAATTCTAGAAAATGATGAAAACGTACTTTAAGAAACTTTAATTCTGTTTACTTTCTTTAACCATGACATTTAGAGTTAGATGAAAGTAAATACCCATTTGAACAATGTGTCTGACTATAAATAGCATAAGCTATCATGTAAAATAAAAATAATAGCCTATATAGCGTCCAAAAATAATTTTAGTATTAGCCTAAATTTTCTTTGCTATTATATACATGTTCTTTTAATCAGGTAATGTTTAATTGAGATTAATGAATAATAACTAATTAATTGTGTTATTTTATTTATATTATTTTAATACCTTACGTATTACGTTGCTTGTACAGTCACATTCAAAACTTAAAATGGTTTAGTTTGTCTTTTCCTAACAGAGACAACCTGGACCACATTCCGGAGTGGTTCAATTTGTCGTTGGGACACTTTGTCCGCAGCGTGCAACATTCCAAGGTGGCCCAGGTTGTCTTTTCGTGAACGGACAAACTGGACCACATTCCTGAGTGGTTCAGTTTGTCGTTGGGACACTTTGTCCGCAGCGTGCAACATTCCAAGGTGGCCCAGGTTGTCTTTTCATGAACGGACAAACTGGACCACATTCCTGAGTGGTTCAGTTTGTCGTTGGGACACTTTGTCCGCAGCGGGCAACATTCCAAGGTGGCCCAGGTTGTCTTTTCGCGAACGGACAAACTGGACCACATTCCTGAGTGGTTCAGTTTGTCGTTGGGACACTTTGTCCGCAGCGTGCAATATTCCAAGGTGGCTCAGGTTGTCTTTTCGCGAATGGACAAATTGGACCACATTCCTGAGTGGTTCAGGTTGTCGTTGGGACACTTTGTTCGCGTCCCGTATAATACATGTGCACAATGAAGTCTAAGAAAATAAATTATGGCCCCTGAGGCAAAGGCTCTAATTTTAACAATAAATACTTAAGTGTATAATACATATTAACCATATAGGATTTGGAACTGAATTTAAAATTAATAACTTACAAGTAAGGTACCATTGAAGCAAAACACGAATATCATAAATGTATTAACGAATAAGTACAATATTTCACTCCATTGGATTGTGTTAAGATATATGAAATATCATATCATTTATTAAATGTTACTCTATACACTTCAACTCAATTTAATTATTATTTTCAACCAGCTGATGTTTTTTATTTAAATATATTTTAGGAGAATTGTTGTAACAAAGAAGTTGTAATTTATTATGAGAATAAACAGTTATGTAAACTTTTGTTTAGTGTTTTAAACCTGTCTTTTACTTTAACATGGTAGCAGAACAGTGGTTAAATGTTTTAATTAATGTTTAAAAAGAGTTTTTATTAAATCAGAAGTTAGGCCTAGATTGTTTAATTGGTAACTAAAGCCTGTTTATTAGTAAACGTAAACAAAGAAGTTGTAATTTATTATGAGAATAAACAGTTATGTTAACTTTTGTTAATAACTTTTGTTTGGTGTTTTAAACCTGTCTTTTACTTTAACATGGTAGCAGAGCGTGGTTTCTGAAGACGAAGTCAGCGTGAAACATATTCCAACGGAGTTTCAGTTAGCGGATTGTTTTACAAAACCTTTACCCAAACCTAGACTTAAAATGCTGTGTGATGCTATTGGCCTAAGGTCTCAAGATAACATTTCAAAATGAGGGAAAGTGTTAAGATATATGAAATATCATATCATTTATTAAATGTTACTCTATACACTTCAACTCAATTTAATTATTATTTTCAACCAGCTGATGTTTTTTATTTAAATATATTTTAGGAGAATTGTTGTAACAAAGAAGTTGTAATTTATTATGAGAATAAACAGTTATGTAAACTTTTGTTAATAACTTTTGTTTAGTGTTTTAAACCTGTCTTTTACTTTAACAGATTGAAGCTATTAGTATTAAGATATTACTAAGATATTCCTCCGATAAATTATTTTTAATCCGCCGGTTGTGGTTAGAGGCCACGGTGACCTCTTGGGCAAGTTAGTAGTGCACTATAGAGCTATAATTGTGCAGCTAGAAACCCGTAACCAGAGACGGCGCGGCATGTACCAACCGAAGGCAAAGGTGAAGCACCCAATTTACAGTTCTGTTCATGGGATGAATAATGGCTTGCACATGCAACACTTCTCGCACGCTCCGATACATTTCGCACGGCTTCTTTACAGGAGTCCCGCTGTTCTTCCTGTAACCTCATGCACGATATTGTTTATAGGGCACACAAACCACTTGTGTAACTGTGGGTGGTACCCGACCTTGCGTTTGTATGTGTGTTTAATGGTTCTTTACAGGAGTCCCGCTGTTCTGCCAGTACCCTCATGCATGATATTGTATACAGGGCACACCAACCACTTGTGTAACTGTGGGTGGTACCCGACCTTGTGTGTGTATGTCTGTTTAGGGGTTCTTTACAGTAGCCCCGCTGTTCTGTCAGTAGCCTCATGCACGATATTGTATACAGGTAACACCAACCACTTGTGTAACTGTGGGTGGCACCCAACCTTGTGTGTGTATGTCTGTTTAGGGGTACTTTACAGTAGCCCCACTGTTCTGTCAGTAGCCTCATGCACGATATTGTATACAGGGCACACCAACCACTTGTGTAACTGTGGGTGGTACCCAACCTTGTGTGTGTATGTCTGTTTAGGGGTACTTTACAGTAGCCCCGCTGTTCTGTCAGTAGCCTCATGCACGATATTGTATACAGGGCACACCAACCACTTGTGTAACTGCGGTTGGTATTTTATCGATTAGGTTCGTAATAATAATCGTTTAGCAACTCTTAAAATGTCATTTGATGTGGGAAGAACTGTTGTAGTTGTACATGAGTTGGTTTTTGGAAAAAAAATATTATTTTTATAAAGTTTCTACAGTTAAATTATTGAAACTTTACATGCAAATCTAGACGTTTTAATTAAAAAAAAAAACTCATAATATCAACTTACGGTCCACTAATCGTTGATTTTATCTTTGATGATCATACAGCGTTCACTATAACTCGTTAAAATAATAATCACGATCCGTGCAGTCGAAATAGAAACGCATATTTTACCCCACTGGCGGGAAGATCGTACGGCTATTAAGGGAAAAGTGTACAGTTTGGGAAACCATACAACATCATTATATTTTATAAAAAATTATTTGTTTATACTCTTCTTAATAGTAAGTATGAATTCTGATGAGATCTTAATTATAAGATGATAGCATAGTGAAAGCATTTTATTCTAAGTGTTGTTGTATGGATACCTCCAATAGTAGACCTTTATGCATCGCATCCATTGTTCTCACAGTAAACATGAAGTACTGGGGATTGTCCCTGAACTTTGCTGACACTGTTCACTAAATATCTACCCACCCCATACTGAAACAACGTTAAATAGTTTATCACGCCAGGATATCGTAACTGTAAATGTCTTATATTTAAGGCAGAACACGTTTAGAAACTTACCCCGAAAGATGATAACATTTATCAACTTGTAAGTAGTATAATGATGGTCGCATAAAAAAAGTATAGTCTGATAACAGTAAAAGTCGTTTAGAAAATATTTATTTAAAAATGACAACAACAATCTAAAGTTTATTGGTCACGGGTTTTATTATTTGTAATGTACAAGTATTGGTAGGATCTATTCCATATTAGTAATTAAATAATTCGATAAACAATTTTAATATTTCTTTTTTTTCTAGAGAACTTCAAAGATAATATAAAACGCGTGTGATAGTATGAATGGACATGTTACTACACAATGGCTGTAGAATGAGTTGCTTTGTTCCCACGAAGCATTAACTACGTGTAGACAAAGAAGGAAGGGTCATATAGCTGTACGATTAATGTGACGGATCACACAAGGCTTCATCACATTAGTTACTGTCTCCACCACGCTCATTACACGGTTGTATAAGACGGCGCCATCTGTGAGCGGGCTTAGCCCACTAACTAATTGAGAATAATGTAGTTTAGAGTTGAATATGACCTTTTTGAAGATAATTTTCGTAAGCAGGGGTTGAAATGTTAGTCTACCAATTAATAACAGGTTACGTACCTCATCGTCCTCAATTCCTTTATAGTAATAAAGTTTCCTATAGTTTCAACTATCAAGTAGTCATTTTCAAAACATCACGAACGTTAAATCTTCATCTAAATTGATGTCGTCAAAGAATAAATATTAACATAAAACACATTTAGCAACATTTAAACACGATTGAACTGTAGGCCTACATAGAAAACATTGTTTACCGGCCGGTACTCGTCACTGATTAATGTTTAGATTGTTAATTGGGAATTTTAATGTGAATTTAAATGTTACCATTTCGTATATTTAAGTTACAACAAAACAACTATTGAAATTTCGATTATTTTACGTTTTCTTATATTGTACATCCCACCTACCCCTTACTTAATCTGCAGTAAACCCTTCTGGCGCTTTTGAAATGTTACCACTGTACGTGAATAGGTGGACGGGTAGGTCAATACCACTGTACGTATATGGGTGGGTGGGTCAATACGATTGTATGTGTATGGGTGGGGTCAGGGTTCAGATGTATGTACGGAGATGTGAGAATAAAGCTTGTCAAATAGCTGAAAATCAGACAAATATTACGTGGTTCGAATCCCACGTAAAGCTCTAGGTTCCTTAGTTACCTAGGCTATTGAGATATTAATAAATTTTCCTTTTTGGGCTAGGTCGAACTCAGTTAGTAACAATGACTACACTCATCACACCCCTCATATTTGCGCATATCTCTACGATGGCGTCTTAGAATATGAATGATTAACTTTCTGATTTAAAACATATTTTACCATGAACAATTTCTTAGTTTTTGAGGAAAACATTCTGCTAATTTACTTCGGTAACCCGAAAATTTGGATAGCTGCATACTGAATGGATACACATCCTTACCGTACTTAAAATTCAGTGCTCGAGGGTTTGGGGAGCGCCTCTTTGTCCTCCATTGTGAAACGATGCTCTCTCCAAGGAATGGGGCGTATTAAACATAAGTTGACACGTGGGGAGAGACATAAGTGAGTGTCAACTTAGTACTTGGAATTTACAGCAAACATCTGTTGGTGCTTGAGCTTCCGTTATACGAACGAATATATCCGTGAGGAGCTTTTTGAAAGGAAGAGGTTATGCTCCTTGATTTTCGCACTGCAGACTTCAGCACTGATATCGCATTCACGAGCATATGTAACTTGAACCGTCCAGACTCCACATTTCTTGCACATTTAACCCATTAGCAACTAACAATTTGGAACGAGCACTACAAAAGTGAAATCACTCCAACGAACTAATGAATGTCATCTGGAATGGACATAAATTAATTAGCTTTAATGTAACACTCTTTGAAGAATATAATTTACAAAATATGAAGGTACATGAAGCGAAGTAAAAGGCTAAAATAAATCTATATGTTGAAATATTGATCGATATAGTGATTCCCTTTCTGTATATTATGTTTAACATTTTAAATCGTATTGAGATATCTGTTTAAATTAAGAGCATCAAATTTCCTATTTGAAAAAATTTCTGAATTGTCAAATTATCATGAAAATGAAGATAATCGACTGTGCTGATAGTCCGCAGAATTTAAATTTTGTCGATATTTTGAACAGTAATAACTATTTGATATTTAAATATATTGTATACTTATATTTATATACCTAATACATTTTATAATATAATTAAACTTAAAACGAAGTTTAAGCGTTTGAACCTCAGCGGTTCGTAAGTTACAACAATTTCTTTAAAATACATAAATATACAGAAAGAAGGAGGATAAAACACTTTAAGACATATACTTATAAGAAATCGTTACTTATTTTGAAGCAAGGAACCATATCCGTAAGTTTTGAACGTACTTTTAAGACTCTGACTCATGACTAAGTCGTTTCGTAAGGTCTTTTTCTCAATTGTATTACATCGTAAAAATGGGAAAGTTTTTCTTAGATATCATCAGTTTGTAAAATAAAACAACTTAAATAGAGTACAAAGCTTACCCTCTTTCTATTTTCTTGGAGCCGTTAATGTTAAACAAATCATATAAAATAACTACACTTTTTAGCATTTACATGTTATGGCTTATTCATTTTTTAAGACTACCAATCAATAAGTTTTAATCAACAATGGCAACAGTATGATCATATTAATATACAAAGCTTAATTACAGATTGAAGATAGGCGTTGATAAAATAAACGCAAAAAACACAACTCGCATACAGCATACGAATAGAAAAATAGCATTCGATTAGCGGAGAAAATCTAACCATCGTTTCCTCACAACGTGATTTGCATAGACATTAGCACACAGGTGGGGGGGGGGCGTTTCTCAGAAAACTTGAAAGTAGGAATGGGCCGCAGCCCTAACACATAGCCTACTGTCAGTTGATAAGGATTCAAGATAATTATAATAAGGATTTGATTAAATATATGTATTAATTTACAACGTGCTGAAACCAAACAGCTCAAATTGTAGTAGTTTTTGTGAATTCGTATGAAAGTGTTTTATTTTTACATAATCGTGTAGTTTTTAGATCTCTTTAATGTAAAACATGTGAGAGAATGTGAATTAGAAATGACAAGAAGCGAGTAATTGTAAAACCTCTTACTAACCTTAAAGTGCTCCACTAGTTTGAGGATATTCTAAAAAAAGTATCGGTACGAGAACCCTGCCGCACGTACATGTAAGCGTAACTTCCATTGCCGTTGTACGAATTATGATGTAAATCGAAATGAGTATTGATTCTACAAGTACAGTATTTGTATTTGAAAACAATTACATGAGGGATGCGGATGTATCTTATTCGCAAAAAAATTATTTTTATAAATAGATAACCATTCAATCGTTACTTTTTCACTTGGGCATACAATACTTGAAAATTTAAGGGTAGCACAAAATACAAATAATATTTATACTGCCAAGAAATTAAGGAAATATAGTTCAACTTAACTTACATTGTGTCCTTGAAGTTAACCCCATACTGAGTTAACATGGTCTATGGCTAACATACGTTAAGTTCATGCCGTACATTTAATTACGATTGGTAGCTTCATTCCGAATTACCAACTTTTATGTTAATCCACTATATCTACATTTTTAGGTTTGGAAAGTTTTTAATACTATTCTTATTGGTTCCATACAATGTATTCTGAATTATCTTGTATAATGGGCCCTAAAATTAGTCAGTCATTGCAGGAAATGAATCAGTGGAGTCCATTCTAAGAATAAGTTAATTTTTTATATTATTTCGATGAATTTATACACATTAAACATATATAATATTGTAACAAAGTGTCGTCCATCATATTTAACACCTCCGTCAACACCAATCCAAGTGATTAAAAAAATTCCAGGTAAATAAATAAATAAATGAAATAGCCTAGATTGGAAATATTATGTTTTACTAATTCAGTCCTTATCTTCAATATGAAATGATAAGTAATTTTGCAATCCATTTACTTGTTGCTAAAAATATCACTTTCCCCACTTTTTAAAATATATTATAAGAGAATCAATTAATTAAGATTCAAGGTTAATACTTATTTCCACAATCCAAGGTTTTTCTTCACGTGGAGAATACAGCTGATAATCTGATACGATTTAAGGAAACATACAGGAACACATATTATTTAAAAATTACAGGATGTAATAATTTAAAGGATATATGGATATACAATTAATTGGAAGAAAATAATTACACTTTATTCAATGGAAAGGATATTTGGGTTCCTTAATGATATTATTTATTTTTTATTCATCATAGAACGATCACACTATGCTCACAAAATAAGATGCTAACAAATAATAACACAATACAAACATTTAAATGACATATTCAAAACACTACCTAGGCTATCTCTATATACCTTTTTGGACCTTTTCCGTTAATTCACTACTAGTACTTTTTTTGTTATGTTAGGTTTGTTAAGTTTATTTTAGGTTTGGTTATGTTATTTTACGTTCGGTTAGGTTATGCTAGGTTTAGTAAGGTTATCTTAGGTTTAGTTATGTTATGTTAGGTTTCGTTATGTTTGGTTTGCTTCGGTTTGGTTATGTTTGGTTAACCTAAGTTATGGTTATGGTAGTGAATTAACGAAAAAGATCCAGTTTTTTATAAGCTGCATCTTTTGGAAGTATAAGTCGGGTATGGCAAATAATTCGTTATACGATTGCGGAGCTGAAATTTAAACTATGGATCACATAGGTAATGAATGCCTGTTGCGTTCTTTTCATAGGATATTGGCTGTTCTTCAATCGAACGGAGAAGAGGGTGTTGAATTGTGTGCCTAGACGTATGTTGAAAATTCCTTTGCAGTAAACAAACATTTTTTAAGTAAAATATTTAACTACTAGGGGACACCCCTGTACGTTCCATGTGCAAACCCCAAATCTCGCTGCGCTCGATACACCTCGGTCTTCGGACTCGGCATGTAACTTTAGACTAAAAATAATAATAATATAACATAAAATCACAATATTAAACTTATTTTCGGTATATCACTCACACTACTTGCGTTGCTACCAATTTATTAGTATAAATGAAATGAAAATATATTTATTCTTAAAATATTCAAATGTATACATCAGTAAATTTAATGATAACGTACAACTTAATAATACCAAAATACATTGAAAAATACAAGTAAATAACCAAACAAATTGACTAAGAATAAAAACAAATATAATAAAAATCGTTTCTTTTCATGGGAAATGCCTACATGGGCACACTGTCTGTACGTAGGCTGAGTTGCAAGTACTGTATTCAAAAAGGACCAAAATTTAATCTAAGAATAGAAAGTAAAAAGGTATGTTAAAATAAGGAAAAAAATAAAATTTATAAAAAATAATAATGATAATAATTAACTTTTAAACTTGGAAAAGTTATTTTAATTTATTTATTTTAGTTTCTCAATACAAATCATAAATAGCTTACATTCTGTATACAAAAATAAACAAAACATTGGAAATTAGTTACCACGTGCTTCCTACCTAAATGTGATTCCAAACTGTAAAACTGAGGATACATACTGTACATTGGTATCGACCCACCCGCACACCCGTACACATACATTGATATCGACCCGCTCGCCCACCCATACACATACATTGGTATCGACCCACTCATACACATACATTGGTATCGACCCACCCGCCCACCCACAAACATACATTGTTTTCGACCACCCACCCACCCATACAGATACATTTGTAACAGCATAAATTAATTTAATAATTAACACTTCACTCACATTGCAACTCGGAGGTGAGGCAATCATATACAAAAAGTAATTACCGACTGTATGTTAATTTAGGAAGGGCGAGAGAAACAAGTGCGTGTAGGATCCCCTGTGAATACTTGTCGTCATCCAGTTACTAAATACCCAATGGTTATACTTAGCCTATTTCAAACATGTTTGTTTCATTTGTTTGTGTTTAACAGCTACAATAATGTCAAACATACAAAATAAACATGTTTATTTATTTAAAAAAACATCTGTTATTAATTTACTAATATCAACCCAATGTTATTCTTATGGAAAAAAGGAAACTTTGAGGGGATGTTTGTACCCCTTACGAATGGAATTTCGAAAAATCCTTTCTTAGCGGGCCCCTTCGATATTAAAGCTAACTTCCTTTAAAATTCCGTGTAAATCAGTTCGGTGGTTTTTGAGATTTCGTGATGAGCGAGTGAGTTAGTGGTATTTGGCTTTCATATATATAGATTTAATTTTCAAATGAAGTATACGGGAACTACTACACAGCTGTACACTCTCGAAGTCATTCAAGGATCGACTCTGTAACGGTTCTATACAATTGGATAGCAATCAGGTACATCGGTCAATTGAAATTTCATGCCTTCCAGTGGAAAATAATACGAATCACGGACGCAAGTTATCGGCCATCTGAGGGCCACATGATGATTCTATCTGCCAGGAACTCTCGGTTTACACGTGATTGCTCAGAGAAAAAAGACACAGAGGTCGCATCCAACACCTCAGAGGTAGTTCTATTGATTACATACTAATGACATCTTTATACATATGTTGCAATAATTTTTACGATTATCCTTGAAGATTGCGGAGTAATAAAGGAGTGACTGACAAGGTGCTGACCCTGCCATTGCGTGAGAAACTGGATAAATATCTACTCGACACATATTTCACCCATTATTGTCTGTGACCTCTGTTTCTAGGTAGACTCTGTGGTGATTGAAACTACCTGTACTACAGTCACGGAACTATCTGTAGCACACGCTACGTAGTTTGATCCTCATTTTCTTCAGTCACTTAAAGTTTGTTCTTTGTTGACAAACTTGATTTGTTTATGCCAGTCATGTAATATAATGTGTAACTGTCTTGAATGTAACCATTCTAAATTAAATTAATGTTATTTTTTATTTTAAAGCCGATCGTGTATACTGTATTAATAGTTGGTCTTGAGGTTGTCGTTTTCAAAACTGCCACCTCTGGAAGTCGATAAAAGCCTCTTCTGTAGTATCCAGGCAATTTTACCGTCAGCGGGCTAAAACACGCTTTTCTATTTCAACTTTACAGTTCACGGTTCGTGTTTATAATGATAATGAGTAAAAGTGAACAATGTACTATTTTTAGAACCAAGCTAGTGGACCTTAAGTTAATATTATGATATTTTTAATTTAAAATAGTCAAGAATGACATCCAAAATATCTTATATTCATTCGTAAAAAAGTTATAAAAATACTAATTCTGTTACAAAAACCATCTTATGCTCCACTAGAATACGTCTTCACATATCAAATAACACTTCAAGTTTTATGATACGATCATTATTACGGATCTAATCGATAAAATAGAAATCCATGTTTAGGGTGATTTTCAAGGAGCGAAACGACCCCCTTATGATAATAATCATGCTATTAACTGCCATATATTTATTTATCTCTTGATATTTTTAATTACATTTCCAAACACTAAGACTGAATGGTAAAGAATATATGATAAACCGTATTGGCGGTTGATGTACTGAATTAAAATTCGAAATAAGCATCTCTTTACTTATTAATGGCTTTAATAGTTTTATATTAGGGGTGGAAATAGAAGCTAAGTCAACTAATTTTATTGCACGAGAAGTGCTGTCCTTGTTTTTTACAGGTTAAAAAGATTAAAAGATAAAATGTTTAAATTTTTTTTTAATTTGGAGCCAAATTTTTTTAAAGTGTATCTCATTCCTTTTACAATTTTGTTTTCTATCAAATTTTACTAAATTGGGTAACATTATTGTTGAAAACTGACTGTTTATTTCCAATAATTTCTATGTAAAATATTTTCAAATAAATTTATTTATCAATTAAAACACATTATATGTATTGTTTAACGCATTGTCTGTAGTGGTAGTTTCCAATTTCATTAATATAATTTACACCAAGAAGTATTTATACCTTGAAGACATTAGACTTCTTATCACTAGGCTTACTAAAATTAAATGCCATCCATTGT
This sequence comes from Stictocephala bisonia, assembly GCA_035578905.1. Classification (NCBI taxonomy): domain Eukaryota; kingdom Metazoa; phylum Arthropoda; class Insecta; order Hemiptera; family Membracidae; genus Stictocephala; species Stictocephala bisonia. The sequence continues at coordinate 768,407 of JAQJVL010000406.1, read as the reverse complement.
TATTCAATCAGGTGACAGCAAGAATCATGATCAATAATTTTGTCTGGATCACGGACCACCGAGCTGGGTCGTTACGGCGAGTTATGGCCTTACGGTGAAGATCAAGGTCAGGTGGGTGGGTGAAGGGTGATGACGTCAACTATTGTCTCAGTTTGGCAGTCCCACCCAAGACAGAACAGTTGTGCAATCGTGGCTCAAGACACAAAGACAGGTGCGGTGTACAGTAGGTATTGATGGACCTAGGGCGGCGTGCCTTGAGTGAGACTTCACTCCTGTGTTTACGACACACAAGTCAACGGGAACTGTCTCGATGTTTGTTGTAGTACATCCACTCACAATGGTTAATAGTTGTGCAATCGGGGCTCAAGACACCAAGACAGGAGCGGTGTACAATAGGTATTGATAGATCTAGGGCGCCGTGCCTTGAGTGAGACTTCACTCCTGTGTTTGCGACACACAAGTCAACGGGAACTGTCTCGATGTTTGTTGTAGTACATCCACTCACAATGGTTAATAGTTGTGCAATCGGGGCTCAAGACACCAAGACAGGAGCGGTGTACAATAGGTATTGATATATCTAGAGTGCCGTGCCTCGAGTGAGACTTCACTCCTGTGTTTACGACACACAAGTCAACGGAAACTGTCACGACGTTTGTTGTAGTACATCAACTCACAATAGTTAATAGTTGTGCAATCGGGGCTCAAGACACCAAGACAGGAGTGGTGTATAATAGGTATTGATGATAGATCTAGAGCGCCGTGCCTCGAGTGTCACTCCTGTGTTTACGACACACAAGTCAACGGGAACTGTCACGACGTTTGTTGTAGTACATCAACTCACAATAGTTATTAGTTGTGCAATCGGGGCTCAAGACACCAAGACAGGAGCGGTGTACAATAGGTATTGATAGATCTAGAGCGCCGTGCCTCGAGTGAGACTTCACTCCTGTGTTTACGACACACAAGTCAACGGAAACTGTCACGACGTTTGTTGTAGTACATCAACTCACAATAGTTATTAGTTGTGCAATCGGGGCTCAAGACACCAAGACAGGAGCGGTGTACAATAGGTATTGATATATCTAGAGTGCCGTGCCTCGAGTGAGACTTCACTCCTGTGTTTACGACACACAAGTCAACGGGAACTGTCACGACGTTTGTTGTAGTACATCAACTCACAATAGTTAATAGTTGTGCAATCGGGGCTCAAGACACCAAGACAGGAGTGGTGTATAATAGGTATTGATGATAGATCTAGAGCGCCGTGCCTCGAGTGAGACTTCACTCCTGTGTTTACGACACACAAGTCAACGGGAACTGTCACGACGTTTGTTGTAGTACATCAACTCACAATAGTTATTAGTTGTGCAATCGGGGCTCAAGACACCAAGACAGGAGCGGTGTACAATAGGTATTGATAGATCTAGAGCACCGTGCCTCGAGTGAGACTTCACTCCTGTGTTTACGACACACAAGTCAACGGGAATTGTCTCGACGTTTGTTGTAGTACATCCACTTACAATGGTTAATTGTTGTGCAATCGGGGCTCAAGACACCAAGACAGGATCGGTGTACAATATGTATTGATGGATCTAGGGTGCCGTGCCTTGAGTGAGACTTCACTCCTGTGTTTGCGACACACAAGTCAACGGGAATTGTCTCAACGTTTGTTGTAGTACATCCACTCACAATGGTTAATAGCTGTGCAATCGGGGCTCAAGACACCCAGACAGGATCGGTTACAATAGGTATTGATAGATCTAGAGCGCCGTGCCTCGAGTGAGACTTCACTCCTGTGTTTGCGACACACAAGTCAACGGGAATTGTCTCGACGTTTGTTGTAGTACATCCACTCACAATGGTTAATAGCTGTGCAATCGGGGCTAAAGACACCCAGACAGGATCGGTTACAATAGGTATTGATAGATCTAGAGCGCCGTGCCTCGAGTGAGACTTCACTCCTGTGTTTGCGACACACAAGTCAACGGGAATTGTCTCGACGTTTGTTGTAGTACATCCACTTACAATGGTTAATAGTTGTGAGTAGCCAATTAATTGTTGCTGACACAGTCTATTTAACAGTCTTCTATAGGTAGACTGTTGATTAAGAAAAAAAAAAAGAAAAAAGAAAAAACATCTTATGTGATTCTTAGTTTCACATAAGATACTTTTCGATATCTGCGAGTTGACAAATTAGTTGTACACTCATGATCAGCGGGGTTCATGACGTAAATCGTCAAAATGTTGCACTTCGAACAGATCATATTCTCAAACGATGCACTTGCACTCATTCTGGCTAAGTCGTTTGTATATGTCGGCAGACACTGTCTCATGAGTTCACCACTTTCATAATATGTTCGGCCGGCACACTATGAACACAGCTTCAACTCTTCATTCGTATTAAGTACATTGTTGTTGAGTTGTGCAATTATGTCTACAGGTACAAAGACAGGTGTGGTGTACAATAGGTAGGCCTATTAATGGATCTAGGGCGGCGTGTCTTGAGTGAGACTTCACTCCTGTGTTTGCAACACTCAAATGTCAACGGGAGTTGTCTCGACGTTAGCTTACTTATTGCATAGACTATGGTAGCCAAGAAATTACTTTCGATAAATAAAAAGTAAAAACCTAATGTACTAATTGAAATAAAAATGTTAGGTTTGGTATGGGGTTGACACATTAAGCTCCCATTCTGTTACCACCAAACGGTGTTCAAGACACTAAACAATTAGCACACAAAATAACAGTGAAACATTGTCAGAATTTAGCCTTCTTGCTTAGCGAAGGAGTGTCTTCCACGAGACAATGGGTAGTCGCCTTGTGGCAAACATTCCGTTTTCATGAACGCTGTTCATGACACCAAATACTTTGTTCACAAAATAATGGTCAAACATTGTGAGACTTCGCCCTTCTTGCTTGGCGAGAGATTCTTATACGAGTCAGTGGGTAGTCGCCTTGTGCCACCCATTCCGTTTCCATCAAAAGCTGTTTATGACACCAAACACTTTGTTCATAAAATAATGGTCAAACATTGTGTGACTCCGCCCTTCTTGCTTGGCAAGATAGTGTCAGCCGCAGGTCAAGGGCGTCTGACCTCGAATTTAATGTCGCCACTTTGTGCTCCCATTTCGTTACCTTCACACGCTGCTCAAGATACCGAGCTATTATTTGTAACAGATCTCTGACAGTCTTAAATACGCATGTGACATTTCTTTTATGTGCTATTTTATATGCTTCACAACTGAAGCATATAAAATAGCATACATTATTTATCTCTTAAAACACACGAACATAATTTTACGAAGCAAAGTAAAACGTATAAGATCTCGTGAATAAAAAACTGATGCCCGAATTAACAAATCGCGCCCAAAATTGAGCTAGCGATCTGAGGTTAAAATTATCTAACAAAACAGTGGTAATTATAGAACAGAGGCTTTGTCGATTTTTTTCTTAAAATGTTTTTTAGTAGATAGGCCTACATAACAAACAAACAAAAACTTGCTCTTTTTTCATCGGAAAATCCGGAATAATTACGAAATTGAAAAAAAGCATAAATTTGTTTCATAAATATAGCTATGTGGTTCTCAAATCGTGTGGAATTTTTAATAAGGGTTTTGAAATCGAACTATTATTAACATTAGTGCCGGTTTCAATAAGGGTATTTTTTGTTTGGTAGGATAGGGCTAGGTTGGGTATTGATAGGTCAGTTATTGTTAGGTTAAATTAGGTTCGGATGGGTAAGGTTAAACCGGTAGGTTACAATCTGTTAAATTAGTTTTAGCTAGGTTTTGAGAGGTTAGGCTGATTTTATAGATTCGATTTTGCTAACTTAACCTAATAAACCTAGCTTAACCTAACCAAAACCAACATAACCTAACCTATGTTAGGTTAATCAAACTTAACAACCTAAGACAGCCTAATTTAATAACATCCTTCCTAGACCTAACCTATAAAAACATAACCTTACTAAAACCAGCGCATTTCCTGCGCTATAACGCTTAATATTGGCCCGATTGCAAAACATTTGCCACATTCGTGATTGGGTCAACATTCCACACAATTTGAGTACCCGCATTGCTATATGTGTGAAAAAATATATTTCTCAGTTATTCCTCATTTTCGTAATTTTCCTGCTTTTACGAAGAAAAAAAAACAATCATACTATTTCTTAGGTATGTAACTATTATAAAAAGAATTTCAGCCACAAAGCTTTCTGTATAGTTCTATATAAATTCCAAAATATTTTATTACTGAGTTATAGATGTCTGATAATACACATAAATAGCTGTCTGACCAAACAACACATACAAATTTGAAGTAGTACAATCCAGGCGTTTTTGTAAGAAGTACCTTATTTATTTCAACAACAAACATTATTATTGTTTGTTGTTAAACAACAACACATTAAAAAATCCGTAGCGGTATATCTACGAATCTATGGTTTATATCTATAAATGAAATTGTTTACAATACCGTCGCCATTTAATTGCAAATGCATTGCATTTTGCCCATAAATCAAGTCAAAGGTAAACAACGATAGTGGGTTGATATCTAAATTAAGGACACCTCCATAAAGAAATGGTGCAATAAACCGCGTTATCCTTGGTAGCTGCGTGGGCGTGCGTGTTGTAGGAGTACGATCTAGTAAGTACAGTATCCGTAAAGCAGGATCGGAGCGGAAAGCATTGCCATCCTGGAAGACCCGTCCTGCCCACGTGGCCGGAGGTTGGTGGTACATGACGCAGGATGACTTGCAGAGAGGACTCCATACACGTTGGATAACACCACGTATAGTTTGTTGTCAGCTACTATTTATTAATTATAAAAAATATAATAAAAAAAATAAATAATAATAATAAAAATGGTGTAATATACAGGGTGTCCAGCTTCGACTGTCACATATTTTAGAGGATTTTTTGTCGGGCCAGTACAAGCAAATAATACCGTATAACATGTGTATTTTCTCGATTCGTTTTATGTGTGTGTGTCTGTATGTGTTTTTAACAAAAAAATTTAATATCTCAAAAACCATTTGATATACAATACTGAATTTTGGTAGGAAAGTTGACCTTGCAAAGGTATATTTCTTGTAAAAAGGCTGTATGTATAAAGTTATCTGTTTCAAAATGGCGGCTGTTTAAAAACTTCAGTCAAATATAAAAAAATCTATACATTTTACCTAAAAATGGTAGGACTCACCATTTGTAGACCGTATTACGACAAATTCAACGGTATGCCAATTTAAAATACCTGGTGATAAATAACAGAGAACACTTATTTTTTGTGACTGAAAGCATTATTATTTTGGTACTCTTTACCCGGATAACGATGCTTTCAATCACAAAAAATAAGTTTTCTTTGTTATTTATCACCAGATCTTTTAAATTGGCATACCGTTGAATTTGCCGTAATACGGTCTATACAAATGGTGTGTCCTACCATTTGTATGTAAAATTGGTAGCGTTTTTTTAATTTTATTTTTGACTTTGTAGTTGTTAACCAATCGCAATTTTGAAACCGATAACTTTATACATACAGCCTTTGTACAAGAAACGTGCCTTTGAAAGATCAACTTTCATACCAAAATTCAGTATTATATGTCAAATGGGTTTTGATATATTAAATTTTTTGAAAAAACACATACAGACACACAGACAGAAAACGAATCTAGAAAAGACACATGTTATTCAGTGTTATTTGCCTCTATTGACTTGACAGTCGAAGCTGGACACTCTGTATATATTTGGAAGCCTTTAAGACCTGACTAACTATATTTATATTATTATTATATTTATTCTAGCTAATACCTCAGTAACAGAGCTTAGGGTATTCTGTAACTATGTGATCTATTGTTTCGATGGACTGTCCACAATATTATAATATTATTCCTATGTGATTAAAACCAACATGGTCGACATCCTATGCAGATTGTTAAACACATGAAGCGTTATAAATCTACAAATAACCATGAAACGTGCATCGCTAACTAAATAACCTTTAAACAACAACTGCAAAAATTCTGATTTTTTTCATGATTTGACAGAATCAATCAATGTATTGGTATATAGTCAGTCTCCTGAAGAATGATCTAAACCGATCTACGATAGTACTTCCTCTTGCTAACCTTGAACTTTAGTGCTTTCTATCCGTGACAATGTGGGGAGTTAGATGGAAAACCTAGTGGGTAACTTACTGAAGTACCCAATCATAAGTGATTATAACGATGAAGGAAATAAAGAGTTGCGTAAGTAATCGTAAATATGAGGACGAGTTATCTAAGTCCTCCAGAGTCATTTAAGTCCTCCCGAGTTATCTAACTTCCAATTGTGATTGATTGATGATGAATACATAAATGTGGACATACATAAGTATACCTTAATTGATTGCTCGTCATGATTAATCTGATATTAATGATAATAAATAAATAAAAATAAACTCTTCTTTACAACTGTTTGTATCTTGAAGCTCTTCTATGAAATTTATTTGCTGATCACATTTAAAACATTGTCTCCTCTCTTGTGTGATTGAATGTTGGTACATTGACAGCCAACAATTGCGCTAATACGATTTGTCTAAGATCTTTTCCATTAATTCACTACCACTTGATAAATATTATATTGCTCTGAAAACTGCTTCCCACTCATTTTTACGTCCACTGTGGTATTCTTATCCGCCAGGAATCTGATATCGATGGACTTATCTTATCGCTTTCCACACGGAGAGCGCATTCGGCGGTAAGTCAATCATTGGATTCACCAGTTTATGATCAACTTTAGTAGCCACCTAACCTAACCTAACCGTAATTGCGACAAATAAAGTAGTGGTAGTGAAACAACGGAAAAGGTCCTTTGTCTTGTTTCTAAAATATCACAAAATAAATATAAAAACGACAACCCATGACATTGTAGTATGACATTGTCTATGACATTGTCTATGACATTGTAGTATGGTAAATTAGTGTTGTTGTATGGTAAATTACACATCTTAAAAATAGGTATATGACGATTCTCCCCACTCTATCTACATACATGAAGTAGATTATTACTCATGAAGTAATGATGACTTAGGAAATAATTTGTACGAGCACAAATCTTGATTACATTACTTAGAAATACATTTCTCATGTATGAATATTTGGCCAGAATTTTGATTAGTTAGTGAGTTCTGCAACTACTTCTGTTTATGTTTTTGTTTTTGTAAGAGATATTACATTAAAATCATGTATATACCTGAATGTGTAGGTCTGCGTTTAAATAACACATGAAGAAAAAAAACTGTTTATATCTGTCTAACTAGTAAACGTAAATTTCCAACACTTAAATATGTCGACAATGCTTATTCCGACTTCAGAGTCTGCAGAGGTCACCATATTGGATTTATATCCCACGAGAGCAAGGTTAAAAATGAGGTACATCTGTTTGAGGTAACTAGCTGTCGGAAAATTATAATATTTACATAGTTTGAAAAAGTACTAAAGTTACTAGGGTATCTCTTTTTAAATTAAAAAAAATTTGGTTCGTGATGAAATAAAAACTATTTAATTTTAGTTCCTTAGTTCATGATGTTATGTAAATACATTATAATTGTAAAAAGTGGATTAACATTTACGTTCTTTCAAACTATGTAAAAATTATAATTTTCCAACAAATCGTTGTCACAGGACTGTACCACCTTTAACAACTACTCTCGTGGGCTCTAATAGGATATAAATCCAATATGGCCACTACCTATTCGGACTGTCAAGGTTTTTTCAAATGATTTCCGTTACTTAACAAAACAAACGAACCATTTTACCTCCTAGTTCTACGCCTCTTCTATGACAACTAACAAATTGAGTGTGACCAGCTCCAACAGCCTGGGACCCATTAGAGGGCCAGTGTCGAACCGGGTCACTGCCCGTGACCTGTAGCCTCGAACCACTAGCCTCAAACCACAGGGCAAGGCCAAACTCAAGTAACTTTTACCGTCATCTTTGTCTGGCCAACTCACTAAACTACAAGAATATATAATAATATTTGTACTAAACATTTTTGTAAAATTGACTGAGATTATTTGATCATTTACCAAATTGCAAAATTTTTTGATAATGTTATAACTTCAAATGTGTAGTCTATTTTTTATAGTTTTAGTATGTATTCTTCTGATAGTTACGTTGACGCAGATTTAACATATTTTGAAACAATTTGTTGACATAACAGCATAATAAGAATGTCCCCTGAATAAAAAAGGCGTTAATTTAAGAATCCTTTAATCGAAGTTAATTTATTTCTCTCATAAAATTCACTTTATTTTAAAACCATTTCTCATTATAATACTGTTTTTCAAAATTCAAAATAACTTATTCTTCGTAAAAGCTAAAATGTTAAAGTAAAAATAACAAACAACAACAATAATTAAATAATGAGAATGTAAGAACAATGCAATTATTAATAACAGTAAACTTATAGTATATTAAATAAGAACTAAGTTGGAAACCATAAACATCAATGTTGACGGTACGTTCTTTATGTGACTGTTATTATTGATCTAGTTTTATTAACTACATATTACATACGTTTTGAAAATGTTATTTTTCGACTTACAACCTAACGACATAAACACTTTATTCAAAAACTTAACAACATAAACATATCTTAGTATAAATATGAATTAATAGTAATTAAATGATCAATTATTTAATTTACGTATATACATTTTTTTACAGGGTGGACAAGATATGGAAACACTCACAGCAACGTTATATTTTTCCATGGATAATTTGATAATTTATTTTTTTCTAAATAATTTTGTTCCATAAGTATAATTTTTAATCAGAATAATTTACGTGAAATAGTTGACTAGCGGAAAAATAATCTGTTCAAATTAGTTTTTTTTTTTTTTTAATTTAAATGGCCCCTACTCTGGAAAGGATAATAAACCTTTCGAAATCCGGTTTGGGGAAATTAATTTCTCTTGAATGGACCTATCATTTGATACCAAATTCGACCTAGGCTCACATTGAAGATTTTTGCACAACTCCTCGTGGGCCGTCCCCCTGAAAAGATGAAGTGTCACTAATTGTGTAAAAAAGTATGTTCTTTGTAACCATGACACGCTTTCACTTTTACAAGTGAAGTCATACAAAAGTTGTGAAAGCGTTTCCATATTTTTTCCCACCCTGTATATTGAAAAAATTTTATGTAGTTTGAAAATTGAAAATTGCTTCAGACTGTAAGCCGAAATATAGCATAAAAAAAAACTATGTGATGCGTAGTTAATTAATTTTGATCAATAACAATAAAATATCCAGTTAAAAAGCCAAATAAATAACTACACACTTTTTTCACTTTTACACACGTTTTTGTAAGTAAACTTGACTAATTCTACTCACAAATCATTACAGTTATATTTAAAATAGGGGTAATTTCGATATAGAGACATTTTATTTTTAAATGTACAGGCAGTATAGTTTGTAGTTGTGTTGAGGAGTCATTGTATAATTTCGATATACAGATATTTTATTTGTAAATGTACAGGCAGTATAGTTTGTAGTTGTGTGGAGGAGTCATTGTACAATTTCGATATACAGACATTTTATTTGTAAATGTACAGGCAGTATAGTTTGTAGTTGTGTTGAGGAGTCATTGTATAATTTCGATATACAGACATTTTATTTGTAAATGTACAGGCAGTATAGTTTGTAGTTGTGTTGAGGAGTCATTGTACAATTTCGATATACAGACATTTTATTTGTAAATGTACAGGCAGTATAGTTTGTAGTTGTTTGAGGATTCATTGTACAATTTCGATATACAGAAATTTTATTTGTAAATGTACAGGCAGTATAGTTTGTAGTTGTGTTGAGGAGTCATTGTACAATTTCGATATACAGACATTTTATTTGTAAATGTACAGACAGTATAGTTTGTAGTTGTGTTGAGGAGTCATTGTACAATTTCGATATACAGACATTTTATTTGTAAATGTACAGGCAGTATAGTTTGTAGTTGTGTTGAGGAGTCATTGTACAATTTCGATATACAGACATTTTATTTTTAAATGTACTGGGCAGTATAGTTTGTAGTTGTGTTGACGAGTCATTGTACAATTTCGATATACAGACATTTTATTTGTAAATGTACAGGCAGTATAGTTTGTAGATTGAGTCATTGTACAATTTCGATATACAGACATTTTATTTTTAAATGTACAGGCAGTATAGTTTGTAGTTGTGTTGACGAGTCATTGTACAATTTCGATATAAAGACATTTTATTTGTAAATGTACAGGCAGTATAGTTTGTAGCTGTGTTCAGGATTCAGTGTACAATTTCGATATACAGACATTTTATTTTTAAATGTATGGGCAGTATATTTTGTAGTTGTGTTGACGAGTCATTGTACAATTTCGATATACAGACATTTTATTTGTAAATGTACAGGCAGTATAGTTTGTAGTTGTGTTGAGGAGTCATTGACAATTTCGATATAAAGACATTTTATTTGTAAATGTACAGGCAGTATAGTTTGTAGTTGTGTTGAGGATTCATTGTACAATTTCGATATACAGACATTTTATTTTTAAATGTATGGGCAGTATAGTTTGTAGTTGTGTTGACGAGTCATTGTACAATTTCGATATAAAGACATTTTATTTGTAAATGTACTGGCAGTATAGTTTGTAGTTGTGTGGAGGAGTCATTGTACAATTTCGATATACAGACATTTTATTTGTTAATGTACAGGCAGTATAGTTTGTAGTTGTGTGGAGGAGTCATTGTACAATTTCGATATACAGACATTTTATTATTTAATGTACAGGCAGTATAGTTTGTAGTTGTGTTGAGGAGTCATTGTACAATTTCGATATACAGACATTTTATTTGTAATGTACAGGCAGTATAGTTTGTAGTTGTGTGGAGGAGTCATTGTACAATTTCGATATACAGACATTTTATTATTTAATGTACAGGCAGTATAGTTTGTAGTTGTGTGGAGGAGTCATTGTACAATTTCGATATACAGACATTTTATTTGTAAATGTACAGGCAGTATAGTTTGTAGTTGTGTTGAGGAGTTATTGTATAATTTCGATATACAGACATTTTATTTGTAAATGTACAGGCAGTATAGTTTGTAGTTGTGTGGAGGAGTCATTGTACAATTTCGATATACAGACATTTTATTTGTAAATGTACAGGCAGTATAGTTTGTAGTTGTGTGGAGGAGTCATCGTACAATTTCGATATACAGACATTTTATTTGTAAATGTACAGGCAGTATAGTTTGTAGTTGTGTGGAGGAGTCATTGTACAATTCCGATATACAGACATTTTATTTGTAAATGTACAGGCAGTATAGTTTGTAGTTGTGTGGAGGAGTCATTGTACAATTTCGATATACAGACATTTTATTTGTAAATGTACAGGCAGTATAGTTTGTAGTTGTGTGGAGGAGTCATTGTACAATTTCGATATACAGACATTTTATTTTTAAATGTACAGGCAGTATAGTTTGTAGTTGTGTTGAGGAGTCATTGTATAATTTAGATATACAGACATTTTATTTGTAAATGTACAGGCAGTATAGTTTGTAGTTGTGTTGAGGAGTCATTGTATAATTTCGATATACAAATATTTTATTTGTAAATGTACAGGCAGTATAGTTTGTAGTTGTTTGAGGATTCATTGTACAATTTCGATATACAGAAATTTTATTTGTAAATGTACAGGCAGTATAGTTTGTAGTTGTTTGAGGAGTCATTGTACAATTTCGATATAATGACATTTTATTTGTAAATGTACAGGCAGTATAGTTTGTAATTGAGTCATTGTACAATTTCGATATACAGACATTTTATTTGTAAATGTACGGCAGTATAGTTTGTAGTTGTGTTGAGAAGTCATTGTACAATTTCGGGCCAAATTAACAGATGATTCTTCTCCCGACTTCCAACCTAACCTGTGGGAAATGACTTTTCCGATATTGGTCAGTGCTTTTTATACAAGAGTCCCCTTCCCGATAGAGGAGTTTTATGACTCTAATGCTCACGAAGAGCTGGACACTGTGAGTCATGCAATTTGTCAAACGCCTACATAGAGGTGAGCCAACTGCATCTCTGAAGGCGGACACTCGATTCACCAGTTCATACAATATATAAACCAAATGGAAGAGTTACTTTTTTGGATTCTGCTTTACTTTTTAAAATACTTCCCCATACACCGGGTGTCCCAAAAGTCTTAGAACTTCGTTTTATTTTCTTTAATAGTAAATGTAGAACTATGAAACTTAACGTTTCGTAATTGGTATTGTTTCTTATGTTATGACACATTTTTCAGTAATTTCCCTTAACGGGGGACGTTCCGTTGATTAATTAAATCGGAACAATTTTAAGTATCAATCTAGGTCGAGTAGCACCTCATTTTAAAGGTTTTTTGTTTTAAAATACAATGCTGCAAATGCGATTTCAAAAGGTTCACTCAGTCAAAAATGGCAGCCCTTAGAAGTTTTGTAATCTTGTTAACGGTTTTACTTGGGATAATTTTGCACGTCGTAGCAGATGCCTAAAACCGTCTTACTAATTGAAAAGATAAACCCTTGTTAGTACTTCTGCATGTTCAATTTATTCTTTGATGAAAAAAAGAAAATACTCGTTACAGCCCTTATGTATCTTTTAAAAAAAACTTGAAAGGACTGCCATTTTTTGACTAAGTGAACCTTTTGAAGTCGTATTTTTGGCAATGTACTCTAAAACCAGACCTTTAAAATTATGTGCTATTCGATCTAGGCTTAAATTAAAAATTGTTACGATTTCCTCCACATTACGTCCCCCCTTTAGGCAAAATTACTGAAGAATGTGTTATAACATAGGAAACAATACCAATGACGAAACGTTAAAGTTTCATAGTTCTACATTTACTAATAAAGAAACTATAACGACGTTCTAAGACTTTTGGGACACCCTGTAAGACGAATAAATCACATGCTTTATTTTTCTACAAGTCAATGTACTCACTGGGGTAGACCCAGGAGCGTGCAGACGTGTCCTCGGACTTACCTCCGAGATAGTGACGGTGTACGGAGTGTTGACGAACTCTGGAGGGTTGTCGTTGATGTCGACCACCCTGACGATCACAGGGACTGTCTTCTTCTTCTTACTGGACCTTGTTGTGCAAGTCAGCTAAAACAAAACAGTCAAAAATTTTATTAATATTTATGGAAATCAAAATAAATATATAACTATTGAAAGCTTCCAGTAACAACCGCGCTAAGGTACTATTTACATGCATAGGTCCAAATGTTTCGTCCATGCTACTATGAGGTATCCTCAACGGTTAGAACCTATGTACCGATTATAACAGTACTTTGACGTGATTGAATGGGTAGGGGGGGTGGGTGGGAAAGTCATAATTGATGTACGTATAGGCGTGGGTAAGTATGGCAGTACGTGTATGGGCACCCTGAAAGCACCCTCTGGTAAGTGCAATTAAAATAAATGTTGGTCACTGTAGATTTATTATAAGTTAAATATTATTAATATTTAAATTATTAATTAATTGTCATTAATTGTTATATAACATAGACCATAAAGTCATTTTTTGTGAGTTCGTAAATAGTTTGGGTAGATCCCAGATAGCAACAATCAATTATGTCTACTGAATTTGTATGAATACCAATATAATTTATTTTTTTAATTCTGAACAGAAAGGCAGTTTTTCACATAAAGAAGATAACCCATTCAATAATCAATTCCTGGGAATTTTAATAGATTAACCAGACAATTTTAGATCGTATTAGAATTGGAGAATTTGAAAGAAAATACCACTACGCTGGTAAATTTATCAAATATTGGTAAATTACGTGCATATTTGTTAAAACATTTAAAGCGTTGGAATTATCCAAACAATTTACCAATATAACTTAAAAAAAAAAAAAAAAAAAACACACGAATAGTATCTTGTTTTCAAGGACACTAAAATAAGGTAGCAGTTATTTGGATGGCTTTGAAAACTATTTTCCTTTTCCCCAGTAAGCATTTATACATTTGGTTCGAAAGAGCGGTACACGTGAGATAATTTGTAATAACAATATGTACTATTATAAAATAACATAATATAAAAAAGCGAGCCAACCAATAAATTCACAGCCTAAATCACGTGCTGTTTTTGTACACGAAAAAATCAAACCTTATTTAGCTCGTTCATAATTATTGTACCTAATTACAAGCTGTTAGTAATCTACCCTGTTTTTAAGTGTACTTTCTGTTATTATTCCCTGCGTTTAGAATGTGTAGAAACGGATGTTATAATTAATCATGTGGAATGTGGACTTCTTTACAGTGAAAGCTAACACACGATGCACCCTTCCGTGTAGTGATTAAGCTTAATAAATACACGCATGTAGCATAACGCCAACATATCTGCCTTCTATGGCATCTACGTACACTTGCGACATAGTTTGTGCAAGGAGTTTCAACAAAATCAAAAAACTTTAAGAGTTTCTAGTTTCAATACCACTTTGACTAACTATTTGGTAATTTTTTTATTATATAGTTACTTATTTCCAATAATATCTACGCCTTTAATAACATATTTCTTGTAACATTTAACCAATGAAACGGATTGAGTGAGTGCATATTCGTTATTTATTTCAACTAAACCTATATTTGTAAATAATTGGTAATTTATTACATATTTGTTACACTCATATTATACAAGGAAACATAGAAAGTAACAAAAAGTTTACAATAACGTGAGTGGGGTGAATATTTTGAGAAGTATATTAGTAGAAACTAGAAAAGATACAAGGATAAAAGTGTTTGATCTAATAACTAAAGGTTGAACATGTTAAGTACAAGATAGTGGCAATGTCACTTTTTTAAATTAAAAAGAGAGAGGCCTGTTTTCAACTCTAATTTCCTATAGTCTAATGATCTTTGGGGGAACTTGTCAGACAGTGAACGGGTGAGAGCCAGTACAGTACAGAAGTCTAGTCTAATCACACAACAATTTGTTGATACAACAACCCTATTCTTCATAATAAATATTATTTGGAGGTTCAATTATTCAACAGTTTGATGATACAACGACCCTCTCCGTATATTCCAGTTTTTAGTTTGGTTCAACTACACAACAGTTTGTTGATACAACGACCCTCTCCGTATATTCCAGTTTTTAGTTTGGTTCAACTACACAACAGTTTGATGATACAACGACCCTCTCCGTATATTCTAGTTTTTAGTTTGGTTCAACTACACAACAGTTTGTTGATACAACGACCCTCTCCGTATATTGCAGCTTTTAGTTTGGTTCAACTACACAACAGTTTGTTGATACAACGACCCTCTCCGTATATTCCAGTTTTTAGTTTGGTTCAACTACACAACAGTTTGATGATACAACGACCCTTTCCGTATATTCCAGTTTTTAGTTTGGTTCAACTACACAACAGTTTGTTGATACAACGACCCTCTCCGTATATTCCAGTTTTTAGTTTGGTTCAACTACACAACAGTTTGATGATACAATGACCCTCTCCGTATATTCCAGTTTTTAGTTTGGTTCAACTACACAACAGTTTGTTGATACAACGACCCCTTTCGTATATTCCAGTTTTAGTTTGGTTCAACTACACAACAGTTTGTTGATACAACGACCCTCTCCGTATATTCCAGTTTTTAGTTTGGTTCAACAACACAACAGTTTGTTGATACAATGACCCTCTCCGTATATTCTAGTTTTTAGTTTGGTTCAACTACACAACAGTTTGATGATACAACGACCCTCTCCGTATATTCCAGTTTTTAGTTTGGTTCAACTACACAACAGTTTGTTGATACAACGACCCTCTCCGTACATTCCAGTTTTTAGTTTGGTTCAACTACATAACAGTTTGTTGATACAACGACCCTCTTCGTATATTCTAGTTTTTAGTTTGGTTCAACCACACAACATTTTGTTGATACAACGACCCTCTCCGTACATTCCAGTTCTTAGTTTGGTTCAACTACATAACAGTTTGTTGATACAACGACCCTCTCCGTATATTCTAGTTTTTAGTTTGGTTCAACTACACAACAGTTTGATGATACAACGACCCTCTCCGTATATTCCAGTTTTTAGTTTGGTTCAACTACACAACAGTTTGTTGATACAACGACCCTCTCCGTACATTCCAGTTTTTAGTTTGGTTCAACTACATAACAGTTTGTTGATACAACGACCCTCTTCGTATATTCTAGTTTTTAGTTTGGTTCAACCACACAACATTTTGTTGATACAACGACCCTCTCCGTACATTCCAGTTCTTAGTTTGGTTCAACTACATAACAGTTTGTTGATACAACGACCCTCTCCGTATATTCTAGTTTTTAGTTTGGTTCAACTACACAACAGTTTGTTGATACAACGACCCTCTTCGTGTATTCCAGTGTTTAGTTTGGTTTAATTACACAACATATTGATGAACCAACGACCCTCTTACTAAAAATCCATTTTGGCGTTGCGTCAACGACCCAAATACCATATGTCCGTTTTTATATTTACGAAAAGGGTATTAGAGTCAAATCACCTTATGAATATTTAAAATAAAATAAAAAGAATAAGGCCTGTTGTATCAAAGACCCTTGTTGTAGTTTCACGTTACATTTCAGATAACTGGATCGAATACACAACAGAATGTTGACTCAACAATCCGCTTGACAATAAAAAGTAGAATATGTTGCTGAAGGGTCAATTGTTGTCAATTGTACGAGGCGAGCATTAATGATGCCAAGTTCTGGACCAGGTCAGGATTCGCTATCTTCAACTCAGGCTCAAAGTACGCATCAGACCGCTCGCCCCCCCCCCCCCAATTTTATAGAGGGGGCATACTAAATGAGTGAGTGACATAAAAACTATGTTAGATTGGAAGAAGTACTGTGAGAAGAGATCGTAGGTAACGAGATTTAGGCAACTTCAAGACGCTTTTCGTGTGTAATGGCGTCAATATGTACGTCAATAGGAGTGAGTTTTTGATATATATAAGTTAGGATTACACTTTTGAATTATGGATGCTTAAACACGTATATCCTGAAAAAAGGTGACGAAATAGTCAACGCTAAGAACAATAAACTTGGTTTATTAAAAAACATAAATATTAATTCTATGTTCAAGATGGAACTGTGTTGGTTTATTGTATATAATTGTTAAAAATATCACAATTTAAAACTAATAAAAACTTGAATTAGATATATACCGGAAACCCACGCATACTGATCGATAAATAACAAATGACTCCAATCATCCACCAGCTCAAAAGAGAGCTGTATTCCATTCTCTTATTTTTAGATTAATAAATACACCTCTATCAGAAGAACGATTAAAAAAAGAACTAAGTTATATCAAACGTGTGGCAATTTTCAATGGATATGATACCAATTTAATAGATTATATGTTAAAAAAAGCGAAAAAGAAGCAAGAGAAAAAAATAAAAACAAAACATACCAATAACAGAAAAAAATAATAATTGGAATAGTATAACATGGACAAAATATTCAAGTTCTATCAACAAAACATTTAAAAAACACACAAATATAAATATTTCATATAAAACTAAAAATAATTTGAAAAATAAATTAAAAAATCCAAAAGATACTGAGAATGACGTAAATAAATCAGGAATGTATGAAATAAACTGCAATGACTGTAACAGGAAATCCATAGGCCAAACAAAAAGGGAAATTAAAAAATGGTTTCAAGAACATTTTTCACACATAAAATTTAATAGAGAAGAAAAATCTGCAATTGCCAGTCACTGCATTAACACTGACCATAGTATTACAAAAAACAATTTAAAATTATTGAAATAAATAACACCACGATATTTAAATGCATGGGAATCATGGTACATTAATAAAGCAAATTCTGAAAATTTATTAAACTAATAAGATGGACCGATTCAAAATTCTATTTTACTTTTAAAAATTATATACAAAATTAATTTAAATTAAATTTATAATACTTTCAAATTCATAATAAAACTAATATTTAGAATAATAAATATATTTATCCACGAAAGTTAAAAAATTTTAAAACATATGTTTATATAAGCTTATATTACATTTATTTACTTTTTGTATATTATTTGTGATGTGTCTGACGATGATAGCCTTGCTATCGAAAGGCCTGACTAATAAAGTTTTTATTGGTTTTAAATTGTGTTATTTTTAACAATTATAAATATTAATAATGTTCACGGATACATACATTGGAAGTAATCCTAATCTATGTCTATTCTATTATAAATATGGCAGAAATAGTCAGTTAGGTTTTTTACTATCAGAGCCAATGACGTATGCCACTGGTGAGTGCTCAGTAAATCAGCTGTATGAAACATCGTGTAGGCTTCTACTAAGGCGTATACAAAAGTTAAGGTGCATACTAAAATTGAATGCTTTATTTTTTATATGTTTAACACCTTTTTCTTTCTTTTCCAAAGGATCTATTTTTGTAACAGACTAATATTACCGTATTATGACTTTAATCGTTAAAATAAAATATGTCATATTATTATTATTAATATTGATGTTTATATACAATTACAGCCCATAAAAATCCAATGTTAGAAATTTTATTAAATGTTCTAAACTTTAAATACATTACTCCGCATTTACAGATTCTGTTAATAAACATTAATTTTATAAATTGAAATGATTTTTAAATTCTCAAAATATCCAATACAATATTTAATTCTCGTGAGGCCTTTCACCTACAAAGTAGGCATAATCTGACGTCAACAAAAATTAAATTTAAAACATTTATTTGGAATATAGTAATACGATAGTAGACATATCGTATACTAAAAAAAATCAGGTTAAGATGTGTATATATAAATAACATTTTTTAGTTAAATAAATTAACGTAGATATTTCTATGAACGGGTGGAGGTTCATTATTTACCGTTGATATATCATATTTTTAATGTAGAATATTTCAGGTACATCCAGATATTGATTATTTGAAGTTATTTTAGAACTTCATATTTTCTAGTGTCCTTCAAGTGCACATATAGCCAAAACAAGTATAGACAAATTCTCCGGTCATAAAGAATAATTTAACAAAAAATTGTTATTTATATTCATACATACACATTTTAACTTGATTATTTTCTTTTAATCTACCATAGTTTAAAAAGCTCTATTTTCATACTAGCCGACAGCCTTGCTTTGCTACGGGGTGGTTCGCTTCGTTGCTTACCCTTCCCTCCGTGGTTCTGTCTAAACCATCAAGTCAATATAAAATCTCAAACTGTAGCCATTATCCTAGATAACAACGTTTTGTTGTCTAAAAAACATTATAAATTTACTTTAGAGGGATGTGAACTAGTACTATCTTGTCAAGAGTTAGTAGAAATGACCTTAAACATTTCGCAAAGGAAACCAAATCAGGGAAGCTATTGTGTCATGTTTATGGTTTTTTTGTATTCATTTTTTGAAATGTATTAAATTAATGCCAATGTTCTTATGGAAAAAAAGGAACACTGAGGGACGTTTTTACCCCTGGAAATGTAATTTCAGGATATTTATTCTTAGTGCGTCTCTTTGATGTAAATGCTAACATCCCTCAAAATTTCATCAAAATCAGTTCAGTTGTTTGGGATGTTTCGTGACGAGTTAGTACATCGTTTTATTTTTTTTATTTTATACATTAAAATTCTGTAATTAAATGTTTTAATTTTAATATTTGTTGATATCTTATTATGTCTACTTTGTAGGCGAAAGGCCTCCAGGAAAAAATATTTGTTGTTTGAAAGTTATTTATTAGCATTTGATTGTTCATGATATATAAATAATATTTGGAGATTTCCGATGCTTTGAGAGTTTAAGAAACAAACATAACGTTTTGACAGGTATATCAAACTCCTGCCGTTCAGGTGTACTTGATAACTTAACCTACATATAAAAAAAATTTTTCCGTTTTTTCAGGATATAGTTCGTCTTTGACGGTCGTGGTGAGTGGATCTCGTGAGTATATTGGTGAAAGGACTTCTTCCCCGCGCCTCAGTAGAATTGGGAACTGGTTGGATAAGTTGAATATTTTGTATATTTAATAACCTGCTCTATGTTTTGTTTAATTTTTTAAATATTTTTGCATTTATTTTGTGTCTCATTGAATATTTTGTATGTTTAATAACCTGATCTATGCTCTGTTGATTTTTTCATATTTTGCATTTATTTTTGTATGTTATTGAGTATTTGGTCTATTTAATAACTTGCTCTGTGTTTTACAGACTCATTTCATATTTTGCATCTTTTTCTATTTCATATTGTGTATTATATTTTGTATAATTTTGTTATGTGTGATAGTTTGTTTAAGAACTTTTGACTTTTAACAGTAATCTTTAGTATCTAAAACGTAATATTAAGTCTTTTCTGATTTAGTAAGAAAGAAAACAAAATTTTTTGGTGCTAAGTTAGTAAGTACACCTGAGGACGGCGGGAGTTTGTTATACTGTATATGTCGGCACTGGTGGCGCAGTGCTGTAGCCCAGCTACTTGGGGACAAAGTGTTTGGTAGATTGTAGGCGATAGGTTCCATGCTCGGTTCTCTTAATACCGACGTGGCGTCCGCTCAATGGTTGTTATCAACGTAGACACTACTAGAGAAGTCTGGAGTGTCCGGTTTGAATGGTAGTCAAGGTTCGGATGTTGTGTAGGGAAGAGAATACTTGTTGAAATGTTTGTTTGTTTCTTAAACACTCAAAGCATTGGAAATCTCCAAATATTATCTACATACCAAAAAATATTTAACTGGAATTTTTGAGGATTTAAAAATTATTTAACTTTTAATAACTCTCCAATAAAGAACTCAAACAAGGAAATGCATTTTTATGAAGCTTTTAAACTTATATAATCGTAAGATTTAATTAATTGAAATCAGTTTAGGAATATATTATATTTTTAAAACAAGCATCTTTATGGAGAAGTTATGATCATTTTTTATCCTCTAATTGCATTAATCAGTTTTATGTTAATTTTTTTGATTACAGTTTACTTAATTTAGTTACTGTAATCAAATCCATATTTTAGTCCAGTGCGTTACACAAATAGAGCCGTTATACATTACCTGGAACACGATGTGGGAGAGGTTGTCCTTGTCTCTATCCAGTGGGGAAAGTAACTGGAGCTTCTTCCCATTGAGTGTGAAGTAGGGAGAGCCCTTGGGGAAGGTGAGGTCAAGGCTGATGTCAGTGAGGGGATCTCCGGCGATGGGCAACTCCTCGGGGTTCGTGGGTTGGTCGGTGCCTGCAAATGTCACACTTGCTATAACTCCTCCATTATAGTGCATGACGGATTAGCTGAAGACAGTTTAAGGACTTCAGTTGGATGAAGAAAGGTCAGGAGTGTGGTAACGGCAAATGTCAAATACAGCGTTGTTAGAGACAAGGTGAGGAACTGCTCACTATGGGATCTTATAGTGGTTGGTAAAGAGTCTGCAGAGGCTGTCGGCCATGAGGTTTTAATCCCATAAGAACAATGTTATTTTTGAACCGGACATAAGATCACGCGTATTCAAATTAAACAGTTGTTTTAACGGGATTTTCCAAACAAATTGCATTTAATTAAGAATGAAGTTGCATGTTGGAATTTCTTTGAGGATTCCTAATTAGTTTTATAGAAAAACATATTTTATTTTCAACTATTTTTCAAAACTAGGCGTATGCATTCAAAATATAAAAAGTAAAGCCAATGCACAATATGATAACGTTTGAAAGTACACATCATACACAACCTTCGGCCAATAAATAACGAAAAAATATGGATTAGCAAATAACATTGTTTTTATGGGATTGAAACCAACATGAGTGACAGCCTCTGCAGACTCATAAACCCGTATATCTTGTATTGGTAACTATGCAGTTTTGACTTACTTAAAAAAAAAAAAAAAAAAAAAACTATATTGCTTCAAAGTGGTTAAAAGTGAGTTAGGTTATAAGACGAGATCATTTCACAGTATTGAACAATAGTTTTTTGTCGGAAAATCAGAAACAGATTTTTTTACAAGAAACTTTAAAAAATAGTTTTTTGAAAAATTGATAATTAAAAAAAAATATATACATATATTAAACATAGTTGTTACGATGAGCACGAATATGTTATTGATTTTGCAAAAAGAAATAGGATTTTCAGCCATGGAACACCTTTCACAAACCTAACCTAATATAGCTAAACAAAACATTCTCATAAACCTCCCGACTTGACAAACCATATGGCAGTATGGGTGAAACGTTTGTGTTCTATCGTTTGATATACCTTGACGCCGTCGTTGTCGGAAGCGTTAGTTCGCAGTAAACCTATGCATGCCCACTACTTAAAAATGCCATTTTAATACTAGTGCTGTAGGTAGCATGTCTTATAGTCTTGCACAATATGTTAAATTACGATAAAAATCTATTAATATCGTACGAAATGTTTAAAAAATCCCATTTTGAAATATTCAGGGTGTCCAGTAAACTTCCTTAAACAAATTCCCTGACTTTTCCCTGATTTAACAAATTTTCCTGACCCCGAATCGACATAATTACATAACTTGTATTCAGTTCAATCAATATCATCATGTGCAATCATGTACCAAAATGTCAGTCATTTACAATACCGTTTTATTAATAGTAATAATTAAATTCAAAAGTATTAATATTATTCTTCTCAGACTACTTTACAAATTATACGGTTGAATTAAAATAGTAAAATTAGCCTTGAGTAAAAATAAATGTACCATCTTTTGTAGTGTGACGTTATTAGCAACTATCATAATTTTCAGTGGCTTGAAAGAGGCAAAATATTACAATATCACCAAAACAAAACACATAAATTATAGGACTATGACATTTAATATATACTGATCAGATAATTATTTCATTGAGTTTTGAATATTTAACAATAAAAAACTAGTTATATAAAATACTGAGCAAAAATTAACAAAAGCAATTAAAATTTAATAACTTTTTCTTGATTTAGATTATTATATGGCATAAAATCAAAGGTTGGTAGAAAAGTATTCTTTGTAAAGCATAAAAGTACAGTATATAGTGACCAAAATGTCAATAAATAGAATGATGTTCTTGTTAGGATTTTCCATGTTTTATTTAAAATTCTCTGATTTTTCCCTGACTTTTCCAGGTTTTCCCTATTGCTGGTCACCCTGATATTTCTTATGGAGGTGAGTATATGAAGCAACCATTTATCTGTTTGATTATCGTTAGCTAGTACACCAATTGCCAATGTTTGGGCCAATAATAGGCTGTGGATGAAATGTAAATGAACGTCCTAAGCCTTTGTTGCTAACTAAGGATGATAGCTTCTTAGAAAGGGCATTTATGCTTTTTTTTTAAGTACCTTTCTAAGGACCGGTCAACCTAAGTTAGTAACAAAGGTCCATCCTCACTAATCTCGCTTAATTTAATCCATATTTATCCTTATATTATAAATCCACATCTTTCACAATATAAATGAATGAATAAATAAACACAAATATTTAATTCATTGTTATATAAATAACTCAACAGCCAGGGAAATTAAGAAATTTACGGTTTATCGTGAAAATCAAGCCATGAATAATTATTCTAATTTACGGCTAATTGGCTAACCTGATACTCAGTTTTTGCTTGAAATTATCCGAACCCATCAAGCAAGGCAAACACTTTAAACTTCTCACCAGTTATTATCTACTTCTATAAAAACCGCTAAGACGCTGTCCCGATATGAAGAGAATCTATGGCTTACAATCTCCGCAACACTTTGCTCCAAATACTAAAGGTAGCTAGATTACATCACTAGTAACAGTGTCGGCTGAGACCCAGAGAAAAAAAGGAACAGAGGTCGCTTTCTTTTGGCCACAGCGAAAATCCAATGGCAGTTATAAATAGATTACAACTAATGTACATATTTATACATCTGTAGTAATAATTACTACGTTTATTCTTGTGGACCTGTGGATTTGGGGTGAGTGAGGGAGAGACTGACAAGGTGCTGGCCCTGTCATCGCATGGCAAACTGGAGAAATAACTACTTGACACACATTTAGTGCACTATTAGAAGCGACCTCTGTACAGTTATTCTCTTTGGCTGAGCAAAGAAGTAATACATGATTATAAACGGGTTTGATCATTTTTATTAATATATTTGGAACGTTAGTTGGCCATTATTATAAATATATTATTATCGTCTTATGAAAATAAAGGTGTAATTATAACTTTCACCTTCAAGTACTACACCAACTTCTGTGATAACGATATAAATTTGAGCCAGTGAGTAGGATTTTGAGGAAAAAATGACCTACAATACTTTTTATACATTTAATATGCCATATTAGCTTTTTATTTTGAAATTTTAATGAATGGTAGCTAAAAAAAACACACACGCTATGTATGTTTTGAGTCTTTTTCGGAATGTCCCCCTTTGGTAAAAAGAGTGTCTACCAAACTTAGAACTAACCTAAACTTACAAAAAATGTATTTTTGATATTGGTAAATAGTTTAGACCTAAAACTAATTAATAAGCTTCATAACTTTAATTATGAATCGGTTCCTTCTGGTATTTAGGTTAGGTTAGGTTGTAAGCACTTCCAATATGGGTTTTTAGGTTAGGTTAGGTTAGGTAATGTTAGGTTAGGTTAGGTTGTAAGCACTTCCACTATGGGTTTTTAGGTTAGGTTAGGTTAGGTAATGTTAGGTTAGGTTAGGTTGTAAGCACTTCCACTATGGGTTTTTAGGTTAGGTTAGGTTAGGTAATGTTAGGTTAGGTTAGGTTGTAAGCACTTCCACTATGGGTTTTTAGGTTAGGTTAGGTTAGGTAATGTTAGGTTTGGTTAGGTTTAAGCACTTCCACTATGGGTTTTTAGGTTAGGTTAGGTTAAGTAAAGATTAAATAAATATAAGTCGACTTGTTACTTGCATATATATGTGAACTTTCTACTTCGAATAACGATTAGTCATTGATAAAAAAAGTGGGAACATTCCAAAAAAGACTATATTTTACGAGTTAACAAGAACAACAATTCTGAAAGGATTACGTAAGTGGAGGCAGATTTACGCCAACCCTTGCCACCTAACCTTACCAAAACAAGCTAACGAGGCGACGTGTTAGTGACATCGATCACGAGGAATATATTCCCCAGCTAATAAATCACGTGTGTAGAGAGATTTATACAGTCATCAGAGAATGTTTGCAAATCAAACTACGATTGCCTTCCTTGTTGGGAGCTAGTACCGCCAAGAATGGACTGAATGAAGTCAAACAACGGCTGTGGGCATGAAGTGGGCCGCCCCACCCACAGCAAGGGTGGGTCAAGGTCCTCAACTAAGGTGTACGTGTCGCCTTTCCATCTTAATTGATTGCAAGAGGTGTTGGCTCATATGAACCCATGACTACCTTTCAGATGTACATTTCTTTCTACCTTAATAGAGGTTCTGACAAATGTAAATTAATAGAAAGGTGTATCTAGAGAATCTATATGATTTTATTAAATTTGTCATTCTTGAAATAATTTAGTAGGAAAATCCTCCATTTCTACGTCTGAATGAAGGGATTTTCTAGTAAATTTTAGTAGAGTTTAATATCTTGTTTCAACTTTTTACCGATATTTTTATTTTTGATTCATCTTGAGTTAACATTCTCAGGGGTATCATAAATCAATGAGGTTATGTTTCCTCATATTAAACTAGATATCTTTGATAGG
Source organism: Stictocephala bisonia (assembly GCA_035578905.1). Classification (NCBI taxonomy): domain Eukaryota; kingdom Metazoa; phylum Arthropoda; class Insecta; order Hemiptera; family Membracidae; genus Stictocephala; species Stictocephala bisonia. The sequence continues at coordinate 742,714 of JAQJVL010000406.1, read as the reverse complement.
CAGTCAAGACATTGATTATCTGACTATATGATGTAATCGAAGTAAGTAGTTATTTTTTTTATTTTGCATCAATTTAAAACGAATTTCGATTTTTAAAGACGGTCTTATATAAGGGATTATGTTTTGGGTTCATTGATAATGGAATAGTGATATTACCGAAATGACGTACACTCAATGGTTGCCATCGACGTGGACACTACTAGAGAAGTGTGGGGTGGTCGAGTTCGGTGGTAATCAGTGTCCAGATGTTGTGTATGGAAGGGAACTGAGTATCAGACCAATACTACGTGGTTCGCATTCCACATAAAACTGTTAATATTTTTAACAATTGTTACATGGCCCTTTCAGAACTTAATCCGAACTCAGTTAGTAACCAGACTTCTCAAATCATCCACACTCATCATATACGCATATAATAATTCTTATTCGCCATAAAATAAGCACTACTGTTGGCGGAGAAATTATGTGCACCCGAATTTAAAGGTTGTTTTCTAAGGAACTGAGAGGTCCACGAAAAATCTAATTACACCATTATTTTTCCAGTTTAATTGTACGTTATGAAATATGCATTTATAAATTTTATTACAAGTTTTATAACAAAAACGTACTGGAATTTTAACTAGTTTTTACTGTATATCAAAATTTACACTGTTAATATTCAAGAACCTGTTAATTTATCGCATTTATATTTTATTACGTGGATGATATTAATGTTTTTTATAAGTTTCGTAAATTTTAGAATTTTAAATTTTCTGGAAAAAAGATCTTATCTATTTCCTGTAACATTATTTATTTGCTTCTAGAAGTCGTAGAGATACCTCTACGATACATACAGTCCAATGCAATATATTTAGTGATTTAAATCGATTTAAATACATTTAAAATAACTTTAAATTGGTAAATTTAAATTGATTTATTTCAATAAAAACATCACTGCATTTACTTCTACATATGAGAGTAATGTATCTTAGCTATACATGTCATAAGAATTACAACAAGAACAAATCATTCATTTTAAGACCTCTAGACGCCAAGAAAACAATGTTTTAGGGATTGATCAGAACTTTTTTTTTTGATCGATTCATAAAAGTTCTAAAATTTATGAAACTTATAGAAAACTTTATTATCAATCAGTTATTGAAATATAAATTCGATGCATTAACAGGTTCTGGAGTAATAAAGGTATAAATTTGATGTACAGTAAAAACTAGTTCTAGAGGGAAAAACCCCAACTAAAATAAAAATTATGAATAGGCCTACTTGTAATGAAATTTAAAAATCCATATTTTTAAAAGTATAATCAAACGATGAAAACTATGGTGTAATTATATTTTTTTAAACTTATTGGTTTCTTATAAATAGCCCTCAAACTCGGGTGCACATAATCTCTGCGACGACAGTAATTTAAGTTGGCGACTCGTATATGAAAATAATTAACATTACTGTGCGGTTGAAGCCTAGTTGGGTTAGTAATAACTTTATTAACTATTATGAAGTACCAAACTTTAAATAAAAGAGGCCTTATGATAAAACTTAATTCATAACTGACAATACAACATCAATACTTACTTGTTCCTCTACTCTCTTCTATGTCCAAGATTATATTTGACTGGCCGCCTTCTACTTCACAAAGCCCTGAAACAAACGGATAAAGTAGAAAGTATGAAATAGTGAGGTCACTTGTGTAAATGGAAAGGTGTTAAGGTTATTTTACATGACAGTTTGCTTGTACATCCATGCAATTATTTCAGATGTCAATTTCAAGAAAATGAGTATAAAATAATGATAAACGATGGTAAGTAATATTGTATGTATTATTAAACGACCATCATCAGAGTATCGAGGGTTTTCAAAGCAATATTGGAAAAAACATCCTACATTAACAAGATTAGTGAGTTAAAAATGTCCTTCGTCAACAAAATTAGAGAGATAAAAGAGTCCCACATTAGCAACGCTAGTGAGATCAACTTTTGTGAGATACAAATTTTCTACATTAACAAAGATAGTGAGTTGAAAATGTCTTCATTAACGACTTAGGTGACATACTAATTTCCTACATTGACAATTAAAGTGAGTTAAAAATGTCTTACATTAATTAGTTTCGTTAGCGACTTTAAAATATGTTACATTAACAACTTTAGTGAGTTTAAACTATCGTTCATTACCGACTTTAATTAGATACAAACACTGAGTTAATATACACTACATTACCGACTTTAATTATATACACACACTGAGTTAAAATATACTACACTATCGACTTTAATGAGATACAAACACTGAGTTCAAATATACTACATTACCTAATTTAATGAGATATAAACACTGAGTTAAAATATACTACATTACCGACTGTAATTAGATACAAACACTGAGTTCATATATACTACATTAACAAAATTATTGAGTAAAAACTAAATACCCTTATTTATTTGGTTAAAGGATTTAATTTAATCGTTCTAAGCTTTATTCGTTGGTGTTAATCAAATCAACTAATGATCACTGCTGCTAATTACATAATGAGTGCTTTGCGCCAGCAACACGCGACCTTCCGTCATCGCGATTGCCATGAAAATTTTTTAATAGAATTAAACAGTGAAACAGTAGGGAAGAGTAGTTCTCTATCTCACTTCCACCACTCAGTGCATCTCACTCGCACCAATGCGTTCAGTGGGTCGTTTTCTAAGCGGCCTATCTATAGTAGAAATCACATCCACTCAACGTATGTCAGAGGTTTATTCGCCCACCCACTCACCAAATCCAAACATGACATAATACACTACCCCTGTCATTAGACTCTATTGGTCGGAGGAACCGACTCGTAATTGTTTCACGATCGCAGGTGATGGATGTGGTCCCATTTACATGTTTATTGCTTGCCTTGAGTTATTTCGTGAACGAGGACATCCATCGTAGAGTGTAGACAGCTTGTATGTAAGGTGTAACACGACAGTCTGAACCGAAGCCAGCAATGTTGCGGATATATGGCACATCGCGACTGTAACTTACTTTTACAGTCTATGAGGGGGGGTTGAGGAGTGTTCCAAGGTTTGAGAAGATGTTTAACTCTAAGGAACAGGACGTTAACTAAGTCGCAGATAAATAAATAAGAGTTTCTTAATTTGCATATTAAGTGTAGAGCATTTTCTCACATGTTACAAAAAAAAAAAATCAAAAAGACAACGTCAAAAAGCATGTCTAATTTGAGTAAGTCAAGATCCTTAGACCAGAGAAACTAAAAAAGGGAAAAGATGTTCCTTAATATATCACAATAATTATAGAATAATTTGTTATTTATTGTATGTACAGTTTTTACTTATTTTTGTTGTAATTTTTCATCAACATCTTTAAACTGAACTTGTTTATTAATTTTTAGTTTTACCTACATACAAATTGATACTGAAAAACTGCTTGTTTTCTTTACATATATTATTTGTTAATTATGCCAACCTTGTTCATTAACGTATTCACTTACTTAGTATGTAATATTGTTAGACTTAAACATTATTATATATTAAGTTGACGTTGGTTGTTTTGTTTTCAACGTTTGATTAATATTAATTATCATAGCTATATATATTGTTCTTTTGTGTATAAATGGTGTGCATCGTTGGGACAAATAAGTAAACAAATAATAAGATGCATGCTCAAATTAAAATATACAGACAGTGTAACAACTGAGGTCATCAAAAGCGTAGGCGTGAATAAACATGACACAAGAAGGTTTAGAACATTATTATTTATGGTTTTATTGATGAAAAAATACCTAGAGAAAGACCACACTGAAGTAAATGGATCAAAGTATGAAACTTGTGGGGTGTAAGACCTTAGGAGAAATGAAGAGGTAAACGGAAAGTCGTTAAGAGTGGAGATCTGCTGCCAATCCTCGAATCGACCACTATAGACGAATAAACAATAATAATATCTTAACAGGTTTTTAATTATATGGTAATAAATTAGAGGAATGTGAAATCAATTAGTCACTAAGTTTTAAAAATAGTCTCTGTACGATAGATGGATACGATGCAATCGAAGCTACTGCGTTGTTTAATTCTTATTGGATTTATTTTATATTACCATAGATCAAGCATATAGCATATATTATATTAAGTGATCAATGTTAGTAAAACAAAAAAATGCCACCTTTTTATGGTTACTAACTAGATTTTAAATTATAAGTATATTCATGGATTTTACCACTAAGAATTGCAACTCTCGTAAACGTTTTTGTTAAACACAGTATAAAAATCGATCAAAATTAACAATGATTTTGTTGTACTAAATTTGACAACGCGAAAAAAAAACCTATTACATTAAACTATAAGTGATTACTATTAAAAATACTGAAGTTCAGTAATTGTAAATATAATTTGATTTTTTAACTATTACATTTATTCAAAAAGTGTCTATCCTTAAAAGAAACTTCCTTATATTGTAAATGGCTTTATATAGAAGGTATATTACATAAGTATTGTATAATATGCCATTAAGTGTCATTTATTATTTACCATCAAAGTTTTAGAAAGTTTAAACAGAAACTTGTGGTATTCATTAAACATTTTTATCACGCCAAACATTTTGGTTGGTTTATCTGTTTCCATTCGTTTTACGGTAACCGTTGCGTGTAAGTAAAGTTAAGTTAGCTCATAGTCAAATTTTATCTAAGAATTTTTAGTGTAAAATTAAGTTTGTTTTCCTATCGATACAAACTTCTTTTTAGAATCTTAATATATCTTAATGGCTGGGAAATAAAACATTATTTTGTGACGTGAATTGCAGTTTTAGTACACTCTCAGTTTCATTGTTATGCTGGTTTGTTTTTAGAGATCACATGGTTACATCAGATAACAGTGTATAATAATAGTTAATAATAACAATAATATTCATTTTACTAAACTTAGAACAACTATAAATTAAAAGTTTTATAATATATGTTTGAAAATCTATTTTACTTTTTCATGTCATCATTATGAAACACATATATTGACATGATTTTAATTTCACAAGTATCATAACTGGAATAAAATAAAATGTAGAACTAGAAACATTTCAGAGCTGGAAAAAGAGAATCGTTACTATTCAGAACTAAATTTCGATTAAACATATCTGAAGACATTAAAAATTAACCCTTTTCTTAATGAAAAGTAGGGCCTCTACACGAAGTCTAAAAGTAGTTCCTATCAAATCCTAAGTACTAAGTAATATCAGCATTCAAGATAATTGATTGCATCTTTTCTTTCAATATCCCATTTGTCTTAAACAATAAATCACACTTCACCATTAAATAAATTAATAAAATAGTAAAAGCCAATTAACTAAGTAAGTTATTTTGGAAAAGAATACAATTGGAAGGCACGGAATTATATTCATTTTCAGCACCTTATAAACAAACATATATTTGTAACAAAGAGTGTGTAGTGTCACAAATAGTGGGTGCGATGATTCTTTTGCGGATTTCTTTATTTTCCGTTTAATAAATCCTGCTTTATAACACTTAAACAGTCTAAGTGGTCACATTACGCTCCTCCTCAGCACGTTACGGTGTATTCTATTCTACGACTTTGAAAACAGAATAATAAGTCATGCATGATTATAATTCAGGTATATAGGGATCGTTTTAAAAATAAAACATCATCAAACTGTTGACTAATATTTTAAAGACATGAAATGCGTTGTTTCCAATTTAACTCATGATCAAATAATAATCCTATAACGATCAATATAGATGTTTGAAGAACAATAGTAATAACTTAACATACAACTTGCACTCTTACAAAATAGGTTAAAAAATTAGAGTTATTTTTTATGCTAACATTCGTAAATTTAGTTTTTTGAGGGCTAAGGAGCTTTTTGTGAAGAGCCATGACATCTACATCCGAAGACCTCTATTTCAACTCAAGTATCCATACAGTAGTTGAGAGCAGTGCCATGAGCAAACTATGTGTTTTCGTTTGTGTTTATAAGAAACATAACTGGACCTAATATTGAACTTTGAGGAACCCCATGACTAATCACTTTCATTTCACTGTAAACTGGATTTATTGTTACTCAGTGACCTAATTCATAGGAATGCATCCAATTACACAATTTTGAACAAAGATTATCGTGATTCTCAGTGTCAAAAGCATTACATATTTATTTCTAAAAATGTTCCACTTCCACATATGCAATTAAAAACTTATATTTTTTATAAAGTTTTGCACAATTTCTTTAGTATGTTTGCTTCCTTAAATCTCTACTTGTTTTGAATTAGAAAAGTAAGTAATATTTTGTTATATATTTCTTTTAATTTTGCTAGGCAACTTCCTCCCCCCAACTTTGAAATTCAAAATTTACTAGACATACGGAGACTTGATATAGTTCCTTAAAAACTATTTTAATAAACAAGGGTCTATTTTTTTTTTTTTTTTAAGAATTAACGACACTACTTAATTCATCACGTAATACTAAACCAAGGTACGCGGAATTGTTAGGTGATTTATTTTTAAATACTTTTTGTAATGTAGGTTGTTTAAGTTATGATTAATAAAGTATATACATTTTATAGTAACTGTGTAACAGAATTAAAATTTCCCCTCCAAGGTCTAAACAATTTATTTCGACTAGTAAAGATTCTTAATAATATTTCAAGATCGTTCTTGTAGAATAAATTCTTTTTTAATTTCATTTTCATTTGTAATTTACTTCTGTCTTGTTTATAATAATGTGAGACCAATAAAAGATTCTGTAAATATTTCATTATGATATTATTTAAATATTTTAAGTAAAAGGTAATAAAAATTGTGTAGAGGTTATCATGAGGTGACGTCATCTTTCAACAGAGAATAAGTAAAACGTTCTTGAAATCTTGTTTTACTAAAAGCCTTGTTCTCGTATTTCATCTCTCACAGTACGAAGGATTTATAATAAGCTGTATCTTCTTTGCTAGAGCCTCTCTTTCAATATTTCTTTCACATATGATGCTCATAGATAGTAAAAGTGTGTGTTAAAACTCAAGCAACTAGCACTTACAACTAGAACAAAATAAATATTTTCTTGGGAGTGAATGGAAAATCAGTTAATTCAAGACAGTTAGAGCATGTTTGATCTAATTTATATCTCTAAACAGGTTCAACGCCAAAGCAATTATGAACAAAATATACGAAAGCAGTGCGAGTAGGCCAATAATTAAATCCCTGGATACAGCGTGATTAACTTTTATGTTGGTATCACATTCAAACATCTCCCCCTATTCTCCTGGAAATGTTAACTGGTACATTTATTGGTGTCTGGTAATATAACCTATTTTAATAAAGAACCAATAGCAAGTGTGTTATTAATGATCATTATTGCAGTAACGTAGCTAAAGTGTTTTAATGAATCTGTTTGCAGCTGCAAACTGTTACGTTAATGTGGCTGCAGCACAGCTGCAGTTACATCGAGTAACTGGCTTCGTTAAAGGATCTTGATTGGATTTGCATTGTCTGACGTGTTATAAATAAACCCATACAGAATTATTGTCATTGGTATCTTCTAAAGGAAATTGATTGCAGCACTTGTAAGTGGTATCATAGTAAATTTTCTCTGGCTGAAAGACCTAACTGGTGTAACTGTGACTGTCCCCAGCTAGGTTCTCTAGCTGGAGTACCTGTTACTGGAGGACCTGGCTGGATTACCAGTAACTGGAGGTCCTGGTTGGAGTATCCGTGACTGGAGGATCTGGCTAGAGTACCCATGATGAGAGACCCTGGCTGAAATATCCGTGGTTACCTGGCTGAATAGGTGACTGAAGAACCTAGGTAGAGTACCCGTGACTGGAGAACCTGGCTAGAGTAGCCGTGACTGGAAGACCTGGCTGCACTACCCGTGACTGAGGGTTCTGGCTGGAATATCCGTGATTGGAGGACCTGGCTTGAGTTACCTTTACCTTAGAAGACCTAGCTGGTGTACTCATGACTGGAGAACCTGGCTAGAGTAGCCGTGACTGGAAGACCTGGCTGTACTACCCGTGACTGAGGGTTCTGGCTGGAGTATCCGTGATTGGAGGACCTAGCTGGATTACCCGTAACTAGGGGGTTCTGCCTGGAGTATCCGTGACTGGAGTCCCTGGTAGGATTATCCATGACTGGAGGACTTGGCCAGATTACAGTAACTGGAGGTCCTGCCTGGAGTATCCGTGACTGGATGACCTGGATAGAGTCCCCTTGATGGGAGACACTGGTTGAAATACCCGTGGGAATCTGGCTGAATAGGTGACTGGAGAACCTGGCTAGAGTACCCGTGACTGGAGGACCTGGCTGGAGAACCCGTGACTGGAGAACCTGGCTGGAGTACCCGTAACTGGTATCTTTTAAATGGTTCTACAGCGATAATAACAAGCTTGTAAATGAGATCTTATATGACGTAATATCCATGTACTCAGCGTGTATTCAGATCACCAATCACGTTGCTCGTTAGGTACTGTCGTCTTGTCGTGACCTGCCCGTGTCATTCAGCACCAGTACGTCTCAGCACGGCGCATGCTCTCCACACTCAGCATGTAGTATCTTGTACCGGGGAGAAAGCGGGGTTTATTATGCATGCATCTTGTCACTGATCTATGCAGTGATATCAGGTATATTCGCAATTAGTGGTTGATAATTCTTGAGCAGAGCGGAGCGTGTGTGAACAAGACCAATCCCGTCGGACCGTCGCTGGAATATCAATGATGTTGAATTTACAATCATGGTAAAGTGAGTTACAGTTGAAGTCGAGGTGGGATTCATTAATTAAAATAGATCACGTTGTAATATATAAAAGCTACACAGAATGATACAGCAATTATTTTCAATTTTAATTGTGAAATACCGTTAGATGTGACCCTTTTGTAGGTCTTTAATGACAGTGATTTGTTCATCTGTTCACGCACATTATATATTTGTCATGAACTTAATTTTATACTAATCTGCATAATTATAACATTAGTTTTTCACTTTGTAATGTACAAGCTAACTAAATATTGTAGTATGTTGCTTCTGATTGAAAACAACATTCTTTTATCACTGATCGATTGTAGGAGTAGATTAGTTATTTTTACCATACTTTGATTTTTCTAGGAAAACAGCATTAGTACCACTTTTGTAAATTAATCAAAAATATTTGTATTGATATTAGATATTGATGGTACTGCTTGCTTAAGAGTTATCACTTGATCAAGTGATCTTCTCCATAGTCCATTTGTATTTTAGACCCAAATTTACGATATTTTTGTATCTTATAAAATAAGTTTTCTGTTTGCAAAGTGTTTTCAATAGTTTTACAAAGACAAAGAAAATATATTTCAGAACAACTTTGGCAAGCATTCGCCCATTCTTTCTAATCATTGTTATTAATGCATGGCAAGTACTAAAAGAAGTATAATGTTGAGGGCAGTTTAGATTATCAGGTATTAATTAAAACACAATTTCGCAGCCATAGAAAAGTACTATTAGGTTTGGTTTCTAATTATTTATTTAGGCTTAGAGTATAATACGACATTAGTAACACATTTAATGCACTTTTGATTTCTTTAGTGTTCTAAACGTCATGCAAACAAATCAGAATATCATATGGAACCTACTTTCACCTGTAACGACCGGTATAGCTGTTAGTACAATGTACGTTGTTTTTTTCTTATTTTCTATGACAGTGGCATGTTATACAAAATTACTTAAGCGTTGTTAAGGGACGACCATCCAATACCTTTGGAAAATTATTCAGTTTTTGTTCCATCCAGGAATCCATTGCATGACAAACACATTAACCAACGAACGGTCACTAATCTTCATTTACGATCTAAAGAGGCATATTCGTCAATGTATATAAGAATATTTTTATGATAAAGTTTATTTTAGCTAATTGAAAGCAAACATAAGGTCTATATAATTATAGTAAAGTTATATATAATGTTTAAAAATAACCAACAAAATTTTGACGTAAGAAGGGGAACTGGTCAAACACAGGCAAGGTAGAGCGGCGGAAGCTCTTTTTGCCAACAAAGTGGTAGGGAAGCGATCGGTGCCGGACCGCAGTCCTATCACGGAGCGAGCGATCTAGTTATTCTTAAATACATCGACGGGCATATTAGACAAAATATACAACAATACTGAGGCATCGCTAAATAGTCATAGGCTTTTTTTACTTCATTTATTCCCCCATTAAAGTCTCTAAAAACATCTCACGGTAAATTTGAGAAAGTATTTGGCAATTCTTCTCTGTGTTCGAGAAGAGTGTGTGTGATGCCTCGTTATTGAGTGGTCTTTATTTATACCAAACGTTAAAGACTTTAAAAAAGTTTCATAGTAAATTAAGACTATTCGGTAAAAGTCGCCTTTCCTCTGTAAATGTTATCAATAGAATAAGCGTTAAACATTTTGTAGTGTTACTGACTATTAAAGTTGGCATGTTCAAAATATTTGCTTTGCTAATTCTATAACTTTTTTTTTGTTGCTTATTTATACCCCTAACGCATAATAAGATATTAAAGCGTTTGTGGTTGTTATATTATCAATATGTATTTTATATTTACTTTCATAAATTGAAAAATAAAACATAAAAATAAAAATATAAAAGTAAAAATATTGCATAAATGATTTTCAATATTTTTTTGATCTTACCGATACGAATGGATAATTCAAATATTTAAACTTTTAGATTATTTTGTAAGAAATAAATCATACTATTTATCTTTTATTCTTGAATTTTTAATGCAGAAAGTTACATACACACTACATTACCGATTTTATAAATATTTACTAAACAAATGTATTTAATAACAATAACAAATAAAATCAGTTTACATCAAACAGTTTCCCAAAAAAGTATGGAGTTAAGTATTCAACAAAAAAGTAAACGTAACAAACAAAAATACTTATATAAACCTTTATGATTTTTTTTAAATTATGTAATAGCACTGTTACCTTGTTTAGGCGTTTATATCTATCTTTATACATGCAATACTTGTATATTATAGATAAAAGCCTACGTTATAGATCCAGTTACCTGTTTTTGCAGTCACAAAGCGGCCACCAAGACACACAAACAGAACAGCGCCCACAAGCCACCCTTGAAGCTCGCCCATCATTCCAGAGCCTAAAACAAATTATTTCAACTCATAGCTTCCAGATATAGTGTTTCAGGAATGCAAAATTAAATAATTGGACATACTGTGTGTATAATACTTTCACCCGTTAGAAATTGATTTGTATCGAATGATTTCATAACTCTCCATCTTTATATGTTTTATTTATTCTTATCAGTATAAATCAGTATATGTATAATACATGGCTAAGTATGGATTTCGAATGAGTGAGACGAAAGTAGATTATTGTTACAAACTAAGGCCGACTATTCCTTAGAAAGTGTCATTAATTAATAGCCCAATGACAAGTGAGCAGCCGGTGATTATCAGCTGATCCCTTTCAAAATTTTGTTATGACGCTGATTACGATCGGACTAAGTTATGAAGCTGGGCCACCAACTTCGCTACCACCAATATGTCAGCCGTATAAATAGTTTTAACATGTTTTTTTTTCTAATAATGGAAAGAGGTTATAGCAACGAGTTTCCTTTTAAGACTCATGTCCTTTAAGAATCTCAATTTGACCTCGAGACAAGGGAAAATGTTCTCCCTGTGATGTTTGAAGTGAGCAGTCAAATAAGAAAACTAGTTTAGAAAAGTTTGAAAACTTATTACATAGTATAATGGTCATTGCTTATATGTATAAAACCGTGGATACACAACATTATTTCTGCCTTAGCAGATCGATCGAGTTTTCTGGCGGGGTAAAACGTTTAAATAAAAGAGAGGAATTTTCTCAGAAGAAGATAGTTCTGATCACAGCATATGACAAGTTTGTCAATTGATATTCCATCTATCTTGTTGAGGGTAAATGACTGGAATTTGATCCCCTGGAAAATCTTGAAATCTTGATCTCTGATAAAATCCAAATTTCTCTATGGAAAATTTGATTTGTTCTTACATCATTCCATAATCTAATAAATTATAGTTTTTTGCAACTTTTAGTCTAATATTAATTTAATTTTACACAATAACATCTCGTGTCATTTATCTAGAAATTAAATAGAATGTAGCAAACCTTATAAATGTCTTATATGGAATATTTCAACTAATTAAAAATACCTCAGAGCACTATGAAGGAATAAATATTTTGGAAAGTATAAAGTAAGTTTCATAAAAAGTTTAGGGAAATAAAACCTAATATACACAAACTAAAAAGGCAATATAAAGTAATTATAGAACACCTCGTACAGAACAAAACCAAAGGCAAGCTATAAAGTGTGTGCTAAAGATAAAAGTGAAAATAAGTTATCCACTGAGAAGAAGAAACAGAGGTCGCTTTCTTATGACACCAGTGAACACCTCAGTGAGAGTTAAAAATAGACTAAAACTAATATACATCTTTATACATATGTAATAATTAATATGTTTATCTATTATGATTTAGGTAAAATAAAGGGAGGGACTGACAAGGTGATGGCTCTGCCACATAGATGGCAAACTGGATACTGGAGAAATAACTACTCGACATACATTTAGCGCACTATTGGATGAAAAATTTGTTTCTTTCTTCTTAAACATAGTCTATTTAGAAGTATGCAATTATCCTAGACAATACAATCCTAGCGTAACCGATCCTGCGATGGCTTTTACCATTCAGAGTGTTTGTTAACCTTGAGTCCTTAGTAAATATCCTGTCGGGTTTGTGTCCTGCTTACAAACTAAAAGGATGACTCAGTCAATATTCCAGACTTTGCAACTCGCCGCAAACTGCAACGACGTTCCTTTGTACTTTATCCATACAATCTACATTGTTAGAACTGAGGTGGGGATACAGAATAATTTTTTTTTTTTTATTTTCTGATAAATGACTCGAGAGTTTATTGAGTAAAATTAAGTTAATCTCTAATTAACTATTTAAAAAAATTATGATGTCTCTTGACAGTATTATAAAATTATAGAATACGATCATGGTTTGCTTAAAAAATGTTGAATTCAATGGAAGATTTGATCAGGGTAACAGTTCTGTTATTTACATTGAATAATATGAATACTATGTAATTGTAGGAAACATGTATGTAGGAAACATACTTCTTCCTATGTAGCAAAAAGATGTAAACTAAATATAAAACATTTCTGCAAACTATTTGCATTAGCTATTTAATAATTCTCGATTTGGAAAAAATGTTACCATACGAATTTATGTATAAAATGTAATAAATAAATAAATAAGGTAATTGTTTTAACTTAACATGCTCAGGTATAAATTTTTTTATTTAAATTCCCTTATATAATACTTTTTATATAAACACCCTGATAAATAAAATGTTGTTAACAAAGGTTTTTTTTGTTTTTCGTTGATATTAGTTCAATAATATAGGTTAACATGAAGTAGAGATGAACTATTCATATAGGGAATTGACACTGTTGAATCGCTTCTGAACTGGTTTGGGCAGATGTAACTACTGGAAATATAAATAGGGATTGACATTACATCAGTCATGTGATTCCTGGAAGTCTATCCAAACAATGGATCATATAGTTACGGAGAGCCCCCTGCGCTCTTTTACGGATAAATTAACTAATAGGAAAAGAATCAGTGAGACAGGTCTTAAATGGCTCGATGGATTGGACTTAGGTTTGTGATAGATCACTTTATACTTTTATTGATAAATAACATGACTTTAGGGTCTTTTTTCAAATATACATTCCAGCTTTTTTAGTTTTTGAGGTTAGTTAATGGTAGCCGACAACAAACCATACGACATATAAAGTTCAACAAAAGATATAACAAAGTTGCTATTGGTATTCGACAACTTTCGTAAGTCAAATGAAAAATAAACTAAAAGTTCTTGTGATATCTGGGTCACATTAGTAAGGTTTATATGATCCTCGCCCAGGACGACTGACTCAGTCAATGTACCCGGAAGGGAACACTCACGAGCGCCGTGCGTGACTCCTCCCGCTAAGGCATCACGCTTCCTGCAGCGGAAGTACTGTTAAGTATCCTTCAGAGAATCGGTCCATCGGAACCTCGTACAGAAGATAAAATAGAACAGAAAAGGGATTATCTTTAAATTAAGTAGGGTCAACATTAGCTGAATGCAATGCCATACAGTTCCTTACATGAGAACTCTATGTCAACAAGGTTCTTGACTTTGATGAGTTTCCCATTCTACTTGTGGAAAAAACAACCACTGTTTGCTTACTCACTATTAACGCACGTATAAATCCATTATGTGGTTTTAAAACAGTACCCAGAAACTATACACAAAGATGATTGGTACCAAAATGTAAAATTTTGTTAGTTCCGAGTATTTAACTTTATAATTAAGTAGAATAATATACTTAAGTTTGATATTTTCCGTTAATTCACAACCATAAACATAACTTAGGTTAACCTAACATAATCAAATCAAACCTAACATAAAATAACTAAACCTAAAATAACCTAAAGAAACCAAACATAACCTAACCATAGTAGTGGTAGTGAATTAACGGAAAAAATCCTTAAGTTTTCTTTTCATTAGCTACGATAATGTGGCATGTTTTTTTAAAAACTAAATTCTTATTTTGCCAACAACGTGCAAAGAGGTACAGTATGTAATACTCGTATAATATGTCCAAAACTGAGGGATTGAAGTAGTCTTCGTAGTTAAAATCTAAATTCTAATTGAGTTAAATTTTATTTTCGTTAAATATTTTATATGTATATATTTAATTATATAATCTTCCACGTATCCTCAAGTTCCAGTGAACATTTTATAAAGCTTTGCTAAAAAACGTTATCTTTCTTTTTTATTATTATATCATTAGATATATTGATACTGAATGTAGGCACTTCCAGTTTAAACAGGTCTATACTGTAACAAAAGTTGGATGTTATATCATTTAAAAAAGGGTGATGCTGTAACTGAAAGTGGATACAGCAACCACGAAAGCAGCCAGGCTAGTCACAACACAACATAGTCACTGACTCTGACCCAGTCGACTATCAACAACAACAGCAGCAGCCAGGCCAGTCTTGGCACGTTGTCGTAGTCTCTGCCTCTGACCAAAAAGTCGACTATCAACAGCAGCAGCCAGGCCAGTCATGGCACGACGTCGTAGTCTCTGACGCTGACCCACAAGTTGATCACCACCAATAACTAAAGCAGCCAGACCAATCACGGTACGACGTCTTAGTCACTGACGCTGACCCACAAGTAGACCACCAACAACCAAAGTAGCCAGGCCAGTCACGACATGACGTCTTAGTCAATGTCGCTGACACACAAGTAGACCACCAACAACCACAGCAGCAGCCAGGCCAGTCACGGCACGGCGTCATAGTTATTGCCGCACACACACAGGTAGACCACCACCAACGACCAAAGCAGCCATACCAGTCCCGGGACGACTTTTTTGTTACTGACGCTGACCCACAAGTAGACCACCAACAACCACAGCAGCAGCCAGACCAGTCACGGCACGACGTCATAGTTATTGCCGCACACACAGGTAGACCACCACCAATGACCAAAGCAGCCAGACCAGTCACGAGACGACTTTTTTGTTACTGACACTGACCCACAGGTAGACCACCAACAATCTCAGCAGCCAGGACAGTTACAACACGACGTTGTAGTTACTGATGCTGACCCACAAGTAGACCAACACCACAACCAAAGCAGCCAGACCAGTCACGGCACGACGTCGTAGTCACTGACGCTGACCCACAAGTAGACCCCCAACACTGCAGCCAGGCCAGTCACGGCACGACGTCGTAGTCACTGAGATCTGACCCACACATTCACTATAATATGTAATGGTATATAGAGCAGTATATCTCAGTTATGCACTGCTCTGTCCAGCCATGGAGTCTGCCGTACCCCTGTCGCAATGGTCTCAGCAATTTACTAGCGGCATTCTCTGTTGGAATGCGTTCAAGGCCTGTACGTGCACCTGAATCCCTCTTAGAGTTTCGAAGTCTCGACATTTTATATTTCTTTAACATTTTTTACATAATATGTTCTTCAGATAGTCACTATCAACTTAATCAATGGCTTCCAAACGGATATCTTAAATTATATCTAGGCTCATCAATGGAATTTAAATCCTTTTAGTATTTTTGTTGTGTTGGAGTTTTCTTAAGTTCTTTCGCTGTACTTGTCTCCAAGAGGAAGTCGTAATTCGTTCTCTTACTACTTTTAAGATTGAAACCTCACAAAGCAGTATCTTCAGTAAACAAAGACACGCGTTTTTTTTAATAGTGTTAAGACGTAAGGTAAAGCTAATAAATATAGAAGTGTGTCATATAGATACAATATATGAGATCAGTTATTTTTAAAATCGCATCCTGAGCCAAGTAAATTAGTAGGCACATTAACTGCCAAAATTTACGTATATTGAATCAACTATACTTGATGTTTATACAATGTACAACAATAGTAAATGTTAAAATCGTAAGATATTATAAGTAGGTGAATTACGAACTCTTTACATAAATTTAAGTTTTATCTCTCATACGGTAACATAATAAATATCACATCCTCTGTTTGATTTTTATTTATGAGTGATTTTACAACTATCTCATATAGAAAATACGTGTTAATCTGTAATCCTGTTGTGTATGAATAGATCAAACAAACAGATTGCCATTTTTCAACAAGCAGACTGTAGGAGAATATGTTATGTATAATACAAGTTAGATAATGGGACTAATGTATATTAATTAAGCACCTTACGATCTAAGTAATGGATTATTATACAGAACAGGGAAGCTAGCGGAGAGTGAATAACCTGTAAGAAGGAGTGCCGTTTGTTTATGCGCCAAGTTCCGTATCCTACCCAATCTTGATGCCTTTCCAAAGATCGATAACCATCGCTGACTGGGCGTTTCTCATCCCTCATGTTTATGTTATTGCTGAACTCGACTCATATGTGCATAAAACATGCTATCAAGATTACATTTAGAAATTATGTATACTCTTCCTGTTTCCACGCAACTTCTTCCTGGATGAGCTGTGACGACATAAACCCAACATAAGAGTGGAACATTGGACAGCTTACATAAACTCTATACTATAAGTTAAAAAGTTATAAAGGCAGGTATATGAACAAGCTGAGAGAGTGTCCACACACAATCTACGTACCGACCTGTTCAAACAGAAAGTGGCCACACTCAGTCACAGTAACGACCTGTTCAAACAGGAGAAGTGTCCCCAACCAGTTCCCTTACTGGCCTGTTCAAACAGAAAATGTGTACACACTCAGTCACAGTAACGACCTGTTCAAGCAGAAAATGTGACCCCACTTAGCCACAGTAAGGATCTGTTCAAATAGAAAATGTGTCCACACTCAGTCACAGTAACGACCTGTTCAAGCAGAAAATGTGACCCCACTTAGCCACAGCAAGGATCTGTTCAAATAGAAAATGTGTCCACACTCAGTCACAGAACGATCTGTTCAAACATAAAATGTGTCCCCACTTAGACACAATAAGGATTTGTTCAAACAGAAAGTGTGCACACTCAGTCACAGTAACAACCTGTTCAAGCAGAAAATGTGACCCCACTTGGCCACAGTAAGGATTTGTTCAAACAGAAAGTGTCCACACTCAGTCCAGTAACGACCTGTTCAAGTAGAAAATGTGACCCCACTTAGCCACAGTAAGGATCTGTTCAAATAGAAAATGTGTCCACACTCAGTCACAGTAACGACCTGTTCAAGCAGAAAATGTGACCCCACTTAGCCACAGTAAGGATTTGTTCAAATAGAAAATGTGTCCCCACTTGGCCACAGTAACGACCTGTTCAAACATAAAATGTGTCCCCACTTGGCCACAGTAAGGATTTGTTCAAACAGAAAGTGTCCACACTCAGTCCAGTAACGACCTGTTCAAGTAGAAAATGTGTACCCACTTAGCCACAGTAAGGATTTGTTCAAACAGAAAGTGTCCACACTCAGTCCAGTAACGACCTGTTCAAGTAGAAAATGTGTACCCACTTAGCCACAGTAAGGATTTGTTCAAACAGAAAGTGTCCACACTCAGTCCAGTAACGACCTGTTCAAGTAGAAAATGTGTACCCACTTAGCCACAGTAAGGATTTGTGCAAACAGAAAGTGTCCACACTCAGTCCAGTAACGACCTGTTCAAGTAGAAAATGTGTACCCACTTAGCCACAGTAAGGATTTGTTCAAACAGAAAGTGTCCACACTCAGTCCAGTAACGACCTGTTCAAGTAGAAAATGTGTAACCACTTAGCCACAGTAAGGATTTGTTCAAACAGAAAGTGTCCACACTCAGTCCAGTAACGACCTGTTCAAGTAGAAAATGTGTACCCACTTAGCCACAGTAAGGATTTGTTCAAACAGGAGAAGTTTCCCCAACCAGTTACCGTATTGGCCTGTTCAAACAGAAAAAATGTCCCCACTTAGTCATAGTACGACATATTTAAACAGAAAAAAAGTCCAAACTCAGTTACATTATGGACCTCTTTAGGCTGAAAGAACGCCCACATTTAGTTACATTACCGATCTGTTCAGTCGGGAACTTTCCACTCTTCTCCAGGTGCTGATTTGGTACTCTGAAATGTTTCACTTGCCGTAATATTTATTTCCAAAGTTGAAATAACTCCCTCTAAATTAAGCTAATTATTATAAGGATTGTACGTAGTTAGATAACTTGTAACTGTCTATATTAAAGTCGAAAATGCACAACCTTGTTCTTAATGTAATGTAAATGTCTCGAATAAAAATAAGGTATATCCATATGTATCCACCAAAACACCGGAAGTTTAAATATTTTGAGACACATTTTGACTTCTGAGTCAACGCATAGTCATAGAACGACTAATGATAGAATATGGCATAGGGCATCAATACTGAGGGTTGTGCAATAAAAAATACCACTGAGTATGGTCGCCATACATTTTCATACTAAAATATGGACACCAGTATACTTGGGGTTCTTGGGGGGGGGGGAGGATTTTGTTAACGTTCTGGTATGAATTTTATATTTTAAGATTTCAGAGTAATACAATACTAACAAACATATTTTGCATGTTGTAAAAAAGTAGTTCATAAACTTTGAGTTGTTGGCCAAATTTAATAAATTTTCATAAATCTCCTTGAAAATTTTTAGGCATGAATTGTACTAGTTGTACTGGCTGAAGGCTGAAATCAGTCATATTTTTTCTGAAGAGATTACTTTTTAAAGTAAAGAACCATTGCTTTTAAGGGCTTCAGAAAATTCAATGTATGGCATGTCACTGTTAACTTTGATGCTCAGAATAGCTTCGACCTTCTCCACTGACATTAGTGAAAAAAATCGTTCAACTGGTGCCGGAGTACCGGGTATAGAAAGAGCAAACTCCAAACACTCTTTCAAAATATTCCCACTTATTTTCGGCTAAGTTCAAGAGTTGAAAAATTCTTCTTTTTAAGGGGAGGGAAGAGTGTGATAGTATAATAATAGTGCATAGTATATGAGTCATAAACAATCATCATACAATGCACAACCTCTCACGATTGTCGATTGTCGATTGCCCAAAGTAATAGTAATACATGTTTAGTTTGTCTTTTTTACAATATTAAATTTTTAAAATATATTTTTAATACTAAAAGAACTAAAAGAATACCAGTAGTATTCACCCACCCGCCCACCGATTGACGACCAGTAGTATTGACCCACCCGCCTGCCCATACATGACCAGTAGTATTGACACAATCGCCCACCCACAAACGACCAGTAGTTTTGGTGTAATACGGACATCTAACAGGGGTTTCCTTTACGGTACGGACACGGACATATGTAAAATACAAACAAAATACGGACGTATGGCAATCCTACCACTGAGTGAAAATGATTAGGCTTTATTTGTACCAGCCTTTCCTTTTACTATGGAAAGATGAAATCAAAAGTATATATATGTTCATCGTTTTGTACGAATTATGGTTTCGGAACCATAGTATTCATAATATGATTTAATATTATTAAACAGTTGGAAGTATTAACTGTTGCATGCTACTACAAGTCATACATAATGCATGTGGCAATTAGTTTATTGGTAAACCAAAACATTCACACATATATCACACGGCAAGCAGATAAATACATTCTTTCTCAACATCGTACAGTCTTTTATGAAAAACTCCATCCTGTGGTATTGGAAGGGAACTGATGAACATGCTTCCAAACCCTTACAAACTCTATCAGAATCAAGCCACAAGAAAGAACTGTACAAATACTAACTAAGTTATCCTTCCTATAACTATAAATAGTTTCCATCTTATTTTTATGGAGAATATTCTTGTAAAATTATTCAATTCTTGAGAGTATATGCTTTGTAATAAAATAAACAAAATATAAACTGTAAATGCAAATAATTTAACTTTTACATTTCTGAATGTCCTTCCGACACCAGATACAATAGTTCGTAACAAGAGTATGCGATGTTGCAGTTTTTTTTAAAGTTATTTCACTGTACTTGCCTCAAATACGAAGTCATCATTCGTTCCCACAGTACTTGCCTCAAAGACGAAGTTATCATTCGTTCCCACAGTACTTGCCTCAAAGACGAAGTCATCATTCGTTCCCACAGTACTTGCCTCAAAGACGAAGTCATCATTCGTTCCCACAGTCCTTTTATGATTGGAAAATCGCAAAGAAATACCTTCAATAAAAAAAAGACTCAGAGTTTTTGGAATAATGTTAAGACGTTATAAATGGAGAAATGTGATAAGTTTGAAGTTCACAGCAAAAGTATCTAAAAATACCAGTAAAAATTTTTTACTTTTACTATTATATTCCATAAGCATTTGTTTCCATATTGATTTTTTGTTACTTTCGCATCATTCGAAAACACCAACTTCAAAATAATCTTCAATATAAGATATCTAACTTGAAGATTTATTTTTTAAGTTATTGAGAAATGAAATGTTATTTTATAGTTGCACTGTCATAAAAAACGTTTAATTGGTACTGACGAAGTTTAATGAGTGCTAAATGGATAAACTGTTAGCGTCAGTCAGCTAATTCTGCTCCAGTTCAGGCCATAAACGTCCGTTGAAAACTTACGGCAGCCACTGTTAATTTGCTTAATTGACAGCCGTGCAACTAGCCGTGCTAATTCTGTTTGTGCGGTGCTTTCTTTGATTTCTCTCAGGGATAGTTTGTTTACACTCTCACGCTCTCAACAAACAGACCTCGTCTTCCACCTTAATCCCTTTGATATCCATCGTCTCATTACTCAACTGAAATTGCACTTGTATTTGTGGTAACATTGTACTAACTTTTCAATAGTAAAATTAGTTCATTTTACACTAAACGTTTAATTCAAGGGAAGCTCTTCCGAATGGACTGAATCTTCAAAAATGTTCTGCATGATAATTCTAAAAAATAATAAATCAATGACAACGAGCTAAATACATTTTATTTTTGAAGAAAGGATTTTTATTGTACAACGTCCAGTTTTATGACAAACAAATATTTGTGGTCCCACCACGCTTCTCTTGAAAGAGGCACACGTCAGAGCCGTACTAGGCGTTTAACTCCCAAATATAGTTTATTATGAGCTAAGAAAATAAACTATTATGTATAATTCTATACTGGGCATTGAACCATCCCAAATGTTGTCTATTTTAAGCTAAGGAGATAAATCTATTCGGAAGAGTTATACTGGGTGTTGAACACTCCCAAATACTGTTTATTATGAGCTAAGGAGATAAATCTATTCGGAAGAGTTATACTGGGTGTTGAACCCTCCCAAATACTGTTTATTATAAGCTAAGGAGATTAATCTATTCGGAAGAGTTATACTGGGTGTTGAACCCTCCCAAATACTGTTTATTATAAGCTAAGGAGATTAATCTATTCGGAAGAGTTATACTGGATGTTGAACACTCCCAAATATTGTGTAGTATGAGCTAAGTAGATAAATCTATTCGGAAGAGTTATACTGAGTGTTGAACACTCCCAAATATTGTGTAGTATGAGCTAAGTAGATAAATCTATTCGGAAGAGTTATACTGGGTGTTGAACAATCCCAAATATTGTGTAGTATGAGCTAAGTAGATAAATCTATTCGGAAGAGTTATACTGGGTGTTGAACACTCCCAAATATTGTGTAGTATGAGCTAAGTAGATAAATCTATTCGGAAGAGTTATACTGGGTGTTGAACAATCCCAAATATTGTGTAGTATGAGCTAAGTAGATAAATCTATTCGGAAGAGTTATACTGGGTGTTGAACCCTCCCAAATAATGTTTATTATGAGCAACAGAGTAATATATTCGAAAAAGTTATACTAGGCGTTAAACCCTCCCAAATATTCTTCACTATGAGCTAAGGAGATAATCTATTCAGCAGAATTATAAAGGGCATTGAACTCCCCCCTCCCAATTTCTTCATTACGAGCTAAGAAGATAATTTATTCGGCAGAGAAACACAAGGCGTTGAACTTGCCAAATACTCTTTACTTCGAGCAAAGGAGATAATGTATTCCACAGAGTTATAAATCGGTTGAACCCACCCCCCAAATATTCTTTATTTTGAGCTAAGGAGATAATTTATTAGGCAGTGAAACATAAGACGGTGAACCTGCCAAATATTCTTTACTTCGAGCAAAGGAGATAATCTATTCCACAGAGTTATAAAAGGCGTTGAAACCCTCCCCCCCCAAATACGCTTATGAGCTTAGAAGATAATCTATTCGGATATTACAAGGCTTGGTAAAAGTATTGAAGGAATATAGTTCAACTAGTTCAAATGAACGCGAGTTTAACGGAATGTGCCCAGGCTAAATAGCCTTTTCGTCTGTTTGCATCATTGGTATTTTTTCGATAGTCTACAGTCGTTGTTCAGAGACAAAGGCCAAAGCCGCTCAAGCAAAATTTTTAGTCGAGCTTTTTGGATACCCTTTTACAAACTTATGTGGAATTCAGTGTAACTTAATTATTCACAAATCATGTACACTGAAACTTCCACACACAGGCATTATGATACATGGGAAATCATTTTTAGTTATTAAATAATTAAATAAACTCGGTTTTAAAGAGTGAGTGGTAATATTCTCACGTGACTTCACATTGCAGTCATATGCACGGGCTATTCCTTCGGCACGGAATGTGGCCGTTGGCTCTGATGGGAGGGCAGACGTGTAGGTATCTGACCTGTGTTCCTCTGCAAGATTAGACCTCTGTTATCCTTAACCACATCAAGGTTGTGGACGTGACCTTGCCGGCGACCTGGCAGATGGTCTGACAGGTCTAGCAGGAGTATGGAGCAAGGTAGCGATCAGAACTGCTGAAGATTTTAAGCGTAAGGGAGAATGTTATCTGTGTTCAAGACGAGAGCAAAGAGTGGACATCAAGGTCAGTGCTATAATATGGAATTAGATGGATTTTCTATAAAAACTAAATTGTTCTTCAATTTCGTCTGAAACCATTCAGCCATAAAAACACAGAAGTTGTAAGTATTTTAATTATAAATAAGCACGACCAATTTGAGTCGATTAATTTTCATTTTAAATCACAATTTTACTTATTAATTAGAAATGTTTATGGTTAAAATATGAAGTATAACATATGTCAATTCTTATTCTATGTAAATAAATATGACAGTGGTGAAACTTTCATTGTACTTGAGTTAACAACATATTTATTAATTTTACTTATGGAAAATTAACAGCTGTGGAATACAGAATTGTTGTGTTTGACATGGGAATGTGCACCATCCACCCATCTTGATGTACAGATCTTAAGTGATGGAAACAAATTACAATTTTTTTTCAGCGAGAAAATTAGGATGACTTTTATATTATTTAAGTCTGCTCTTGAAGATAATACTCGTTAACGTACTTATATTTACTTAGTTTTACTTTGCAATTTTCTTTGAAATGGCAATTTTGTTTTCTAAAGTTTACTTTACTTATTTCTTCCCATGACACTTTTTAATACACCAGCATTTTCACTGATATTTTCAAGTTGCTTGAATTCCTTATAAAAGCTTACCATTTAATGTATCTTACACAACACTTTAGTATTTTACTTATTTAAAAAAAATAAACTGCTTGAGTTTTTAAATCCATCATGCAGGTCTTTAAAATATACTTCAATCCTAAATTATATTGGATTTATTCAATAAATGTTAAATTTAATTTTTATTATAGATAACCTGTTGTATTATTAATGCAGATAGTATACATTTGTTTCTTACGCGCACAAACTTCAGTTTTATGATCTTTTACTAATTAAATTAAAATAGTTACTAAACATTTGAAATGTACCAAGGCAATAGTATCTTAAGTTTAGTTTGATTAGTTACTTGATGAAATAAAAATATGCAAACTGTTTTAAAAGAAAGAATATAAATAAACGTAATTTAATTTTGGCTCTTGATATTCTAATTTAACTCAGTAGATTTTTAACCTTGCGTGTACACTTACAATAAGTCTGTAATGTTTCGTTTCTTTAGGAACTCTCGAATCACGGCCGGTGGCCGCTTGACCTGGGACTTTACTTTCATTGATTTCTCCTTGTATGACGCGAAAAGTTATCGGCCTGTTGTCAATGCCATTAGGACGGGAGAGTTCTTTATCATCAATCATTTTAAGACTGAAAAGTTGCGGTTTGGTTAACCGTTACCGGTGAAAACAGGAACGTTTCTTTTGGTGAACTACCTAGTCGTGATCCATTCCTCATCTTTCGTAGGTAACAAATTGATATTAAATGGTTTGAAGAAAACACTAAGAATGTTTTCGCACAGCTGGAGGAAATTGGTACAACCTTACTTTTAAGAAGCTATGATGATAACTATTATGATGATAACTATTATTGACGGTGACTATTATTGACGGTGACTATTATTGACGGTGACTATTATTGACGGTGACTATTATTGACGGTGACTATTATTGACGGTGACTATTATTGACGGTGACTATTATTGACGGTGACTATTATTGACGGTGACTATTATTGACGGTGACTATTATTGACGGTGACTATTATTGACGGTGACTATTATTGACGGTGACTATTATTGACGGTGACTATTATTTTGAACCTCATCCCAGGATTTTCTCTTCTATAAGTATTTCATTATTAATACTATTCATTAGTAAGACACTGATCGTAAAGATATTAGCAAATATATGTGATGAGTATATATAAACAAATGTAGTCATTGTTACTAAATAAAGATTACTGTTCCTCAAAAAGAGCTATTTATTGATAACCTAATCAACTAAGGTGTGAACAGCTCTAGGTGGAATCCGAACCATGTAGTATTGGTAAAATATTCAGCTAACTAACAAGCCTGACACTCAGTTCTATTCCTTAGAAAACACCTGAACCTTGACAACCACTCAACATGGACTACCCAAACTTCTCTAGTAGTGTCTACACCGATGGTAACCATTGATCAGACGCCGTGTCAGTATTAAGATGACTGTAAGAGCATAGGACCAAACGCCTACAATCTCCACAACACTCTGACCCCAAGTAGCTGGGTTACAGCACTGCGTCACTAGTGCCAACTTTCATGGCCATTTCGAAATAAATGTAAAACTTGATGGAATTTTCCCCGCCATGAATTGTTGAATGATTAACTCATTTACATGGTAAAATACAACCTTCAACATTTGTAATAATAACTTTTTTAAATGATCTACTATGAACAACTGTTCCAATTCAAAACTACTCAAATTATTGCCATTTATTTAAGTGCCATATGTTTCGTTTCATATTAAACAAATGTAAGTTGGTAAAAGATAACTACTATAAATGACTCCAAAACATTTTCTATACTACATGAGTGCTTTGTGATACCATTAATTTAGCCATGTGGAGCGTGGAGAGAGAAGCGATTTAGTTCGGGGAAAGCAGTGATATGAAAGTAATCGTTAGCACTTAATAGTAATCAAACGAATTACGTAACAATAAAAAAGTAAAGCTTCGTTTTAAGTACTAATTCAGAGAAATCTGCATACTTTATATATTAGGTAATTTAATAAACGCCTGGTACAAACTGGTCCAACGAGTTTGAGTGACCAGGAAAGTGGTTCGGTCTCTGCAGATTGAGGCAGAAAGTGAAGAGAAACGGCCTCAGCTGAGACAAACGGCCCTAAGTAGCAAGTAACGTGTTGAAAAATACATTTCCGCTCCATTTGCATAAACAAGGCGATATGCAGATTGGCCGGAAGTTTGCAACTAAGGTATTCCGAGATAAATGGACCTCCAGTAAGATGGCTGTTCCGATTAAACGACTATAACGTAGTTTTTCGCAAAGTGATTTACCTTCTATGCCTTCTAAATAGTACGGGTGATTTAATTTATCTATGCCTTCGTTGATAATATATTGTAACATTTCAACTTTTATTTTAATTAATTACACATTTCCATAAAAATCACTGTTATATTTGTGTGGTCTTTCTATGGATTATACTTTTGGGTAAAATTCCTTTAGCTGCTCCCTAAAATCTAATTATTTTATATAGCGATAACTACCAAAATAACTTAGGTGCTCAGCTATTGGAAAGAATGAAACGTTTCTTTCAGTATCAGCAGTACTTTAGTATATCATAAACTCTGTTTAATCACAGAGAAAAAAGAGGTCCCTTTATTATGGACGCTGCGAAAATCTCGGTGGCAAATTATAAATAGATTACAGTTAATGTACATATTTATTCATATGTAGTAATAATTACTACGTTTTTCATTGAGAATTCGGGTAACAACTAACAAGGTGCTGGCTCTGCCATCCCCGTGGCAAACTAGAGAACTACGCAACATATTGACTCGACACACATTCAGAGATCTATTGGACGTGACCTCTGGTCCTTTCTTCTCTGTGGTTTAATGTTCCTATAAAATATCCATATACAAGTGTATGTATTAAAAAAGTTTTAATTAATATTTCATTGAATTAGAATGAGTATTTAATACTTTCTATTACATATTTGATAACTTTCATCAATATCATTCTTTGGAATAGTTTGAGCTTGGGAGACAGCTGAAGGAATGTAACCATAATTCTGTTCATCAGAATTTAAGTTTTTGTTGTATTGATTATATGCAATACATTATTTCTATGTTTCACATTATACTTCTAACCTGCACCTGTGTTATGAAATAACTCATTATTTTTATTTGTATAAGGTAGGCTATTTGCGCATTTGTCTTTCAGAACGTTTGCCAAATGCATGGTAGACAATTGAACACATGAGTTATTACTGGTCCTTGTCACATTCCATAAACAGCGAGATGTGCGAAACCAGCACCCACGCCACCAGAATGGATATGCGTGACATCCTCACCTCCAGGGGGCTCCGGGTGACGTCACTGACCCAACGATCGGCGGCGCGAGGGACCCTAATAGCGCTCAGTGAATCGTAAACAGCGAGATGTGCGAACCCAGCACCCACGCCACCAGAATGAATGTGCGACACATCCTCGCCTCGAGGGAAGACGTCACTCGACCAACGACCGGCGCCGCGAGGAATCCATGTGAATTAGCCATGTGAATTGTAAACGAAGAAAACAACTGGCTGTAAAAAAGACTGGAAGGAAAGATTTCTGTAGCCTGCATTTAAATTCACATTACTTAATCGTTATACGTTTCTTCAATTCTTAGGTCAAGTTTACATCGGGTCTTTTAGATTACACTGTTACAGGAATATAAATAAATAAGCTTTTTTGAAACTTATAAACCGGAAAAATGTTCGAACTCTTGTTTAATGATGAAATCTTGGATACATACAGTTAATTGCATTTTGTATTTTAAATTGACAATATTTAAGACAGACAGTTCGTTTGGTGAAAACCAAGCTTACTAACTAAGCTAAATTCAAATATGTGCCGCCAAAAAAGGTGAATATAACATTAATAATAAGCGGATACAATAATATTCACAATGATATAAAACAATGCACGAATAACACAAATAAGATGTATTTATAATCACACGAGTCTTACGACATACCAACAGTTATTGTTACATACTAGTAGTATGCCTAGTAATCATAAAACAGATAATTTGACTAACTGTGAACGAAAGCAAATTAGAATTTGGATATGATAAAAAAATGTTTTATCAAACGTGTCTCGTAATTTTATTAACAACGTACTATAGCAATGAACTACTCCGGTTATTACAAACAACGTTTTATGTCAGTTTTTATCAATAACCAGCTACATAATAAAGTAAATACCTAATAGCATACTTTTACCTTAGCATAATAGAAATAGTTACACCAGCATAAGACAGCCAACCTAAAGTGCAGTAGTACTCATAACACGAAAGTTTAGCCGACACTTTAAGTAGTTATAGTTATAATTTAAAGGAACATTTCAGACCCCCACTGTCCTCGTTCTGAGAAACACCTACAATGTGATGGTATGGGACATCTACACGATCTTCGTGACTTGACCATTAGCGTCCAAAAGCCATTAAATAATGGTTCGAAATTGAAACTGAAATGGAAACGAGTTCTGTTATGCAAACGCAGCCTTCCACACGACGATATCGGATACCCGACTACATGGCCACCCTTGTCAAACCACAGTGTGATAGCGAGGGACATCTAGACGAGCTTCGTTACTTTACCATTACCAACCCAAAGCCATTCGAAATTGACACTGTGGACTCCAATTCTGTCCCGCAAACCTATCCTTCACACAGGACTTGGTATCGGATCCTCCACAACACCTATGACGAACCTCGTTTCGTTAACTACCGGTAGTTCGATCGCGTGGGACACCTACACGAGCTTCGTGACGACCATTAGCGTCCAAAAGCCATTAAAGTATGGTTCGAATTTTAAACTGAAATGGAAACGAGGTCTGTTATACAAACGCAGCCTTCCACACGACGATATCGGATACCCGACTACATGGCCACCCTTGTCCAACCACAGTGTGATAGCGAGGGACATCTAGACGAGCTTCGTGACTTTACCATTACCAACCCAAAGCCACTCGAAATTGACATTGTAACTGACTTTAAGTCTGTCCCGAAAACCCGTACTTCACACAGGATGTGGGATCGGATCCCCCACAACACGTATAACCAACCTCGTCTAGGGAACCACCCGCAGTCCGATAGTGAGGAACATCTAGACGAGCTTCGTGACTTGATCATTACTGTCCCAGGGCCATTACAGAATGGGTCGAAATTGACACTGTAATGGACACCAGATCTGTCCCGCAAACCCGTTCTTCACACAGGACGTGGTATCGTATCCCCCACAAAACTCATGGTCAAGCGTATATACTTACAACCAACTCGTTTACACCACATTAAGTTCATTATTCTTAAATCTACTTTTATTTAGTTATTCCAAAATGAACTAGAAATAGAATTAATAGTAGTCCAATCAGTAAGTAATCTAGAAGTTTGTAAAAAGCTATACTTTGAAAACTATTCAAATAGCTACCGTACTAACAGAATTACGTATAACTATATTAAATACAAACAAATGAACTAAGTCGAAAGATAACTAAACAAATCAAATTTCAATGAAGAATCTGTTATTATGTTAGATAGACCAAATAAGGCTAATGAAAGTAGTTAAATAAGCCCAATAATCTTAACATTAATTAAATGATTGGCCGTAGAACGTTTGGCACACATTTTTGGCCGATTTGGAATGGCACGTTTGGCACAGTCATTAGAGGGGATCAAGAAGGGTCAACCTGTAAGTTTCAGAAAGGCACGATTGGCACACACCGCCCGGCCAGGTAGTAGCAGCCAGGTGGCCAGAATGCGGGAAAATGGGAACTTTTTTGCCCCCGCAAATTCCCTGCTGTGGTGCTTATTGAAGTAAGCAACTAACCTAACCTAACCTAACCTAACCTAACCTAACTAACCTAACCTAACCTGCGGTAGATCACAGCTGCTACCCAGGTAGATCACGGATGCTACCCGAGTAGATCACGGCTGCTACCCAAGTAGATCACGGATGCTACCCAATTGGAACACGGATGCTACCCAAATAGATCATGATCTAACCTAACCTAACCTAACCTAACCTAACCTGCGGTAGATCACAGCTGCTACCCAGGTAGATCACGGATGCTACCCGAGTAGATCACGGCTGCTACCCAAGTAGATCACGGATGCTACCCAATTGGAACACGGATGCTACCCAAATAAATCATGATCTAACCTAACCTAACCTAACCTAACCTGCGGTAGATCACAGCTGCTACCCAGGTAGATCACGGATGCTACCCGAGTAGATCACGGCTGCTACCCAAGTAGATCACGGATGCTACCCAATTGGAATACGGATGCTACCCAAATAGATCATGATCTAACCTAACCTAACCTAACCTAACCTAGAGAGGTTTAAATTTAAAATTTGTTATATCACGGGCAAATGACTGCCACGCAGAGTTGACGGGAATAATACAATTCCCGTTTTCCCTCGTTCGATGGCGTCTACCTGGTCGAGCGACTGTGCCAATCCTGCCTTTTCCAAGCAGGCGAGTTGACCCTACTTATTCCGCTCTAATGATTGTGCCAAAACTGCCATGGGCAGAAGGTCCAAAAATGTGTGCCAAACGTCCGATCCCCAAATGATTTTGTGTCGCATAATTTAGTGTCAAGAAATGCCCAATAAGTAACCAGAGCAAGAAGACATGCTAAGGATCTTACAGCTACAACTCATGTCATTTATTAATTTCTAGGTAAAGACCAAATACAGGGTGTTTCTTTTAAAACGCAATCCTATTTACAAGTACATATAATGGAGATTTAAAATCATTACAAGTTTATATGTTGTGGTAGCCCTAGTTCTTCTTCCTCCTTGGGTATCAGCTGATTTATATTGTTGCTTTGTTGTTCACTTTATTTGAGTTTCGTGCAATGTCATTAAGTTGAGGTTAGAAACATGGTTTTGAGTAAACTTTGAAAATAGTGTCCAGAAATTTACTAAAGAGGGCAGAACATTGTATTCATGCTAATGATGGATTATTTGAACACTAAACCTAAACAAAAATGCCATTAAATCATCTAAATAGTAGTAATAAATGTTAATAATAATAAAATGTGTTTTATATATATATATATATATATATATATATATATATATATATATATATATATATATATATATATATATATATGTTTTGTTTGTAATTTTTATTTCAAAATATGGGTTGCGTTGTAAAAGAAACGCCCTCTACATAAGTAGTTGAATTACTCTTGATATTTACGTGCAGTGATGAGTAGGCCAAAGTTTCAAATCAGTAAAGGTATAGGCCTACTCTTTTATTTTACACAATGGTAAACTATAAATAGTTCAGAGGAGGTTTACCAATTAGAAGTGTCATTAAACGATTGGCTGAATGTTAACAATGTACTAAGGCCTTTAATTAGTAGGAGAATGTGGTCGGTCGGTATGCGGATGGCCTTGGTATTTACGGAGGGAAACGCGAGCGCCGCTTGTCCTCTCTACCAATTCCTCACCGTGGCCTCATTCAAGAACCCAATAATTACCCACATTTTAGTATACCAACTATCTACGCTAGATGACCATATAGTTGGTTTCTGGATTGTGTTATAACTTCAGGTATTTTCCGTCACAATAAGATGTACAACAGTATCTAGGGATGTAAACGATATATCGATACATAGGAATATCGATAAATATGTTTCGATATATCGATATGTTATCATCAATATTTTCTTTTAATAATATCGACCATATGAATTTTACCATTTAAATTTTGGTCCAATATATCACAACACTAAATATTGAGGTTACTATCTCTACTCAAAATCATCACGATTAAAAAAACACGTATAAATTGCCTCTTATGAGTCCAAACCTGCATTGAAATAATAAAGTAACTTTACTTGGTTTGTTTATGTAAGGTTAACGCACTAAAATGTTGTTTATTGTAGAACAGAGAGTGGAACGGGTGGCGATCCTATAAGAATGTTAAAACATTATTTTTTTATAATTAACATCATAAATAATTAAAGGTATAATTATTTTTACTTTGATTTTTTTTTTAACGTCACAGACCACAACTTTTATTGTATAGAAAAATGTATTTAATTTTTATATTCAATAAGATATTCTTAATAGTGACAGCAAAACATGAGTGTATTTTTGGTTATGACATAAGGATTAGTGCATAACTTTTTACAGATAAATCATTTACAATTCGATGTATCGGTGACCAAATATATCGATATTTTTCTTTTAAAATTATCATTAGATCAATATTTGGTTTGCGATAGATCGATAATTGGTCGGTAGCGTAGT
The DNA here is from genome assembly GCA_035578905.1 of Stictocephala bisonia. Taxonomy (NCBI): domain Eukaryota; kingdom Metazoa; phylum Arthropoda; class Insecta; order Hemiptera; family Membracidae; genus Stictocephala; species Stictocephala bisonia. Next base: position 710,440 of record JAQJVL010000406.1, on the reverse strand, counting down.
TGGTTCGATTCCAGCTTTATGTGTTAAAGGTTGTCAGTTCGATCCCAATCAGAGTCAATACGATATATCGATATGTTGACAATTTTCCGGATTTTCTTAACAGTATCCGGAGAGTAATCAACGATTCTAAACATGAACTAGTAAGAGTGTTTAGCTGCATAAAAAAACACTCTTAAAAGAAGCTTAATAAAGCTAAACAAAGTAATAGCTACATTCGTCCTTCTCGTCTTCTCTGCAAAACGATATTAGAGACATATGTATGCACCTTATCTAGTAGCACCCAAGAGAAAAATGATTACAGCCTAGAGGTCTGTATCCACAAATGTTACGAGTTTCACGAGTAGAGATGCCAAATATTTTCAACACATCGATCTATCGCAAACCAACTACCGATCTAACGATAGTATCGAAAGAAAAATAACGATATATCGCGTAACCGATATATAAAACTGTAAATGATTTATCCGTTTTCAAAACTATGCACTAACTCTTATGTCATGACCAATATTATCTCATGTTTTGCTTTTACTATTTAGTGCAGCCTTCTGAATGTAAAAATTGAATACATTTATCTAAACGAAACAAATTGTAGTCTGTGGGGTTGAATGAAAAAAATTCAATATAAGAATAAATTATACCTTTAATTATTATAAAAGAATATTGTAATAACATTGTTATTTTTGTTTGTCATAGTTAAAAATGCCACTATGCTCCTACATTTTACTACACTAAAACTACATTTTAGAGCGTTAAAATACTAATTAAATAATTTATTATTTAATTGCATTTTTTGTAGGGTCTACTCTTAAGAGGCAATTGAAACGTGTTGTTTTTGAATCGTGATGATTTTGAGGAGAGAGAATAACGTTATTATTTAGTGATATGATATATAGGACCAAAATTTCACTCCAATACTAAAGTGCGTGTATGGGTGGGTGGGTCGGTCAATACCACACTATACGTGTATTGGTAGGCGGGTGGGTCAATACCACTATACGTGTATTGGTAGGCGGGTGGGTCAGTACCACTATACGCGCCTGCTTATGAGTCACTCACTATAAGTACGATTAGTCTACTTATGACTTGCGAGTGGAAACTCCGTTTTTAGTTGAATAAAACCGACTGGCCACTCACAAAATGGAGTGTCCACTCGTGAAAAAGCGAGGCTGCTCCCTAACAGACTCTCCGCTGCCGAGTGTCTACTCAAGTAAGTTTATTATGTCTGATTTTATGCCAATACTTGCACGTACAATTTACAATGTTCGGAGAGAGTTGAGAAATGATGACTTTTGATATGTGCATCAAATTGCATAGTTATATGAATTTTGTAAATAAAGTGTTTCGTAACAATAAAAGGAAAAGCTCAGCGCCTGCAAAACTAACCGATACTCTATCCGTCATACATTGCTTGTTGGAGACAGGCGCCGGGGAGGGGGATGTGGAAGGCCGCGACCTTGATTGGAATGCGGAAATCTGGTCACTAGGTTATCATATCGATGGTTATCAGTCGTTTAAATGGTTTAAAGAGATTTAAATGACCTACAGCTTAAAGGGAAAGAGCTGTTGTATTTTGAATGGCGTTTCTTTATGATTTTACGACTCTGCTGGTCACTCCGTATAAATTTTTTTTTTTTTTTTTTTGTCACTCGAAAGGAAAAAAATCTATTGATACTAATATATCGATGTATAGAAACATTTTTATCGACATTTCCAATGTATCGATATATCTTGCCATCCCTATCTCTAGAAGGTTACATTTCTTATACTAGCAAAGTAATTACGTGATTTTGTTTTTTAATTAGTGTTGAGACCAAAGCCAAATGAAATATTGTTAATGAAAAAACTCTAGATCTATAAACACATATGTGCTCATGAATTAATATGAAATATAACAATTAAATTAATTTTCAAACTGACATGTGCACTTTTAAACATATCTAGGGCAATGTTCACAAATGTTTATTAAGTTTTTGATAACTAGTAAGAACAATGGATACGAGTGAATCGTTCCTGAGAGATTTTAACTCTGCGTAGGTAAGGTTGATGCCTATCTGCGAATTCACCAATATTCGCCAGCTAGGCTCTTGGTCGGAAAGCAACACATCACTCTACATATGTAAATTATCAATTTATAGCCTCAATTATTAATTTTATTTGCTTTTTTAATAATCTATACATTTTATTCTTCAAAATAAAACCACTATGGAATTTGGAATGGAAAGGTCAACATTATAATGTATCATTAATTTTTAATCCGAATGTCATGCTTGCAATGTGTACCCACAAAACTAAATCCATCCACATCAATTTACGCCATCAAAATTTTTTGCTACTTTGGAGGAAGACGTCAACGTCGTACTATGGAAGTGGTTCGGTTGACCATTAACGTAGAAACATCAAACTATTGACTTTATGCGTATGTGTATGAGGGAGGACAATTATTATCGAGGATGTCGGCGAGTAATAATGAAAAAAAAAACACGGCGAATGAGACTTTATGACCTATCAATGCGTACGGTATGTGGCTGTGTGATTCCGTCGTACGAAAGCACGTTCAATACCAACTCAGCTACACCGAGGGACCTGCGACAAACATATTAAGGTGCGGACCCATGAGTGACAGCCCTCCCATCCTTTAGAAACGTCTCATCTACGACCATGATAAGTGTGAGGTAGAGTAGGTGGTCTGTGGGAATCGTGTGGTTGAAGATGGATAGGCCGGAAGTCAGGAGGGGGAGTGGAGGGGTATAAGTAATATATTAGGGAGTGTGGTAGAGTCTTGTTTACATAAGTTTGTTTACATCTGCCGAAAGATTTTACTTTTCTACGAGTTAACTATTTCCCAATTTAGTAATCAAAATTAGTTAACGTACTTTCCCTTGAGACAGGAAAAATGTATAAAAAATCGTTTAACCACTATATTAGAACTGTGTGGCCTTTTGAAGAAGTGAATTTAGCTGATTTTAAATCAGCATTAGATAAAAAAAATTAAGTATTTATAGTTTTAAAGGTAAAAAGAGTAAACAAAATTATAAATATTTTTCTTTTTTTTTTAAATAAAAAACATCTTAATCCCTTCAGTAATGTGTAAAAAACGTAGTTACAAATTTGTAATTCGAACGGTTTTGTCTTAACGCTGATTTAAAATCAGCTAAATTCACCACTTCATAAGGCCAAAAGTTCTAATGTAGTTGTTAAAAAAATGTTTTATATATTTTTCTTGTCTCAAGGGAAGGTATACTAACTAATTTTGATCATAAAATTGGAAAATAATTAATTCACCGAAAACCGACTGCACCACCTTAATGTTTCATTGAGTTAACCAAATATTGGCAAAATATCGTCAAATTTTAAGAACTAAAAGATTATTTCAAATATTAATCTGTCCCACACTATACTGGAAAATTACCTACAAGTTACCTACAAGCACGAGGGCTAGATGTGAATACAGCACTGATACAGTACTGAACTTAATTTGTTTTGTAGCCCTTAAAAAACACCATTTCATAAAACCGCATATCGCTGGAGATTTTTATGATTAAAACTTTTTCACCTTCAGGTAGCTAATCACCTTCCAGTGATGACGTCACCATGTATTGCGGCAGTCTGGAGCGTGAGAGGCCGTTGAGACAATGGCGGGGCTGCCGGTAGCAAGTAAGTTTCCCCACACAGCTGGATGAGATCGAGAAAAAAATTAAGCAGTATCAAACACCACCAAATGGGCGATATTTAAGTCAGTTAACATAACCTAAAAAAAACCTGAATCGTAGGGCTCCTCATATTTTATAGTTCTACTTCCAAATTTGAATATGTCGTAGTGTGAAAGAGTGGTGATGATAATAAAGGAATAATACTAATTACATAACATACACGAAATTAAGATTACTTATTTATGTATTACGATGTTTTTTAACTCTGTGAAATTTGGGCAGATGTTTTAGCACATGGGTTTAGAGGACACTTCACACTAGCACAGTTTTTCAACGCCTGAAATGTGTAAACGTCCTTTCACTTAGATTGACAGGTTTGATATTGTGAGTTGTGAAGGGGTGTTAAAGTGATTCACAAAAATGTTGAATAAATAAGAGTATACTGACATGGGATATTTGATTAGTCAGAGGCCAATGTTGTGAAAAATAACAATGAAGGAAACCAAGCAAGTGTTTAGTATGGGGGATGGAGAGAAGTTATGATTGCAGTAAGTATCTTGAATACATATCAAACAGCGTTTATCTGTACTCCTAATTTGTTTTTTCTGTTTTAAAAGCATTCTGATTCAAAAACTTTCTGAGTTCATTACATTATGCATCATACGTCGTACTTTAGTTAAAACCCTTTCGTGTTTATGTGGTATGTTGTAAAGGTACCACAACTCACCGTAATTTTTACAAATTAGTCCCATTTACAAACACTGACTCTGTTAGCAAAATGTTTGTTCCTGAAGCACTTTTTGGTTATGTACAGAAAAAGTACTTATAGATTACGTTGCTACAGTCCGACCTTCAACTACGGCTCGGATTATTGACCCTTATTACATAACGCACAAGTAGGGCTGTTTACCTCTCTTTCCAGCCACCCCAAATTATCGAACAAGTGGACGTTCCACTACACTTTGGCAAATTTGAGCTTTGAAAACGAGTTTTTTTTAATATACTATAAATTATAATAAAGTAAGTCCAAACTCGAAAGGAATACGATATAAACTAACAAATTAAAAAAAAGAGAATTTTGTATAAACATGAATCGTTATATTTTTATTATATACTGTAATGGAACGTGCACTTGTTCGCCAAACAGGAGTGGTCGGAAGGACAGGTAATAAGCCTTGCCGTCGTGTGTGTGTGGTAGTAAGGGTCTATAATCTGCTAGCGGCCATAGCTGAAGGAATGGACTGTAGTTGTTATCTGAATAGTATAGTTGCAGTGAAGAAACTAGCACATTTCGTCAGAGCCAACAACCGGATGAGGGCTCTTATATGAAAGGCACTTCAAGGGAGTCCAATTTTTTGCTAGACCCTGAACCGCACTGGTGTGTGTGCCAAAGAGTACAAACCAAGCTGTTACCTTTACGGGCAGCCAGGAAGAGTCTGACTGGGCGGCGTCAGCCACGACTGAACCCTTGTTTCCGCATCTCACTACAGTGCTCTTGAGTAATGGAGACACCTCTCCGCCAAACCTTCCCACCTACCTCCTGCAAGCCACACTGGTGTGTGTGCCAAACAGTACAAACCCAGCTGTTACCTTTACGGACAGCCAGGAAGAGTCTGACTGGGTGGCGTCAGCCACGACTGAACCCTTGTTTCCGCATCTCACTACAGTGCTCTTGAGTAATGGAGACACCTCTCCGCCAAACCTTCCCGCCTACCTCCTGCAAGCCACACTGGTGTGTGTGCCAAAGAGTACAAACCCAGCTGTTACCTTTACGGGCAGCCAGGAAGAGTTTGACTGGGCGGCGTCAGCCACGACTGAACCCTTGTTTCCGCATCTCACTACAGTGCTCTTGAGTAATGGAGACACCTCATCGCCAAACCTTCCCGCCTACCTCCTGCAAGCCACACTGGTGTGTGTGCCAAAGAGTACAAACCCAGCTGTTACCTTTACGGACAGCCGGGAAGAGTCTGACTGGGCGGCGTCAGCCACGACTGAACCCTTGTTTCTGCATCTCACTACAGTGCTTTTGAGTAATGGAGACACCTCTCCGCCAAACCTTCCCGCCTACCTCCTACAAGCCACACTGGTGTGTATCCCAAACAGTACGTACCCAGCTGTTACCTTTACGGACAGCCGGGAAGAGTCTGACTGGGCGGCGTCAGCCACGACTGAACCCTTGTTTCTGCATCTCACTACAGTGCTTTTGAGTAATGGAGACACCTCTCCGCCAAACCTTCCCGCCTACCTCCTACAAGCCACACTGGTGTGTATCCCAAACAGTACGTACCCAGCTGTTACCTTTACGGACAGCCAGGAAGAGTCTGACTGGGCGGCGTCAGCCACGACTGAACCCTTGTTTCCGCATCTCACTACAGTGCTCTTGAGTAATGGAGACACCTCTCCGCCAAACCTTCCCGCCTACCTCCTGCAAGCCACACTGGTGTGTGTGCCAAACAGTACAAACCCAGCTGTTACCTTTACGGACAGCCAGGAAGAGTCTGACTGGGCGGCGTCAGCCACGACTGAACCCTTGTTTCCGCATCTCACTACAGTGCTCTTGAGTAATGGAGACACCTCACCGCCAAACCTTCCCGCCTACCTCCTGCAAGCCACACTGGTGTGTGTGCCAAACAGTACAAACCCAGCTGTTACCTTTATGGACAGCCAGGAAGAGTCTGACTGGGTGGCGTCAGCCACGACTGAACCCTAGTTTCCGCATCTCACTACAGTGCTCTTGAGTAATGAAGACACCTCTCCGCCAAACCTTCCCGCCTACCTCCTGCAAGCCACACTGGTGTGTATCCCAAACAGTACAAACCCAGCTGTTACCTTTACGGACAGCCAGGAAGAGTCTGACTGGGTGGCGTCAGCCACGACTGAACTCTTGTTTCCGCATCTCACTACAGTGCTCTTTAGTAATGGAGACACCTCTCCGCCAAACCTTCCCGCCTACCTCCTACAAGCCACACTGGTGTGTATCCCAAACAGTACGTACCCAGCTGTTACCTTTACGGACAGCCGGGAAGAGTCTGACTGGGCGGCGTCAGCCACGACTGAACACTTGTTTCCGCATCTCACTACAGTGCTTTTGAGTAATGGAGACACCTCTCCGCCAAACCTTCCTACCTGTTTCCTGCAAGCCTACACAAATATGCTTACTTTATGCTATTTTCCAGCTTGATCACAAAAACAGTAACTAATTGAGTTAAAAAAATTACAACAATAAATAGTTTCAATGAACGATTAAGTTTTTACCTGAAATCGTCCACTGTGCACAATCCATTTATGCTCTCCATCTTAAAAGTCACCATTAAATTTATGAGGCAGCTGTTGAGAATTTTCTAGGAGTTTGAATTTTGAAAAATTAGTAATTCGAGTATAAATATGTCTAGATTTTGACACAGAAAAGTGCCTTAACAATTTTATGAATGAGGTCCAAAATGTAGCTTTGTATTATAAGATCCCATTCATGAAACGTAGTGCACAATACTTTATATTGAAGTAATATAAGAAGACCGTATTATATAGAAATAAATATACAGTCTTGTTGGCGAGGTGGCTCAGTGGACTGTGAAGTGCACGTTCCAAGGTTTGAATCCCAAACTGAGTTAACGGTTGGTAATTCACCCGTTGAATAAAGATCACGTACAGATGTATAGGCTCGTGTGAACTTGTAAGTGCAGTTTTTGTTTATCTAAAATATTTATACACGAAATGTTATACTATTTTTTCTTCTTGAACTATTTTAAAATTATCAATACATCGATTTATATATTCAATAATAAGCAAAATGTATTATGTGTAGCTTTGAAAAAAAACTAATAAATAGGTAAATCTAAAGTAAGACCTAATGTTTATCGAACTGCTAGTATTTCATTAATCAAGCGAAACATTTTTGTCTATTATTATTTTTGCTCTTAATATATAGGCCTACAAGAACATTCCTAACTTCGCACAATTAAGGATCTGTGAAAACGTAATTACAGCATTTCTAACTAAATAACCCACCAGTTGTTTTGTTCATGGATAGTTGTGTGATTTAGTACTCGTTAGCATTGCAAATCCTTAGTGTTAATTATGTTCAACGAACAGAGAAGGTAGCTAACCCTACACAGTACAGAGAGTTACAAGGCCACATTCAAGCCATTAAGCAGGCAACCGTGTCAATTGTGTTGGCCAATATGTTTCAAAGGTCAACTCGAGGAACACAATGCTGCTCACTTTCACAACTCTCCGGCTCGTGAGAACCCCAAACATAACACTTGCCACTCGTGTGGTGCGTGGCCGGCTGAGGACTCCACCGATCCAACACCTTGGATACGCCGGCTCGTGAGAATCCCAAACATAATACTTGCCGCTCGTGTGGCGCGTGGCCGGCTGAGGACTCCACCGATCCAACACCTTGGATACGCCGGCTCGTGAGAATCCCAAACATACTCGTAATACTTGCCGCTAGTGTGGTGCGTGGCCGGCTGAGGACTCCACCGATCCAACACCTTGGATACGCCGGCTCGTGAGAATCCCAAACATAATACTTGCCACTCGTGTGGTGCGTGGCCAGCTGAGGACTCCACCGATCCAACACCTTCGATACGCCGGCTCGTGAGAATCCCAAACATAACACTTGCAGCTCGTGTGGTGCGTGGCCGGCTGAGGACTCCCCCGATCCACCACCTTCGATACGCCGGCTTATGTAAGGCTCTCGACTTCAAAACTGCTGAACCGATATGTTATGACAGGCCCCAACAATACTGTTGATCAGACACGCTTTCTTCACGTGGTCCAAGGCGTGATGGATTAATAACTCCATCTGTTTGTGTTATTAATTTGATGAATAGAATTTAAATTAAAACTAATAAGACAAGTAAACGGCAAAAATATTTTACTTTTACTGTAAATTTGCACAGGGATAAAATGGTAAATAATAGGTATTCAGTGATTGAAAATGTTTATTGAAAAAATTATATGTAGACAACATTTCATCTAAACACACATTTCTAGACTAATTTTATACTTTGTCTGTACCAAACTTGAGAACAAGTTTTTTTTATATATTAAGATATATAAAAACATTTATAAGATATATGCAAAACCTTTACAAATTTGCAGCAATTTAAGTTCAACATGTGAAGTATCCTTTTAACTAATTTAAACTGTATTAAATATTCATAAATGTTTAATAAAAATGAACGGTAAATTGCTTTTATGTATCCTGCTCAAAGTTGTAACATATGATGTCAGATGACTATCAGTCTACTTTTGTTGCAATGAGAAAACTATCGATAGTAGGCTATATTAACTAAGTTTTGTACTCTATTTAATTTTTTGCTATTACGTTGTAAGTAAACACCCTAAAACAACACATATACAAATAAAAAAGTTTTTTTAATTATGGTAGTTTTATCTCTTTGTTCTGAAATATGTTAGTTATAATGTATAGTTAATTTTCAATTAAGTTTTCCCTCAGATTTAATGAACGTCATTTTCATCCATAGCAGGTTAGACTATTGGCTAATGGTCGTGTTGGCCTTGTCTTAAGGTCTGTGTACACGAGGCTAATTTACTAGCTGCTAATGTTAGCTATCAGCACAAGCTAGGCTCACTAGCGTGGATATTTCTATGTACACGTGGCTAGATATTAGCGCTTATTGTCAGCGCTAGTCAGTTGAAGAAGTGACGATCAGAGAACGCAGTAGTAATTGTCCTGAACAAATGTCGCCAGTTTCATTAAATCGCATTGCTTTGAGACAAATTTTGAGGCTGGTTATAAACGAGCTTTGTGAAAAAGAACTTATAAAAAATCCGACTGTGGGTGCTAAAATTTATTACGAGGATTAATTTTGTAAAGTTTAAAATTAGGTTTTTACACATAATAGACGACGGTAGGCGTTCAAAATTTATATTCCAACTAATCTTGTTCTAATCTAATTCAAACACCACCAAAAGAAATTAAAAAAATTTATTCGAGTTTTCGAATTTTTCATCATTTCACATTTTCCAAAATAATTGGGGCCGAACTTTAATATCACCTTTGTTTTTGTTGAACATTTGGTGAAATTTTTTGAAAATGTTCATTTCTTACTCCAAAATTCACTTGTAGGTAATAATATTTATTATACGAATTAATTGTTTGCAGTTTTTTGTTTTGTTTTAAGTTTTACACCATAAAGTAGGGATTTTCCAATAACTGATTCATGGCCGCTTCTCTCATATACCTTTTGTTGTAATTGGTGTCAGACGTATCCCACAAACTAGGGTAAGTTTTGAATAATTCTAAAAATTGAATTACCCGGTCATTTTAGATCAGACATTGTGACCACAACAACTCTATTTGACAAACAAGCAATAACTAGCAACTACCAACTAGCGCGTTTCGAGCGTGCACACTCAGTTAGTGTCGAGCTATAGTATTATCAAACTGGGAGTGCGGCTGAACGCACTTGTTGTGTCACTCACACACACATAGGGATTAGGACCGACCCGACCTTCCTGAGATCAATAAGGACTGACCCGAGCGGCCGCATTTCTGCTCGATTAGTCACTTAGTTGAACTTTCCAGTTAATCAGTTTTTTTTTTTTTAATTTTGCTATTTTATCTTGAAATGGTCAATAAATATCAAATATTCTCAAAATTACAAGGATAATGATACCAAACAATATAAAATTTGCTGTTGTGAATTAGTTGCAATATTGAAAAATATTGCACGATTTATAAATTACTTTGAAAAATTTTCGTAAGATAAACTAAATTAAATAAATCGTTCTTTGGTATATTTTTTCTTGTAATTGTGAGTAGATTCCATATTTATTTACCACTTCGAGATAAAACGGCAAAATTAAAAAAATAGCGAATGATTGGAAAAGTCAACTAAGTGCCTAATCGAGCCGAAGTGCGGCCTTTTCCCGGGTGGGTCGAGTCGGTCCTAATCCGCTGCGTGTGTTAGTGAACCTACCTGGCGTACAGCCGCACTCCATTTTGATAATACTATAATTCATTAACGCTAGTGGTCACGTGACTCCTCCTCCCCACTCGTTAGCGCTTTTATTATCAAACATGTTTAAAGCAACTAGCAAGCGAGTAAAGTGCTAGCTTGCTAGTATCATCTCCGCTAATGGAGCGTCTACATGAAATTAGTTCATAAGCGCTAATCAATTAGTAGCTAGTATTAGCCTCGTGTACACGGGCCTTTAGCCAGGTGATAGCGCCGGAATAAGCTCAATTAAAATCTGCTCCAAAGTTGCCTTTGGCCACTGTTTGACATATATGGACACATATATGGTTCTTTTTTGTAACATATTCATAATTCTTTGTTGAATTTTTGATAAGAAATAACAAATCACGTCAGGAGGCTACTGCTGAGTCGACAATCAAAGTGATAATCACCGAAAGACCACACTTCCATTCCTTTTTCAATTGATTACACTGTAGTGCTACTTACATCGTTGATTCAACGTAATACGCAAGAGACATTTGTAGCAGGGATCGATCGCCTTAAAAGGCGCCAAGGTGACAACGGACTGGCGGTGTACGCTCGCGCAATTCGCAACGCACCTCCAGACACAAACACCAACACAGTACTTTCACGAGTAAGCTCACACCTCCACGACTTACCGGTATTAATTGCTAACCACTGCTTGGTCTGTAGCCAGCTACTTACCCGGTTGTTATGTGGAGCAGGTCTGTTTGAGTTATGAAGGGATATACGGAACTCGAGTACCCCACGAGGTTGACTGTTTCCCACACACTCCATGTCCTGGTCTGTGTTTGTTCACCGTCCAGAGAGAACCAGGATGTTTTACAGTGCTCCTATAAAGTATTTTAAATTGTTAAACATCATAGAAGTCACTACTAGAGACGCAGTGCTGAAACCTGGCTACTTGAGGACAAAGTGTTGTGGAGATTTTAGGCGATATGTTCTGTGTTCGGTCCTCTTAATACTGATATTACGTCCACTCAATTATTGCCATCGTCATGGACCCTACCATCTGGGGTGTCCATGTAGGTTGGTAGTCAGGGTCTGGATGTTGTGTAGGAAGGTGGACTGATTATCAGGATTGTAAGTTAGTTGAAAATCATACCAATACTACGCAGTTCGAATTCCATGTAAAGCTGTGTTGAGACACCAAGGAGGATTTTCTTCTTGCTTCCCACACTCCTTTCCGGTAGAGTGGGGGTGGCTTGGAGATTAGTATCGTCCTAACAACCCGGCCTTGCGATCCTCACTTCAAGTATACATATTTCCATCATTTTCATAGTCGGCAATTCTTCCATTTTATTTTATTACATTTCATTCATGTATAATTCAGTTAGTAATTCAATCTTTACAATAAACATACAGTTTCATTTCATACAATTGTTCCATTTATTATCATAGCCCTTTGAATATGCTTAATAGCGTCGGTGCGCGCACAAGCTATAATACTCTTAGTTTCTCTGGTCATTGGGCTATTAAATAGCTTTTTATAAGGAACAGCCAACCTTAGTCAGTAACAATGACTACACTCATTCATGTACATTCATCACACTCATTCGCCCCTCATATTCGCCAATATCTTTACGATCGGCTTCTTAGTGATGAATGATAATGATTAATTATGAAGATTTTTTTTAACTTCACTCGCCAGTTCACATGAGCTTGCAAGCATGTGCGTGAACTTTATTCAACGAGTGACGTACTGACCGTTGGCTCAGTGGGGATTCGAACCTTGGACCTTGCCCTCCGTAGTCCGAAGCCTTGGCCACTGAGCCACCACGCCGTCAACTGTCATTTTTACGTGTTTCTTTCCCTGTAGGTTTGACCAAAGTAAACGCCAAAGTACTATTTTATTTCTGTACAATTGATTCATGACCAATCAGTATCAACAATATCAACTATCAGCATCAATTTTATCAAACTATTGTGGTCAAGGTCAACGTCTTATGAGGTTATTGGAGAACCGAACCACGACCAAGGTCCCTGTATTACGACACCGAAGCCAACCACTGAGCAGCTATTCTTGTGGAATCAACTGATTGATGGTGTTTCCCAGCCTGATTCCCAGCCACTGGCGTAACAACTTCCTTTCGCTCAGAAGCTGAGAATGTTAATTATCAGACAATATCTCATCAATTGTTCTAATGTGGCAAGAAAACCCCGATTTCATTGTTGTTTCAAAGATTACCACGATCAAAACAATCGAATATGTTTGTGAATTATTATACTGTCAACAGACTTTTCTGCATGGAGAGGATTGTGAAGAGCCATCAACAGCGTTGTCCGTAAGAAGAGAACTGTGAAGATATAGTCATCACACAAGGGCCATCTATAGTCAGGAAGAACGCGAAGGTTAGTCAAGTCAAGGCAGTTGTCCGTATGTACGGGAGGATGAAGATCTGGTTATGTCCATATACAGGAAAACGTGAAGGTTCGTAAACAAAATTGTCCTTGAGAAGAGGAGTGTGCAGGGCGGGGTTAGGTGTATATTGAAGAACCAAGAGAGGAACTCCTGATCTCACACTCCATTACGATAACAGGAACTTATAGTATAATTGTAATGATATATCTCGCTTTTGGAACCAAGAGGAAAACTTCTGAAGCCAATCATAAAAAAATATTATATACTAAGAGTTACCTTACTATCTATACTATTATATGAAAATGAAATGTGTCTATGTGTGTGATACTCAATCACGCATAAACTACTGGACCCATTCAGCTGAAATTTCGCATGGACATTCTTAGGGTTTCTGGTTAATATATAGGCTTATAATTATTTTGAAATTCTTCACCAGAATGAATTTCATAAAAAATGTCATAAAAATGAAATTCACCCCAGGGGTTCTAAGAATTATCAATGCAACCCCTATGGCAATACCAATTTGACAATCAATTGTTTATAATAGTTTCATTAATCAGCTGTTGGAATAAATGAACAACTTATATAGTTCTGAAATAAAAGCCGGACCAAACCTAACCAAAACCACGGGAACTAGAAAAGACGGTAGGCATCACGACGAGACTGTGCAGTAGACTGTAACGTCATGGAATTGCATGGAAGCACTTAGCTAAACAGTAAGCAAGTTATTTACCACTTATCAGCTGGAATTGTAAACTACGAGAATTGTTCTATGGTACCCCTAGGGAGGAAGACGGTAGTTATCGCGCGTATTTCCCTATTCTAGTATTTTGGGTTTTTTGTTGCCATTTCACCCATGTGACGTCATAGGAAATGCGCGCGATACCTACCGTCTTCTTTCCTAGGGGTACCGTGACCACAACGCACTTTTGCATTATACAGATGCCAGTAGGTACATGGTTTGTATTAACAATGCAATAAGCACAATATAAATCAACGTAAACCCCGTACGTAGGACGGGTACTGTGATAATATCTAATAGAACAAGTAGGGGTCTCAGAAATCACCGGTAATTAACTTTTACGAAGCCAAGAGTGAGACATCTTAGTATTCACCCATTATAACGGTACTCTCATCTAGAACCGTGAGGGAGATTTCTCAAGAATAACTCATTACTATATCGGTACTTAGATATAAAATACTTTGATTTTATTGTACTTCCTTATTGCTTTTTGTTTATACACTTATTTCATTACCTCATAAAAGGTATATCTAAGATAAACATTGGAGAACTAAGATACGAAGAGAAGATGTAGCAACATGTGCCTTTATGAGATCCGCTATCTGTGTCTTGTACGTTATGAGGTAGTTGCTGGTGACTGGGGCACGATACATATCGATAGTTTTAATGGCCCGTATGTAACGACCAGGTGGCCCCGTGTATCGCATGTCTCTATTTATTGGCCAATTTCCCGCCGCCTTGTAATTTGGTTGGTAATGATAACTTTGACAAGAAACCCTCTCATTTACGCCGCGTAATTAAATATATAGTTCACGGGGGCGTTGAGATAGTGCTGGAAAGTAAAACAGTTCAACAACACTATTTTAGAGCTTATCAGGACAAGGCATCACTGGAAAGCACAGCAGCAAACCAAACATACCAACAGACTTCTTGTATCAAACGAAACGAGCTTACCGCGGCTGCCGATACGCAGCGCTGGTTGAGAATTGTTTGCAAAGTAACTCTCACCCAAGCCTAATACTCATCTCCACATTTTGCTTTCTCTCTCATTCTCATGACACTTTGTAATCTTCCATCTCTCTCTAGGCTGCCGCGCCACAGTTCGACCGAGCGGTAGCCGCGCCAAGATAGCAAATTAGAAAGAAGTTGTATGAATGTTTAATAATGGCTTATCACTTCGTATAGATGTCTGCTCATTGATATTACATACTAATATCTGAATGGTGTCAGCATCCATAACTTGACATTAGGTCCTATTAAATGCATTTAGTACAGTGTTGTATGAAGCACAACTTAGGTCACAACTAATAAAGAAAACAGTCGCCAGTTACCAACCAACTTGCAGAAGGCACTATGATCCAGAATAATACTATACTTTTTTAAGATATTAGTTTTCCATCAAGTGTATTTTTGATGATAATTAGTCATCTACATACTTCTATTTCTTTTATCTGAATTAATCTAACAGAATTTTAAAGCTGAGTTTTTAAATTTTTTTGCTAGGTTATAATTTAAATCCTTTACTAATTTCGATATAATACTAACATTAGAATGAAAAAAGGAAGCCCTAAACAAATACAGCTGTAGACAGTAGCAACTAGACTTAATAAATTGTTCTGCAGCACTTTGTTGAAGTAAAGCAGCCTTTTCTCCAACCACCAAGAATTTTCAAAGACTTGGAATCCATTCTTCGTCAAAATGAGACTATTTATTCTGTGTGAATCTCTCGGACTGACATTCCGGATACCATTCTGTGTAAATTCACGTATTCATTAGTTTACAGATTTTTGGTAACAACTTGACCAAAACAAACAATGCAGTTTTATGTAAATTTCACGTACTCTATAATTACTAACAAGATTTCCAAAAGTTCTATATCTATCAAGAGCTGCTAAGGACCTTTTTATATATTTATCTAAAACTAAAGAGACGTACTGTGGATCACTGTTTATGCCACCACCAGGAATTTTCAGAGACTTTCAGTCCATCCTTCGTTGTCATAGGACTGCGTAGAATTCAGGTATTCATGAAATTCTAGGCTCTTGTTAAAAACTTTACCGAAACATGCAATGTAGTTTTATGTAAAGTTTACAACAGTTAACAAGCTTTCCAAGAGTTATATATCTTCGTATTGTCCACGTACATCAAGAGCTACTATGGACTTTTTCCAATCTTTCTGTAAAACTAAGGAGAAGGTTTTGTGGAGTACAAAGTCACGCCTGAATGACGACTGACGGTCGCGTGGTCAGAGGATGGCGTGATCTGGAGCAGCTGTCCTCCCTCCGGCACACTTCCTGCTTTCCTCCAGGCTGGGCTTCTCTCGTCCATCTAGGGATCGCCGCCAGGCACATGGCATGTCAAGACCTGAGACAAGCTAGCCTTTCAACGGTGACTATTGTGATTTGTTCGAGTACAATCAGCCTTTCTCTTTCTTAATAATGGAAACGCCATCGAGTGATACAATGGTCAAAGCCACATATTTATTATATCCAACAACTACCAGGATAACTCGGGTTTCTTCTGACAAACTTTCTATATTAAACTAGTTTTACTGTCTCCATGTCTAAGGTAATGTCTTTATTATAATATTACGCATTGGTACAATACAGCCTACAAAGTTTAAGTCAAGTAAAACAGTTAATTTATTAATGAGGAAGTCACCTCCCCCTACTACACCTCATCGACTCTTCCACTGGTCCATGACACTGGCCAAATCTCATTGAAGCCCAAAACTGCAAAAATTGAGAAATGGGGATAAACTAGCTAAGAATTAGTCACATATAGGGATGTGCCAGCCTGCTACTTTTGCTTAACTGATGTAACAGTTCAATTTGCCAGCGCTTATCAGTTTAAATTAACTGATGCGAAGTAACAGGTCGTCAGGCATTCAGTTACTGTTAAAACTAACCGCAACGAACGAGCAAGTCGTCTTGAGTATTCACTGAATGACAAATACAAACTGATTTATTTAACCCGCATCAGTTTTCATGTTTCAACAGGAAATCAACCGAATGTTGTGTTGTCTTATACAAATAGAAGGAGAACAGGTGTGCAGGATGTATGGATTATCCATTTCCTGTTGCATCAGGTGGTTTTGCGCATCAGTTAAATTGTATCAACTGATACAAAGAAGCTGATGCGGTTACTTTTGGCCATCCCTAGTCACATATTTCAAGAATGCCACTTTCAGCATCCATACAATCATTAAAAAATCCTAATCATAAAGTCTAGGCTGTGAGGCATATTTACAGTGATAATATATAATTCATATGATCACCAGAACACACAGTCCAAACTATAGGTTGGTTCCATGCCGACGTTTACTATATATGTACACATGTTCTCCGCAATGCACGAGCGGTTGATGTCTAGCTAAATGTAGTCACGAGGTTACTGTAGCCCTCGTGGTGACCTCTTTACCTTGGTCCCAGTGCTGAGTGATATAACCTGCGATGATAAAACGCAATGATGAGTTTCTGAGAGAATTGATTGAAATCGTCTATTGAAATCATTTATTGGCCTGCCTTTGAGATTCCCAGTAAAAAGAGGGTAAAACATTTGATTAGAGAGTAAAACATCTCTAATCAAATTTCACTGAATCATTTCCTGAAAGTCGTACGATTAACGTAAAAAGTTCATAGCCACCAAAATGTTAAAATAGTCAATGATTTTGACCTTACTAAGGGGATTTAACTGAACCGTATCGAAGTCTAGCTGCAGATGCAACTCATGGGAAGTTGATTTGAGGAACATGATGAAAGGGTTGAGTGGAGACTTCAACCAAGAACCACAATAAGAGACTGCTCATGATTTCCCAGCCTGGCAGAAGAGGAAAAAGCAATAAATTGTTATAGCGTTTTGCTCTTAGCTTTTTGATGGGAGACTTTTAATTTCTTTACTATCCTAAATGAAAGCTAAGAGTAACGTATGCAAGACTGTTTAAATAGTGAAATACCTGGTTATCAAGCCAAATTATATAAAAATGCACAGAACAACTACCCTTAAGGAATATCATGGATGTCCTTTCCGAATTCTGAGGTACCAGGTTTGGAGGGGTTTCAGCAGAATTCTATCAACATTTATTCAGTGAAATTTGAATTACTCAGTGACTTTTTTACGATAAAAAATGATTCAAAACCAACCGTTTGTATTTTGTGTTATTATTAAACAATTATGGCAGTTTTCATAATAAACGAACAATTCAAGTGCTTTGTAAATTTAACAGTTTTGATGATTGAGGGAGCCTTTAAGTGCTTCAATCCTCCTTTTTGTTGGCACGTACTTCTCGTGACTCTAATTGGAAACCACTCGAGGGTATTACACTTTTATTTTATCTGAACAACTGAAGATAGAAGTATAATTTTCTCTTGATTACAGACTGCATGATCCTGAGTAATTTCCTTGGGTGGTGCTTGTAGTCTTCTTGAGACATGCACGCTCCACATTGCCAGTGGTTGGATAGGCAAACAAAATGAAACACTGAGGAAGTCATTTTCATTAATAACTTAATGTCTTCTAGAATTAACTAAAAACTCTCATTACATGAAATGTCAGAGATAATAATACTGTCAGCAAGCTTACAATTGATATGTACTCTTTTAATGTTTAAACTGTTATGTGTTTTCATTTTTAATAGTTCTAATCTTGGGAACGTAAGTTTAATATGTAGAGTACTACAACATCCTTCTTCTAAAACTAACGGACGACCACTTTAAGCTTTAGTTTTCCACGTATTGTATTATTTTGATTTCATTGTCACATAAATTATGTGTACTCGAGTTTTATGACTTTTTAATAAGTAACTAAGAGTAAGTTAACTAAAGTAACTTTAAAAATCCAATAACACTCTCGTTTCTCTCGTTTAATTGAAAGTTATCATACATGCATTTCACAATTGTACTAAACGTCATTATAAACATTATCCTAGTTGAAACAAAAAAGTACTGCAATTTTAATTTTTTTCACTGTGCATCAACTTTACACTTTTATTACTATAAAATCTGTCCATGTGTTACAGTTATATTTTAATACATAGTTTACAGGTGTGTTTTCTATAACGTTTGTAATTTTTAGAATTTTAACTTTTCAAGAAAAAAGGGCCTATCAATTTCCTGAAAGAAAGTTTTCCTGGCATGTTGAGGACGTAACAATTAATTACTTTGTCACGTTGTAGGCTTTATGAAATGTTTAGTGAGAATTCATAAGAAATGTGTTGTTACTAAAGATTTCATAAGGATTAAAATGTGACCAAATTATTAAGACCTTTAGAAGCCAAGAAAACGTTGTTTAGGAAAACTTATAGAAAACATTCCTGTTAACTATAAATAAAAAAATCTCGTATGTGATATATGGAAAGGTTTTTGAATAATAAAAGTGTACAGTTTATGCACACTGTAAACTAGTTAAAATTCCGCTACATTTTTGTTCTAACTAGGATAAAAACTACTAAAATTTGAAATAAAATGTAAACATGAATATTTCATAACGAAAAATTAAATGAGGAAAACAATGCTGTGATTGGATTTGTCATACTCTTAGTTTCTTTGTAAACAACCTACAAACTCAAGATCACATAATTTCTGCGCCAACATTAGATTTTCCAACCAAGAGAACATTTTTAAGATAGACTGCGAAAGTCCGCGTCAATGTGTGTTTATACATCAATTATCATACAGAGGTGTAAATCTATTACCAGTTACCAACTTAAATTACGTGATAACTAACATTATATTAGAGTGAGATAAACTGCTGGAAAAACTATTAACTAAAATTCGAATCTGTTTACAGAATTGATAACCATCAGCCTTGTGTTTTGGAGGGGAGTTTGGGTAAGTTTATTTGTGTATTTTGTTTATGTATTTGTTTAATAGTTCACTGTTAATCAGAAATGTTTGCAACGTAGATTACTGTAAATCGAAAGGAATTATAAAGTTGGTCACTGTTAGTCTTGTGTTTTCCAAGTGAGGTTAGGTAGGCTATCACTACCTTCATGTATTCGTATAGCTGGACTCTGTTTACCACAAATTTATACAAGGTAGATCACTGTTAGTCTAATGTGATCATACAGTTGATAACTGTTAGTCAAATGTGTTCATACAGTTGATCACTGTTAGTCGAATGTGTTCATTCAGTTGATAACTGTTAGTCAAATGTGTTCATATAGTTGATCACTGTTAGTCGAATGTGTTCATACAGTTGATAACTGTTAGTTAAATGTGATCATACAGTTGATCACTGTTAGTCGAATGTGTTCATTCAGTTGATAACTGTTAGTCAAATGTGTTCATACAGTTGATCACTGTTAGTCGAATGTGTTCATTCAGTTGATAACTGTTAGTCAGATGTGTTCATACAGTTGATCACTGTTAGTCGAATGTGTTCATTCAGTTGATAACTGTTAGTCAAATGTGTTCATACAGTTGATCACTGTTAGTCGAATGTGTTCATTAAGTTGATAACTGTTAGTCAAATGTGTTCATACAGTTGATCACTGTTAGTCGAATGTGTTCATTCAGTTGATAACTGTTAGTCAAATGTGTTCATACAGTTGATCACTGTTAGTCGAATGTGTTCATTAAGTTGATAACTGTTAGTCAAATGTGCTCATACAGTTGATCACTGTTAGTCGAATGTGTTCATTAAGTTGATAACTGTTAGTCAAATGTGTTCATACAGTTGATCACTGTTAGTCGAATGTGTTCATTCAGTTGATAACTGTTAGTCAAATGTGTTCATACAGTTGATCACTGTTAGTCAATTGTGCTCATACAGTTGATCACTGTTAGTCGAATGTGTTCATTAAGTTGATAACTGTTAGTCAAATGTGCTCATACAGTTGATAACTGTTAGTCAAATGTGTTCATACAGTTGATCACTGTTAGTCAAATGTGCTCATACAGTTGATCACTGTTAGTCGAATGTGTTCATTCAGTTGATAACTGTTAGTCAAATGTGTTCATACAGTTGATAACTGTTAGTCAAATGTGCTCATACAGTTGATCACTGTTAGTCGAATGTGTTCATACAGTTGATAACTGTTAGTCAAATGTGTTCATACAGTTGATCACTGTTAGTCGAATGTGTCCATACAGTTGATCACTGTTAGTCGAATGTGTTCATACAGTTGATCACTGTTAGTCGAATGTGTTCATTCAGTTGATAACTGTTAGTCAAATGTGTTCATATAGTTGATCACTGTTAGTCGAATGTGTTCATACAGTTGATAACTGTTAGTTAAATGTGCTCATACAGTTGATCACTGTTAGTCGAATGTGTTCATTAAGTTGATAACTGTTAGTCAAATGTGTTCATACAGTTGATCACTGTTAGTCGAATGTGTTCATTCAGTTGATAACTGTTAGTCAAATGTGTTCATACAGTTGATCACTGTTAGTCGAATGTGTTCATTCAGTTGATAACTGTTAGTCAAATGTGTTCATACAGTTGATCACTGTTAGTCGAATTTGTTCATACAGTTGATAACTGTTAGTCAAATGTGTTCATACAGTTGATCACTGTTAGTCGAATGTGTTCATACAGTTGATAACTGTTAGTCAAATGTGTTCATATAGTTGATCACTGTTAGTCGAATGT
Organism: Stictocephala bisonia; assembly: GCA_035578905.1. Lineage (NCBI taxonomy): Eukaryota > Metazoa > Arthropoda > Insecta > Hemiptera > Membracidae > Stictocephala > Stictocephala bisonia. The sequence continues at coordinate 689,119 of JAQJVL010000406.1, read as the reverse complement.
GTTCATACAGTTGATAACTGTTAGTTAAATGTGCTCATGCAGTTGATCACTGTTAATCAAATGTGTTCATACAGTTGATAACTGTTAGTCGAATGTGTTCATACAGTTGATCATTGTTAGTCGAATGTCTTCATACAGTTGATAACTGTTAATCTTGTATTTTCAAAAGGATGACTGTTTTGAAACCCTGCTTGCATATTAGAAGAGTGTATGCTCCTAATCTTTTGGTCTACTTAACCTTTATTTTAGACTTAAATCTAAGTTGTTTACAATATTCCCCTCAGTGGTATCTCTTATGATATCTCGATTATTGTAATTTATATGCAGTCAATCTTACGTCGGAGAGTATGATCGATATAAATGTCTCGGAGGTGTATGTATTACGGAGTTGATTTATACCATTCCAGGCTCATATAAAATGCACTTTGGCGTCTGTAAGGAGTTCAGTTGTCACTAGACGGGATACGTTAGAGACGAAATAAATGATTCGATTCTATCTGCTACAGCCTCCAGATAGAATTGCAATTTATATGCACTCAAACTTAACTCACAGTTCATAATGTATACAAATTGCCTTAGGCTGTTTTTCTAGACTGGTTTCAGAGCCAGGATGTTGTAAAAACCAAACAAGGTATTGATTTATCGATATCGGCTTTACATGTGTTTCGCAAACAAATTGTGGCCCCGTTTATGTTATTAGAGAGCTTCTGATCGTAAGGCCTCTCTTTATATTCTTAAAGTTCTCTCTTCGCCTCATGAAGAAACAATAAATTTGTTTTTAAACTCATTTCAGTTCTATCTTAGATAATGTTTATGATTAAAATTGGTATTATATGTCCGCTCTTCAAAACATATACAAAAAACTATTTATGTTTGAATATGATTTAGTGAATATTTACATTAATTTTGTGTTAAAACTTGATAAAATCATACCTGTATTTAATCATATATTTAGAGCCGAAGGAATCCTATTTTATTCGATTTTCTGAGTTACAGCTTATTTCATATTAGTAAGTGCATGAATCTAATTGGGATCGACATTTTTACTATCATTTATTTTATTAGACCTACTTTAGAATATATTCTGATGAACTTATAGAAACAAGTAAATTTTGGCACATTTTCCATTGAATGTTATGAATATAAAAATGTTCTTTTGGTATGTTTAGGCCTTTTTACAAGGAATTCCATTCCTATTTTCCTAAACAATATGATGGTTACTGATTTATTTTGGATCTTAGTACTGACTAAAAATCACGATTTATAAAGTGTTCTTACTACAGTTACTAAATTATTTTTCAAAACTACTATTTAAAATTATTTTTAATGTAGGCCTACTTATTATTGTTGATTTATAAATATTTTATACTCTCAATCATATGCAAATTATGGATATAATTTCAGTTTTAAGAACCATACAAAGTATATTGTTTTGGAGTTTTTTTATCAAAAAATCACTAGTAATTGATATTTATTAATTAGTTAGTTGAAAGCACACTAAAATGAAAATATATTTGCAAGCAAGACAAGGGATTTCTGTCAGTTACGAAAAGAAATTTACTCGAGTTTCAATTCGAGTGCAAACCTAATATTTATTCGGTTTCTACAAACCACATATTTTCCGTTTCACCATACAATACATGTTATTATTTCACTACTTACTGATTTTTCTCATGATTTTTTTTGAGTATACAAAATACTTTTCATTCACTTTCTAAAAATGAAGATTAGGAAATCGTTAAAAAGAAGATTGGTTTTATAGTATGTGTAAATTATAAACGAGTAACAGACAGCAGCTAAGATTACTCCTTATAACAAAGTATTGTTCAACGGCCTGTGAGGCCATCAATGCTATTCTTTGTGAATGGCCAAGGCAACTGCATTGTTGACTCCAGACCGCCTTTTACAGCAGACTGGTAGCCCTACAGAGGCAGCTCGTACAACACAGGCGTAATGAGTGGTTGTCCAGGGACGAGGGGCGGCAAAACATCAGTCGTCAAACAAGAACGAGTTAACTCGTGTGAATGTGGGGTTAACTATCAGATGCCATTACTTCAGGTGTGAAACCTTGGCTTGTCAACTCCAGATTCCAACAGTTGTGAAAATATCCTGACCTAGTTTGTTATTATTTTATTTTGCGCAGTTGATTATTACAAGGCTCATTATGTTAAAAGAAAATTGTTTGTTTCTTACTTTTATTCTGAAAAAAAAAACAATGTCACTGGTAATAGTCCACACAACATCACTATTACTTTTTAGATTGATTTTTAATCTAAAAGTGTGTAGATTACTTAGTCTTTGAGCTCCCCTGATTGCCACCTCATAAGACAAAAGTGCGGTATATACACCATTAGAACGCTGAGAGCAGAGCCCGCCAATATGTAAAGTAAGCCAATTTCAATATAATGAATAGCCCCTTGCTAATTCTTTTGGACACCAAGGCAATTTTGCTTGACAAAAAAGGCCTGTTATCAATTACCAAGCCGAGGAAACCGACCTCCGAACTCGGAATCATATGATGAAGTTGGTAGATATGAAATCTAACTACTTCAGTCTTTTATACATCGGAAACATCTTGGTTACTTGTAAACCACTCCTAAAAGGAACTACCGTTTAAAAAAACATCAATTTCTACTGTGAACGATCTTTATTAGAGACTAGTAATCAGGTGTCATCGGTATATAGCCATAAGTTGGCATGGTTAACACTGCAGGAATGTCATTAACAAAGAGCAGAAAAAGAATTGGTCCCAACATGGACCCCTGGGGGTCTCCGGTAAGAATACAATAAGCCTTTAGTGAGAAGGGGAAACCTATAATAATTTCTTTAACGGCTGTAAGTACAGATTCTTAATAAAACTGTTTTTAACGGACGATTACTGCTTGAGGTGTACTATAAGAAAATGTGATGCAGAGATTTTAAAGTTGGATTGAGGAAGTGTATTTTCAAAATTCGTTGATTTACACAATCACAAACCAGTACTAAGTTATATTCGACTGATCATAGACTACCATAGACCATAGACTGACGCTAGATCGAGAATTGTCACAACTCGTCAGAAAGCATAGGTACACCGTGCTGTAGTAACCAACAAAGAGAAAATTTTATGTTAAAATTAACTTTACTTTATGGATAAAATACCCGATTCCAGATCAAGAAGAATCTAGAATACTCGGTGTCGAACTTTTGTTTGGTTTCAACGGATGTGATTATTCTTTGGCTTGGTTTTTACGCTTCCCTGTAGAGCACCATGAAACCACAGTCAGTTAGTTCTCGCATACCTCCGTGGGCAAACGAGCCATTGTTGGGGAACATTTGGCACGTTACCTGGGCATTATTGTGGCATAACTGTACTATGACGGGCATTTGGCTTGTGGTCAGCACTCGTCATGCTCGGCACTGACTAGAATGGGTTCAGAGTGACTCAATATATCCCAGTACAAATTACTTCTCAACAAGAAAGATTCCTTGTCCAGTTCTTGTAGTCACTGACTCTGTAAAGGTCTTCTGCAGTATATATATATATATATATATATATATATATATATATATATATATATATATATATATTTAGGATGTAAGTCTTGAAAATGACCATAAAGTTGAAACATGTTGTGTCAATCAGTTTTAATAAAATATTAAGGGTACTTAGTTTTTAATTTTATTACATCCAAAAAATACGTAAGTAGCCCTATTTTTTTAATTTTATATTAATATATATACAAGGTGAAAAAAATATGGAAACACTTTCATAACTTTTGTATGACTTCTCTTAAAGTGAAATACTGTACATAATCATAGTTACAAAAAATACACTCTTTTACGCCATCAGTAACATTTCTTTCATCTTTTCAGGTGCACTTCCCACGAGGAGTTGAACGAAAGTCTTCAAAGTAAGCCTAGGTCGAGTTTGGTATCAAATGAAAGGTCTATTCAAGATAGGTTAATTGTCGCAAACCGGACCTCGAAAGGTTTATCCTTTCCAGAGTAGCGGTCATTTGAATTACAAAGTAACCAATCTGAACAATATTATTTATCCGCTATTTAACGGTTTCAAAAAAAATATTCTGATTATAAAAATTATACTTGATGGAAAACAATTATTAAAAAAATTAAACTATCTATGGAAAAAAATAACGTTATTGTGAAAGTGTTTACAATTTTTTTCGCCCTGTATATATCGTATGTTTATTGTCAGCTACCATTTAATAATTTCAAAAATCTGCGATGTATATTTGGATAAAGACCCAAAAGTCATGATAGCATATTGATTGAATAAAAATGTAAAGTGATCTCCTGTCACAAAGCTAAGTCCAATCCATCGTACCATTTAAGACCTGCTTCACTGATTCAGTTTATTCTGGTTAATCCCTGCGTAAAACAGCGCACGGGGCACTCTGTAACTATGTGATCTATTGTTTAGGTAGACTCCCTGCAATCTCATGAATGATCTGGTGTCAATAACCGTTTATATTTCAAATAATTTTATCTGCCAACGCCAGTTCGGAACCGAGTCAAGAGTGTCTACTCACTACGAGAGAGAGAGAGGGAGAGAGAGAGAGAGAGAGAGAGAGAGAGAGAGAGAGAGGGGGAGAGGGAGAGGGAGAGAGAGAGAGAGAGAGAGAGAGAGAGAGAGAGAGAGAGAGAGAGAGAGAGAGAGAGAGAGAGAGAGAGAGAGAGAGAGAGAGAGAGAGAGAGAGAGAGAGAGAGAGTGAGAGAGAGAGAGAGAGAGAGAGAGAGAGAGAGAGAGAGAGAGAGAGAGAGAGAGAGAGAGAGAGAGAGAGAGAGAGAGAGAGAGAGAGAGAGAGAGAGAGAGAGAGAGAGAGAGAGAGAGAGAGAGAGAGATTTCAAATCTGTGCAGGTTCCCTTGAGTAATAAGATCTCTCCCAGTAAGGATTTCCGGTCGTTCGTTATTATTGTTGCAATGTTGGTACATACTGCGGTTTCCGCGCCGTTTGCCCAGTCACCGCTGTGACCCACTCACTAACAGGCAATACCATGGTCCATTGGTCCAAGCAGGCCCTGAATAATCTGATTACGCGCTCTCGTACGAGCAATTTCTCCTTTCTTCCCCGGCAACCGGTCCTATTTACCGCCAAAACCTGCGGTCAAATCAATGACGGACTGAATCGATTGCCAACAGGGGACCTCCTAATAAGGATGGACTCGTCATAGTCGTCCAGGCCATTCCTTTCCCCTTCTACGTCACCAGTCACTGACCGCGTAGGAAACATTCAGGTTTGTAGAAGATCTCTAAGCATTCGTCTCTAAAGGGAAAAATTAATTTTTGTCTGCTGTCCAAGCTCGTCTATATTTTACTCATTACTTTATTTTTAGTGTAGACTTTATTTTATTCTATTTGTTTATTAAGTATTATTTTAAAATTAGTTTGTTCCTCAAAATGACCTTTTTTTATTTTTTGTGGTAGCTGCCGTAGCTGGGAAATAAAAAATCACGACAGGACTGACCCACCCATACATAAACAGTGGTACTGATCCACCCGCCCATCCATACATAAACAGTGGTAATGACCCACCCACGCACCCATACATGAACAGTAGTCTAGACAGCTTCCAGCTTTGTTGCTCGTTTAGACTACCCAGAAGGTACGCACTGCTTTGAAGATTTGCTGTGGACATCTCCCCCCCCCCCTCGTATGACAACGAACCATACGATATAAATATTAATATGGAGTATTATGTTAAAATTATAATTTTACCTCGCTGTTCAAAATACACACTAAACATAGCAAGTGATTAAATTTAAGGTCTATATAAATTACGAGTGTGTGTTACTTTGCTCATTACAATTTATGTCCCATTATTTGAACACGATATGATAGAATTTCGATAGTTCGACAAACGATACTTCAACAGTCCTTATTTTTGACACCAGCCAAGACGACATGACGCAGAAAAATAATATTGTTTGTGGAGGATGTGCATGATTTAGCCTCGTGCAGATCAGTTGAAATATCGGGGGCAAAGTGAATAATAGTTAAAAATTCCCAATTTTTTTACATTAAATTACTGTAACTTGTAAGTACTGGACTGTCCACAATTTAATAACTACGTACTGAACATCAAATTGTAGGAACTACCTACTGAAACTCAATAACAATTCAGTAGGACATCCATAGTTACATAAGTACCATGGATGTTGTATTTTTATATTTTATTGTTATATTCGTAAAGAAATTAAAATAAAGTTTACCAATAAAACTCACATTATTCTTTCATGTTTACTATCCTTAACTGTGGTTCGATATTTTTATACTTCGACATTCCGATACTTCGACACAACCGTAGTACACTAAGTGTCGAACTATCGAGGTTCTTCTGTAATCGAAATATTATAGGTTGAATCGGCAATGCAAACTCTCTGAGAGCACAGAAATCATTGTAGACGAGCCTTGCTGCATCATGAAAGCTTTAATTCAATTCGTTGTACACGTTCATTTTTTTAACTGCCTCCATTTTCACAGTGTATGTTCCGTAAATGTACGGGTATGGATGAGTAAAAAAATTAAGAGTTCAATCACATTTTCCATACCCATCTCTTTTCTCTGTTACTCAAGGAATGCATACTGGATATTTCCTTCATAAATAACAAAACATTGTTTTAAAATTCATGCTCGTGGTTGGATACGAATATTAAAAAGTCATCTTGTATTTTTTTACATCTTATTATTATTTGTAATTTTGCCAGTTAAATCAAAATTTTAACTAATTAACTTTTACTATCATAAATTATTGTCACCATTTTCTTTAACGATTACTAACGGTTTTACTGCTATACATAATATATATGACTTACTTCATTACTTCTTTACGTTTGTTGTAAAAGAGTTTGCATGCAACATCGCGCCCACCCACACATTTATGGTAGTGATTATCTTAACCACCGTACGTCTGTCGAGTTTTATGAGACTTTTATTACATATTTATTAACTTTATCTCATACACAGATACAAAGGTATAACTTAATATGTTCTTAAACACTTACATAATGTAACAATATTAGTTATGATGTTTTGTAAATAGTCGTAAATGTTATATAAACGTTTAAAGGAACCAAGGTAGATTGACCATTTTGCAACATTTTATTAATCTATTAATAACTATTGTACATTATAATGTCGATCTGTTTATAATCCCACCTAATTGCAACAATGGGGAACATCTGTTATTCCGTTAGGCTTCGTTCTCTTGTTAGATGATCTTGATCAAAGTGTATTTATACAGGGTATTTCTTTTAAAACGCAACCCTATTTACAAGTACAGAAAATGAAGGTTCGATCATTATAAATTCATAGGTTGGTAGCCCTGCTTCTTATTCTTCCTTAGCTATCAACTGACTTATTGTTGTTATCCTCAGCTATCAACTTGTTGCATTGTTGTTCACTTTATTTGGGTTTCATGCAATGTCATTAAGTTGAGTTTAGAAACATGATTTTGAGCAAATACCAGATAATTTTTATTGTGAAGGAATATTTAAAAACAAAATCGTGTGTTTTATGTCAAGAGGCTTTCGAACAGTATTCTGAACCCGTTGTATTAACTATATGTATGTTAATTGTCTCTACAGTTATTGTATTGAAACTCAACCCATTTCAAATCGTGGGTTCCGTTTTAAAACAAACACCCTGTACAATGTACATTGCATTGTACTAAGTAATCTAAATATATCTTGTATATCTGTTACTTAATCAAATACCATTATTTACATAAAAAACAACAGTGAGATAATTTAACGTAAACCAGCCTCAAGTCATTAGTACACAAACATAATGCATTGTTTAAATAATTTGAACGTTATACATGTGTCATCTTACATTATTATCTGTGTAATAGATATGATACAACGGAGCACACAAATCTTTAATGTATCACTCGATGTTGCATTTTGATTCACCTACCTTTTCACTTTAATTAATTATAAACGAAGTTTTAACAATATAAGAACGCAATTTATTATTAAAAAGAAACCATGATTTTGATAACATACAGCTGAATATGTATATTTTCAATAAGTTAATTACATTGAACATTGTTTTGTTTGCTAGAAATTTTATACGCTTAAGATGTTTGCTGTCAATTGCACTTTATATTTATGACACTTGTTTATTATACTATTGTTAATGTATATTATAAAACGGCGTTAGCCATTTAAATAAATAAATTTCAGTATGGAGTGTCATTACATGCAATTTTCGAACAGGTTATTGAAGAAGGATATCGGATTTTGACTGAGTCACTGTTCTGTTCTGCAACAGGAAATGTCCATGCGGTCACAGCAGCACCGCAGTTCTGGAGAGAGTCTGTGGTCTGGCTGTTTCCTGACTCACAGTGTTGGGAAGACAGATTATACATCATTTGTGAAAGTAAATATGTTGGGTATTTATCCATATTCAAAGTTCATTATACCCTTGAAAAATGTGTGTTAATTATATATATATATATATATATATATATATATATATATATATATATATATATATATATATATCTGTCAGTTAAAACCCCAATTAGTTAACAGCATAAAATCTGTACTTAGGTTTATTGCAAAATAAAAATGAACATTTTATTCACCTCTGCATGAATTACAAAACTAAACCACCATTGAATGTGCTCAAAAACGCAATTGTCATTTAATAGCGAAGATTTGCAATTTAAATCTAAGTAATTAATTAGATTGTTGATAAGAACTAAATCTGATATATTTCAACCTGATACACCTGAAAAATAGAAATGTAATGAGATAAATAATGGTATAAATAAACGTTTCGAATGTCTTTTAGTGTGGAGAGATGTCCTATCAACATACAGACCCTCTTAACTGCTTAGACGAGCCTGTTTTTGGTTAGTAGCCTCGTTGGACCAACGGCCGAATCACGAGAGTAGCATAGAGGTAAAATCTGATACGGTCACACCGGAAAACAAATACGAACCGGCTACGGGACAAACCACCGCCTTAGCTGCTTAGCTACGGGGCAAGCCAACGCATTAGCTGCTCAGCTACGGGGCAAGCCAATGCCATAGCTGCTTAACTACGGGGCAAGCCAACGCCTTAGCTGCTTAGCTACGAGGCAATCCAATGCCTTAGCTGCTTAACTACAGGGCAAGCCAACGCATTAGCTGCTTAGCTACTGGGTAAGGCAACGCATTAGCTGCTTAACTACGGGGCAAGATAACGCCTTAGCTGCTTAGCTACGGGACAAGCCACCTCCTGGGCCGCTTAGCTTCGGGGCAAGCCACCGCCTTAGCTGCTTAACTATGGAGCAAGACAACGCCTTAGCTGCTTAGCTACGGGGCAAGCCACCGCCTTAGCTGCTTAGTTACGGGCTCTCCAATAAAGCTATGACCACACTGAGCAACAAAAGAAAAATAATAATAATTCTCTAATATATTACTTAAACTAATTCGTTAATATCTACATATACAACATTTTGTGACATTTTTCTATATGTATTTTTAACCTAACCTATTCACCCATATAGGTACAGCGGTATTGTAACACCTACCCACTCACACAGGTACAGTGGTATTGCACCACCTGCCTATTCATAAACACACTTGTATTTTATTAATGTGATATTTTCCACTCATTACCTTGTACATTTTATCTTCCTTGGTACATTGAAATAACACATAGATAAATAGTTTTAAATTATTAAAGAATATTTTGATGGAAATTATATTAACGCATCTTCCAAGTAATGTGTAACTTATTTATGATATTTTTTTAACTTTATAATGTTATTTATTCAAAAGATATCGTTGAGATGCATGTGATCGTAGATTCTGTAAAGTGTATTTTTTAGATAAGTTAGTGTAATTTTACTACGCCAAGTCCGATAAAACTTTCATTAACAGATTAATAACAAATTAGTAGCAATTCCCTTTCAAAATTGTATTGACTTGTTTGGTATTTAACTGGGCATTTCTAAAACAAGACGTAGCCAACTAAGTTACTGGCAAACATTGGAATTATAACCATAGTAAGCAATTACTTAGACCAATGTTCAAGAAAAAATATCTTAAAAATTATTACGTAGGAATTTAATTAAATATCCTATCAACATTGAAAAATAAAACTACGGAAACATTATATTTAATTATATTATTGATGTAACAGTTATGCTTATAATGTTTGTTGAACTTTCATGATATAATTTTTTTAATGTGAAAAGTTAATTACTAATTAAACTAGCTGTTTACCCGTGTTTCACTAGGGGACAACATTTAAACAGAGTCAAGTTTAAATTGTTCTGTCCCGAGATTGTGATTTTACATTTCAAAATGCCTGATTTTAACGGTGAAAAATATGAATGATAAGATAGCAAAACAGGTAGGAATCGATCAACACTTGATAAATATATGCTGTCAAAACAAAGGTCTTCTCATAACAATAATGATGTAACTGTGAAGAACGCGGGAGGAGGGGTGGATTTCTAAGGAGGATTCCGATATAGCATTTAGCATTTTCATGCATGTATTAGAGAACAAAGGAAGGGTTCACTTGAAACGAATGTTCCTCCGTGAAACGCTAAAAATATCAGCGTAATGGATCAATAAATATACAAGCCAGAAATGTATTAGGTTTTCCGACTGTGTAATTAAATATATTTCAAATGTATATTATAAAATGTATTCTATAGTACCATCTGATATATATTAATAAATAGCTCATACACAACTTATAATTAAGTAGGTAGCTAGTTATAAAAATTATTGTACTCGTATTATCAAGGTCACAAAAAATGTATCATTAATTATTTATTACTAAGACGCCAATCATTCACCTCTCATATGGGTGAATATGAGAGGTGAATGATTATAATGAGTGTAGTCATTGTTATTAACTAAGGTCAACTATTCCTTAGAAAGAGCTGTTCCTTATTGACAGCCTAATAGCCAGGGCAACTAAGGGACTTACAGCTTGTACGTGGAATCCAAACCACGTGGTATTGTTCTTATTTCAGCGTGACAAGCCTAATGCTTGTTGTATCTCCTACACACAACACCCAAACCCTGACTGTCACCCAACATGGACACCCCAGACTTCTCTAGTAGTGTACACGCTGATAGCAACCATTGAGCGAATGCCGAGTTGGTATTAAGAGAACCGAGCATGCAACCTATCGTCTACAATCTCCCAAACACTTTGTCCTCAAGTAGCTGGGTTATAGCACTGTGCCAGAACGTATTATATGAAATAAAAATATTTTATTCTAAACACGTTGGTTACAACTTTTATGAGGAATTATGACTACCATTTTTGAGTCATTTACTTAGTAAATTTATATGTCTTGCATTGCCTACACGCTAATATGTCAGGTAATGTGTCTTTAAGTATTTCAGAAGCTTTGAATGTAATAAGGCCTGCGGGAACTTAGATAATTGTATTTTTAATCTTCCTTCGTTTTTAGAATGTGCTAACTATCAACTAAACACTAAAACAGATCGGATTATTAGCATTTAAATTGGACATTCGGCTGAAACCCATCAAGCTCGTAACCTCGAACTTGAAATTATAACAAGTCACGTTGGAGTTCATTGTTCAGTTCTCAATAATTGCTTTTCACAATACTGAGTCATGAGGCAAATGTTGCTCTCGCGATGACAAGATTTGTTCACAGTTCATTTACAAGTTTGGCAAAAACATACTAAAAGTAAGTGTTTTAAACTACCTTCTGTTAATGTTTAAAAAATATGTACAGTATGTTATATATAAAAAATAATGATATATTATGCAAATACCACTAAAATATTCATTTATAGAGTATAGTACCTTCTTGATGAAATAGGGCATATTTATTATCTCAAATTAGATTTTTTGTAATTTTTTACAATAATCTAATAGTTACCAGCTTATTACGTGTTGGTACAAATACATTAGGCCTATAAGTGAACGTCACACTACACAAATACAGTACAATTGAACGTCATACAACACAAATACAGTACAAGTGATCGTCACACTACACAAATACAGTACAAGTGAACGTCATACAACACAAATACAGTACAAGTGATCGTCACACTACACAAATACAGTACAATTGAACGTAATACAACACAAATACAGTACAAGTGATCGTCACACTACACAAATACAGTACAAGTGAACGTCATACAACACAAATACAGTACAAGTGATCGTCACACTACACAAATACAGTACAAGTGAACGTCATACAACACAAATACAGTACAAGTGAACGTCACACTACACAAATACAGCACAAGTGAACGTCACTCTACACAAATACAGTACAAGTGAACGTCATACAACACAAATACAGTACAAGTGAACGTCATACAACACAAATACAGTACAAGTGATCGTCACACTACACAAATACAGTACAAGTGAACGTCATACAACACAAATACAGTACAAGTGATCGTCACACTACACAAATACAGTACAAGTGAACGTCATACAACACAAATACAGTACAAGTGAACGTCATACAACACAAATACAGTACAAGCGATCGTCACACTACACAAATACAGTACAAGTGAACGTCATACAACACAAATAAAGTACAAGTGATCGTCACACTACACAAATACAGTACAAGTGAACGTCATACAACACAAATACAGTACAAGTGAACGTCATACAACACAAATACAGTACAAGTGATCGTCACACTACACAAATACAGTACAAGTGAACGTCATACAACACAAATACAGTACAAGTGATCGTCACACTACACAAATACAGTACAAGTGAACGTCACACTACACAAATACAGTACAAGTGAACGTCACACTACACAAATACAGTACAAGTGATCGTCACACTACACAAATACAGTACAAGTGAACGTCATACAACACAAATACAGTACAAGTGAACGTCACACTACACAAATACAGTACAAGTGAACGTCATACAACACAAATACAGTACAAGTGAACGTCATACAACACAAATACAGTACAAGTGATCGTCACACTACACAAATACAGTACAAGTGAACGTCATACAACACAAATACAGTACAAGTGATCGTCACACTACACAAATACAGTACAAGTGAACGTCATACAACACAAATACAGTACAAGTGAACGTCATACAACACAAATACAGTACAAGTGATCGTCACACTACACAAATACAGTACAAGTGAACGTCATACAACACAAATACAGTACAAGTGATCGTCACACTACACAAATACAGTACAAGTGAACGTCACACTACACAAATACAGCACAAATGAACTTCACACTACACAAATACAGAACAAATGAACGTCATACAACACAAATACAGTACAAGTGATCGTCACACTACACAAATACAGTACAAGTGAACGTCACACTACACAAATACAGCACAAATGAACTTCACACTACACAAATACAGAACAAATGAACGTCATACAACACAAATACAGTACAAGTGATCGTCACACTACACAAATACAGTACAAGTGAACGTCACACTACACAAATACAGCACAAATGAACGTCACACTACACAAATACTGTACAAGTGAACGTCACACTACACAAATAAAGAACAAATGAACGTCATGCAACACATATACAGTACAAGTGAACGTCACACTACACAAATACAGCACAAATGAACGTCACACTACACAAATACTGTACAAGTGAACGTCACACTACACAAATAAAGAACAAATGAACGTCATGCAACACATATACAGTACAAGTGATCGTCACACTACACAAATACAGCACAAATGAACGTCACACTACACAAATACAGTACAAGTGAACGTCACACTACACAAATACAGCACAAGTGATCGTCACACTACACAAATACAGTACAAGTGAACGTCACACTACACAAATACAGAACAAATGAACGTCATGCAACACATATACAGTACAAGTGATCGTCACACTACACAAATGCAGTACAAGTGAACGTCACACTACACAAATACAGTACAAATGAACGTCATACAACACAAATACAGCACAAGTGAACGTCACACTACACAAATACAGCACAAGTGAACGTCACTCTACACAAATACAGCACAAGTAAACGTCACATTACACAAATTTATTACAGTTTAAGCACAAAATGCACTAATATAGTACATGTACAAAATGTCCAAATATATTACAATATAGATAAAAAATGTACAAATATTATAGTTATCTATTTTGGCAAATCACGTATACCTTCCTCAGACCAGAGGATTCTCAAAAGAATGAAACTTGATCCCAAGAAGGTAAACCTGGTTTTTGAACTTTTACTGTAGTCTATTGGTGCAGTCTAAATGTGTTAGATAAATCTACAAATAGAATAATGTTTATACTAAAATGTAAACAATCACACTAGATCATTCATTATTAATTAGTAAGACGCCGATGTTGTACTATGTATGGGCGATTAAGGGTGAGGAGTGTAGATGAACGAATGTAGTCATTGTTAATAACTAAGATCAACTGCTCCTCAGAAAGACCTATTTACTAATAGTCCAATAGCCAGGGTAACTTAGAGACCTACAGATTTACATGGAATCCTAACCACATTGTGTTGGTCTTATTTTCAGCTAAATGACAAGCCTGATACTCAGTTCTCTTCCATATGACACTTCAATTAATCATAAGACGATCGTCATGCAAGATAATTGATTTTTTTATGTATACAAATCTATTTAATGTCAATTTTTCTTATAGATTACTATTAATGTGAACTGCGATAGATCGAACAGGTGAAAGGTGAAGGTGTGTTAAGAACGGTTGTTTCAAACTCTTCAACATCTTTTATAAGTTAATAATGTTATTAATTTAATACTTTATTAGATGTCTCGTGTTCGAACTAAAATCATAATAATTAACTATTCATATTTCTTAATAATTCAAACTTCGTTCGTTAATTTATAACCAAAAATCAAACTACAGTTTTACAAAATGTTACAGTTTTGCGTATTATCAAGTTTCCTTTTTTAATTTCTTTAAAGAAACTTCATAATTGGTCTTAATATGCAGAAATTTTGCTAATAGTCCGTATTAAATAGAAACTTGTAGAAGTTGAATAATGATTTAACAGTGTTCTTCGACTAGAGTCTAATACGTAATTCGTTACATTGATAATTGATCATTTAACTGATAATTGATAATTTATTTTCCAAAAAAAAAAAAAAATATCATACAAAATAAATCAATACAAATGTATCCAATCACAAAACATTATCTAAATAACAGAAACACAAAGTATATTTACATAAACAGATTATAACAAATTAATATTGCGTTGCTCAGGCTGACCATTAACTGCTACGTAAAAATGTATTTAACAAAATAGAATAATCAACATAAAAGAAAAGAAGGTCCGTGTAAAAATTTAAAAGGTAGAACATTTAATATGTAATACCCTTTTGATCAAAATATGTGTTTTTGTTGCTTTTGAAAAATGTTATCTCCAAGGCATAGCCTGTTTAGAGAAAAATTATGTTGTTAAATAAATTTATTAGCAGTTAGTTTTACAAAAGGTTTAGCTATTTTACTTACATAATAGTATAAACAAATATAGTAAATCCCAATAAGTACAAAGTAAAGTAATATTCTAAATAAAAATATGAAAAACATATAAATAAGAAACAAAACCTAGAGTAAACAATCCAAAAGTACTAAACAAAACCAAATAAAATTTACATTCCCTTAATTATTTACAAAAACTAAGTTAAATTTTAATATTATTATTTTTTTAAGTTAAGTAAAATCATTAGACACTATTTAATACTGTAAAAAACTCAAATTTCTCTATTAACTTTAAACACCTCCACATACACACACTTAATACACATGTATATACATATATACACCCATACATACATAAACATATACAAATACTCACACAAAATACATACACGTAAAACAAAATACACAAATGCAAGGATACATACTTTGAAACCTTATAAATTAAATTAAACTGTTACTTAACACTAAGAAAACTACCTTAGTACATGTATAAATAAACGATCAGCATCCTCAACCGTAAGTAGCCAAACTGTTAATTTTTGTGAAAATAATTTGAAAGTTTTTGCTGTTTTAATGTCAAGTGGTAGTTTTTTGAAGAACAATGGAGCCAAATATTTGTATGTTTTAGTAAAAAACGTTTTTGCTGGGCGAGGTACTGTTACATCGCCAGCGTTTCTTAGTTTTGTTTTGTAAATATTGATTATGTTGTTGTTTTTACTTCTAAAAAAATCTTTAGAACTTTGTAAATAAATAGGTTTCTCAAATTAAAAATGTTTAGAGATTTAAATAATACCCATGAAGATTCATATCTTCTTCTTTTCACTATTAATTGTGTAAATAATAATGAAAAGTTGTATTAAATGAAATAATAATTAGTTCGTATTAAATAACAACTTGTAGAAGTTGAATAATGATTTATGTTCTTTGACTAGTGTCTGACACGTCATTCGATACATTGCTTTCTTTGGTCAATAAGATCCTCAATATTGGTAATATGATCTTAATGATCACAAAATAATCAAACTAGACAAAATTATCCAAACTTCCAAGATCAACTTCGTTACTGGTTTAATAGTAGACACTAAATAGAACAACTCGATTGTTGATTAATATCTCACTCTTGTTGCTTCGATATATTGTGATACAGTGAATATAGAGGACATTGTTCGGTAAACTATAGTCTGGCCTTGGCTAACAAGATAAAGACACGGTCAGTCTGGAGGCAGTGTAGGGAGGAGGTTCCACAGCGGTTACTCACCCAAGCATCACGACCTGTCTTCCGGATCCTGTCGACTGGACTTCCTCTGGCCCTTCAAGCAGGTGCATGTCTTCTGAGTAGAATACATAACCGTCAATAAATCGTGTACATGTTAACTATACAGGGTTTGACCAATGTTTGCTGTCCCAAGTGTGTTAATAATTATTAATCTACGCACTTATGTGTAAAATACGTTGTTTAATTATTCAAGTGTCAATATCCTTGAGAAGCTGAATTTTCTGAGTGCTTTTTTATCTTGTATTTTCAAAGTTGTATTCTATTATCAAAAACCTCAAAAATGAAGTATAACTCAAGGTTTATATACAAGGTGGGGCAATCTGTTTTCGGTGAGTTAATTATTTCCCAATTTACTATAAAAATTAGTTAATGTTCCTTCCCTTAAGACAAGAAAAATGAAAGAAAACGTTTAACTACTAAATTAGAAGAAGTGTCCTTGTGAAGTGGTGAATTTAGCTGATTTTAAATCAACTAAAAAACAAAACCGTTCAAAGTACAAATTTAATTTTCTATAACTAAGTTTTTTACACATAACTGAAGGGATTAACATATTTTTCATTTTTTAAAAGGGCATTTTTAACTTTAAAATTATAAATATTTTACATTTTAAACAAATGAAAACTATGTTAATCACTTCGCTTATAAGTAATAAACGTAGTTATAAAAAATGTAATTTGCACTTTGAACGGTTTAGCCTTTAAATTGATTTAAAATGAGCTAAATTCACCACTTCATAAGGCCAAAAGTTCTAATGTAGAGATTAAAAAATCTTTTTTTTGTACTTTTGCTGACTCAAGTAAACGTACATTGACTAGTTTTGATGATAAAATTGGGAAATAATTAACTCACCTTAAACACCACCTTTAAACATATTAAGCCTTCCCATGTGATATATTTTCTGGTTATAGAAATAACAATTATATCATGTTTCAATACTTGTTATTATAACAAATTTATAGCTGCCTAGTTTCATTAAATTTCTTTTGACAATTTGTATCATTATTAATATATTAGTCTTTTGCCCAGCTCTGTTTATAATTTTAACTGACGTATATGAAACTAACTCACGGATATTTCACAATATAGGCTACTCTTAATTTTTTTAGGGCTACTTTCACTGACTGTCACTCATGGGAACTAACACATGAAATGTTGACTGTACACTCATACTTTCTTCAGGGCTACTTTCACCTAATGCTGTTCAAGTTTGTATGGAAACTAACTCGTGAAATGTTGACTGTACACTCATACTTTCTTCAGGGCTACTTTCATCTAATGCTGTTCAAGTTTGTATGGAAACTAACTTGTGAAATGTTGACTGTATACTCGTGCTTTCTTCAGGGCTACTGTGACTTAATTCTGTTGTGTTTGGTATAGACACTAACTGATGGAATGTTGATTGTATACTCGTACTTTCTGCAGGGCTACTTATACTTAATGCTGTTGAATTTTCTATGGAAACTAACTTGTGAAATGTTGACAGTATACTCGTACTTTCTGCAGGGCTACTCATACTTAATGCTGCTGAATTTTCTATGGAAACTAACTTGTGAAATGTTAACTGTATACTCGTACTTTCTGCAGGGCTACTTATACTTAATGCTG
Source organism: Stictocephala bisonia (assembly GCA_035578905.1). NCBI lineage: Eukaryota > Metazoa > Arthropoda > Insecta > Hemiptera > Membracidae > Stictocephala > Stictocephala bisonia. Next base: position 670,741 of record JAQJVL010000406.1, on the reverse strand, counting down.
CTGAATTTTCTATGGAAACTAACTTGTGAAATGTTGACAGTATACTCGTACTTTCTTCAGGGCTACTGTGACTTAATTCTGTTGTGTTTGGTATAGACACTAACTGATGGAATGTTGATTGTATACTCTTACTTTCTGCAGGGCTACTTATACTTAATGCTGCTGAATTTTCTATGGAAACTAACTTGTGAAATGTTGACAGTATACTCGTACTTTCTGCAGGGCTACTCATACTTAATGCTGCTGAATTTTCTATGGAAACTAACTTGTGAAATGTTGACAGTATACTCGTACTTTCTTCAGGGCTACTGTGACTTAATTCTGTTGTGTTTGGTATAGACACTAACTGATGGAATGTTGACAGTATACTCGTACTTTCTGCAGGGCTACTCATACTTAATGCTGCTGAATTTTCTATGGAAACTAACTTGTTAAATGTTGACAGTATACTCGTACTTTCTTCAGGGCTACTTTCACCTAATGCTGTTCAAGTTTGTATGGAAACTAACTCGTGAAATGTTGACTGTACACTCATACTTTCTTCAGGGCTACTTTCATCTAATGCTGTTCAAGTTTGTATGGAAACTAACTTGTGTAATGTTGACTGTATACTCGTGCTTTCTTCAGGGCTACTGTGACTTAATTCTGTTGTGTTTGGTATAGACACTAACTGATGGAATGTTGATTGTATACTCGTACTTTCTGCAGGGCTACTTATACTTAATGCTGCTGAATTTTCTATGGAAACTAACTTGTGAAATGTTGACAGTATACTCGTACTTTCTTCAGGGCAACTTTTACTTAATGCTGCTGAGTTTTGTATGGAAACTAACTTGTGAAATGTTGACTGTATACTCGCACTTTCTTCAGGGCAACTTTTACTTGGTGCTGTCCAGTTCAGTATCGAGACTAACATGTGAAATGTTGACTGTATAATCGTACTTTCTTCAGGGCTACATTTACTTAATTCTGTTTGGTTTGGTATAGACACTAACTGATGGAATGTTGATTTTACACTCGTATTTTCTTCAGGGTTACTTTTACCGACTATCACTCAATCTTGTATGAAAATTAACACATCAAAATATATGACAGTATACTCGTACTTTCTTCAGGTCTACTTTTATTGAGTATCACTCAACTTTTTAACCAATAAGGTTAAAGTTACAGAAAGGTATTACAAGTCGTGTATTCTTACGTTTCCTTCATTAAGGCTGCACGGTTCAAGTGATGACATGCCTTTCGACGGACAAGTACAGTCATCTAATCCTCGTTATATCCGCTTCACTAACCGCAAATTTGGCTGCATGACTTGTCATGACAATTGGCCTGAGGTGTCGTTTCCGGAAGTGTTTACTTTATCACAAGAAGTCATTGTCGAACCGATTCTTGTTGTATTCACAATTTCCCACACTAAAAAATGTAGCAAAGAAGAAAGGGTGAGAAAAGGTGAATACCCGACAATAGTTTATGTTTCTTCTTTAGTAGTGCTATTGTTTAGAAATATCAGCCAAATTTTGCACAAAAAGTCTAATGTTTTACTAACCACAACTTCGTATTGTCTGGTTTATTGTAGTATTGTAGGCTACTGCCGAAATAAATAAAATTATATTCGACCATTTAAAAGTAAAAAATATGACTAGATATTTATGATTGGAACTAAATAAACTGATGGGTTTATTTACTAATATAACATCCTAATTAATTTTTAAAGTTTAGTAGGTATTCGAAGATTTATTGTAGACTTTTTTTAATACTGTATAGTGAGTGATTTTTACATTACTAATTATAAATTGTAATTTATCTTGAAAATAAAGTGAAAACACAAATTTGGAAAGAATCTGCCATTACTCTGTGATAAAAGAAGAATAAAATGACGTATTTAACCTCAAAAAGCCATTTTAGTAATATGACCACAGCTTATAAACAATTATATGTTAGTCAATCATTTGACTGTGAATTATTTTACAGTAATTTTATTTTTAGATTATTCTTATTCGATAAGATTTTTTCTTTTACCAAAATCTGACATTCTTCGACACAATGTTGATCATCATAATTTATATTACTTAGAAAAGTTATAGTTTTTTTTTTTTAATTAATAACCATAGTTTTACAGTCATCTTATTAATAAAAGAGAAGGCTACATGTATTAACAGAGAGAAGATCAACTAATTGCTATGGTTGTGGACAAAGGATCATATCCTTAGTGTCTTCCTGGTGAAGACGTCACTAGCCTTGCACCAAGGACCTTCCTATAATAAATACAGTAGCAATCGCTGTATAAAGCATCGCAACCTCAACTGTCATCAGATGATTGATTTTCATCATAGATTATAATCTTTGGACCGGCTTATTATCTAAATAAATTACAATGACACACCAATCTCTACTTTACTATAGGGCTATATACTGGTAGATAATGTATTTGTATTTATAGGATGTTTATGTAAGCGTTTTATTCGAATTCAGAATATTATAGATGTTGTATTTAATTATTTTTTATTTTTGAGTTAATTGAAGGCTAGGCCTTACTATATGCCTGTAGGCTACAGTACGTGCTTTACGAAGGCATTTTTTTTAACTGAGATGTTTTGAGATCAAACTCGTACAAGTTAAGTTTCAATTTTTAGTATTACGTAAAAAATTATGTACGTAAAAAAATTGTCAGTACATTAAACATTACATTATTATTTAGTAATTCATGAACAGTTTCTTAGTATTTCATGTACTTATAATAAAGGAACACTTTACTTAAATTTATTTACTAACCCTGACAAGAAATCCTGGATCTAACATCGATCGTTCTAAATAAATTTGAAACCTACACTTCATTATGGACAAATTTTGAGAGAGAATAAGTAAGTAACTTATACTGAATAAACTGAAAACATGTTTTGCATACCTGTTTTTAATTTTGTATTATTTAAAACTGATGATAGTTAATTTAATTTTGATAACCAGGGTTTAAAAAATACTGAAATCCAATGTCATTAACTAAATTTGCCTAGACTACAAAAAATATTTTTAAAAGGTTTTATTCGTTGCAGAAACTTGAGGGATGGAAGTCAATAATTGTTAGAAGGTCTATAGAAAAACGGTACAGCTTATGATATATAATTTATTTAGTGGTATTTATTTTCTTTTAACAATATATTGTTTATTTTCTCCTCATTAGTATCGGTTGGTTTGTACACTTATTTTATGTTATAATATTACAAAGGTTTTGCAAGTGACATATAACACATATGTGTAATAGAAAGTTGATTGGATTTATTTAATTGAATGTTTTAATTAAAAATTAAACTGCTATTGTTGTTTATTAGTATCGTGCTGTCAGAAATTACACTAACCTTTCCTCTGAAACGTAGCTTTTGCGTCATGTCAAAGCGATTATTGAAAATGGCAACTCTAAACCTGATTTAGAATATATTTTTGCACTATTACTAAAAATTGATTATTAGAACACATAAGTTGACGTTTTCATTTGATAAATAAAAATAGTAGCTTGACCCAGTTTATTTAAGAGAATATTTATTCATCTGAGTGTGTGAGAGTATAGTTCTATTAATTAATTAATTTGATTGAATATTTCAAATAGGGACAAAGAAAGTGACATGATAACGGTTCAGATCAACGAGAAAGGTTATGTCCTTAAAATCCTTCCCATCATGAGGAATAAATATACTCCTGGCGTTTTTTAATGCCTTACTATAAATATAGTAATCATTCTAAAAATCTTTAATAGTTGTGTGATTAAAAATAATCCTTAATAATTTTTTCAGTGTGTACACACAGAGATTCTGCAAATAGATTTCTGTACGAGCAAAATTAAATATTATTTATACATTTTTAAATTATATTATTTTACTCTAAAAACGGAACCGATACACTATAGATCTAATTAATTGTAAACTATTGGAAAAGCCAAAGTTATGGCTGATCTAGTATCAGATGAAATCTCTGATGTATGCAGAGTCATTGCGAGTAATTGAATGTAATTTTAGTGGGCAGTCTCTATTAGCTATCAGTGATCGATACAAACAACCGAGATATCGAACGTGTCGTTGGCGTCAACTTCCGATTGAAATATAGGCCTACACGTAGTTAGCTATACGGAATAGTGCAGCAGCCTTGAATGCATGATGTATAGTCCAACGGATCTGTGGGTGGGTTGAATATATTTCCTAGTTTCATGATCTGTGCTGTGTCATATACTAGAACTTCCGCTAAGACCAAACAGCACCTGAATTGAGTGTCATTTTAAAAATCACTAAAAATTTTCAAGACTCGAATCGAAGTATGTTTACCGAATGATTACCCTCACCTATCCTAAACTTATAACATTTCAATTATTTGCATTATATTCCTGCCATCTCAAACTCCAATTTAAATTTCCTTAACCTGGGAATTCAAATTGGAGGAAATGTGGAGATTAGGGGTCCCACCCGTTTTGAATAGTCAATAAATTGTGAGTATACCCACGAACGCAAATTCACCGCAATTTTTAACCACATATATAGATTTTGGACGAACTTACAAAAATATATTTACCGAATGTATATTACGTTAATCTTATGTAGGTTTTCCACTGTTATACTTATATGACATATATTTCTTCATACAACAAATATTAACTATCTGAGATATTCAACAAAAAAGTTAGGTTATGTTTATTAAGAATCCGCGACACAGGAGCGCCTCTTACCTGGCTAAGGGGTTGTCATAAATAATTTTCGCTAGGGGTGCGACTCAGGAGCGCCTTCGAAAAGGGGTGGGGAGGCGCTCCTGTGTCGCACCTAAAACTACCTGTCCTCGGCACTCTACCTGCTTCCTACCTGCTATCAAGCTCAGCTCGTGGGGCCTTCTAAATACCTACCAATCTAATATTACAACGGCTACTATCATACTGAGTTTGTTAAGTGCACTGCATATTTTGTAGGAGTAAGTGTAACATTGATTCTGTAGGGGTTATCCTATATAAAAGACCAATTAAAACTATTAATCACGTTTCTTAATCATATTTCATTTTATTTGAATTAAACTTGCAATAGTGGTTAAACTATTGCAGACTTGTTTTAAAACAAGTTTATAATCGTACAGATAGAAAACATGTACCCTTGTTCATGCACACTATCTACCTTCGTCTTCGGAGGTGGGCCACATCTTGTTTACCACATCAACTCCCGAGGACTAAAATAATGATGTATTTATAGTCATCTTTTAAAAAAAACTATAAACTTTATACTTTTTAGTTTTATGTAAAAGGAACACGTAGACACTCTTCATTTGATCATTACTTGCCCTTTTAACCCATGAGTATTAATTATAAAATATTTACCATAGTTTATACAAATTCGTAAATGCCAAGCAGTGGGTTTTTAAAATTATATTAATTTTATTACTGGGCAAGTGGTTTCAAAGAAATTGAAGTTACAAAAAAAGTCAATAACTACAAATAGTTTATTACATAGTTGTTTGTATTTTGTTTACTGTTCTATGAGACATAATTGATAATAGAAACTTTAATGTACTATACTGTACATTATCAGAATTTTCAAATAAATGTATTATTTGCTTGAGGTATTTCGCCTACAAGGTAGGCATTATTAAACAAAAATCAAATTAAATAAACTTGTTTCCAAAATATAATAATATAACTGATATATCATAAGGTGTAACTGTTTTAAAAATTAAAAAAAGAGTTTTACATTTGAAAGAAGATAAATAACTAAGTTATCAGTTTTATCTAATTAAATCAAGAATTTATTGTGCAGGTGTAAAAATGTTCTGAGACTGGAAAGACAAAATAAGATATTTTATAATTTAATTTGATTTTGACGCTATGCATATTGAATTATCACTCGCTAATAAACTTTTGATAATTTACGCTATCTAAAGACTTAAAAGATTTTAAATATTTGATTGTAAATACTTGTTGGTTGGTATGAAAATAGTATATTGGATGTGTCTCAATGATAACTGATTCTATTTACATAAATGTTATAGAACAGTATATGTTAAAGGTATTATTTCATTTTATTACAAAACTGAAAATATATTTGTAAATTTCAGATTGAGTTGATATTGGTATTCTTCTTTATTAATAAATTTTCACAAAATCACCAATAAATAAAACTTTTTTCGAGGCCTTTCGCCAGCAAAGCTGGCATCATCAGGCAACACAAAAATTTGTGTTGCCTGATGATGCCAGCTTTGCTGGCGAAAGGCCTCGAAAAAAGTTTTATTTATTGGTGATTTTGTGAAAATTTATTACTGAAAATATATACCGCAAACAGATGTTCTATCAACTTATTACTTTGTTTAAATGATTTGAATTATCTAATGGCTATTGTTCAAATGATTACATTATTGGCGGTTCAACCTGCTTAGCCTTGATTTAATAGAAATTACCACGAAAAATAGTTACTTAGGAATACGTCAAACGCCAACCAATCCACGATTTTACGTCTTATACAATAACGTTTTCTATTACTTAGAAGCGTGACAATAAATCGGACTATAACAGCTTATTTCATTGTAGCTTATATTTACAATTTCAATACCTGAAGGCTTTTTTATTTCTAAAGTAATTTGAAGTGTAAAATTTGTTAACAAACCCGGATCTTATGTAAATACTGTAACATGTATGCTTATTTTAATAAATATATGTCTATTGCTTTCAGTTAAACACAATCTCACCATAGATATCAAGACCCCTTAGTTTTTGAACCCTTGTCAAAACCCTTGTCACATTGGACCCGCGAGGGTACGACAGTGGAGCGCCTCAAGGTCAGGCGCTCCACTGTCGCAGTTGTGCTATTTCTTGGCTGACAGTTTTATTAGTTTTTGCCAGGCGCTCCACTGTCGCTCTCCCGTTTATTAAAGTAGGTAGGTTAGGTTAGTTTGAGTTAGTAAAAGTTATCTAGTATTTCGGTATACACAGGTAGTTTTTCTCGTAAGGACGTTTGTCAGTAAAAATCAACATTTAAAATTTTAAACATTACTACAGTATATATTTTAAAGAAGGAGTATATCTTGGATGAGAGGGCTAAAATGTACCTTTTGAATTGCTAGGTTACTTATAACTAACCTCACCTGACCTAACCTAACCTAACTTAAAGTAACCTAACCTACTTAACCGAACTTTTTTGTTGAATATCTCAGTTATTACTGTATTTGTCATAATATTGGATATCAAATTCAGGTTTAAGAGCGAAAACTACTTAAGATTAATGTATTATACATTGATTTAAATTAAACACTTTTTTCTTACATTTTTTATAAACATTTGTTTTTTCCGTGTTCGGAAGGGCACAAGTTGACAATTGTGAACACTTGGTGAGACCGGTAATCTCCATATTTATGCTACTAAAATTGTATTTGCAGTGATTATTTATAATTAATATGATAACGAAATTGGGGTTCACAAAACGCTCCCAATCACTAACGTCAAATTTTGTTGACGATTAATAATACCCATTAAAACACATACATGATCAAGCAAAAAATGTGTTGCCCTCAGTTCCAAGAAGCTTTGATGAAGCTCGGACAAAGAATTTATTACCACGCCTCACCGACGCAATTCAAAGATGGTGTGACTCATAGTCCAGGTCAAACTCCGGAGGTGTAGGGAATACTGATGACCTAAAGATTGCGAAAGCAGAAGCCGCAAACTCCTCACACTGGTGGTAATGCGAGGTTGAGCAAGCCGCAATCACAGACTAACACAGCAGTTTAGTGTACTGTTAGCTTCTCACGTGGAACTGCGGTTGGCTAAACTTTGATTAGGAAAGCACCATCCCGGGAACTTCTTTTACGTGTGATAAAACGATGACGCTAAAAGCATTAGCTTCCATCAGCCATTTGTTTTTACTTGGCTTTCTCAGATAATTTTGTAAATACCTCAAAGGTTACTTTCATCAAATCCTCAATCGGTTTATCAATATCTCTCATAAAAGCCTCTTTTCCGACGAAATTTTCTTGAAAACAGTTTAGATTATAATCAGCGCTTTTGACTTGAAACCTTTTTGTTAGGACACACGTCTTTGGAATAGAATAACTAATGATAAGTGAATTTATGGATGTAGCTATACAGTAATACCTCTAGAATTCATATCTTCAATTAGAAGTAATAAGACAATCAAGTACACAGTGAAAATATTTGCTTTGAAATTCAAATGACCGCTACTCTGAAATAGATAAACCTTTCGAAGTCCGGTTTGCGGTAAATAATTTCACTTGAATATACCTGTCATTTGATACCAAACTCGAACTAGGCTTACCCTGAAGATTTTTGTTCAACTCCTCGTGGGCCTTCCCCCTGAAAAGATTAAATGTCGCTAATAGCGTCAAAACATATGTTCTTTGTAACCATGATCGCGTACACGGTTTCACTTTTACAAGTGAACTCATACAAAAGTTGTGAAAGCGTTTACATATTTTTTCCCACCCTGTATACATGTTATTTTCATACGACAACCTAAAACCTACATAATAGGTTATCTTTTTTTTGTTATCAAATTTCCCTAACATTTTTTTACCTTCTCAAAATTTGATGTAGAAATGAATAAAATGTTATAGAGTGCAATGTCATCTGGCAAATTAAATGTATAATACTTTGACCAACACAAATTACTTTTAATTATTTGGCTAAACAATTATATACGTATATTGAAAATTATAAAACATATCAAACTTTTATTGTTAAAAAAACACATTTGTAATTAGGTTATTATTTTTAAAGTAAATTAATTCGAATTATTCACCATTTTAAAAAATGACAGAATTAAAGCCCTTTGGAAACCAGGCCAAAAATTAGTGTATCCCAAAAACTTACTACCCCATTTTGGTAGATGGCCTCAAAAACTGCACACACTAAAAACATGTACATTTAAAATGGTTTACAAAAAATCATTAACTGGCCCCCTATGAATGTATCAATGAGATTTTGGTATTGATATATTCATAATGAAATTGTCTTTCATTTTCAATTAACTAAAAAACTAATTTTGAAAGAAAAAAAATTGGTTGTTCAAAAATTGTAAAAAATGAAAAAATATTCGAAAATTCAACTTTGACCCAGAAAACGAGTAAAAATAAGACAAATTTTACCGTGGGAAATACTATTGTTCAAAAGAAAATTTAATTCTCTATACAATGATACATTTTTATGACGATTGTTTGATAAATGAAATATAAAAATTTATAAAAATAACTACTAGTTAGGTAAAAATAAGCCTTAGTAACAAAAATGCACATAATTTTAAAAATAACTGAATATTTGCACTTACCATTCATTCCAAAGAGTCCTTGATGTTAAATTTATCACACCTACCTTCAATATATACACTATTTACAAAGTTTTCTTCTTATTTTATTTTATTTACAAATATGTTACATTAAATTACATATAAGATTCTCATTCATAATTCTGTCTGTTTCACTTGTTCGAATGTCTCCATGACGATCCATTGTTTATGTTTACACTCTGCAAACTACATTCAACAATAAAATCTAATTAAAACTACGATAAAACACATAAACAAACAAAATAACTAACCACAATAACAAAAGCTGACGCGACTGTGAAACGTTAACAAAGACTAGAAATGGGTCGTATTTAATGACGTCTATTTCAGTTCCAAAGGCATTCAAAATACGAAAAACGTATATGGTTCTATTCCTCATCTTACGCACTATATGAAATACACGACGACATTTAACATACGTGATCTAGTAATTTTGTAATACAAAGCGGCAGAATACTGCCGCCTGGGGTTCAAAGGCGTATAATTTACATACGTCGTAACTTTTTATTTGTTTTAAGAGCATTTAACAAATCTTTTTACCGAGGGTTAGCAATGTGGTTAGTTTTACAAATATAAAGATATTATATGAGGTTCTAGAATGACCCTTAACTACTCTGCTTATTTTGACTAACGTAACTACTATAGTGGGGCCAAAACTGACCCCGATTTTAAAAATAACATTAAAAATATCAAAAATATTATTTTAATAACTTTAATGATAATAACCCTTTCTCTGTCTTTTCTTTTATAAATATAACCATTTTTAGATATAATTTTATACATACAAGAGTTTTTATTTTAAATTTTCTTGAATGTTACAAGTTTTTCTGCTTGAAAAACACATTTTACAAAAATGGTAATTTTTTACTCTTAGTAAAATAATAAAAATCAAAACTATATATTTTATTTTACAACTAGACCTATCTTATAAGAAATTATGGTATTTGGCCACATAACTACTACAGTGAAAAAATACATCTTCTAAAGTTGGTGAATTCTTCTTGTCCAATTCCCCTTACTGGCACTCTTCACATGTAATACTTACCTTGTTATGGGTTATGCACACTGTCTTTTTGGAATTAACGCACACAGTTGAATGTTATATGTCATTCCATCTTGTTTATAGTTCACATCTTCTTCTGTTGGGTGTATTATCTTAACAAGGTGGAATTAAAAAAAAAAAAAATAACAGAAAAGTCCAACATAACTACTATCGTGGGGTCACCACTGACCCCAGAAGCTTCCCAGCCATAAATTGAGTGGCCGATCAAGAAACCACCACATGCACTGTATTTCTCATTAGCTGAAAAGAGATTAGATAAAGAGATAGGACAATCCTGCAAGTACAAGAGGTATAAAATTAAAATAATTACACTCTGGGGTCAAAAATGACCTCAGGATAGTAGTTAAGGGTAAAAAAATCCTTGTGGGCCTGACATGATCTATTACTGGAAGGATAAAATTACAGTTTTTTTCAACAATATTACAGAATATAACTCTCCAGTAACTCATGACAGTTGGAAAAGGAATTTATAAAATATGCATTATCTGAGTAAAATGAGTAATATCACAATTTGTATAGTTAATGGTGATAAAAAAATTGGGAGAGCTAGGGGCTGAGCGGTCTAAGGAGTCAGGACTTTGTACCTGGGTTAGAGAATAGCACTGGTATGAATCCTCTTGACTGTTAATTGTTATCAGTAGACTCTAATATTCATCTTGTACAGTACTACTGTAGTTATCCTTTGACTCTGTCTGATAAGTTCTCCGCAGAGTTCAATAGTCTATGAGGAATGGGTAGAGTGAGGTTGAAAAGGGGATGGATTCTCCTTTAAAAAAACAAATAAAAAGTCCTTATAGAAAAATCCCTATTGAGGATACATTCTACCCAATTTACAAAAGGAGCAGATATTGCATTCGAAATTGAACAATGCAGGGCCAAAATCCCTGATAGTTAATGTCAAATGGAACAGGGCAATGCTAAAATCCCTGAAAGTTAATGTCAAATGGGACAGAGCAAGGCTAAAAATCTCTGATAGTTAATGTCAAATGTAACAGTGCAAGGCTAAAATCCCTGAAAGTTAATTAATGGGACAGAGCAAGGCTAAAAATCTCTGATAGTTAATATCAAATGGGACAGAGCAAGGCTAAAATCTCTGATAGTTAATGTCAAATGTAACAGTGCAATGCTAAAATCGCGGAAAGTTAATGTCAAATGGAACAGTGTAAGGTTAAAATTCCTGAAAGTTAATGTCAAATGAGACAGTGCAAGGCTAAAAATCCCTGATAGTTAGTGTCAAATGATGTGCAAGGCTAAAATCCTTGAAAGTTAATGTCAAATGGAATACAAGGCTAAAATCGCTGAAAGTTAATGTCAAATGGAGTGCAAGGCTAAAATCAGTGATAGTTAATGTTAATTGTAACAGTGCAAGGCTAAAATCGCTGATAGTTAATGTCAAATGGAACAGTGCAAGGCTAAAATCCCTGAAAGTTATTGTCAAATGGGACAGAGCAAGGCTAAAAATCCCTGATAGTTAATGTCAAATGGAGTGCAAGGCTAAAATCTCTGATATTTAATGTCAAATGTAACAGTGCAATGCTAAAATCGCGGAAAGTTAATGTCAAATAGAACAGTGCAAGGTTAAAATTCCTGAGTTAATGTCAAATGGGACAGTGCAAGGCTAAAAATCCCTGATAGTTAGTGTCAAATGGTGTGCAAGGCTAAAATCCTTGAAAGTTAATGTCAAATGGAATGCAAGGCTAAAATCACTGAAATTTAATGTCAAGTGGAGTGCAAGGCTAAAATCGCTGAAAGTTAATGTCAAATGGATTGTACGGCTAAAATCGCTGATAGTTAATGTCAAATGGAACAGTGCAAGGCTAAAATCCCTGAAAGTTAATGTCAAATGGGACAGTGCAAGGCTAAAAATCCCTGATAGTTAATGTCAAATGGAGTGAAAGGCTAAACTATTTGATAGTTAATGTCAAATGTAACAGTGCAATGCTAAAATCGCTGATAGTTAATGTCAAATGGAGCAGTGCAAGGTTAAAATTCCTGAAAGTTAATGTCAAATGGGACAGTGCCAGGCTAAAAATCCCTGATAGTTAATGTCAAATGGAGTGCAAGGCTAAAATCGCAGAAAGTTAATGTCAAATGGAGTGCAAGGCTATAATCTCTTATAGTTAATGTCAAATGTAACAGTGCAAGGCTAAAAATCCCTGATAGTTAGTGTCAAATGATGTACAAGGCTAAAATCCTTGAAAGTTAATGTCAAATGGAATACAAGGCTAAAATCGCTGAAAGTTAATGTCAAATGGAGTGCAAGGCTAAAATCAGTGATAGTTAATGTTAATTGTAACAGTGCAAGGCTAAAATCGCTGATAGTTAATGTCAAATGGAACAGTGCAAGGCTAAAATCCCTGAAAGTTAATGTCAAATGGGACAGAGCAAGGCTAAAAATCCCTGATAGTTAATGTCAAATGGAGTGCAAGGCTAAAATCTCTGATATTTAATGTCAAATGTAACAGTGCAATGCTAAAATCGCGGAAAGTTAATGTCAAATAGAACAGTGCAAGGTTAAAATTCCTGAGTTAATGTCAAATGGGACAGTGCAAGGCTAAAAATCCCTGATAGTTAGTGTCAAATGGTGTGCAAGGCTAAAATCCTTGAAAGTTAATGTCAAATGGAATGCAAGGCTAAAATCCTTAAAAGTTAATGTCAAATGGAATGCAAGGCTAAAATCACTGAAATTTAATGTCAAATGGAGTGCAAGGCTAAAATCTCTGATAGTTAATGTCAAATGTAACAGTGCAAGGCTAAAATCGCTGATAGTTAATGTCAAATGGAACAGTGCAAGGCTAAAATCCCTGAAAGTTAATGTCAAATGGGACAGTGCAAGGCTAAAAATCCCTGATAGTTAATGTCAAATGGAGTGAAAGGCTAAACTATCTGATAGTTAATGTCAAATGTAACAGTGCAATGCTAAAATCGCTGATAGTTAATGTCAAATGGAGCAGTGCAAGGTTAAAATTCCTGAAAGTTAATGTCAAATGGGACAGTGCCAGGCTAAAAATCTCTGATAGTTAATATCAAATGGGACAGAGCAAGGCTAAAATCTCTGATAGTTAATGTCAAATGTAACAGTGCAATGCTAAAATCGCGGAAAGTTAATGTCAAATGGAACAGTGTAAGGTTAAAATTCCTGAAAGTTAATGTCAAATGAGACAGTGCAAGGCTAAAAATCCCTGATAGTTAGTGTCAAATGATGTGCAAGGCTAAAATCCTTGAAAGTTAATGTCAAATGGAATACAAGGCTAAAATCGCTGAAAGTTAATGTCAAATGGAGTGCAAGGCTAAAATCAGTGATAGTTAATGTTAATTGTAACAGTGCAAGGCTAAAATCGCTGATAGTTAATGTCAAATGGAACAGTGCAAGGCTAAAATCCCTGAAAGTTATTGTCAAATGGGACAGAGCAAGGCTAAAAATCCCTGATAGTTAATGTCAAATGGAGTGCAAGGCTAAAATCTCTGATATTTAATGTCAAATGTAACAGTGCAATGCTAAAATCGCGGAAAGTTAATGTCAAATAAAACAGTGCAAGGTTAAAATTCCTGAGTTAATGTCAAATGGGACAGTGCAAGGCTAAAAATCCCTGATAGTTAGTGTCAAATGGTGTGCAAGGCTAAAATCCTTGAAAGTTAATGTCAAATGGAATGCAAGGCTAAAATCCTTAAAAGTTAATGTCAAATGGAATGCAAGGCTAAAATCACTGAAATTTAATGTCAAATGGAGTGCAAGGCTAAAATCTCTGATAGTTAATGTCAAATGTAACAGTGCAATGCTAAAATCGCTGATAGTTAATGTCAAATGGAACAGTGCAAGGCTAAAATCCCTGAAAGTTAATGTCAAATGGGACAGTGCAAGGCTAAAAATCCCTGATAGTTAATGTCAAATGGAGTGAAAGGCTATACTATCTGATAGTTAATGTCAAATGTAACAGTGCAATGCTAAAATCGCTGATAGTTAATGTCAAATGGAGCAGTGCAAGGTTAAAATTCCTGAAAGTTAATGTCAAATGGGACAGTGCCAGGCTAAAAATCCCTGATAGTTAATGTAAAATGGAGTGCAAGGCTATAATCTCTTATAGTTAATGTCAAATGTAACAGTGCAAGGCTAAAATCGCTCATAGTTAATGTCAGATGGAACAGTGTAAGACTAAAATCCATGCTAGTTAATTTCCCCCTCGGTTGTTTGCAGGACCTCCATTTCACGCCATTCACAGTTTACTGGATAGATAACATCACGTCTGTTTCCCTAGGACTCCCTGCAGTGTGTGCCCGTTCCCACAATACTGTCTACACTTTTTGCTACTGGCGATTTTCTGTCTTCCACGGTCAGTTTGTTGATTCAAGTGATTTCTAGTGATTGTTGTTTGGGAACATCAGGCTCCTTCAGCCATGGATGAGCACAAGTCAGATGTTGTATACATACATCACAGTAACCACCGTCACCAAAGTTATGTGGAAATCCACGTTGCTAAGGAAATCTGCTATGAAAACTGGTAAAATATTATGATAAGCTGTTTAATTAGATCACATAGCATGTACACGAAGTGATTTTGTTTTGTAACTTTAACTGTTCTGAATAATAACTGTATTTACTATATTTACAATCTAATTATTACTGGGTATGATAATAGCCATAATTGGGAGAGCCAGTGATCGAGTAGTTTAAGGCGTCAGGACTTTGAACCTGAGTTAAACACAGCACAGGCTCGGCTCCAATTCACCTCATACTGCACTGGTTCTCCCTCCTACTCCGTCCGATCAGTTCCCTACATATATCAAAAGTCAATGGTTGGAGTAAGTTTAAAGAGGAAATCTACTAATCTTGTTAAATAAAACTAAATAAAAATAAAACATCAATATACAGTTAGATAACCAACAAAACTGTTATCTAATAAATTAGGAAACAGAATATTTCAAAATACAAAAGTAAAATTTACAATTATTACTCTTTTGATCTATTTATTTAGAATAATTAGTACTGCACTGTTGTATAATAGGTAATATGTTTAAATAGTTATTGAAATGTATAAATCAGAAGCCTACAAAGTATATTGGCAGGACATAATCAATCAAGATCACTTTGGAAAAAGCTGTTAACACGTGGCATGGTGGTAAAAGCTAAATTGCAGTGTATTCATGTTTTATTATGTGCCTTCAAGTTGCAATGGTTAATGAACAACTGAACAATAAGTACAGTGAGCTAATATAACTTCATCTTTGAAATTCCGAAGAAAATTTGGTCGGTATCGTAATTGTTAAAACCCAGCTAAAATCTAACATTTCTCAGTTCAATCGCAATTAGAGTCGTAACAAATTTTGAAAAGGATCCGCTGATAACCACCAGCTGTTCATTTGTCATTGCGTTATTAATTAATGACACTTTCCAAAGTATGATTGGCCTTAGTTTGTAACGATTACTACAATCGTTCATTCTCACACTCATTCGAAATTCATAATCACCCAAACGGCACCTTAGGGTGAATATTGACGATCAGCACCTTAGGAAAAATAAATAAATAAATCATCATGATTTTAAAATAGATACTGTGTAGACAGTAGTTGCCTAAGTACATTGCAGTTTGCTCGCACTGTCCTGGAAGACATCTGAAAGTCTCTGCTCACAGCAACAACAATATCTTAAAAATTCGAAACGGTCGAAATGCTTTTCCATAGCTAATATAACTATTGTAGCCAAGAAATGGGTGGGACCTATTTACCTCTTTGTGTCAACACTCGCACATCCGCTTTTGAATTCCCTGTCCAAGACACAGTGACACACATCCGTCGGGACAATGGTGCGGTATTCCGCGCATCTTCTCAGCCTGGGCTCCTGGCGTGAGGAGAATCTCTTACCCACTTGGCACATTGCACTGACCCTGTTGTAGGTGTAGCGTCTCTCGCTTTCTACTCGCTGGGACCATTTTAAATGTAAAATAGGATCATCTCATATTGAAATCTTACTGACCGTTGGTGTGGTGGGAGGGAGGGAAAATGAAAATTCACAAAAGTTCAAAACTGGGTTTCACGAGTGGAGTAAAATACACATTTCTGATATCACATGACCCACAGTATCATCTTCCACCGTTTGTATAGCCTTAATTTTTAACAATGACTACATTCGTTCATTTACACTCATCACATTCATTCGAAATCCATATTTGCCCATATATTGACGATCGGCGTCTTAAGAATAAATAAATATCAGTACAAAAGGTTGAACTTTTTATTTAGCTTTATAATTATGTTTGATCACTATTGTAGTTTACCTACAAGTAATCTAGTGTACCGTTTTAAATTAACTCATTTCTTGAAGTCTTTGACTTAGATATTGCAAAAAGACATTTGTTGCAATCAATCTAGCATAAATTATTATAAACAAGAGTCATCTCATAACATTTTATTAAATTGACGATTTTAATTGTTCTTCGATGAATAAAAGTTAGACAGGGTGTGATGGACGGATTACTTGTGAAAATAGACCTGGATGGCTGGATGAGTCCGAATATGATTATCGATAGTACAACTTTTAATTTAAGTGACAACAAATATATTTTATTTCACAACGAGGTGTTGTATTAATTATTTATTGCTTCAACACTTTTGCCCACTTTTTATAGAGTTCTTATATAATTTTTTTATAATTTCATTTATTCATTAATAATGAATTATTTATATTTAATAATCATATAATTAATTCAAAATATCAATATGAATAGTACAGAACAGAGGCATCGCCGAATTTTCGGCTAAACGTTTTTTCCATAGTAGAGATTTCACTAATAAACAAGAAAATAATAGGTTTTTCACTGGAAAAGCAAAAGTGAGGAAAACCGGAAAATGTTTTTCCTTAAATATAGCAATGTGGGTACTCAAAATATGCCCTGATTTTCCCGTTTTTACAATCAAACCATTGTTAAGCATGTTAGTGCGTAAATGTGCCGATTAAAGTAAGGCTACGTTCTGTTATGATATGGCTAGGTTGCGTATTGATTCGTTAGGTTTGGTTAAATTAGGTTATGTAAATCTATTAACTTTGATGGGTTTTAACCAACTATGCAACAAACTAATCGATAATAACTAATTCTAACATAACTTAACCAAACCTTACATAGCATAATCAAAACAAACATAACCTAACCATACCTAACATAACCTGACCAAACGTAACATAACCTAACCTATCAATACTCAACCTAGCCCTATCATAACAGAACGTAAACTCACTGAAATCAGCAAATTTCCGGCACTTACGTGCTTAATAATAATAATAATAATAATGAATGCTTAGTAATAATAATAATGGTTCGGTTATAAAAACCTTTTGATAATCGTGATAAGGGGAAAATTCCAAACTTTACGAGTATCCACATCAATATATTTACGAAACCAATTTTTTTTTATTTTTTCATCAGTTTCGTAATTTTTGCGGCTTTTCCGCTAAAAAAACGATCATATTCTTCTGTCTTAGCTATATAACTATTATGAAAAAAATTTTCAGCCAAAAATATCGACAAGGCCAATGTCCTATAACCTTTAGATTTTTTTTATTTTCCCAAATATTACTAGTTACAGCCAAGCTTAAACTTAATTACGAAAATCAAGAGTCCTTACTTTATAATATTTAAGAGGTATTATTGGTGTTCCCCTAATACATATTAGTCAAATAAAACCCAATGTTATATTCAGTAGCTTAGCTAATTCCAATCAGTGCTTAACGATGATCAGCTGACGACCTTGAAGCGTTCCTTTGTTATTACACTTGCAAATATGGAAGTTAATCAGTGTTTAAAATACCTTATTACTAATTCACAGTAATAAATTAATTGGTATTAGCTCATGTATTATTATTTGTGATTTAAAATGTCTCAGTCAGAATCACTACTTGGCATTTGAACATAGATTTGCATCACAATATTTAATAAACGTTTTTCATGACAATAATAAATAATTTCATTCTTAGTTATTTTGACAAATATAGCTGCAATTAAGGCTAAATTGAAAACAGAACTAAATTTAGGTTTTAAGAAATTTTATAAATTATTATTTCGAAGGCATATATTAACAATAACATTTTATTTCATACACCCTGGTTAAAACTGAAGTATATATTTTTTGTCTTTTCAATGATAAACAACGAAATAAAGTAATTAAATGTCATCTCTAACTTTTTCTGTTGTATATAATATTCATGTTATATCTACTTTTAATGTATACAGTTGACGGGCATAATTATTTGTCAAATGAATCATGGTTGACAAGATAAAATTAAAATTGTTTTATTAGTACAATCTTACAATAAATATACAACAATGTACTAATTTTATACTAATTATCCAAATATTTACACTTTGAAAAAGGCCAAAACATGCTAATAAACGGATAATCATACACATTTTCTCTCGGGAATATTTTATCATTGTTATTAAACAAACACAGCGTTATTGTTGGCAAGGGTTTTGGAGACTTTAACGGTCAGATTGTCACGAGGAGTGTATAAGCTCTAACATGAAGTAGGTTCACCAATATCATCATTTTAGGTGCATATAAATCGATGGTAGACTTCACTTAGATATAATACACGAAAAACAATACGATCATGATCAATAGTTACCAACAAAAATAATAAGTACAAATTATCTTAGCTATTGATAGAAATCAATAAAAGACTTACTAGGTTGAAAAGCTAATCCAAGGAGCACCACTGACACAATCACATCACAACACTCACACGCGATTGGACGGGCACACTGTCGGACACTAGGACGTAAAGACGGTCGGAACTACACTGACTGAGCCGAGACGCCTGCTGAGGTGTCGATGCTAGGGGGTCCCCCCTGGTTCGCCTCACAATGTCTCCCTCCTCCGGTTCAGCTGTTTATCGTGCACATAACTAACAATACTGCGTATTACTGTATAATTTATGAGATATTTATAAAGAATAAATAAATAAAAACAAATGCTGTAATGATGTTCACTGTGACAGGTTTGGGATGGAAATTTTAAATAGTTAATCACATTAAAGAGTAATTTTGTTGGGACTAAAATGCAAAATATCTAATGATCAACAATTTGCTAAATCTGCGACCGTTATTTTAAGTATTTTTCTCAGCTATTTTTATTTATAAATCAACGAGATTATGAACTCCATCTCTTAATGTATTACATAATTTATTTTATGAAAGTTTCTAATAAGCCATAAAAGCACTCCAAAACAAATTTACCTCAATATAAAATCAACAAATTATTACATCAAACAAATTGTTATATACTTAGTTTGATCATGAGTTATATTTTTATTATTACTAACATAGATCAAGTAATGCCTAATTTACAATTCTTATATGTTTAATAAAAGTTACTTAAGAGTAATTACAACCATTAATAATCTCATACATACATAAAATAGTTAATTGGTGTATTTATTAACAATACTATGTATATTTTATTGCATTACATAAAGATCTACTTTGGTTAAGTGATAACCTTTTCTTTATTACATAAACTCAACTTAATCTTATTTTATTAAGTTTGATAAATTGAATGTCATAAATATATTCTATTGAGTGTTATTTGCTTTTCCTATAACTAATATCTTATCCTGTGTGTGAGAGGCTTGTCAACGTGTAAACCTGTGGTGGAGTAGTAGTCATTAGATAACACTTAATTAGTGCTTTTTACTTTCATTGTGTTCTTTGTTTAACTTTTTTTACGGTGGAGAATTCTTAAGATTATAAAATGATTGCAGATGTTCGCAATCGTTGGTGTGAACGAGGAAACTTGTAACCTGGTTTTGAAATCTGTACCCTTCTGAGGATAAGAATATTTAGAAACATAACAAAATAAACTTATCCATTGATACAAATTTTTAACAAGGTAGACACTATAAATTTGTCGTAAGTGTGTTTACCATTCTCATTAAAAATAATTTACATGGCAATGCAAATTACCTTAAATTGTCATTTCTTTTACCTTCATACTGAAGATGATAAACGTGGTTTAGAAAGTTGTTCGTCATATTTTATACCACAGCACCTTAATAGATTGTATATAGCAAAATGATATCGGATATTCATTGAATTTTATCATTCTTAGGAGTTATCATTTTCTTGACTTCTCCCAAGTCCCTTGGATTTGCACAATAGCCTATACCATACTATTGTCTTATTGTATCCTTGCACAATACCAGTTCCAATAGCCAATAAATCGCCACATTCCACACTAAGCGGCCTAATCAACCTCCGTGTCATGTTACAGTCACTACAGTATTTATAGCCCAGTCACACAAGACATGGAAGGTAGCTGGCTCGTGACGGCCTGCCTGACTCATTGCATGGCTGAACCCTCATGATACGTTACAGTTGATACAGTAGATATAGCCCACTCACACAAGACATGGGAGGTAGCTGGCTCGTGACGGCCTGCCTGACTCATTGCATGGCTGAAACCTCATGATACGTTACAGTTGATACAGTAGTTATAGCCCACAGTAGTTATAGCCCACTCACACAAGACATGGGAGGTAGCTGGCTCGTGACGACAAGCCTGACTCATTTAATGGCTCAACCCTCATGATACATAACAGTCGCTCCAGTATTTAAAGCCCAGTCGCCCAAGGCATGGAAGGTATCTGATTTGTTACGACCTACCTAACTCACCTCACGATACCATGACTCAAACCTCGTCTCTTGTTTCAAACGGTCCAATATTCATATAGCCCAGTCATAGAAAACATGTAAGGTTACTGGCTCGTGACGACCTGCCTGCCTCATTGCATGGCTCAAACCTTGTGTCGTATTACAGACGTCAAGTGTAATTAAATGTAAGCAAGACTAGTCCGATTTTATACAAATTTTACAATTATCAATTTCAGACTTGTTTTATTTATTTATTTATTCATAAGACGCCGATCGTCATGATCTGGGCGAATATGGATTTCGAATGAGTGTGATGAGTGTAGATGAGCGAACGTAGTCATTGTTACAAACTAAGGCCAACTATTCCTTAGAAAGTGTCATTAATTAATAGCCCAATGACAAATGAACAGCCGGTGGTTATCAGCTGATCCTTCTCAAAATGTGTTATGACTCTGATTGGGATTGAACTGAGAACCTTTAGCACATGAAGCTGGGATTGAACCAACTACGCTACCGACCAATTATTACAGCTTAGTTACTTTTTCTCAATCTGCATTTTTAGGTCTACTTCACTTTTTATATTCATATCAGACATTTATTACTTGAAAAAAACATGAATTAAACAGACATTGCTTCAAGAACCTTTCAACACTGTCTTACTAAATAATCAGAACAACTGCAACTGACAACTAAAACCAGTCTCAGAACTCGTTTGTAAGTCCACTTGGCTGTTACTGAATAGTGATGGTTTACAATTAAATGATACATATGAATAGGTTAACGGTAGATATATGATATTCACTTTGTTTCACCAATAACACAAATTACTGATACACTAAGGTTCGTGTTTTACAAATAACAATTTATCTTACATTTACGCACATTATATATATATATATATATATATATATATATATATATATATATATATATATAATTAGATTTTCCAAAAATATCAAAGAGAAGAGTTTAGTTAGAGAGTGGGTAATCCACAAATCGGCTTCACCTACGCCATGTATTTGTCAATTCATGATAGTTGAAGTGATAGTGATGTAAATACACTTCAACAGTGTTATTTCACAAACACTTCAAAACGTCAAGTTGTACAGGCAGATACCGTCTACCTAGCCACATTGGCTGTAAATTGTCAGTGGTTTTATCTATCAAGGAGAATGTAACAACGAACTGTCACGCACGACAATAGGGTACCGGACCTCATACTAGAGGACCGATAGCATCACCCATCCGCCCCCACCCTCGGTGAGAGGACGCGGTGCCTCAGGGCCCGCGGTTCCAGCAAAGGTGATAGTCGTGCACTCGTGGGCGCATCTTCCCTCGGTTGGGAAATATGACCGTCACTACTCCTCCTCTCCGCCGAGGACTAAAGTTCAAAATGCACGTTTAGAAGTAACAAAACTCAATCTTCAATCTGCACTTGCATTTTATTTAATTATTTATTATGTTTTATTAATTATGTGTTATTTGACGTAGCATATATGCATTTATAGAATGGAGTTAGAGGCACTCGAAAATAATGCCTTGTAAATAAACGCCTACATACCATGGTGATCCAGCCAGAACTCTTTCGGATAACGTCATACATTTCCACGTGTCTTGCCTTTTGCTCTTGAGATGTCTTCGGATAACAGTAATATGGAAATATCCAGGAGGATGTTGAACGCAGAGTTCAGAAGAATCAGAGATGTGATCCTGGATCTGCATGACACTGCAATGTCGATGAAGGTGAAACATTACATACCATAACTTGAGAACTCCCTAGATGTCATTGAAACTATGCATACGTTCTGTTAGGTGTGATTTTGTGACTAAGACTAGTCACCAGATCCAGGCACCTTCACCTTTTATGTCAGCGGTATCCCCACCAGATGTCAGCGTTGTATATGCGTCAGTATAAGTGGTTATTATGCCATCCTATGTAGGTGAAAGAGGAAAAAATCATAAGGAGTGCATATGGCAAGATAGGCATTGCTTCACAGTATTGTGGTCTAGAGCATTGAAGAAACAGCGAAGAATAAAACTAATACCGATAAGTGGTGATATGAAGTGCGCATTTTCCTACAGTTCATAAAGAAGATACTCTTCAAAGGTTGAAGTTGGCTAAACGGTCTATCGGTAGGACTATGAATTAAGACCTGATCAAATAAGTGTTATGCTGACAACCTTTTAGCTATGTGGAGGTTGCTCATCCTGAGGATTCTGGTACCAAGTTGCTTTACATTACACAGGTCACCTCTAAAAGTTGCTCTCAGATACTTCCAAATGTGATGACAGTGCCAAAAGATTCAAAAGGCCAACAGGAAAGCGGTTGGGACAAGGAACAATCCGCTCTATCTTCCGAGTTTGAAAATCAAGTTTATCCTCATGGGCAGCTTACCTATTTGGTGTGAAATTGAGGAAATCATGTCATACATCCGAGATCTAAGCAGTAAGCTTAAAACTCTCCGCTCTGTCTAACCAGCGCAAGCAGAGGAAATCCACCATCCAGATAGATGAGAAGGAGGCCATCTCCATTCCTAGAAGGGAAGCTAAAAGTAGACTGAGTGAAGTGCAGGGTTATACACCACTGGAGGTGAGGACTGCTGTCAACTATGAAATACAACCACGTAAATGCAAATTGCTCCAGCTAAGATACATGCTGAAAATACAGAAGACCAGGCCACCATGTTGCGAGTTGCTCCACCAAGCCTTCTTGCGTGCTTTGCACCAACGTTGTGGATCAACATAGAGATCTCGTTTAGGTACCAGAAGCAAGCAAAGTCTTCCACGAAGACCTGTCATTTTAAAAAGAACATTTCATGCTTAAATAAGTTCTATCATAGAAGCCAAAATACTGATTACTTCCTCGAGAAAATTGTGTGCGATGCCCTGACCCAGCTGACGATCGTCAGTGAGTCTCACTTGACCTACGATTGACTTGGCACTGCGGGATTTTGGGTTTCGGTCCGTTGTGAGATTTGGGTGTTTGGTCAGGGGTCTGTTAACGGTCAAGTAGCGACAAGTCTCGGTCTTCAGCGTTTATGTTTCCTAACTACTCAATGCAGGATTATAGTGAGAAAAAATAAATGAAAATGCCTTTATTAAAGGGGCGAAGTAGGGACTGAAAAGTCCTCTCTAAAACTTAACCCCAGCCAAGTGAGAAGGAGAAGGTGGTGAAGGACTGTCTCAAGAATATTCAACTGAGTATTGTGGTAGGTGTGACTTAAACGCATGTACGAATGGGACATATCCCAAAAAATGGCAGGTTCATTTAAGTAGTGGCTTCGAGGTTGGACGTGCAAGTGGCGAATAGGAGTAAGAAGCCTACAGAAGACTTGGTTTTAGAAGGTCAATACCAGACATCACACAGGTAAAGGCGAGTTTGCCCCTATGATGGTGGAATATGAATGTGCGTACCACACTTTTGCGGTACACCATGATGATTGTGGCTGGAGTTATTCTCTTCCAAGTGATAATATTCTTTTATTGTCACCATGCTTACCTGGCTTGTCGATTCCTTTCCTGATGCAGCCAGAGTGGAATTTCTGGTAAATATCTTATATGCTGTTGAAATTTGTGCATGCATTACTATCATTGTTTCGATTTAAATTAATGATTAAATTTGACCTCCTGCAATATTTTTTGCTGGGATTTCCCAAAGCTTGTCTCTGACATGGTAAGGTGAAGAAAACTTTATTGAAATTACCTAAATTTAAAGTTCCCCTATTCACTTCACTAACCGAACCCCTTTTGAAGTTCAACGTTATCAAAGTCAACAAATCTGTTACTATTTAATTAATGCCAATTAACATGTTAACAAATATCGATTTTGTGCGAATCTTATCTTACAAATTGCACACTTTTCCAATTTGTATTCTAGAAACCAATTCGTGTTAGGCTAATAAAAAAATTCTACTCTAAAACACTTTTCTTGTTCAATATTATTTATAGACCATTAAATTAAACCAGTCTATAAAACACAGTGATTGCTGTTTCTGAATCTTGTTTAATAAATGAGATCTACCATCTAGACCAGAATCTTATCTGTGGTGTAGTTAAGCTTTAATAAATGGCCGAGTATCTTTAACGGTATCTAGATGTCGTTGGAAGTTACTGTTTAATGTGAATATCCAGCTACAAACTAACTTGTACTAAGTTCAAAATGTTACGTTCCAACACAACGATGACTCACAGACTGTGAATTGTGTTCAAACGAAGTCAATTAAAACAAAGCGACAACCTTGACATATTTATATAACATATGTAGTGGTATAGTTTATATAAAAAAACGTTCAAGACTTCGGGATATGGTTACATAAACGAAAACAAGAAAAAAGTCCTAAGACGTTTAGTTTCCCGTCTGCTGTTTGAATGTGTTTTTTACATAATATAGTGTACAATCCGAACGTGTATAATCTTAATTAACTAAGTTAAATTACACGTACAGTGGTACTGACCCACTCGCCTACCAATACACGTACAGTGGTACTGACCCACTCGCCTACCAATACACGTACAGTGGTACTGACCCACTCGCCTACCAATACACGTACAGTGGTACTGACCCACTCACCTACCAATACACGTACAGTGGTACTGACCCACTCACCCACCAATACACGTACAGTGGTACTGACTCTCTCACCTACCAATACACGTACAGTGGTACTGACTCTCTCACTTACCAATACACGTACAGTGGTACTGACCCACTCGCCAACTCATACACGTAAAGTGGTACTGACCCACTCGCCTACCAATACACGTACAGTGGTACTGACCCACTCGCCTACCAATACACGTACAGTGGTACTGAGCCACTCACCCACCCATACACGTACAGTGGTACTGAGCCACTCACCCACCCATACACGTACAGTGGTACTGACCCACCCACCTACTCATACACGTACAGTGGTACTGAGCCACTCACCCACCCACACACGTATAGTGGAACTGAAGATATTATCTTCAAACCTGGTACATGTATGAGGAATAATAATACCTGTTTCAGTAAAGAGTATAAAGTTCCTGCATTGTACCATTTCAAAATGGTGGCTATTTTTAGTTTTCACAGCTTAATATCTTAAAGTATTATTAAAAAAAAAATTAATAAAATAAAAACGAAAAATACAAGATACACAAACATTGAAACATTTGATATCCTAAAAGATGATGCAAATATTGCTCAGATCGAATCATTAATAACTGATGAGTTGTCATTTTTGTAATACAGTACATGCTAATTAGAAAATTGCCACATTAGCATGTACTGTATTACAAAAATGACAACTCATCAGTTATTAATGATTCGATCTTAACAATCTTTGTAGCATCTTTTAGAAAATCAAATTTTGTAATTTTTGTGTATTTAGTAGTTTTAATTTTTTTTAAATTAGAACTTGATTTAAAACTTGAGATCTTGATACTCTTTACTGAATTAGGCCTTATTATGCCTCATAAATGTACCGGGTTTGAAAACAATATGGTCAGTGGTTGTTAAGATATGATAAATTACGTAAAAAACACATTTAGACAGACAGACGGAAAACTGAGTGTTTTAGGATGTGTTTATAGCAACAATGTTGTTCTCTTTTCGTTTTTGAAATCGTATCCCGAAGTCTTGAAGGGTTTTTTATGAACTCCCTGTAAATGTAGTGCTGTGTAATGTAAATGTAAATAAAACTATGTAATTTCACACAAGCTTTGTTACATAGTTGGTGATGACGAGGATAAGCGTCCAACCTTCATTTTAATCTGTATATGATGTGGTGTACTCTTACACTATATACATGCTATGGTACTGTACTAACATACTTACAATCAAGAGATCTACCAAACATATAAACAAATGTCTTAGTAATAATAATCTGTATTGCATTAAACCTCAGGCATTGAAATGTTGTAAAATAATAAAAAACGTACTTACATTTATATTTCAATTAAAATTAAATTTTAAATTAGTTTTAAACTTTGTATGCAGATACTTCCAGTAAAGTCATGTAGGTAGTTTTTATTGGGTTGCTTTATTTCTATATTTATTACTGAATAAGGCAATTTATCATATTTTTAAATAATAATAAATTCATAATTATATTTGTTTGAATATTTGCACTGTTGAATTTTCTGTTTTTTGAATTTCTTGTATCACACTTATGGATGTTTTTCTTTTGAGAGAATACATGCAATTGTTTTGTGTATATCAAGTTTTTATGTATAAATCGTGAAAGAAGATCCACATAATTTAATTTACTATCCAACTGATCAGTGAAAATTTAATCATCCTCTTTACCTTTTACCACCTTTATTTATTTATTTTGTCACAAAAACAAAATTATGTACGTCTAAAATGTTTAAAGATAAGAGGAGGTAAGTTGTTCTCCTGTACAACTCAGCTATACAAACGTAACAGTGAGATGGCCATGTGGCACAAGTGACATGACCACGGACACCACATGCCATGGAAGACAGGTGTGAGATAGGAAGATGGCTTACAGATGGCTGGGTCACTATGCATGCAGCCTGGTTGTACACAGTCGAAACACAATACTGTACTTTGATGGTACGAGCTGATAATGTGTAAATTTTGGACAGTTTATGGTCAACGGTAAGACCTGTCCGAAATCCACCATCTCTACACCTTTTAGTGGTTTTCACATTAAAAGTCTGCAGAGGCTGTCGGCCATGTTGGTTTTAACAAGAACAATGTTATTTGCGAATCCATATTTTTTCGTTATTTATTGACCATATGTTATTGCATGAGTTGTCATTTTAAACCTTATCATATCGTGGATTGGGTTTGCTTTTGATGTTTCTAATACGAACGCCTAATTTTGAAAAATAGGGGAAAATAAAAGCTTCAAACTAAATATTTTTCCGTATAAAACTAATTAGGAATACGCAAACCAATTACAACGAGCAATTTCATTCTCAATAAATGCTATTTGTTTGGGAAATTCCTTTAAAAAATAACTGTTTAATTGGATACGCGTGATCGTATGTCCGGTTCGAAAATAACATTGTTCATATGGAGTTAAAACCAACATGGCCAACAGACTCCGACGGCCACTGCAAACTCTTAATAAACAATAATTTTTAACTATGCAAATGTATGAGAGATTAAAAAAAATGTGAAGCAATTTAAATTTGTATACACTGAAGTTCTCAACAGCTATAAAATATTTATCATTTTGATATTGAGAACTGGATCTGTATGTACATGTTTTATAAGACTGAACATGAATTTAGTCTGGTAATATAAATTTACAGAATATTAAATACCACTTTATATATTTCCACTCTAAATTTAGAAGTTATATCGAACGATTATAATAGAATAAAATTAGCTTATATTCATAAAAACTCAGCATAAAATATGAACTAAAGAGGTAGGTATTTTAAAAACATAGTAGCCTTGTAGTATGCATACTTTTACTTCATAAATTACAATTTTTCAAAGTGTACAGTGGTTTTTGTGATGGTGAGGGGGGATATGAAAACGCTTTCACAACTTTTGTATGACTTTACTTGTAAATGTGAAATCTTGTACATGATCATGGTTACAAAGAACATACTTTTTGACGCCATTAGCGACATTTCATCTTTTTCAGGAGGACGGGCCACGAGGAGTTGAACGAAAATCTTCAACGTAAGCCTAGGTCTACTTTGGTATCAAATGGTAGGTCTATTTAAGAGAAATTAATTGCCACAAACCGGATTTCGAAAGGCTTATCCTTTCCAGATTAGCGATCATTTGACTTTCAAAGTGACTAATTTGAACAATATTATTTCTCCGCTATTTAACGGTTTCAAGTAAATTACTATGATCAACAATTTTACTTTATAGAACGCTATTATTTTTTAAAAATTTTAACTATCTATGGGAAAAAATAACGTTGTTGTGAAAGCGTTTCCATATTATTTTTCCCACCCTGTATATAACAGAATAGCGATTCTTTATAATATTGTTAAGGCACTCTTCTAATAAAAATAATCTCTGACATTACTTCTCAAACAAACATGATTATGTTGTTCCCTAAGTACATTTTGATTTCGTACCTATAAATAAGATCCGAGAAAATCATGTTTCTTGAAGTAGTACTTAATTATTGCTTCATGGGTATGAATCTTTGTCCGTGGCTACGGCTTATACTGCACAGTAAAACCGGAATTCACATTTGGATCCAGAGCAAGTTCATCACGGCACAGATAATAAAGAAACAGAGGTCGCATCCAGTAGTGACCTACATGTGTCGAGATAGCGTGTAAAGAGTTATTTCTCTAGTTTTTATGTGGATGACAAGACCAGCACCTCAAGAAAAGTATAAGTAATTATTACTTCAGATTTATAAAGATTTACATTACTTGTAATCTGTTAACTGCCTTTGAGACGTTCGTTGCGGCCATAAGAAAGCGACCTCTGTTTATTTTTCTCTGTGTCCAAAGTCAGTTTTACCAGGACACAAATAATTAATGGAAAACAATTACTCAGTTACTAACAACAAATATAACAAAATAACAAAAAATATTACTCGAAAGTAGCAGCTTGGTAATGTTTTTGCATTCCCCAGCATTTGTTTACGACTACATCGAATATTTAATAAATAATAAAGCAAAATACAAATACGGCCGAAATACATCTAATGTTAAGGTCGTCTAAGTTTTAAAATTACCAAAATAAACACATATTATTAATTAACTAGGGAGCACGTGTGTATTGTCCTGAAGATCAAGGGGCAAAGGATTGGTGTTTGCGTGGTGTACCGGCCGCCCCTTCTCAGATACAGCTGCCTTTCACCTTTGCTTCACTCTCTGTTCGTGGGACTTGCTATCGAAGTCAATTCAGTCGTTTGCCTGGGAGATACAAACGTTGATTTGTTATCGAAGACATCGAATGAAGCAAAATATTTACGCCGACTCTTGAAAGAAAACAATGCAATTCAGTTGATAAACGAACCAACAAGAGTGACAAGAAGTACGGCCACATTGATAGATCATATTTTTGTGAACAGGTCGGCCGAAGTCGAGAGGAACGGCGTTATTGATGCATCGAATATTACAGACCATAGAGGTATCAATATAACAGACCACAAACTAGTGTATTGCGTGTTAAAATGGAAGAAAGAAAAACCAATAGAAAAGCTGATCACTTATAGAGATTTTTCGCAATTTAACCATCAACTCGCTATCAATGAAATAGCAGAAATAGATTGGGAGAGAGTTTGTGATCTAAAAAATGTTGATGAAATTGAGCAAAAAATCAATGAAAATATAAGACAGGTTTATGATAAATATGCCCCTATTGTAACTAAGAAAGTATCAAAAAAGAAAGCCCCTTGGAAAACCTTTGAAATAGAAGCCTTAAGTAAAGAAAAGAGGAAATTAAGGAATATATTCTGGAAATACAGATATGCTGCTGATTGGGAGGATTACAAAATAGTAAGAAATAGATTGAACCAAATGGTATGGAATGCAAAACGAGAGTTCTTTGCTGAGAAATTGACATCAAAGAAGAATCCAAAAGAGTTTTGGGGGTGCATCAAGCAGAGTGAAGTCAGCCCAAAAAGTGGAAATTTATCAATTCCATTTGAAGTGAATGATGTTAACAAATTCTTTGCTGAGATGGGGTCTGGTATTCCAGTTAACAATGATACTATGGAATTTTTCTGGAGAAATAAAAGAGATGAGCTGACGAATTGCCAGGCTTTCACTCCAGTCACTGAAAATGATGTAAAAACTGTTATGAACGAGATTAAGTCAAGAGCAGTAGGAAGTGATGGCATCTCCATACAAATGATCAAAGCTGTCAGTCCATTTGCAATAGGTGCAATTACACATTTGGTAAATGAGTCCTTGGAGAGTGGTGTGTTCCCAAAGGCATGGAAATTAAGTATAGTTCGACCCCTACCCAAAGTGCCGACACCAGCCACAGTTGAACAATTGAGACCCATATCCATCCTTCCAGCAATGTCGAAAATATTGGAGAAGCTAGTCATTCGCCAAATGATGGGATTTGTGAACAGGGCAAGAATACTTCCCAACTTACAGTCTGGGTTTAGAAAAAACCACAGTACCTGTACAGCCCTTATGAACTTGATGAGTGAAATGATTGATGCCAAAGACAATGGCAAAATTGGATCCCTTGTTCTACTTGATTATTCTAAGGCATTTGACTCAATGCATCATGACATGCTCTTGGCGAAAATGCATTACTTAGGATTTCACGACAGGATGGTTGAATGGGTCAGATCCTATCTGAATTGCAGGTTTCAGGTTACCAGAGTGGAGAGTGAATCTTCCGAGAAGATTGCAAGGAATAGAGGAGTTCCTCAAGGCAGCTGTTTGGGGCCAATTCTGTACAACTTGTACACGGCCGACTTTCCTGATTGCCTGCAGAACTGCACAGCTCATCTGTACGCAGATGACTCTCAACTGCTCATCACAAATGAGCCCCTCCTCATGGTATCAGCCATAGAGAAACTGAATGCTGACCTTGACAGTGTTGTCAAGTGGTCAGTTGCCAATGGCTTAAAGCTCAATGTGAACAAGTGCAATGTTCTGCACACAGCTCCACAACATGTAGTACAGGCCCACAGAGAGAGTGGCGTGGAAGTGGTACTAGGCAGCCAGAGCTTGTCTGTTTGTGACAAGGTCAAGACACTCGGTCTGGTCTTGGACAGTGGTCTTACCTTCTCGGACCACGTCAATCATTCCATCCAGCGTGCCGTAGGCAGACTGAGGGCTCTGTACAGATTCAAGAACATGTTGCCGGAGTATGCAAAACTTCAACTCATGCAGTCGTTGATCTTGTCAGCGTTCTACTATTGCTATCCTGTTTATGGCAATAGCATCTCTAAGGGTGACACTGAAAGAATTCAAAAGTTGCAGAACGCCGCAGTTCGATACATTTTCGATCTGAGAAAATTCGATCATGTGTCAGCCCACCGAGATGCTCTGAACATGCTGCCGATGGAAGCAATGTGTGAATTGCTGACTGGCTGCATGATCCACAAGGTTCTGACCATCAAAGAACCTCAATACTTAAGCGACAGGCTCATACTTCGAGAGGAGGTCTCTCAACGAGCAAGCCGCCACGGTGGGATGCTCCACTTCCCAAGGGTGGAGCGAGAATTGGGGAGGGGAAGTTTCTCATACTTCGGGCCGACGTTGTACAACGGCCTCCCTGGTACCCTAAAAGTAAACTTGTCTCTACCTTGTTTTAAGTCAAAGTTGAGATGTTATTTGAAGAATAGGTTTAATTAATATTAGTGTTGTATGTAGTTATGTATTTATTCTCAAATTAGTGTTTTTTTTTGTATTGTGTTGGTTATTTATTGTATATTATTGTTAGATCTTAAGACCAACATTGTATATTATTGTATGACTTGAGTTGATTTGAAAAACAGTTTTAACTGAAATACGCTCCAAAATAAAGGCATTTTTATTTATTTATTTATTTTAACACAACCCATCACTCACTGTGCTCGTTACACCCATCGATCTATACAGTATAATACAACTGGGTTGCCGGCCGAGTGGTGGGCACGCGTTCAGACCGGCTAGGCAATCCGCACGACTGGCGGGACTCGCCAGGCGGAATTACATCGAAAATCCCATAAGGCATACTTTTTGAACGTAATTATTTACAGTCCAAGGCACAATATAACATGTTACCTTAGTATTATAGTATCCTATTGTCAGTATACTGATTATACAACATACGTGGATATTTATTTACTCTAAAATGAATGGTTGTAAATAAAGAACGCTTTATTTAACGGTAGACACTTTATTTACTGTACCACTTTAACACAGATGAATAGTACATTCTTATATATGAGACGCCAACACAACGTTGTTGGAATTTTAAGGCGAATATGAATGGTTATATGAGTGTAGGATAAGTGTGGGTGAGTGTAGTCTGGTTACTAACTGAGTTCAACTGTTCCTCGGGAAGGGCAATTTATTAATAGCCCAACAGCCAGGGCAACTAAGGGACCTACAGCTTTACGTGGAATCCGAACCACGTAGTACTGGTCTTATTTTCAGCTGATTGACAAGCCTGATACTCAGTTATCTCCCCCACAAAACAACCGCA
Source organism: Stictocephala bisonia (assembly GCA_035578905.1). Lineage (NCBI taxonomy): Eukaryota > Metazoa > Arthropoda > Insecta > Hemiptera > Membracidae > Stictocephala > Stictocephala bisonia. The sequence continues at coordinate 637,633 of JAQJVL010000406.1, read as the reverse complement.
CAATGATCACCACCCAACCTGGACACCCCAGACTTCTCTAGTAGTGTCCACGCCGATAGCAACCATCAAGCGGACGCCATGTCGGTATTAAGAGAACCGAGCATCCAACCTATCGCCTACAATCTCCCAAACACTTTGTCCCCAAGTAGCTGGGTTACAGCACTGTGCCACCAGTGCCGACATTTATTCTAGTCACTTATACTACAACAGTCATCTTACAAGTTACTAAAATAAGATATTTTTATTTAGTTTTAGTCGTAGACCCTGTTAGTTGGCAATTAATGCATTGGGTTCTTTTGTCTTAAGCAATGTGGACACAAAATACTGTACATAACATGGACGCTTGATATTTTATTATCTTAACTATATAACTATCTTTACCAATATTGTTGTTGCTAACATGGCCTATAAATGTATTCTATTAAAACTCCCGAACAGTTAATCCCACCCTTATGTATATCTGGCACACGCGATCTGTATTTAGTTATTTATATACACTATATACACGTAGGCCTACAGTATATTATATTTTGTCTTACTCATATTGTCATTGTTGTTAAGTGAGAGAGGACTTCATAGCCCTAACTTTGACTCTAAATACAAGCATTTTCATTGTCAAAGTTATTATTATCCGTATTCAGCTAGATATGTATATAATAAATGTGTTCACCAAATATTATGAAATAGTTCTTTATCTGTAATTGCAACAATTGAATTTGATAATTTTGATAAAATGAGAGAATGATATTACATAAAAAAACCATGCAGATTGTATTTCATATATGAAATCAGATAAGGTGTGATGTTGATTGTTTAACTGAAGCAGTTTTAATGTAAAAAAGATTAACAATAATGGATCTTTAAAAAAAATAGAGTTAGACAATTTAAATTGAATGGGATGGATTATATATTTTAAGGTTGCTTGTTTCATTTGTTTTTCTTTAAACAGCTGAAGATTAATTAAATAAATGTAATAACTACATTAGATTCCGTTGAAACCTTCAACTTCAGTAGAGAGGAGTCCTCCAATGAATGTGAATCGTGCTTACATCTTTCCCAGATTTAACATTGCAAACATTCCAACAGCTGTTAAAACTTTTTGGGAATCAGTTGAACAGTTGTTACTTCTCGATTTATTTAAATTTAAATCTCTCTCTTTGTATTGTTATGGATGGATGGATAACGTACTATAAGGGCTTCCCGTGCCCTTCAGGGTGAACATATTGCACAACTACGAATAGCGGTAAATTGTTTATCACTTCAACTGTTTAATTTGACAAAAACTGCTTCGCGTATTTTATATAAGCATTCATCAAACCTGCTGTCAACTATTCAGCAGGCTGTTGCTAGTATTACTCATAATCCAAGAGGCTGCTGACGTCAAGGCCTCAGCACAGCTGATTACCTGTCAACAATATTGATGTCCACTGCTGATCCCTGCTTGTCCAGAATGTATCGCCAGGATAAACTGGAATTAGCGCAATTGTACTTTGCCTTAAAGAACTCCCACAGACGACTTCCCCAAGGTCCTGAGCGCGATGATGGATGTCGGCGATTTCCTCTCGCCGCCGGCAGAACCTGGCCTTTGTTATTGATTGTATCCGTCTCGGTAGTCAAGAACAATCATTTGTTTAGATTAAGATGAATAGCTCTCTTATAATATGTTCGTTACGCCTCTATAAATAAAGATTCCTTTGTTACACGTTTATTCAAATACTTCTTTTTTGGACTTGTGAATCGTACGTTAATGTCTGTGGGACTGCAGGACTTTTAATGTCTATTCTAACCAAAACATAATGAGGAATTTACCATATTCCGATAATCTGGTGAGGAATTGAAAAAAGAAAAAACTCAACATCTGAGTTGCATTTTTTGACACAATCTAATTCTGTTGGTTTAGAAATTATTTGTACCCGAGTATGAAGGTTGTTTACTAAGAAACTTAGAGACAAAAAAATTTAATCGCACCTTAGTTTTTCTCGTTTAATTATGCGGAAAAATATGCATTTTAAAATTCTATTATAAGTCTAAATAATTGTTATTCTAGTTAGAACAAAAATGTACAGAAATGTTTTACTAGTTTTCGCAGTGCAACAACGGCTTTACACATTTATTATTCAAAAACCCGTCAATGTATCTTATTTATATTTTGACGAATGGTTGATAGGATTGTTTTCTATAAGTTTTATACATTTCAGATATTTGACATTTCATGAAAAATAGCTCTTATGCATTTCCTGAAAGAACGTTTCCTTGGCTTCTAGAGGTAGTAAAATTAATTATTTGGTCAAGTTGTGGTCCTTATGAATTTTATTGTTACGATAAAACACTTTAAATGCGTTACTAAATTCAGTGTTTTTAAATTTAACTAAAATTGCTTAAAATCGATCAATTTAAATTCGTTTAAATCAATATAAAATCATTGCACCAAGGTAAAATCAACGTATCGTATCGATAAATTTCATAAGGAAAACAACGTGACCAAGTAATTCATTTTATAAACTGTATAAGCCAAGAAAACGTTGTTTCAGAAAATTTATAAGAACTATTTTTCTTGAAAAGTTAAATTTCTGAAATTTATAAAACTTATAAAAAACAATTGCTTTCTATAAGTGCTTTGATTTTCAAGTATTAAAATACATTGACGGGGTTTTTTAGTAATAAGTTTGTAAAGTTAATGCATACTGAAAACTAGTTAACATTACGGTCCTTTTTTTGTTCCAACTGCAATAAAAATACTAAAGTTAATAATAATTTATAATTTTAAAAAGCATATGCCATAACGTACAATTAAACGAGGAAAACAGTTGTGTGGTTGGTATTTTTATAAACCTCTTAGTAAACAACACTCTAAATCGGGTGCACATAATTTCTGCACCGACAGTAAGTAGTTTGCAAATGCCTATAATAAATTACATTGTAAAGAAGTGTGAAGAAAGTTTACGGTGAGGAAGTCTGGAGCTCTACTCTCATGGCGTATGCAATGGTGGTTATACAAGTCATATTAGACTTGGAACACTCCTGAACCGCTTCTTACTGCTCTGAGTGTGGGAGACAATCTATCCCAGGACATGGTTTTGCTGTGAATTTTTATATTCATCTTTTGCTAAAACATTGTGCACAGACAAGAGTCGATAAATTTCCCTACACTGGAAGATAGTTTAACGATGTGTGATGGTTATCATATGTCAAAGAATTACACTATCAGATAAAATTTCTTTTTGATAATGATGACAAGGACGTAAATTTTCCGAACGTAATCTACACAATACTACACCCTTAACCGTGAACTGGATTACCACTTTTAACAGTAAATAAATGTTGTAACAGTTGCCATTGGTACTGTTTTGTAACAAACAATAAGTACATAATAATAAGGCCTACATCTACTTTTCGATGTTTTCAGTGTCAGCGCAGTATTACGCAAAAATAGTATACGCAATGTTTACATCAGTATCAACTTTATAACCATAAACAACTGTTACATGTACAGAATTAATAAAAAACATTGTAGTAATAGAAAATCGTTAAATCTTTTATAGCCAGTGAGGTAGAGGCCATGAGACTTCTTACATTTCTTATATATTTCCCACCATCCTTGGCCATCAAGCTTAAACAAGAATTTAATCAAACTACTTCATCTTATTCCTGACTTGAGAAATGTTGTGGATATTGATTTATTTTTGGAATTAAAATATAGATAGACGTCAGGGATTATAACGATAAATAATACATTGGGTGGAAAAAAAATATGGAAACGCTTTCACAACTTTTTTATGGTTTCACTGGTAAAATTCTTGTACATTATCATGGTTACAATGACACACATTTGACGCCATTAGCGACATTTCATCTTTTCAGGGGGACGGCCCACGTGGAGTTAAACTAAAATCTTCAATGTAAGTCTAGGTTGAATTTGGATTCAAATAAAAGATCTATTCAAGAGAAATTAATTGCCTCAAACCGGACTTCGAAAGGTCTATCCTTTCCAATGTGGTGGTTATTTTAATTTCAAAGTAACTAATTTGTGCAATATTATTTCTCCTCTATTTAACGATTTTAGTAAATTATTCGGATCAAATATTATACTTTATGGAGCAAAATAACTAAAAAAATTAAATTATCAAATTATCTTTGGAAAAATGAAGTTAATTTTTAAGAAGATATGGAAACACGTTCATAATAACTTTATTTTCTTCCATAAATAATTTGATAATTTAAATGTTTTAGAGTTATTGTGTTCCATAAAGTATAATCTTTGAGTTTGGTAACAAATTAAAGGTGTATTCAATATAAATTAATTGCCGTAAACCGGACCTCGAAAAGTCTATCCTTTATAGAGTAGCGGTCATTTGAATCTCAAAGTAACTAATTTGTGCAATATTGTTTCTCGCTGTATAACGATTTTAAGTAAATCATTATGATCAAAATTATACTTTATGGAACACAATAACTTTAAAAAATTTAAATTGTCAAATTATTTATGGAAAAAATAAAGTTATTGTGAAAGCGGTTCCATATTTTCTTAAAAATTAACTTAATTTTTCCATAGATATTTAAATTTTTTTAGTTATTTCGTTCCATAAAGTATAATGTTTGATCAGAATAATTTACTTAAAATCGTTAAATAGAGGAGAAATAATAATGCATAGATTAAGTTACTTTGAAATTCAAATGACCGCTACTCTATAAAGGATAGACTTTTCGAGGTCCGGTTTGCGGTAATTAATTTCTATTGAATAGACCTTTAATTCGTTACTAAACTCAACCTTGACTTACATTGAAGATTTCGTTCAACTCATCGTGGGTCGTCCCCCTGAAAAGATGAAATGTCGCTAATGGCGTCAAAAGTGTGTTCCTTGAAACCATGATGATGTACAAGATTGCAATTTTACAAGTGAACTCATACAAAAGTCCATATTTTTTCCACCCTGTATAATGATGGCTTAGTAACATAAAAAATCTCCATAACTTAACCATAGTTTTAGTAAATGCTAAAAGTCTAAATTGTTTTTAAGTTGTAGAAATTTAATCAATTTCTGCTGCTTTTATCCTTCAGTTAAAGGTTAATGTAAAATGTTTGATCATATTTGGTCATGTACACCTTGTATAGAGCGATGTAGAGGGACTGATATACATAAAGCTGAGCTGTGGTTAGAAAACACCGGACCGGTTCACTTGTTAGCTCATAGTTCAAGGCCTCAGACAAGCTCTACATATTGCACAAATCAAGCCGATTATAAGACAGAAGCAGTGTTCTCCTGAAATCTTACCTTGGTCTCCTTAAGGTTAGTGGGAACAATTGACCCTTGCTCTTCGATACTCTACATCATGTAGGCTACATCTGGATGTATTCAAATGATTACACCACCAATTTGCATATAGGCTTACACAATTAATTGACACCAAATTAATTACGAATTACAAATTACCTATCTGTTATTTCGCATACTGAAACAACTAATTAAATTAATGAAATGTTATGTTTTATAATCTCTTTGAAAACTTACATTTTAATCTTGGTAGCCAACGTTAAAAAATAAAAACCTAAAAACTCATACATTTTATTCATTAGTAAGAAGCCGATCGTAGAGATGTGGGAGAATGACTGTGACGAGTCTAGTCATTGTTACTAACTAAGGTCGACTAGCCAGTGGCCTTGACCGGAGGTTTCCGACGTTATCGCAAGGTAACGGGAGTCAAGCAACATCGAGCGTGGCTGTTCCTTGGATGGATGACGGTCTGAGCGATCCAGTCCCTGTTCGCAGCCCGCCTGTCCAGTCACTGGTTGTGCTTTGGAAGTCACCCTTAGGCCGTTGGCCCCAGGTTAAGTGTTAGAGAGGGCTTCTTAGCCCTAACTTCGCCTAGTAAAATAAGACGATCTATAACTTTTTTTCTTTTTTTATCTGTTCCTCAGAAAGAGCTATTTATTAATAGCCCAATAGCCAGGGCAACAAGGGATCTACATCTTAACGTAAAATCCGAAGCAAGTAGTCTTGGTCTAATTTTAAGCTATTTGACAAGTCTTATACTCACTACTCTTCACTACCCGAATCTGACTACTACCCAACACGGACACCCCAGACTTACCTATAGTGTCCACGTCGATGGCAATGATTGAGTGGATGCCATGTTGGTATTGTAGGACCAAGTATGGAACCAATCACCTACAATCTCCACAACACTTTGTCCTAGTGCGCCACTAGTGCCGACATTGTAGTCGATCATTCATACATTTTCATGCTCAGATAAATCCACTTTACTAATTATTAAAGCCCATGTGCAATGTCCATATAGATATATTTTAAACATTTAAACAGTTTGAACCTTTAAAGATCATAATTAGTCCAGTTTTTATACCCAAAGTGTCAGTTAATTAACTGTCGGCCCAAGTTGTAAATATTAACTGTTACATATATACAGATACAAAACTCCGAAATATTAAAAAATAAATTACAGTTGTTAAGAGACACATTTTGGAACTAGATTATATTTTTCACTCCATGTTCCAAATAATCTTTAAGAATCTCGTCAAATTCAAAAATATTAATCAATAACTGAATCCCTACGCTAAGAAAATTATATATTACTACAGATATCTTGATGATATTCTAAATATTATAAATTATCTTCAACAAAATTTGTCTTAGTTAAATATTTACTATTGAAAAAGAAAACTCAAACAGAAGTATAACGATGTCTTGGCTTTACTATAACTACACTAGATAACACTTGCCATTTCAAAATTCATCGAAACCTACAGTAACAGACCATATCTACAGGAAGAAGTTTTAGTAAAAGTTATATAGAGCGTTTGCAAAAAATACAATTTACAATGACGGTATAGCACTGACTGTTCAAATAAATAAATACCTTTTTTTTAATGGATAAAACGACCCCCTACGCGAAATGAATATAGGACCTAATCAGTTTTGACTAAATTCGGTGAAAAATATTACAAATGTTGTAATTTTTTAAATTTATGATTTTACATGTTTGGCATTACGAGTTTAAAATGACCGCAATTTTCAATTGGCACAAAATATAATAAGCTTGATACTCCATACGTTAACAGGTCTTATTAACTATCATACTTGTGACAAGCTTGATACTCTATACGTTAACAGGTCTTATTAACTATCATACTTGTGACAAGTTTGATACTCTATACGTTAACAGGTCTTATTAACTATCATACTTGTGACAAGCTTGATACTCCATACGTTAACAGGTCTTATTAACTATCATACTTGTGACAAGCTTGATACTCTATACGTTAACAGGTCTTATTAACTATCATACTTGTGACAAGCTTGATACTCTATACGTTAACAGGTCTTATTAACTATCATACTTGTGACAAGCTTGATACTCCATACGTTAACAGGTCTTATTAACTATCATACTTGTGACAAGCTTGATACTCTATACGTTAACAGGTCTTATTAACTATCATACTTGTGACAAGCTTGATACTCTATACGTTAACAGGTCTTATTAACTATCATACTTGTGACAAGCTTGATACTCCATACGTTAACAGGTCTTATTAACTATCATACTTGTGACAAGCTTGATACTCTATACGTTAACAGGTCTTATTAACTATCATACTTGTGACAAGCTTGATACTCTATACGTTAACAGGTCTTATTAACTATCATACTTGTGACAAGCTTGATACTCCATACGTTAACAGGTCTTATTAACTATCATACTTGTGACAAGCTTGATACTCCATACGTTAACAGGTCTTATTAATTATCATACTTGTGACAAGCTTGATACTCCATACGTTAACAAGTCTTATTAACTATCATACTTGTGACAAGTTTGATACTCCATACGTTAACAGGTCTTATTAACTATCATACTTGTGACAAGCTTGATACTCTATACGTTAACAGGTCTTATTAACTATCATACTTGTGACAAGCTTGATACTCCATACGTTAACAGGTCTTATTAACTATCATACTTGTGACAAGCTTGATACTCTATACGTTAACAGGTCTTATTAACTATCATACTTGTGACAAGCTTAATACTCCATACGTTAACAGGTCTTATTAATTATCATACTTGTGACAAGCTTGATACTCCATACGTTAACAAGTCTTATTAACTATCATACTTGTGACAAGTTTGATACTCCATACGTTAACAGGTCTTATTAACTATCATACTTGTGACAAGCTTGATACTCCATACGTTAACAAGTCTTATTAACTATCATACTTGTGACAAGTTTGATACTCCATACATTAACAGGTCTTATTAACTATCATACTTGTGACAAGCTTGATACTCCATACGTTAACAAGTCTTATTAACTATCATACTTGTGACAAGTTTGATACTCCATACGTTAACAAGTCTTATTAACTATCATACTTGTGACAAGTTTGATACTCCATACGTTAACAGGTCTTATTAACTATCATACTTGTGACAAGCTTGATACTCCATACGTTAACAAGTCTTATTAACTATCATACTTGTGACAAGTTTGATACTCCATACGTTAACAGGTCTTATTAACTATCATACTTGTGACAAGCTTAATACTCCATACGTTAACAGGTCTTATTAATTATCATACTTGTGACAAGCTTGATACTCCATACGTTAACAAGTCTTATTAACTATCATACTTGTGACAAGTTTGATACTCCATACGTTAACAGGTCTTATTAACTATCATACTTGTGACAAGCTTGATACTCCATACGTTAACAGGTCTTATTAACTATCATACTTGTGACAAGTTTGATACTCCATACGTTAACAGGTCTTATTAACTATCATACTTGTGACAAGATTAATACTCCATACGTTAACAGGTCTTATTAATTATCATACTTGTGACAAGCTTGATACTCCATACGTTAACAAGTCTTATTAACTATCATACTTGTGACAAGTTTGATACTCCATACGTTAACAGGTCTTATTAACTATCATACTTGTGACAAGCTTGATACTCCATACGTTAACAAGTCTTATTAACTATCATACTTGTGACAAGTTTGATACTCCATACGTTAACAGGTCTTATTAACTATCATACTTGTGACAAGTTTGATACTCCATACGTTAACAGGTCTTATTAACTATCATACTTGTGACAAGCTTAATACTCCATACGTTAACAGGTCTTATTAATTATCATACTTGTGACAAGCTTGATACTCCATACGTTAACAAGTCTTATTAACTATCATACTTGTGACAAGTTTGATACTCCATACGTTAACAGGTCTTATTAACTATCATACTTGTGACAAGCTTAATACTCCATACGTTAACAGGTCTTATTAATTATCATACTTGTGACAAGCTTGATACTCCATACGTTAACAAGTCTTATTAACTATCATACTTGTGACAAGTTTGATACTCCATACGTTAACAGGTCTTATTAACTATCATACTTGTGACAAGCTTGATACTCCATACGTTAACAGGTCTTATTAACTATCATACTTGTGACAAGTTTGATACTTCATAATTTAACAGGTCTTATTAACTATCATACTTGTGACAAGTTTGATACTCCATACGTTAACAATAAGCAATAAGCAAGAAGCAATAAGCAATTTATTGATCCGTTAAACATGCAGTTACATGCAATTGGACAGGTCAATACATAATTAAAGTACATAAAAAATTGCAATCAAGTTTAAATAGTATATACTACAACGATTATCTCAATAAGTAATAAAACATTATGTCTAAATATAAATATCTACATGCAGAGATTGAGGCACACATGCTCAATTGTAGCAAAGAATATAATAATTTAAGCTAATAATTTTGGTAAATATACTTAATACATGCAAGGATTACAGCAATTCATTCACTGTTAAAACAAAAAGATTGATTTAGGTGGATGCTCAATTAAAAAAGCCACTGACAATTTCAGTAGGAAGTGTAAAAAATTCATTCATAGAGTAGAGAGGCCAAGCCAGAAGAAGCCTTCTGAGGCCACTTTTGAATTTTGAAAGATCTTGGTTCCTAGCAATACAGGGCAGAGCGTTAAACAGTCTAATGCAGAACATATTACAGTTCACTTGTGATTTTTTTAATCTAACAAAAGGTACATCTATTAAATGCCTGTTTCTAGTATCATAGTCATGCACATCACCCCTACATGTATAGCCAGAAGCATGCCTACTTTTAAAATTATATAATGTAATAAATATATACAAGCTGTAAACTGTCATTAAATTTTCAGAAATGAATATTGGCCGACAGTGAGCATCGTAAGCTGCTCCAGATATAAGCCTAACAGCTTTCTTTTGCAGAAGAAAAACATTGTTGATGTTAGATGCATTTCCCCAAAGCCTAAGACCATAAAGTAAAGTACTCTGAAAAAAGGCCATATAGGCAGTTCTTAGATAATCCTGGGGTACACTAGATTTTAGATTTCTAAGGAGGTACAAAACTCTTGATAACTTAGTGCACACAGTTAAGATTTGAGAATTCCAGGTAAGTTTTACATCCAAGGTCAATCAAAGCAGCTTGACAGTATTACAAAGGTTTGTATCAAGTGGAGGAATCTTCCCAAGGGAAAAAATTAGCTTTTGAGTTTTCTCATGATTCAAAAACAAGTAATTAGCTTGGAACCAGGCAGAAACTGTATCTAAGGAGTGGCTCATGTCATCGTAAAGTGAGTTACAACTACGATTTGAGTGCACCAGAGTGGTGTCGTCAGCATAGGATGTTACACTGGAACCAGTATTATAACTTAGATCATTTATCATTATTATAAATAATAAAGGGCCCAGGACTGAGCCTTGGGGTACGCCATAAGGGACAGCCTTGATCTGAGATCCCTGGCCATTAACAAAAACCAACGGCCACCAAGATAAGAGCGGAAGAAATCCAACTCGCTAGTACCAACTTTATAGTGCTGTAGTTTCTTTACTAAAAGGTCGTGGTCAATTGTATCAAAAGCCTTACTAAGGTCACACAGGGTGACCCCAGTAAGACTATGGGCTTCAAAACCATTCAAAATTACTCTAACAATATTTTCAACGGCATCAATAGTGGATAAACCACTCCGAAAACCAAACTGGGTGTCCGTGAGCAAACCATTCTCCTCAAAGTAAGTATATATTTGACCATGAACAACATACTCAAAAATCTTAGAAAATATAGGTAAAATACTTATAGGTCTAAAATTGCTCACAAGATCAAATGATCCTTTTTTATGAACAGGCACAGTCTTGGAAACTTTTAATTTCTTAGGAAAGACACCTTCCATGAGGCAAGCATTTATACAAAAGGTCAGAGGGCAAACAATGTAATTAATGACTAATTTAATAAAGGAATTAGACAAACAGTAGACATCTCTACTAGTAGAAGGTTTCATGCTACTTACAATTTCAAGTACTTTATTACATGAAGTTGGAACAAAACTGAACTTAGTGGCAGGTGAGGGAACACTATCCATCATATCTAAAGCAGAGATGGTGGGAGTACCAATACTCTTAACTTTTGCACACTATCTACAAAATAATCATTGAATTGATCAGGAGACACACTACTAACTCTAGGCTGGGAAGGTGTTGACTCTTGGCGAATTATTTTCCAGGCTGCAGAGCATTTATTAGCTGAAGTTTCTATGAAATCAGCATTTGACTTTAACCTGGCAAGCTTTAGATCATTTCTGTATTCCTTTCTTAGTAGAGCCTTTAATTTTGGTTTCAGGATTACAACTAGGATCACTTTTCATTTTGTCATAAATGAATTGTAACCATTTCTTCTTATGAAGGAGGGAATCATTTAACCATTTAGGTTTTTGTCTCTTCACCTTGCAACTTACAGTTTTGGCAGGAAAGCAATCATAAAACAAACTTACAAACTTATCAAGGAAGAGCTCAAAATTTTCTTCACAATTATTTGAAATAAGAATGCTATTCCAGTTAATGTTTTCTAATAAAAACAGGAAATGATCAATGTTGTGGGCTGGCAAAGGTCTCACCTCAATTAACCTGTCAGCCAAGGGACACACGCTCCGATTGTGCGTTACTTCCAGGTAGACTCCAACATGGTCACTTAGAGGATAAGTACAAACATCAGCACAAATATCAGTATTATTAGGGAAGTCAGTGGCAATATTGTCAATGCAAGATTTACCATGAGTAGGCTTAAAAATTAAGCAATACAAATTAAGAGATCTAAGGAGATTTTCAAAATATACAGTCTTAGGATCTTGCCTTAGCAAAACATCAACATTAAAGTCACCTCCAAGGACTACTCTATTATTTGACCTAAAGTCACCCACCCACCCACCCATACATGTACAGTGGTATTGACCCACCCGCCCACCTATCACCTACAGTGGTATTGACCCACCCGCCCACCAATACATGTACAGTGGTATTGACCCACACGCCCACCCATACATGTACAGTGGTATTGACTCACCCGCCCACCCATACATTGTCAGTGGTATTGACCCACCCACTATCCCATACATGTACAGTGGTACTGACCCACCCACACACCCATACATGTACAGTGGTATTGACCCACCTGCCCACCCATACACGTCCAGTGGTATTGACCCACCCACCCACCCATACACGTACAGTGGTATTGACCCACCCGCCCACCTATCACTTACAGTGCTATTGACAGTTCTTATTAACTATCATACTTGTGACAAGTTTGATACTCCATACGTTAACAGGTCTTATTAACTATCATACTTGTGACAAGCTTGATACTCCATACGTTAACAGGTCTTATTAACTATCATACTTGTGACAAGTTTGATACTCCATACGTTAACAGGTCTTATTAACTATCATACTTGTGACAAGTTTGATACTCCATACGTTAACAGGTCTTATTAACTATCATACTTGTGACAAGTTTGATACTCCATACGTTAACAGGTCTTATTAACTATCATATTTGTGACAAGTTTGATACTCCATACGTTAACAGGTCTTATTAACTATCATACTTGTGACAAGTTTGATACTCCATACGTTAACAGTTCTTATTAACTATCATACTTGTGACAAGTTTGATACTCATACGTTACAGGTCTTATTAACTATCATACTTGTGACAAGTTTGATACTCCATACGTTAACAGTTCTTATTAACTATCATACTTGTGACAAGTTTGATACTCATACGTTAACAGGTCTTATTAACTATCATACTTGTGACAAGTTTGATACTCCATTCGTTAACAGGTCTTATTAACTATCATACTTGTGACAAGTTTGAAGTTGATAACTTTAGAAATTAGTAAGATACTGTAAATTATATAAATTAAAAAAAAAAAACACATACAAATACGTAGATTTAAAAAGGTGTATTCAGCTCATACATTGACAGGGGTGTACTTGCTTGTTTTAATTAGAACAACGACATCCTTAAGTCTAGGGACACTTTTTCTGAACATCCTGTATACATAATGTCGGTAACACAGCCTTCTACAGCATTCCAGCATAAAAGTAAGGCAATGGAGCTTATCGGGTTCTGAATGGAGCAATCGTTCCGTCTCGCACTCGTTCACGGACACGCTGATATATTGACTATTCAGGGCTAACAATCATCATTTATCCGACAAGTGTACGGCGTCGGGTGTGATTATGTTGTGCCGTGTCTCAATAACACCAGAGGTACGTTCCAAGCTGATCTCCAGGATATGTGGTAACTGAAACCGAAAGGTACTCTGTGTGGTGAAAGTAGTTGCGATCTTGCTGTCATACTCTATGCTCTACACTTACTCCTGACATCTGGAGTAAAGTATATTTCCTCGGTCGAGAACTGTTATCGTGTATTTCTGTACAGAACAAGAGGAGAAATCCGCCGTGTTTCATTCTGAAAGCTATGAACGATCCTTGTGTCTTTTAGGCGCTGCTTCCTATTACAAACAAACGCCTATTGTACATGTTAAGTATAGTAAGTCATGTTTTGCACTATTTGACTATATATATACTGTGTTCGTTATTATACAATAATTTCCAATCCGTTGTGGCTATTTACATAGAACAGGGGCTGTCTATTATTTTGCTTAAATGTTTTTCCATAGTAATTACATACCTAATAAATAAGAACTTTGTAGGTTTTTTTCAACGGAAAGGTCGGAAAAATTACGGAAATGAAGAGAAACGAAAAATGTTTGTTTCGTAAATATAGCGATATGGGTACTCAAACTGTGCGTAATTTTGTCCCGATCATGAATGTGTAAAGTTTTGAAAATGTAAGATGTAATATTTTCAAAAAATTCAAATAAAAATAAGATTTAAAAAGTGTCAATATTTCATGTGCATTATAATAGGAGTTAAAAGTTAAAATTACTGATATGCTTTAAATTATAATGGAACATGTTTCAAATACACATAACCAAATATAATCCCACATCGAGGAGAGGTGAGTTACAACTTTTTCTTTTAAAATGGTTAAAAAACAAAAGTACATGTTTTAAATATATAGGCTATAACCAAACAAAATCCCACACCAAGGAGAGGTGACTTACAATGATATCTTTCAAAATTGTCAAAAATCTAAATAACATATTTCAAAAATACATAAGCAGAAAAGGCCACAACAAGGAGTGGTGAGTCACAACACATTTTTAAATGGTTAAAACCCCCTTGTTTATTCAAACATATTTCATAATTACAATATGTTTTTTAATACAAGAAGCGTAGATAAAGCAGGTCATTTTGAGATGGTCAGCGCACCTGCGAAGTCCAGCCAGACCGGTTCGCGGACACTGATTGGTTCACTCTCAGCCAATTCATTAAATTCCCTGCACTTGGTGATAATTTAATTCCCACCTATGATTTACGACCTCCAACTCACGCCTTTACACCTATTTTTAACTCACCTGCCTGCCTATTATCTCCTTTCGCACAGGCATCACATTTTTTATAAACCTATGGTTAGACTACTAAATATAATAATTTAACCTAAGCTCTTCGTCAATGCGACCACACGCATATTTTCCATCTTGAATTTTTGTTCGTTTTTCTCTACATACATTATATTTAAACAGACATTTCACGAAAACACGTTCTGTAGGCTTTATTGCCACCTGATCAGGAAACCGTAAAGGATGTTTGGATTGTGATAAACATTTCCTTATTGTATATTTTCCTCGGAAAAAACACAAGTAGTTCTTTTCCTTATTCATCCATACCTAAGGAAGGAACAAAATTCATACGTCTGTTAATACTCGTATTAATAATTCGACGTTTGTAAATTTTTCTTGGTAAGCACTTACATACTTTGAATAGAATAGAGTGGTATTGGTGGTGTTGCCACTACCAGAGCTTCAGGAATAGAGTGTTATTGCTGGTGTTGCCACTACCAGAGCTTCAGGAATAGAGTGGTATTGGTGGAGTTGCCACTACCAGAGCTTCAGAAATAGAGTGGTATTGGTGATGTTGCCACTACCAGAGCTTCAGGAATAGAGTGGTATTGGTGGTGTTGCCGCTATCAGAGCTTCAGGAATAGAGTGGTATTGGTGGTGTTGCCACTACCAGAGCTTCAGGAATAGAGTGGTATTGGTGGTGTTGCCGCTATCAGAGCTTCAGGAATAGATTGGTATTGGTGATGTTGCCACTATCAGAGCTTCAGGAATAGAGTGGTATTGGTGATGTTGCCACTATCAGAGATTCAGGAATAGAGTGGTATTGGTGATGTTGCCGCTATCAAAGCTTCAGGAATAGAGTGGTATTGGTGATGTTGCCGCTACCAGAGCTTCAGGAATAGAGTGGTATTGGTAGTGTTGCCACTATCAGAGCTTCAGTAATGGATTTTAGTGACAATTCAAGGAATAAGAAGTAAAAGGCCGGATCGGCAGCAACATGAAACGGGACATCAAAAAGTAAGGGAAAGGATGGTTGTCAGTACCGTGAAGATGGTACTATAAGAAGAGCTATCATAATATTTCTAGTACAATTACATTTCTCTTAAAAGAAAAATAAGTACGGTAGGGTGCTTGGAGTTTATGTTCGAATTCTGTGGGATTCATAGTCTTACTTAAGCTTCGGTCAAATTTCCAACCTTATTATTCTAGTAGTCGTAATTTGGTTAACGTGTAGAAAATAACTATCAACATTTTATCAAAATACTTTTTGTTATGACGTTATTAATTTGATTTATTTAAATCATTTTGATTATGTGGTTTGTATACAAGTCCTTCAACTGTAAAATACAATAATTTTGTATGTACGGTGTGTGGAGGTTAGTTTCGTGTCTAGCTAACGTAGTTGTGAAGATCCATATCCCAGGTGCTTGCAGGCTGGAAATGGTGGTCGGTCAAGTGTTACAGTACAGTACAGTTGTGTGAGTGTTAAAAAAGGTACAGTCTTTGCAAAGATAAATAAAGTATGAGGCCCACCGGTTCACTTGTCCCAAAGTGTCACAACATTGGTCGTTATTATAAGGGGGTCAGACTTCTCGTCCCCTCAGCGTGCCCTCTGTTGCAAACACACGCTTCGCCTTTCCCTTTCGCCCACCATTTTACGCAATACTTCAGAAAATTCTCATACCACCCATATTTTACTCACGTACGTGACAGAATTGTTTCATTCTCATCCACTACATGTTTATATTTAGATAATATGCTCACATAGTAAGCATCGGTACTATGCTGGTCGATTTATTATTGTTTTGTTCTTTATCACAGCAATCATTTACTAACTGCTGATCCACCTACTTATATTGAACACATGACAAAGACAAATATGAAGATTTCACATACATGCAACGTGCAAAATAGGTACTTGTCTTAACTGAAATGTTCAGAAAAATAGAGTTCGTTCAAATGATTTTATTATGATTTTATCCTGATTGCCTGAAGGTCAATAGATGAAGAGCTCCATTGCAGTGAATGGGACGATCTACATAGACGTGACAGGGACGACCCGCACCATTGCTTGTTCTGTGCATCAGTAGATCCTCTTGCCTACAGTCCTGATTGCTTCAAGGTAAATAGATGCAGATCTCTAGCGCAGTGAGTGGGGCGATCTACATAGACGTGCCCGAGACGACCCGCACCATTGCTTGTCTGTGCATCAGTAGGCCCTCTTGCCTGCAGTCCTGATTGTTTCAGGGTAAAAAGAAGCAGACGTCTAGCGCAGTACGTGGGGCGATCTACAAAGACGTGACTGAGACGACCCGCACTATTGCTTGTTCTGTACACCAGTTGGCCCTCCTGTCTGCAGTCCTGATTGCTTCAAGGTAAATAGATGCATAGCTCTAGCGCAGTGAGTGGGGCGATCTACAAAGACGTGACCGAGACGACCCGCACCATTGCTTGTCTGTGCATCAGTAGGCCCTCTTGCCTGCAGTCCTGATTGCTTCAAGGTAAATAGATGCAGAGCTCTAGCGCAGTGAGTGGGACGATCTACAAAGACGTGACAGAGACGACCCGCACCATTGCTTGTTCTGTGCATTAGTAGGCCCTCTTGCCTGCAGTCACGATTGCTTCAAGGTAAATAGATGCAGAGCTCTAGCGCAGTGAGTGGGACGATCTACAAAGACGTGAACGACACGACCCGCACTATTGCTTGTTCTGTACACCAGTTGGCCGTCCTGTCTGCAGTCCTGATTGCTTCAAGGTAAATAGATGCAGAGCTCTAGCGCAGTGAGTGGGACGATCTACAAAGACGTAACAGAGACGACCCGCACCATTGCTTGTTCTGTGCATTAGTAGGCCCTCTTGCCTGCAGTCCTGATTGCTTCAAGGTAAATAGATGCAGAGCTCTAGCGCAGTGAGTGGGACGATCTACAAAGACGTGACCGAGACGACCCGCACTATTGCTTGTTCTGTACAGTTGGCCCTCCTGTCTGCAGTCCTGATTGCTTCAAGGTAAATAGATGCAGAGCTCTAGCGCAGTGAGTGAGGCGATCTACAAAGACGTGATCGACACGACCCGCACCATTGCTTGTCTGTGCATCAGTAGGCCCTCTTGCCTGCAGTCCTGATTGCTTCAAGGTAAATAGATGCAGAGCTCTAGCGCAGTGAGTGGGACGATCTACAAAGACGTGTCAGAGACGACCCGCACCATTGCTTGTTCTGTGCATTAGTAGGCCCTCTTGCCTGCAGTCACGATTGTTTCAAGGTAAATAGATGCAGAGCTCTAGCGCAGTGAGTGGGACGATCTACAAAGACGTAACAGAGACGACCCGCACCATTGCTTGTTCTGTGCATTAGTAGGCCCTCTTGCCTGCAGTCCTGATTGCTTCAAGGTAAATAGATGCAGAGCTCTAGCGCAGTAAATGGGACGATCTACAAAGACGTGAACGACACGACCCGCACTATTGCTTGTTCTGTACACCAGTTGGCCCTCCTGTCTGCAGTCCTGATTGCTTCAAGGTAAATAGATGCAGAGCTCTAGCGCAGTGAGTGGGACGATTTACAAAGACGTGACCGAGACGACCCGCACTATTGCTTGTTCTGTACACCAGTTGGCCCTCCTGTCTTCAGTCCTGATTGCTTCAAGGTAAAATAGATGCAGATCTCTAGTGCAGTGAGTGGGGCGATCTACAAAGACGTGACCGAGACGACCCGCACCATTGCTTGTTCTGTGCATTAGTAGGCCCTCTTGCCTGCAGTCCTGATTGCTTCAAGGTAAATAGATGCAGAGCTCTAGCGCAGTGAGTGGGACGATCTACAAAGACGTGAACGACACGACCCGCACTATTGCTTGTTCTGTACACCAGTTGGCCCTCCTGTCTTCAGTCCTGATTGCTTCAAGGTAAAATAGATGCAGATCTCTAGTGCAGTGAGTGGGGCGATCTACAAAGACGTGACCGAGACGACCCGCACCATTGCTTGTCTGTGCATCAGTAGGCCCTCTTGCCTGCAGTCCTGATTGTTTCAAGGTAAAAAGAAGCAGACGTCTAGCGCAGTACGTAGGGTGATCTAAAGAGACGTGACCGAGACGACCCGCACTATTGCTTGTTCTGTACACCAGTTGGCCCTCCTGTCTGCAGTCCTGATTGCTTCAAGGTAAAATAGATGCAGATCTCTAGCGCAGTGAGTGGGGCGATCTACAAAGACATGACCGAGACGACCCGCACCATTGCTTGTTCTGTGCATCAGTAGGCCCTCTTTCCTGCAGTCCTGATTGTTTCAAGGTAAAAAGAAGCAGACGTCTAGGGCAGTACGTAGGGCGATCTACAAAGACGTGACCGAGACGACCCGCACTATTGCTTGTTCTGTGCATTAGTAGGCCCTGTTGTCTGCAGTCCTGATTGCTTCAAGGTAAAATAGGTGCAGAGCTCTAGTGCAGTACGTAGGGCGATCTACAAAGACGTGACCGAGACGACCCGCACTATTGCTCTTTCTGTGCATTAGTAGGCCCTCTTGCCTGCAGTCCCGATTGCTTCAAGGTAAAATAGATGCAGATCTCTAGCGCAGTGAGTGGGGCGATCTACAAAGACATGACCGAGACGACCCGCACCATTGCTTGTTCTGTGCATCAGTAGGCCCTCTTTCCTGCAGTCCTGATTGTTTCAAGGTAAAAAGAAGCAGACGTCTAGGGCAGTACGTAGGGCGATCTACAAAGACGTGACCGAGACGACCCGCACTATTGCTTGTTCTGTGCATTAGTAGGCCCTGTTGTCTGCAGTCCTGATTGCTTCAAGGTAAAATAGGTGCAGAGCTCTAGTGCAGTACGTAGGGCGATCTACAAAGACGTGACCGAGACGACCCGCACTATTGCTCTTTCTGTGCATTAGTAGGCCCTCTTGCCTGCAGTCCCGATTGCTTCAAGGTAAAATAGGTGCAGAGCTCTAGTGCAGTGAGTGGGACGATCTACAAAGACGTGACATGGACGACCCGCACCATTTGTTTAGTGTACCAGATTCTTTCACCTGCAGTCCATCTTCAAGGAAATCGGAGCGATTTTCCAGGAGACAAAAACTAAATTCTACTGACGTTGGGTTTATTACCCCCTCTAAAATACCCTCATATTTACTAGTCAATCTAAGAAAGGCATTTTGAATACGAGTATGTAACTGGTATTCTGATCTTCCTAAAACACTTTTTTAGATCTTTAAACTCAACAAATTTAAAATCTGTAAGTTCTGTATTAACACAAAAATGTTTTCTTTGCCTTCATATCCTAGTTCGTAATCCGAGATTAATAAAATTGCACTTAATTATTAAGAATTATTAATTAATCCCATGTTTATGATTGGTATATCTTACATAATTCTCGCTTTAGATAAAAAAAATCTACTACCAGACATAATTGTTTCGATGAAGGCGAAAGAACATGTTATGGCTGATCTAACTTCTGTTGATGACGATAGAAGTACAGTATTAACTATTAAAGTTATTATAATTGGTGGCCTAAAGTTAGCTAGAATTCATGAGTGTGGAGAGAAAATTCACTTTATTCACAATATAACTTCCAAAATAATACAACATAAGGCTTTACTACATTATAATCTACCCAACAGTGTGCATGATAATCACAATGGTTTTACTATAAAGTTTCGTCGCTTTGGTGTAATATTTTACCAGTTTTATCTGAAGACATCTTCTATTACAATGTGTCCAAGAGGAATCTAGCTGTTAATAGTTATATCATACAGAAATAGGTTTTCAGTAGCAAACGAAACTTTATGTAGCTCATACAAATTAACTCCATGCTAACCGAAAATCGATTTACAATGTTTTAATTTTCCTTTAACTGCTTGAAAGAATTTGTAAGAATTACACACGAGGTGCTAATAATTTCAATTTAAATAAAATATAAAACTCAGCTCTTCCAATTGTAAACAAAATTTATGATGGAACTACAATGGTAGTATATTACTCACACCGAAAGGTAAGAGATTATCTTTAACCACAAAAGTACATCTCTAACAAAGAAAGAGCTACGCGTAGTTGTTTTGTACTTAAACCATCTCATCGATGCTGTTTAAAGTTATATAAACAAAGGCATTTAATATTATAACAAACAACTGCTGAGACTAACTGTTGAGTTAGCTCTTAATAATAGAAAACAACAGGGCTTAGAAGGCCTAACAACAGATTAAAATTTTAGCTTTAATTTCAAATAATAAATTCCAGACACTTATTATTCATTTCTAAGACGCAAATCGTCAAGATATGGGCGAATATGAGAGGTTAATGAGTGTGATGAGTGTAGATGAAGGAGTGTAGTCATTGTTACTATCTGAGTTCATTTTATCTCAGAAAGGATTATTTATTAATAGCCCAATAGCCAGGACAACTATGGGACATACAGCTTTACGTGGAATCTGAACCACGTAGTGTTGGTCTGATTTTCAGCTGACAAGTCTTACAATCAGTTCTCTTCCCTACACAATATCTGAACATTAACTACCATCCAAAATGGACACCCCAGACTTCTCTAGTAGTGTCCACGTCGATGTTAACCATTGAGCGGATGCCGTGTCGGCATTAAGAGGACCGAGCATGGAACCTATCGCCTACAAACTCCCAAACTCTTTGTCCCTAAGTAGCTGGGTTACAGCACTGCGCCACCAGTTCCGACAACACAATATCTATATTAGACTACATTTACTTATTAGTAATGTATTTTTTAATTATGAATTAATTAAAAATATTCGAATACTTAAGTATCCTGCTAATTTTTTTAGTGTTTGTTTGTTGAAGTCCCTAGTATATTTGTTTCTTTAGCAACAGAACTAAAATTACTTGTCTAATTTTGTATTTTGGACAGCCAATATTATTTATTTAACTAATCTAGAAAACTCATTTAGTTGTGATTTTATTTCAAACAATCGTCTGTCAAATTTCTCTTACAAGTATTCTCATATGTAGTTAAATGACATAAAATATATTTAATATTTTAATCGGAGAGCACTTTTTTAACATCACTTTCTATAAACATCAAAAAGAACTGTTAATTCTCTGATCAGTGTTTATGTATAAAGGTTAAGCAACTTGATGGGTTTAGCCATACGTAACCAGTTGTGTCTATGATGAAATGTGATCTGTTGTTAGTCAAAGCCATCAACAGCAGTTGGAAACACAGACTCAACTTTTAGATGCTAATGCTAATGTGAAAAGAGAATTCCTAACGCTGACACTACACTCCTAGATGTGTTAATTTTGGACCCATATTTCATCGACAGTGGGTTTAATTGCTTGTTTCCGCAAAACGATGTCATATTCAAATATAATGTATAATGTACAAGAACAACGGTGTTCAAGCTACGGATCGGGTTATATATTAGAGACAGAGTCTCAAACAACGATCATTAGTGTCTAAAATGACAGGGTTTTGGGCGGTACGAAATATTTTTCGTGAAGTGTGGGCTCACGTGGCAGTGGGCTTGGAACTGGACAGACTCATAATCAGGTTCTGGCTTGCGTTGACGTGCTTCATTGAATTTAGATCATAAACAGCATTTATACTTTTATATATTTTCTCAATTTATTGCTTAACATGAGCATGTTATAGTTGTTGGTTGTAACTAACACTTGTAACATTATTGATATGATACCAATTATTCCTTATATTCAAAATTATTACATTTTAGACAACGAATATTAGGTATCGTATTTGTGGAAGGGTAAGTACATTCTTAAATTCTTAAGTAGGACTGTGACCAAAGAATGTATGTGGCGTAAGGGCGTGTCACCAATGATTGTGTTGATGATGGTAAAGTAATTGTATAATAATCGTAATTTCTTAGGAAAATTAGTGGGTACTCTATGTCATATTTTGAGAGAAGAAGGTTGAACTCGCAGGATCCAAGCTGCCTGTTCATATGGTTCACCAAGATTTATTTCGTTTGAAAGCTTGGTGAGATAACGTAACTCATGACGTAAATAGAGGTACTGGTGGACTATCAGAAGCCATGTTGTGAAGTTAGACACTACACAACAGTAATTTCGTTTGCGAGCTTGGTAATTACGGTTTATCATATTTTGTGATAAGGGGCGCGTATCAGTATGGTATATGGTATACCAGGAACTTTTTCGTTTGTGAGCTTCGTGATTACGCTTTCATATTTTGTGATAAGGGGCGCATATTAGTAGGGTATATGGTATACCAGGAACCTTATCGTTTGCGAGCTTGGTGATTACGGTATATCATATTTTGTGATAAGGGGCGCATATTAGTAGGGTATATGGTATACCAGGAACCTTATCGTTTGCGAGCTTGGTGATTACGGTTTATCATATTTTGTGATAAGGGGCGCATATCAGTAGGGCATATGGTATACCAGGAACTTTTTCGTTTGTGAGCTTCGTGATTACGCTTTCATATTTTGTGATAAGGGGCGCATATTAGTAGGGTATATGGTATACCAGGAACCTTATCGTTTGCGAGCTTGGTGATTACGGTATATCATATTTTGTGATAAGGGGCGCATATTAGTAGGGTATATGGTATACCAGGAACTTTTTCGTTTGCGAGCTTGGTGATTACGGTTTCATATTTTGTGATAAGGGGCGCATATCAGCAGGACCTTATCGTTTGCGAGCTTGGTGATTACGGTTTATCATATTTTGTGATAAGGGGCGCATATTAGTAGGGTATATGGTATACCAGGAACCTTTTCGTTTGTCAGGTTGGTGATTACGGTTAATCAGATTTTGTTCTTACACAGAGAAGGGTGTTTCACCAGGAGCGATGTTCGTCGGATAGCTGAGATAATATTATTATTATAGGATATAACAAGAAAACTAATAGACTGGGGTAAATAGGCTATTTATTTATTTTTTTTCTATCTGTACCCCAGCCTTGATTGATATTATCCATTGGTTTATCTTGCTGGATACGCTACTCCGATCTTTCCACTCAATACATTGTATGTTCAGGTAACTAGTTTTTTATAAGTAAATTTTGTTTCATCACTAACTTCACAATTTTCATTTACTTATTGGATCACAAAGTTAGAAAAATAAGGTTCTGGACTATTGAGTTAAATATACCTTTGAGATTTTTTTTTTTTTTTTTATGCCTACCCGTAAATGTCAAATATATTAAGTGCAACCTTCTCTTTATTTATAGAAGATAAGGCTTTAGAGCATTTGATTTTCATTGAATGGTAAAATTCAATACTTCCGTAGTTCGTATTTACTGTAACAATAAATAGACATGTGAACAATACTGCTCTAACTGGTCTGAGCATTCGTATTGAAATAGAAGGGATGATTGAAGAGATCTGGCAAATGCATTATGCAGATTGACCGTGAGGTTAACCGTTTAGCATATGCAATTGCAGTTGAGATACAGTGATACCCGCCAGCAGTGCCATTCATAGTCAACTGTCGGACAGTATTTGCACGACTAATTTCTGGCTCCATATCTCCATAATTGCCGACTTAGGAAAGTGCTGGACACGCTGCCATAATTTATTTACTGTTAGGATTAACGAATAATACAGCTATCTATGTAATTGTGAAACCTGATAGTCTAAAAGCACTTAATCTGTGGCCTTTTCTGAGTTAGTTGTATTTAAATTGTAACTTAACCTAAATTTAACGAGACGGAATTCAGTTTTCTCCAAGCACACCAGACAGCCAAGTTTAGGAAAAAAGTGATTGCTGAGTTTATTTCTTTGTATTTTTATATTACTGTATAGCAGTTTATTTTATTAAATTGTGTAGAACATTTAAAATCATTATTGTAACATTATTTAAACCTGACCTGACCTAACCTAACCAAACCTAATATAACCTAAACCATCCTAACCTAAACTAGCTTAATTAAACCTAACCCAACCCAACCCAATCTAACATAACCTAACCTAACCTTACTGTTATGTTTCTGTTTAAGTTTGTGGTATGTCTCAAGTGACTGTTTTGGACACTATCGTTGTAAGTGTTTGTGCTGTTGGATCTTTTCAAAGGATTTGTTGTTAGTGACTTAGATTTTTTTTTATTCTGTGATAATTGATCAAATCAAGTGTATTTTGCAAAGACATTGTAAAATGTATAACAATCGTCATATTAAAAAAATTCAATTTAATACATGCATACCACATCGAAACATACTTCAAACATACATAATTGTCAGTCACACATTCATTCATGCCTAATTCCCACTCCCGGCGCCGGTTGTCATTCATCTGATTATGTGGTCTCCCAGTTGCATGCCATATACTCGTCATCACTATAAAATGCATAAGACGCTAAAAAGCGTTTGAAACGAATTTTTAACGCCTTGGGCGTTGGTGCAAGTTTTAATTGAGTTCGGTAATTTGTTGACAAAACGAACGCCCGTGTGTGAGGGCAGGCGTTCATGGACTACCGTCCTGTGGCTTCCAGTTCGGTAGTCATCCCTATGTCTGGTTTCGTGCGCATGTATATCTCGCCCACTTACCGTGGAACTTTTACGTATGCAAAACATTGTTGTTTCCAATATGTAAAGGCAGTGTCAATAGTTGCAGGTTTTTGAACGCTTCTCTAGAAGATTCTCTGAACTTTAACTGTGCAATTATACGAATCGCTTTTTTTCAATCTAAACGCTCTGCTGAACTGATTATTTGTTGAAGCTCCCCACAGTACCATACCGCAGACGGGATGAGGGCAAATCAAGCCATAATACGCCGTCATCAGAAGCTAAGTTGGGCAGAATTTAACTAAAGTTCTCAAGACATAAATACCTGAGGTCAATTTTGAGCAAACATGGTCGATGTGATAATTCCAGGCCAACCCTCGATCCAGGTGTATTCCCAGGAATTTTGAACTAACAGCTTCATTTAGCAGGGTATCCACCATCCAAACGGTTGGCCTTTCAGTGATATTTTGTGGTCGCAACGAAAATGTTAATACATTACATTTGGAGGGGTTTTCTTCGAGATTGAGACTATTGAAATGCTGAACGCAATTTTTTAAATCAACAAAAGATAAATGAACATCAGGCTGGAACCCAGGAGCTACATCGTTCACACCAGTGAACACGGCGATCAAGCCCACCTACATGACTTATCTACACCGAAGGGTAGGTTGGTGTTTATTTTGATCAACCTAACCTTATTAAGTCACTATATTTAAACTTTGTATTTTAGGCTTAAGAAGCCGGCGTTATAACTAGTATTTAGACCTATAATTTATCTTGACAACCGCTTCAAGGTTCTATTTGCCTTGAAGATTACCAAGAAGACATAACGGCAATCCAACAAGTATATAAGTACAAAATACAGAAATTATGGGATATTTTAATCCTATTTTCCAGAAAAACTTTTATTAATCCAACCTAAATACACGTAATCTTCACTAACCTATATAAGAGCCATTTTATGGACTACAAACATCCCGAAAGTAACGTTCAACATTAGCACTCATGAATAATAGGGGATTAAAATATACTTAATGTAGGATTAGGGGAGGACTGAATAAAAAAAAAAAATAAATAAATAAATAAAAAAAAAATAAAAATGAGGGGGCCTAACGTACAAGCCTTTGAAAATTCTATTCTACTGGTGTACTGTAATATTCTAGATATTTTATAAAAAAATACATATCCATAAAAATTGGAACTTCAATTGTATCTCAATTAAAAATTCACAATAAACCAAATCGATTTGTGTGGTATGTTCTTATTCGGATATAGATTATAACGCTAGCTCTGAGAACTATGAATAGAACGCTGGGCCGAAAGTGTTTCTTGATTTTAAGAACTTGAAAACGACGAAAAAGTTATCTACATCATATTACTTTGTTTGATTACAAAACTTAATATTATGTTGAAATCATATAAGTTTGTAAATAGACTGCAGTACGACACCCAGACGTTATCTTTCACCATCTCGTTGGAGAGGAAGACTGGTGTTCAGTTCCGCCTTGTGCACGAGGACAGAGATCAACGTGTCCGAGCCCGCCCTCTAGACAGCCGGTGCCTCTTAGAGAAAGTAAAAATCGTAATAATTAAATATAAGATAGGGACAAAGAAAAATGTTACAAAGTAAAACATTTGAGATTTTTTAAATCTTTGGTGCATTATTTAAAAGTATTTTGAGATAGATTTGTTGCTTTACGTGTTCCATCAACCCTTTAAAATACATCGAAGGAATAAAGATGATTTAAAAGCCAATAAAGCTTTAAAACCATAAATTAAGAGTTAAACTTCCATATACAATATTCCTCTTAATATTTTGTATGGAAATATATTTGGCAAATACTGTATGTATAAAAAGTACATAATTCAAAAGATCTTTAGTGTTTCATAGTTATTAAATCCACGGTATATAGAATACACGGTAGGGGTGCTCCAATCTCTCAAAGTCCTTCCCACTCATAAAATTATATGATATTAAATTCAGTGTAAAAAATAGTGTAATAAACTATCCCGTCCAAAAGCATAGTATTAACGTTAATCTGTAGATAATTCCTTGTTGAGGACTAACTTATACGTGTATTATATTTACGGATACAAAAAATAAAAATATTTTATAAATATTTTATTAGGATCATGATACAGCTATCTTAATAAACAATTTAAGTTAACTGCCAATTACGACTTCTTGACAGCTAATTTCTGTCCGAGGCCTCAAATACAAATTACGTTATTGTAAACCACTCTGAAAGGTGCGAGCCAGGCTCAGGTTACAAACTTGTATTGAAAGTGTCACAGTGTTGCATTTCATTTAAAGTGACAGGTACAGTAGCCAGATAAGGCAGTGGAAGGTCAGTGCGACTGTCACTAGGGTTCCTCGTTGCACGATTTCCCCGAACACGAAGAACGAAGGTTGGCTCAGTTTCGTGGGTTTCAAATTACAGTGTTCCCGCCATCCTACTGCCGAGCTCAATCCGTTGTAGTATGCCGTCGTAATAAAGTTATAAAGGAAGATTTTATCTGCACCACCTGCTGGCCCCTCAAGGGGGGCTTCCAGAGGACCAAACAGACTCAAACTCAAAATGTCTTTACTTATATACAGTTGACATAACTGCATAATAGCATCACTGTTACATTACATACTTATAATTTACAATAGAACCTATGTACAAGTACGTAAATAATCTATTACATTTTTACTTATTGATGATAAAATAAATTGTGATTTCCACATGGATGTTTAACGCTACTAAGCCGTCGGGCACGGAATGAGTTCCCCAACACCTTAAGGGCACCTTTTACTAAGGAATGTGTTCACCTTATTGCCGAAACGTTTCCCGTCACTTTAAATCTTAAAGTCATCCTGCAGCGTGTTGAAAAACTTGACACCGCTGTAATAGAGGCGTTTCCAAAAAAGGCAGTTATATGAAAAGGAATGTTATTTTTACGGGTGAATGTGTGGTTATTTTTAAAGAGCAAATATTCATGCGCATATATGACAAAACAACAAAAATCAGGATGTTGTTGTCTTGAGAAAATGTTGTTGTTGCATGAGAATCTGGCGGCTTTTTCAAAATGGCTCGGATGGCACGTTTATGAAGTTTGAAAATCGACTCAGTTCTAACGCATTGTTGGTCATATTATAACATCATACGTTAAAAATGGATTAATTAAGACGTAGTGCAAACCGCATCAAAATAGTCCGATGAAATTTTAGGCGGTGTTGCCATATCGTTTCTGAGAATCACCAAACCACATGAATCATCTATGAAAAGTATTATTATGTTCAATACTGTCAATTTAATTGGCGTTTTGTTTACAAAACAACTGTATGATAACATTTAAAACCTCTAGAACGTAGTGGTAAAATTAACTATGGTATGTGATAATCCTGTAATTTTTTTAGCATTATAATAACACAAATATTTTATATTCTGTAGAAAGTACTATTAAATAATATTTATGAAGTGAAATAGCTGTTTTTATCAGTTATAATATATTAAATATATAAAACCAAAACATGTAAATTTGTTTATAACACGAACACGGCAACTATTTACTATTTAGAAAATACGTCAGGTATCACGACGCGGCTGCGCAGTAGACTGTGACGCCATATGGGCAAAATCAGCTGGTTTATTTATTCTATTAAATACTGGTAACTAAATACACCAGTTACACAGAAACATTCAGCTGAACATTAAGCAAGTTATTGACCACTTATCAGCTGGAATAATAATTATGGGAATTAGAGCAGTATTTTTAAGTTTATTTTTGCAACTTCCCATTGTAACGTCGTTGGAGATGTGCGTGACACCTACCCTCATCTTTTCTATATACCATGGTTTATAATACAAATGATAATGTTTGTTTACTGCAACATATGTTTAGACAAATCATCAATATTTTCAAAGAAGTTATATTTGACAACATTGCTGGGCGAGAAGTGAGGAGGGGGCTTCACATGCCACAGCTGTCATCGGACTATTTTGGTGCGGTTTACACTAGTAAGCTGTACAAGAACTTTTTTATCTGAAAAGTTGGAAAGGCTCTTCAACTAAAAAATTCTTGTGTGTGCTGAAGTTGGAATGCCTGTCAATGTGTATTCCAAGAAATCTCATTACAGAACAGGGTTCGATTTCGTTTTCACCAACAAAAAATGTGTTCTCATCCGGGTTTCTCAAGTTACTTATGTGAAAATCGACTATTTTTGCCTTTGAAGTATTCAGCATCAAAAGATTTTCCTCAAACCATTGTAGCAAAGCTCTGGCCCCCTCATAGACCTTAATCTCAAGATCTTGGCGACTTAGAGCAGCTACGGTGAGTGACATATCGTCAGCAGAGAGACAGATGTTTACGTGTGTAACGATATTCGGAAGGTCATTGATGAAAAGTAGATAGTTGATTGATCCAGGCACATAGTTTGTTTAAAGACAATGCTTGACATTTGTTGACATATTATACTACGTGTAACTGCTCCAAATTTCTAATTTTCGAAAAAAATTTGTTCGTACGCCATTGAATAATAAACTATCAATTTCATTATTAGCACATTATCACAACTACAGTATATTAATAAATTAATGTCCATTACAGGTGAAAGAGCAGTTCAGATTTATATTTGTGAATATTGCGAACGGATCGTTATCATTAGTAAACCTATTACTAGAGACATCGATTCACTTAATTTAGGAACTTATAAAAACATAAGATCAACTTTATTAAATTCAAAGTTGAAAGTGAAGATAATTTGCGTGCATATGACACTTACGTAAATGTTGAGTTTTTAAAATCACTCTTTCAGTTTCGAAGGAAAATGAGAATGAATACTCTAACTAAACAATGAGAAAGTGGTCAATGATTTAAGTTTTCTGGTAATGAGACCCGAAACTATATTTAGTGATAACAGCTGGCCAACTACCAAACGAATTAACAAATATTTAAATTGTAAAAATTTCAAAAATTGTTTAGTATCAAAAAGAAAAATTAACTGTGATATTATAAAATTATTGTTTTTGTTGTTATTGATATTGCTTGTTGAAGCATTGCTCATGGAGATTTTCAATGCTTCAAGTGTTTAAGAAACAAATACAACGTTTCGACGTGTTTAACAAACTTCTGTCGTCTTCAGGTGTACTTACTAACTTAGCTTACATCTAAAACTACTTTTTTTCTTAATCCAAACTAGTTGAAGAAAACACTTAACGCTACATGCTTAGGTACTACGAATTACTGTTGTAATTCATTAAAATTACTCTATAAAATTACTGTAAAAACTACTGTAAAGAATTACTGTATTGTTGAAATTACTGTATACACTATATAAGCATGTAGTATTAAGTCTTTTCTTGAATTAGTATGGGTTAAGAAAATAAAATTGTTTTAAATGTAATCGTTAGTAAGTATACCTGAAGACGACGGGAGTTTGTTATACCTGTCAAAACGTTGTGTTTGTTTCTTAAACACTCAAAACTTTGGAAATCTCCAAATATTATCTACATATCATAAAATTATTTGTTGCATAGTTTGGTTTTTATTATTATTTGGAGGTTTAAACCATTTTGTTAGTTTAAAGATAACACAAAGATTAAGTTTTCTAAAAAATATTTTTGCCAACATAACATAAATATCCAAAGTAACAAAATATATAATTTACAACATTTTTTATTTAATAAGTGATTGGATATTTAAAAAACATACGTTGCAAACAATTAATTTTTAAACCAGACTATTTTATTTGGTTAAACTTTCCTTTACTTACAATAATCGTACCGAAAAGTTGAATATTATTCATTTTTAAAGAGCATCATGAGCAAAAAATCACTTTATATATATGTTGAATTTGATTTGAACTGTAGACAGACAAAGAAAGAAAAGAACTGTAATTAGTTTTAGTCCAAGGTTAGAACACCAATATATAATGAAACTATAAATAATATAGACTTAATTTTAGACTATATTACTAAAATAAGAACACAACATAACAATTGGTGAAAATTTATTTCGAAATCTAATTAATTTAAATCGAAGATAAGAACTTTAACGATATATTAGTTGGTCGAATGTTATAGCCCCAATCCATTGAAAAGTTCCATTATACTTTCTTATAGTATGTAGGTCGACCATACAACACGACCCACACTCTGTAACTAGTTGTATACGTCACACAACATCGATATACTACCTATCGTTATGGTTATCTGATGTTGGTGACTGTTCGGTTTTGTTTATAGTCGATCCTTATAGTACAAGTAATTCAACCTACGCCTTCTTTGTTAACTGACGTAGTAAGGCGCTTATTATGCTGTTTGAGACTTCTGACAGTCTTATGTTAAGTTCCAACAATATGTTTTTTTTCTTAAATGTTTTAAATCTTTAATATAAAATATATAACTAACACTTCAATGAACAAAATCAAAACATGACAATGTATATCTAGCATCCCTGGTCTACAGTAAGTTGTAGTGATCAAATCCTAGCTCTGACAATATTGATCAAGAATGGGATTGAAAATGAGTTTTAAACACCTGCTGCTTAAGTTTATCTTACAGAGGCTTATGAAGAAGTATGGAGCCAAGGTTTTTGTTTATACAACTTCCTGCTCTGTATCTTTCTTTTGCAACCTTTGCAGGCAATACTTAATACCAGGCTAATGTTTATCTCGGTTGTGAGGAAAGCTCTTTTAGACAGGAGATGGATGGTCTGCCACAGGGATCTGTGCTTGCTCCAATTTTGTTTAACGTGTATACCGCTGACACCCAAATCAAAAAGTCTAGAAATTGTTTACATGCAGATGATATTGTTTTTAGCTTATCAACACAAGAACTTCAGAGCTACTGAAGAAACACTCGCAAGTGACCTTGCAGGTCTCGAATAATATTTTAGAATTTGGAAGCTAAATCCTTACCCACAAAAAACCAAAGTTGCCTGCTTCCACCTAAGTAACCGACTAGCTAATCTAAAATTCAAAAATTTTCTATATGGTGTAAAACACCAACACGATGATCATCCACATTATCTTGGAGTAACGTTAGATCGATTGCTGACGTTTCAAACCGTCTTAAAAAAAAAAAAAAAAAAAAAAAAAAAAAAAACATACCAGCTAAACTTAAAACCAGGCAAATGTGCTGAAAAATTTTGATGAAACAACTTGGGGAGCCAACGCATACGTCCTGCTTACAACTGCTTTATCACTAGTTTATTCAGCTGCTGGATACAGTGCTCCCGTATGGTTAAACAGTGTCGTAATTAAGCAACTGATGCTCAAGATAATAGGGCCATGAGATCTAAAAGTGGCACTCTCATGACAATTTCACCTCCTTGGCTCCCGGTGCTTTGCATATAACTCCTCCAGAGATAAGACGCCAGTAGACACGTCTTAAAGAATTTAATAAGATCGTGAATGCCCGAGTAGTTCTCCATTATATAGGATCTCCCTCATCAGCTCGGTCGCTAAAAACCTCGAAATCCACCTACGCACTGCTTTCTTTCTAGTTGACAAGATCAAATTGATCGCCAAATATTATTAATAAATTACACGGCTTTTAGATGTTGTTCCAAATGTATATTACAGATTTTTTAGTTTTATAAATGGTTACTACTAATAACAAACTAAACTATGTGTAGTATGGACTCTTTTGTAAAATCGATGTAATTAAAAAAGAAGGTATTCTGCCTAAATAGTAAAGACACATTTTCTTAACAATACTAACTTTTTTGTTGTTGGATGTATCAGTTAACAAATTTACGTTTTAAAATATTCATTTAAGTTTTACTATCATTAAAAATCGTTCTTATATATTCTAATTGATCAAAAATAAATTCATCTATATTTGTGAAAGACTATTAATATATTATTGACGGTGACCACCAAAATAGCTTGGTCAAAGAACAATCCTTCAGTTAATATCCGTTCCTTAACTTCTAAACTATGAAGTAATGTCTGAAATCCCCGCTGCGTTGCATTCTGTAATTAGTAGTAAACAAAATAATCGCACATAAAGACCTTCAGTGACGCATCAAAGTACCGTTAGCAATTAAATATGCCAACCATATAGAACATAATTTACGAACGATAAAGTCACATGACTCGCCATCAGCAATGTGAGAAACGTGCTCAGAGAGCCTTGAGCAGTCCGCGGCAGGGACTTGCACTACACTGAGATGTATACGAGGGCAGGAGCAGATGATAGCATCTCATTGGAACAATCACTCCCTGAAGCCTGCTACCTCGTACTGCACTACACAAAGCAGTAAATGAGGGCAGGAGCTGACGATAGCATCTCATTGGAACAATCGCTCCCTGAAGCCTGCTACCTTGTACTGCACTACACAAAGCAGTATATGAGGGCAGGAGCAGATGATAGCATCTCATTGGAACAATCACTCCCTGAAGCCTGCTACCTTGTACTGCACTATACAAAGTAGTATACGAGGGATGGAGTGGACGATATAATATCATTGGAAAAATCGCTCCCTGAAGCCTGCTACCTTGTACTGCACTATACAAAGTAGTATACGAGGGATGGAGTGGACGATAGAATATCATTGGAACAATCACTCCCTGAAGCCTGCTACCTTGTACTGCACTATACAAAGTAGTATACGAGGGATGGAGAGCACGATAGAATATCATTGGAACAATCACTCCCTGAAGCCTGCTACCTTGTACTGCACTATACAAAGTAGTATACGAGGGATGGAGTGGACGATAGAATATCATTGGAACAATCGCTCCCTGAAGCCTGCTACCTTGTACTGCACTATACAAAGTAGTATACAAGGGATGGGGTGGTCGATAGCATCTCACGGGAACAATCACTCCCTGAAGCCTGCTACCTTGTACTGCACTATACAAAGTAGTATACGAGGGATGGGGTGGACGATAGCATCTCACGGGAACAATCACTCCCTGAAGCTTGCTACCTCGTACTGCACTATACAAAGTAGTATACGAGGGATGGAGTGGACGATATAATATCATTGGAACAATCGCTCCCTGAAGCCTGCTACCTTGTACTGCACTATACAAAGTAGTAAATGAGGGCAGGAGCGGATGATAGCATCTCATTGGAGCAATCGCTCCCTGAAGCCTTCTCTTTCTTACTGCACTACACCGAGTAGTATATGAGGGTAGGAGCAGATGATAGCTTCGCCTTGGAACGATCGCTAATTGAAGCCTCCTCCCTGGCTCTACTGGTACGTCTCCAATTCTTCAATTCAGGCTAGCACTAGGCAATCTCCTTATCAAAATTAGTTCAAACCAACTGTAGAGTTAAAACATATGGTAACTCACCAGGGTTTTTTAATGTTTTCCTAGTAACTAAATCAGTTAGTCACTAAATTGTTTTAACTTAAGAAATAAACACAAATATTTTTCGAAGTAACTGCGTCTGTAAATAGCAACGTCTTTTACATCTGAGTTCTCAGCTTGACCACGATAACTAGAAAAGACAGTGCGCGTGATCCCCTCGCATGATGCTTGTTTCTTAAACACTTGAAGCATTGGAAATCTCCAAATATTATCTACATATCATGAACAATACAATGCTAATAAATAACTTTAAAACAACAGATGATATTTTTGTTTAGCGGTTGGTTAATATTAAAAGATGATTCCATCGGTTTGTCCAATTAATCAAATTAAAAGATGGATGTTTGGTTTTGATTTGAAGAGTCATATATAAATAACAAGAGTCAAATATTGAAACAGCTGTTTAAATTGAGCATAATATTTATAATTCAGTCTTGAATTATTTCAGTTTTCACGCTTTTTTTAAGTAAAAAAGGTCTATTGTCTGAAAATGTTCTATTTTCATTTCTTCTGGCCAAATTTACATAATAACTATAGGTATTTGTATTGTCTTAGTAATAGTTATGAACGGGTATGAAGCTTGTAGTTAATAAAACAGTGATTTATGAAAAACAGTTACTGGTTATTACTACATTCAATGTAACGGGTGAACCAGCTGATAGAGTATATGTGACGTCATAGACACCGAGATTTACTGCGCACCATACGCGTGATCCCTACCGTCTTTTCTAGTTACCGTGAGCTTGACTACTAATGAAGACCCTAAAATTCTTAATCGTATGTATCCCCTTTCGTTAGCGATTGTTTTAGACAGTCTAGCTTACCTACCTGAAGGACCTTTCTTATAAGTTGCAAACCGTATCTGAATAATTTTTCTCGATCAACTAAAAAACAGATTTTTTTTATTTAAAACAGGTAGTGATTTTATTTATTATGAATTAAAATAATATGAAAACGACATCAATCTCTAACTTAAAATTATTCACTCAAATTTGTAGTCCAGATCTCGAAAATTATTAATTAGCCACGAACTACTCCATGGGTGTTTTGATCGCATATTACTGATATTTACAGATACTTACGTGTGTTTGTTCTTATCCTAGTTTACCTCGATATATTATTAGGTTCAGTATATATTCACTTTGTGTCCATCATATGACACTTTGTGTCCGTCATACCACACTTTATGTCCGTTATACGACACTTTATGTCCGTTTTACGACACTTTATGTCCGTTATACGGCACTTTATGTCCGTTTTACGACACTTTATGTCCGTTATACGACACTTTATGTCCATTATACGGCACTTTATGTCAGTTATATGACACTTTATATCTGTTATACGACACTTTACGTCCGTTATACGTCACTTTATGTCCGTTATACGACACTTATGTAGCTATAAAGAAAATGTAGGACTAATTACAGACGATGGCACTCACCTAAGTGTCTGGAAACTTACTAATGTGGACCAATCAAAATGCCCAGGGACGTACTAGTGATGGGTATAAATTGGCTACATCCTTTCTTATCTTTGGAAGAAGAACGAACTTTTGTATTGTTATATTAGTCTTTAAGTTATACAATTTAATACTAAACAAAGGAAGTGTTCAAGATCCAAACATTGTCATGACATAACAAAAATATTAACACTTAAATGTTTGTCAGGAGGAATTCATCAACTATATTTTACACAAGAGAATTAATCAAAGACAGTTGTGACAAATACTTAATGGAAAAGTAGCTTATTCTCATGGAAAAAAGGGTGTTTAAAAAAGAATTACCCGATTTGAAATAGCTATATTTATTAGAAACAAGGGCTTAATCCAAATATATTGGACATTAAAATACTCTCAAAATAATGAAGTTTACGAAAATGTATCATAAATGTTCAATAAATCCTCCATTTGCAGCGCGGATAACATCTAGTCGATAGCTGAAACCTCCTTAACTGTGTGGGAAGTGTTTATCAGAACCTTAGTTATCGACAAAACTTCATCTTTGCTGCAAATGGAGGACATATTGAACAATGTTTATACATTGTCGTAAACTTCATTCTTTCGTGAGTATTTTAATGTCCAATGTGTTTGGATAAACCCCTTGTTTCTAATAAATATAGCTATTTAAAATCGGGCAATTCTTTATTGAAATGCCCTGTATTAGTAAGCTTAAAATTTAATATCCTTTTATAATACATTTGAAAGTGTAATTAATTATACAAATCTGTCTACACAAAGAAGACCATCTGAATATTACCGTCTAACTAATCAGCTCAAAGAACTCATTAATATCAGTTTTGTTAAACCCCTAATTATAAATCGATTTGTCTATCGTCTGCACGACTGTGGGGGATAATGTTTTCATCTAGGCGTGTAATGTTGTGGGTTTCAATAGTACCGACTTGACCTCCAGTTTATTAATGGCTGTCATTAAGTATTCCAGACCAATAATCACTGGACGAAAGACCGTCGTTTTGCTTGCCTGGTGGTGCTAGCACATTTACAAGTCAGCAAACGAGTTTTTTAATTGAATTATTTCCTCCCACGCAAAATACAAGTGCTAATAATCCTAGTTTATAGATAATTAACTTCCCTTTAAATGCACGCTTTTCTTAAGAAATTCATTACAACATGTTACTTACTAAATATTCCTTTATTTGTTATATACGCTCAAAATATACCTACTTATTTTGGCTCTTTTTTAGAAGAGAACCCCCCACTTTTGATAGTTTAGGATAGATTAAGTTAAAATGGGTTCTTTTCTTCATTATAAAATTTACTGAATCACAGTTTTCTTTTGTTTCATCCCCATTCGTGGGGCTACTCATTTATAAAAATGTTCAAAAGTGGGGGTCCTCTTCTAAAAAAGACACCTTATTTTTCTCGTAGTACGGACTTAACTCAACTTTCAGTTTTAATAAATTTTAAATATATATTTTGTATAGTTAATTATTGAGAATTCTACTTAATTTCGTCTGTTTTGGACAAATTATTTCTATATTTGGTTAAACTAAAATGTTTCTCAATGTTAGTGCTATAGACAACAATTTTCAAAAATTTTGTTTTTGCAACATATTTTTCCCCTTTAGAACAAACCCTCGTCTATTCATTTACGTTCCTGTATAAATATTTATCCTAATTTAAATTTAGTTCTTTAAGTTGGTATGTTGGTTCACTGCGATTTTATCTATGTTCAAGAAACGAGATTTCTTTTATTAATTAAAACAATTTCTTTAATAATAATCACCCAGTTTTTTTTTAATTATATTGGTAAATAAATAAAATAAATAAAAATGCCTTTATTTTGGAGCGTATTTCAGTTAAAACTGTTTTTCAAATCAACTCAAGTCATACAATAATATACAATGTTGGTCTTAAGATCTAACAATAATATACAATAAATAACCAACACAATACAAAAAAACACTAATTTGAGAATAAATACATAGCTACATACAACACTAATATTAATTAAACCTATTCTTCAAATAACATCTCAACTTTGACTTAAAACAAGGTAGAGACAAGTTTACTTTTAGGGTACCAGGGAGGCCGTTGTACAACGTCGGCCCGAAGTATGAGAAACTTCCCCTCCCCAATTCTCACTCCACCCTTGGGAAGTGGAGCATCTCACCGTGGCGGCTTGCACGTTGAGAGACCTCCTCTCGAAGCATGAGCCTGTCGCTTAAGTATTGAGGTTCTTTGATGGTCAGAACCTTGTGGATCATGCAGCCAGTCAGCAATTCACACATTGCTTCCATCGGCAGCATGTTCAGAGCATCTCGGTGGGCTGACACATGATCGAATTTTCTCAGATCGAAAATGTATCGAACTGCGGCGTTCTGCAATTTTTGAATTCTTTCAGTGTCACCCTTAGAGATGCTATTGCCATAAACAGGATAGCAATAGTAGAACGCTGACAAGATCAACGACTGCATGAGTTGAAGTTTTGCATACTCCGGCAACATGTTCTTGAATCTGTACAGAGCCCTCAGTCTGCCTACGGCACGCTGGATGGAATGATTGACGTGGTCCGAGAAGGTAAGACCACTGTCCAAGACCAGACCGAGTGTCTTGACCTTGTCACAAACAGACAAGCTCTGGCTGCCTAGTACCACTTCCACGCCACTCTCTCTGCGGGCCTGTACTACATGTTGTGGAGCTGTGTGCAGAACATTGCACTTGTTCACATTGAGCTTCAAGCCATTGGCAACTGACCACTTGACAACACTGTCAAGGTCAGCATTCAGTTGCTCTATGGCTGATACCATGAGGAGGGGCTCATATGTGATGAGCAGTTGAGAGTCATCTGCGTACAGATGAGCTGTGCAGTTCTGCAGGCAATCAGGAAAGTCGGCCGTGTACAAGTTGTACAGAATTGGCCCCAAACAGCTGCCTTGAGGAACTCCTCTATTCCTTGCAATCTTCTCGGAAGATTCACTCTCCACTCTGGTAACCTGAAACCTGCAATTCAGATAGGATCTGACCCATTCAACCAGCCTGTCGTGAAATCCAAAGTAATGCGTTTTCGCCAAGAGCATGTCATGATGCATTGAGTCAAATGCCTTAGAATAATCAAGTAGAACAAGGGATCCAATTTTGCCATTGTCTTTGGCATCAATCATTTCACTCATCAAGTTCATAAGGGCTGTACAGGTGCTGTGGTTTTTCCTAAACCCAGACTGTAAGTTGGGAAGTATTCTTGCCCTGTTCACAAATTCCATCATTTGGCGAATGACTAGCTTCTCAATATTTTCGACATTGCTGGAAGGATGGATATGGGTCTCAATTGTTCAACTGTGGCTGGTGTCGGCACTTTGGGTAGGGGTCGAACTATACTTAATTTCCATGCCTTTGGGAACACACCACTCTCCAAGGACTCATTTATCAAATGTGTAATTGCACCTATTGCAAATGGACTGACAGCTTTGATCATTTGTATGGAGATGCCATCGCTTCCTACTGCTCTTGACTTAATCTCGTTCATAACAGTTTTTACATCATTTTCAGTGACTGGAGTGAAAGCCTGGCAATTCGTCAGCTCATCTCTTTTATTTCTCCAGAAAAATTCCATAGTATCATTGTTAACTGGAATATCAGACCCCATCTCAGCAAAGAATTTGTTAACATCATTCACTTCAAATGGAATTGATGGAATTGGTATGCTCTTCCTCGTCAATTTTTGTATCATAAAATGTCGTAATAACACGTGACGACTTGTGTTTAAGCACGTTACAGTTATGTTATATAAGA
The DNA here is from genome assembly GCA_035578905.1 of Stictocephala bisonia. Taxonomy (NCBI): domain Eukaryota; kingdom Metazoa; phylum Arthropoda; class Insecta; order Hemiptera; family Membracidae; genus Stictocephala; species Stictocephala bisonia. The sequence goes on along the minus strand of JAQJVL010000406.1, from coordinate 597,786 downwards.
TGAGGAATGTAAAAATCACATTTCAATTACCATTAAGTACGAGCTGATTTGTCGTATATTATATTTGCTGGTAAATTCTTCTTTAGAATTTAAACTCACAATGAGTTTAAAACGTTCTTAATTTTGACGAACGTTCTTCCTTTTGAACTATAGGGACATTAAAAAACATTGTGTAATTGTATGTGGCGTATACATAAAACCACGGTAAATGGCGTGCGAACGGCGCATGCGTGGCTGATTTGGTCTCCCACGATTACGTGACACAGGAGCGCCTCTTACCTGGCTGATGGGTTGTCATAAATAATTTTCGCTAGAGGTACGACTTAAGAGAGCTTCCCCATCACTTTCCGGAGGCGCTCCTGTGTATAACCTAAAACTACCTGTCCTCGGCGCTCTACCTGCTTCCTACCTGCTATCTAGCTCAGCTCGCTTAGCACCCTCAATACCTACAAATCAAATATCACAACTGCTACTATCATACTGACTTTTTGTTAAGTGCACTGCATATTTTATAGGAGTAAGTGTAACATTGATTCTGTAGTTGATAGGTCCTAGTAGGGGGTTATTCTAAAAGACCAATCAAAACTAGTAATGTCCTGTGATAAGTATTTTTAATCATTTATTGTTATAAGATGTAACAACAGTAAATACATTTTTTATTTCGTTAGGCCTTTCGGTAACAAAGTTACCATCTTCAGGCAACCAAACGAAATTAACATTGTTTACATTTGATTTAATTTCAATTTAGTTACATTTGAAAATTCAAATGTAAACAATGTTAATTTAGTTTGGTTGTCTGAAGATGGTAACTTTGTTACCGAAAGGCCTAACGAAATTAAAAATTAATCTGCTGGAGTGTTTGTTACATCTTATAACATTCAATTATACATCCAGTAAGAAACGAACTTGAAGAATGATTCTTAATTATCTTTCATTTGAATTAATAAGTGGTTGGACTATTTCAGACATATTTTATAATCGTACAGATAGAGGACATCCACACTTGTTCATAACTATGTTGGTCTTCGGAGGTGGATATGGTCATGCGTACCATATCAACTCACAAAGAGTAAGATATGATGAACTTGTAGTGTTCTTTTTCGAAAAATTATAGACTTGATATTATTTAGTTTTATGTAAAGGAATACGTAGACACTCTTACCTTATCCATGACTTGCTCCTTAACCCATGAGTATTAATTAATTATGAAATATTAATCTTAGTAAATAGGCTTGTAAATAACTAATCTATATTGGAGTAAATAGTCAACTTCACTCATTATTGTACGCAGTAACAAAATTTAATAAACAATTGAAAATATAATCAAAATAAAAAATAACCGACAAAGAAATTTACTGTAAAAATAACGTAGTTACTTCAAAGATGGAAAAATAGCCACTTTTAAATATAAGATCTGGGGATATTAATTTAAGAAACTGAATTAATGAAATAAACTAAAGTACCGTAAAATTGCTGAACTACATAAAGGACTACGACACAGCAACACTCAAAGCTATACAGACAACATGTTTGTGTTACAACATAAAAGTTTTAAAAAAAATTATGAAACTGAAACATAACATACGGTGTACATATTTTCCAAAATAAGCAAAAATATTTAAATTTAAATAATGCGTGTTAACACTTACCTACGTTATATAAATTCAAAATATGAAATGAAACCCCATAAAAATATGGTATATAACACGTAATATGAACAAGATTAAAATATTTTTAAACATCAAGATGAAACACTAATAAAATATGCTATTTTTAAGTTTTCACACTTAATATGTATAACATTCTAGTATAATAACAATACATTTAAATTCAAACTAAATAATTTTTGTTAAAACTTACTAATATTTATAACAATCTAAAATATATATTAAAAAAACGTTATTTACCCAAAATAAATTAATTTAAAAAAACTCAAACAAAATTACTATTTAAAATCAATCTGTAGGCTATAACAATCTAAAACAAACAAAATATTGAGATTCAAACGAAATATGTTATTTTACTTACTTAATATTTACAAAATTTGTAAATATAAAATCATTGTAAACTTAATCTAAATATGCTATTTAACACTAAATAATGTACAATATTCTGAAATATGAAATTGTTATAAATCTCCTTTTACCTACTTATTTAAAAATAATCGTTGATAGAAAGTCATTCATACTGATTTCCCTAGCTAAATATCGTTCACACAAATATTTTAGTCGATGCTGTAGATTTTCAGTGTTTTTGTTTGATGTTTTTAGTTGAGTTTTTCCGATGACATGTGACTGTTGCATTAGCTAACTAAATAAACAAGCTGGATATTTTCAAACATAATCAAATAATATGCCAAATGACTTTTTTAGCTTATATTTACAGTTTCAATGGCAGAAGGTTTTTTAATTCTAAAGAAGTTTGGAGTGTAAAAATGAACCAAACCGGGAATCTAACCCGGTTCTTATATAAATAACATGTATGCTTATTTTAATAAACAAATGTATCACCTACAATTCGATTATTTTCACAATGTCATCATAGATAAGAGTTTTTGAACCCTTGCCACACTGGACCCACGAGAGTAAGACAGTGGAGCGCTGCGCATTCAGGCGCTCCCCTGTTGCAGTTGGGCGATATACTGGCTGACAGTTTGATATATTTAATCAATTTAATTTATTTATTTTAATATATCCTTCTTTTTCTAGAAAATGAAATGTATTACAAACTGCAATCAACATATTAAATTAATCATAATGTAAATATTATAAATGCACACAAAATAACTTTAAAAATGTTACTTAAATTAAATTAAAAACAGATATAATTAAAGTTGTATTACATTGCAAACCATTTTCAGAATATTATTTCTGTTCTGTTTGAGAGACAACAAATATTTTAAAGAAGCACTATTCATAATTTCGAACAGCAATCACAACTTTTAATGAGAGTGAACTTGACCTTGATAACACAGTTTTTCTCATTCAATAATAGGCTAATTTACAGACTTGACTGTACCTTGCAGCACGCCTCCACTAGAGGCTAACTTACAGACTTAACTGTAACTTACAGCATGCCTCCATTAGAGACTAACTTACAGACTTGACTGTACCTTGCAGCACGCCTCCACTAGAGGCTAACTTTCAGACTTAACTGTAACTTACAGCATGCCTCCATTAGAGACTAATTTACAGACTCGTACTGTACCTTGCAGCACGCCTCCACTAGAGGCTAACCTTCAGACTTGACTGTACCTTGCAGCATACCTCCACTAGAGGCTAACCTACAGACTTGACTGTACCTTGCAGCATGCCTCCACTAGAGACTAACTTACAGACTTGACTGTACCTTGCAGCACGCCTCCACTAGAGGCTAACCTACAGACTTGACTGTACCTTGCAGCACACCTCCACTAGAGGCTAACTTACAGACTTGACTGTACCTTGCAGCACGCCTCCATTAGAAGCTAACCTACAGACTTGACTGTAACTTACAGCACGCCTCCACTAGAGGCTAACTTACAGACTTGACTGTACCTTGCAGCACGCCCCCACTAGAGGGGAACTGTGGTGGGAGAAGTTCTCTATCTCTCTCACACTACTCGCCCTACACGCAATTTCGTTTGGGTTTATGTTTAGTACTATTCTTACACCGATTCGTTATGAACGTACTTGAAATGTTTGATTCAGTTGTACGTGAACTCATCATGTCTAGTAAGGTCAGATGGGAGAACTGTGATCTCACCAAGTTCAAGACACTCCTACGACCTCGGCACTCCTAGGAAGAGCAAGTGGTAATGAAAGCGTCATATCCCCTTGGGTTTGGGGGCTGATGTCACCTGCCTAGGCCATTACTTGAATACCCATTACGGCTTAGTTAGACAGGTTTAATGGTTCTGTTTTCAAGTTTTATTTCAATCTAACAATATATCATGTGATGTCCTATTTTAGCATTTGATATACTGTACAATTATATTGTTTGAAGTAAGTATAGTCTTTGTCGAGTTTTCGTTTAAGAAAGAAAAATATTTTTTTTATATGAAATGAGCCAAGCGTCACTAAGTGAAATCACTTAGTTTTCCTTACATACTTAAACTTTGAAGTTCAACTTATCAATGTGATCATCAGGAAATTTACCCACGACAGTATTATCCAACCTTGGATTAAAAACTTCATGAAGTTGGCAAATGCCAAAAAAATCACTTCCTTACACAATTCTTACATACGATTTTCAGCTCTCTATGTTTACCTCAGCTCAGTTTCATTCCTTTACAGATTCTCTCTCACCCACATTCGTATGGATCTTCATTGATTAACATTTGCTTCTTAAATGAAGTGGTATTACACTGAAACTTCAATTATCCGAACTCCAACCATCCGAATCGCCAATTATACGAATTTCTTTTAGAATATAACAAAAATCCTTAAAATCTTCAGTTTTTATTATTTTTATTCTGAAACCCCCAAAAGCGAATAACAATGTACAGTTGTATTTTTAATCTTCGAACAGATGAATCATATCTACGTTAATCACAATAAATCACGCATACTATGCTTCAACACTTTAACATCGCCTTAAGGACAAATCCTAATTCTACCAGGAAACATAATTTGTAATTAATAATACAATTAAATGCTCTGTCTCGTTTAAATTATTGTTTTTCTTCATTGCGTTTGAACATACATACAGTAAAAAAATATATGTACTGTTTGTAAACAACGATCCAAATATCCAAATTTTTTTATTATCCGAGTTGGGTCTGGTCTCAATTGATTCAGATGACTCGAGTTCTACTGTGTTGGATAACTTTGTCCAGTTATCCTAATTCCGGTGGTGATAGAGGGTCATAATGATGGTTGGTTGTCAAGATTACTATTACTTTCTTTGAAGTGGTGAAAGTTAGAGTCGTCAATATACCTGTGACTATTTAGTAAAGGTGGCTTTACTCCCAAGGGAAAGTGTGGCATAGCTGGAATGGAAGGACTCGGAAATTGTCTCCATATTGATCACAAACCATTTCCAAGCGTGTAGAGTCCGGTGATATCAAATTTTAATCAGCAGGCTAAAACTAAACGCGGATGAACTAATAGGGAGACATTGCGTGATATAGATTGGATATCCCTCCAGCCCACCCTACACACAGAACAGACATATTACATAATTCTATACTTAATTTATAAGAGTGCTGTCTAGAATCATCACGATCGTCAATGAGAAAATCTTCTTGTCTCAACAATAATTTCCACGTATAATCACTGGGTGGGAAGACTCTTAGATGTTTTGTGTTCGAAAAATAGCTATAGAAAGGTAGAGCACTCATAATATTCATGTAGTATGTAGAAATAAGTCTATTTTTGCATTTATTGAAGTCAGGATCCGTCACAACTACCAGTCGGAGACCTAGTCTGACAATGATATCTTTGGCCTTGCTCTACGCCTTCCTTTCGCCACGATAGGACACAGAACCTCCGTCATTAGTCTAACGGTTGGCCTTGTCATCATCTGATCCATTTAACGAGCAGCTCCTTTTCTTGTGTCCTGAACTAGTTCACTAGTTGCTTCATGAAGAAATATGGCTCTACCATAATTAACCTAATGTCAAGCCATTGTTTGCAGAACATAAAAAATATAAATAGGGATTGTAATATATCGGTTATTATAGCTTGATAATACTACATGAAATAGATTACAAAGTTGGGAGAAGATGTTACCGAATCATAGACAAAAATAGCATCATAATGGGATGTCCTTCTACAAAATGTAACCAGACACTCGCTACTCACAAGGTAATAAGTACAGTGAAATTCTGCAGTTGGGGTCTTCCCATCTCCTTAATATTGCTATAGATATACATTTTTAGACGATTGCTTTGGAAAGTTTTAGAAAAGAGAGACAACAAAATCATTTGTTGATTCAATGATGTATTGATCTCAAACACCTATGCATCATCACCTGTTATAGTAATTTTGAAAATAGGCCATTGTGCAAATTCTAAAAGTGTGGAACATTCTGAGAGCAAGACTGACGGTTATCTGTCTGCAGCCGACTGACGTGATGTTCAGATCACTTGACTGAGACGTACGTAGACGTACCTGCGAGGTACTACGAGCTAGGTAATTTCATACATAATCTTGATATCTCAACCAACTTTCCTTTTTTGAATTCTCCAACAGTCCCTTCCAAAATCAATATCAATTCGGATAAAATTAAACGTAGACCAAAACACAAGGATCATGAAGGCCAAAGATGATAAATTCTATCTAGGCCATCCGGTGTTAATTCGACTCACAGGTATGCTACACTTGTGAATAGATCCTCAACACAATGGCAATGGCCAGAAGGAAAACTCTAGCTAAGCCATCGGTGCTATTTCGGTTCACAGGTAGGCTCGTGAACAGCCCAACGACACGCTGGGCGAACTTCCATCTGGACCATCCGGTTCTAATTCGGCTCAAAGGCACACTCGAGTACAGCCTCATAAAAAGGCAATAACTTCCATCTGGGCCATCAGTGCTATTTCAGCTCACAGGTACGCACGTACACAGCCCCACAACACAAGATCCATGGTCAGGATGATAACTTCCATCTGGGCCACCCAGTGCTAATTCGGCTCACAGGTACACTCGTGTACAGCCCAACAACACAAGGGTGATGGCCAGGAAAATAACTCCCATTTCGGCCATGCGTTGCTAATTTGGCTCACAGATACGCTCGTGTACAGCCACGTTAATTAGCTTACACTCACGAGTTGTTCATTAAGAATAATTTACGTGCGTCCGCTATGACATTTGCGGTTCCGTCCGCAGTTACTTAGCCTCAGCTCATAGTAGATAAATCATCACAGACGTGTGTTCTTGTCTGCTCCACAATCGTCGATAATGCCAACGGACGTGACCAGTTTGAGCCCGCAGGTGAGCAAGCATTTCCTAATCTTCTCGATTTGCGCAACGATCTTATTCCTCAGGATTTATATGCAAGGTTGATTGATAAATGGAGCATACGTTGAAGTAATGATGGATCGGTGATATTAGACTTGACTTGACTCTCGGACAGCCCCCTTGGTCCAGACTTCAACGAGCTGATCTCGTTTCCTGACAGCAAGGCAACGTAACTAAGCATGTAAATCATCTGCAAATTATTAAAAGTGTTACAATTATACAACTTAATATCTTCTGTGATAAATAAAAAAAAAAATACAAAATTCAAAATTTTATGGTTACCACAGAGGCTAGTCTTCAAGAAACTAGTTTGGGTTCTGTTGTTCTGTTGGTTTAGAAATATGTTAGTTTAAAAAATCTATGTACTCATCAGTATTTTTTTTGCCAAGTGATTGTTTTGTATGCATTTTATACCTTAAAATCGTTACTTTTTTAAATGTTAAAAGATTTTATGCTGTATTAAATAACAAAACTACATTTTCATTTTGTTTTCAAAATTATTTATACGATTCTTTTAAAACATGTATTCAAGAGACTGCACTCTTTTCGTGTTTCATAGTGCTTAAAATATATTGCCCATGCTTCCGCATAGGAAATTATATTAACAACAAATCATATTACAAGTCCTTTACATTTGGAGAATATGGCAAACCCATTACCCTTACATTCAACTTAAGCGGTGAATCCAACTCCAAAGGTTACATAGAAGATCAAGAGAGTAACAAAAAAATATAGAGAATCGGCTATATTTTTTTTGTACCTCTTGCCGTTATAAGTTACAGCTTGTGCAACTAAAGTAAGAAAGCCAACAAAAAAATAATAAACCCAACCCTATCAAAATAAGATTTGGCTTAGGTAAGAAATCTTAAGAAAAGGCTGCTGAAAACCGATAAAATATGATAAAGGCAAAGCAACCAAACATGAGAAAATCTCTAAAAGAAAGATCACTTAATACAGTACATTCTTCTGCAACAGTGACGAATCCATCGAACTCAGCCACTGTAGGCGATAGGTTATATGTTCGGTCCTCTTAATACCGGCACGGCGTCCGCTCAATGGTTGCCATCGACGTGAACACTACTAGAGAAGTCTGGGGTATTCATATTGGAAGGTGTTCAAGGTTCAGATGTTGTGTAGGGAAGAGAACTGAGTGTCAGGCTTGTCAGTTAGCTGAATAGACCAACACTACGTGGTTCAGATTCAACGTAAAGCTGTAGGTCCCTTAGTTGCCCCAGCTATTGGGCTATTAATAGCTATTTCTTAGGAACAGTCGACTTTAGTTAGTAACAATGACTACATTCGATCATCTAAACTCATCACACTCATTCACCCCTCATATTCGCCCATATCTTGATTATCGTAGTCTTAATATTAAATAATGAATTCACTCTACAACTTCCAACAATCTGTATATACATACCTAGCTAAGAAACTCTCTCTGTTCAATGTATTCTGCCGTCTTCTCATAGCGTGTTGTAATGAATAGACGCGAGGTAGATCACCGGCCTAGTTCAACTTTGTAAGGAGAAGTTTATATGACATTTATTGCTTGCAAGTCTCGGGGCTGGGCACAGAGAAAGTCCAGGCCATTACAATGCTGTAAAGTGAATTTAGATGGCCGCTTTGTTTATAGGGCCTCTGGTAATAAACCTGACGAAGTGTTAAGACAAACAAGTTGAATTACATAAGCCCGTATAAATCAGCGTCTAATGACCCTCCAGTAGAAGAAGAAATGTATTTTATTGTTAAACCATGTTGGTTTAAGCATTTAAAGCTACAAAAAATATACATTTGTGACAGATTTTTCGGAAAGTTTCATTTGATTTCTAATATGTTATGTTTTTTCACGATTTTTATTGACGTTCAAATATAACTTCTCCTTTTTATAATGTGTCTAATACGTCAGTTTTAAAAGTACGTAAATAAATTTACTTATTAAAAACATCGTTTATTAACTATACTAACTGAAGTCGTCTTATCCTTATAAATGGCCATCAATTATGGGGCCTACAGCTTATAAGGGAACCCGAACCACGTAGTATTGGTCTGATTACTGACCATTTTACAAGCATAATGTTTACTCCTCCTTAGTAATTTGGGAGGAGGGGGATTATTTTTATTGTTGTACATTAAGAATCGGCCTTGTCTTATAAAAAAATAAAAAAAAAAAAATGACATCAGTGCTTTAGCAAAGCTCATTGCGACAATCTCCATTACAATCCCCTGGCTTGTTGTTTCACCCATATCTCATTTTACGCTAGATATATAGGCGAATATGAGGAGCAAATGAGTGTAGATAATCCAGTGGAGTCATTGATGCTAAGCTCGACTGTTTCTTAGAAAGAGCCATTTATTAATAGCCAATAGCCAGGCCAACTACCTACAGCTTTACGTGGAATCTGAACCACGTAGTAATGGTGTGATTTTCATCATACTGAGAAGCAGTTCTCTTCCCTAACAAACAACATCCAGACCCGGACTAATCCAACATGCATCCGATAATTCTCCAGTAGTGTCCACGTCGATGGCAACCATTGAGCGGTCCTCGTGTCAGTATTAAAAGGAGGAAAGAGTATAGAACATATCGCCTACAATCTCCACAACTCTTTGTCCCTAAGTAGCTGGGTTACAGCTACAGCACTGTCCCACTAGTGCCGACAACATCCGAATCCTAGCGACAACCACATACAAACACCCCTATTACAGTAGTGTCACGTCGATGGCAACCATTTATGCCGTTATGGTATTACAAGAGGTATAAGAACAGAATCTACCACCTATAATCTCCACAACATCTATTATAGCCTAAAGTAGCCTGATTACAGCACTACACAATAGTGTCAGTAATACCACAACTGCTTTGTAGTATGCATAGATCATAAATGTATTTTTACCCGTGACGGATGACGACTAATCCATGCGAGAACAGCCGTGGGCGTGTAATTACCAAACGTGATCAGGTAAGCATGTACAGTTGTCTGAGGTGAGAAATGACGTAAGTGTGCGTTGGCGCAGCTCTTGTATATAGTGTACAAGATTGGAATGTTTAATTCACATGGTGTGAATGAGCAAATCAGCACATTTATATGCTTAGTGAATTGTGTACAGCATAAATGAAGTACATGTACAGGGTGTTTTAAAATTACATTAAAAAATTTTGGAAATTATTAATCATTTTAAAATGAAGAAAAAAGTTCCCATGAACACGTCTTCTAAAATGCTTCGTTTTCACTATGTATATCTGTTTGTGATTTTTACGTAAAAACTCGTAACTAAATTGTTCCTTAAGCTATAGGATTGTAATTTTGCATGGCTATTTTCCTATTTTAGACCTAATATTTCGCAAAATATGAATAAAATATCTTTATTAGTTTTAAAATGGTGGCCGTTTAAATCTGTGAAGCTAAAATTTTATGAAAATTATAGTTGATACGATACAATTTTATGAAAAGAAGAAAACAGCTTGATATGGGGTACACGTTTGACACCTAGATTATTGTTATGATCGGTTTACAAATAACACAGAAATTTGAATTTTACTGACAACATTATTGTATAATTTGTACAACTAATGTTGAAAAACTAAGGAAATTTTTTTTCTAAATTAGCTGAATTCCGCCTTAAAAATAAATGCTAGACTGTTAAGCAAATCAAAAGAAATGCATATCTAGAATTCATTGTTTACATATATCCACTGCGTTCAAAATAACGAAGTTTTCAATTTTTTTTATAAAAGTTCAAAGTGTTAAAGCTATTTATTTAATGTTGATTGATTTGTTGAAAATGGCAGGTAAAAATAAAGCTTAGTTCATTTTCTACATTCTTTTTATGCACAAATGATAAACAGACATACAGATCGAAAACGAATCATTTTTAGGATACTTGTTTATAGAAGCTTTCTTCTTTATTTTAGCATAGTTAATCATCTACTAATTTTGTTTCGCGTAATTTTTAAACACTTTACCAGGCACTAGTATGAGGTGAATAAGGTGGTCCGTTTGATGAAGATAAATTCCCAACTGAGGCATTTTCCTTTTTAGTTTAAATATCAACATAAATTTATGAGTGAAAAATTCGATTGGTTACCATTTTTAAGAGTAACAACCAATATAGGTGTAATTTACCTTGTTGTATATGTATGATTACACTTCAAAGTTATCTGTATTTTTGTGGTTGATTCTATTTTAATTTTTTTTAAATTTTATTTCGAATGCTGCAAAACAGAAAAATCCAATTACAAAGTAGCATTAAATTAATTTACAATAAATATAAGTTGAATAAGTGTTCATGTCCGATCAATCAACAGAGTCCCAATCTTGCTTTGTGAATTATCACTTGAAAACAATAATCATAAAAAATAATATAAATACAAACATAACAAGATAGTATAACAACAAGATTAATATAATAGTAACAATATAATAATAACAATATAACAGTAGGTTAACAAAAATAATAACAGCAACAGTGGCAAAAACCAACAACAAAATATAAAAATATAATAAATACAATAAAAAAAGGACAGCAAATATTAAATAAATAATAAATAATGAAAGGACAAGGCAATAAATAATTTAATATTAAATATTTAAATTTCAGTATGATTAAAAATTAACTTTCTAAAATGATTAGTTGAATTAAAAAATATGTCTAACTCACTAAATGAAATCTCATTATACAATCTAGATATAATATTAATTGGTGAATGCGCTCCAAGAGAAGCGGGGAGAGAAGAGCAAATGAACACGTGAATTAGGCCGAAGAAAATTAAACTGAACACATGATAAAAGTGTGGCGTCGTCAAGCGTGCCACCCACTAGTCTCTGCAGGTACACCAATAAGGCCACCTGGCGTTGCCATGAGTCTAACTCAAACATACGCGGCAATTCAAGTAAGGGACAAGATACGTGTAATGACTAAACTCTTTAAAATATAAATACCTCAAAACTATTCCTGAACTTGTTCAGTAGTGTCTGACAGATATACAAAAAGGGGATTCCAGATAATTGACCCAAACTCTAACCTAGATCGCACTAAATAACAATATAGAAGCTTGATGGATCGTATACTCTTAAAAAAATTACCCGATCTTCTGATAAACCCCATCTTGTGATTTTATTGTGGTTTACACGCTAATTACAGCATGTTACTTAAAAGTAATTAGTTGACAAAATTTGCCATACATTAATAGACAGTATACCTTAACCCCTACCTAAGTGTGCATCTACTTGATTTGAACATGAATTTAATGTAAGTAAAATTCGTACTCAAAAGTAAAAATTCGTTACACGCTTGGATGGCAGACTTCCGATTCACCAGCCACCATCACAGCTGGCGCCAACAATCACTTCTATAAACTGTGTATGAACCGTGTACACAACAGTGTTTCGCTTACATGATTCTTACAAATGAGACGCCGACACAACGTTGTGCGTATTTTAAGGCGAATATGAATGGTTTTATGAGTGTAGGATGAGTGTGGATGAGTGTAGTCTGGTTACTAACTGAGTTCAACTGTTCCTCAGAAAGGACAATTTATTAATAGCCCAACAGCCAGGGCAACTAATGGACCTACAGCTTTACGTGGAATCCGAACCACGTAGTGCTGATCTGATTTTCAGCTAATTGACAAGCCTGATACTCAGTTATCTCCCCCACACAACATTCACACAATGATTACCACCCAACATGGACACCCCAGACTTCTCTAGTAGTGTCCACGCCGATAGCAACCACCAAGCGGACGCTATGTCGATATTAAGAGAACCGAGCATCCAACCTATCGCCTACAATCTCCCAAACACTTTGTCCCCATGTAGCTGGGTTACAGCACTGCGCCACCAGTGCCGACAATTACACAGTTACAGTTACACACACGCTCCACCCAGTCTACGGACACTACAGCTGCATGATATATGTAGTCCATTCATCCAATCTATACAGGGACTGAAGATAGCCTTAAACAGTCCAACTAGTAAGCTGCGCCAGATTGAGCACTACATGTATCGCCATGATAGTTCAACAAACGTAGGATACAAACGTTAATCCTAATAAAACAAATTTTATATATTTTTCAAATAACAAAACCTTTGAGATGGACCCTTTAATAATCTTGAATAATTTTGAGTTACCGTTTGTAAGTGAGTGTCAATATCTAGGACTAATTTTAGTAAAGAATTTCTCGTGGCATCCACATATAGATTTGTTATGTTCTAAGTTGTCATCCCAATTATTCCTTCTCACTAGGTATGCAAAATTGAAGAATATCTTTCTCATGAGGCTTATATATTTCGACAAACTAGGCTACTCTTACCTCCGTCAATAATCCAATAAAACACTTTATTAAGCTGACATGTTTCGTTGCTATCACAACATTTTCAAAGCTTGCAACTCGTCAATCACATAAAACTAAACATTAAAAACACAGAACACACGGTGACACGAACATAAAATACATAGTTCCAATCGCACCCCCTCTTCAATACAATTTTGCAAACAGGAAAATCAGCTGGCCACCGAGCTAATAATATTAGTGATAACGGCAGGAGGGCGGTCGATCTGACGTAACACTCCAGCCAGTCTTCTACCAACCAGTGCCGGTTCGGGATGATAGCGCTATCTAAATATATTTTATGTTCGTGTCACCGTGTGTTCTGTGTTTTTAATGTTTAGTTTTATGTGATTGACGAGTTGCAAGCTTTGAAAATGTTGTGATAGCAACGAAACATGTCAGCTTAATAAAGTGTTTTATTGGATTATTGACGGAGGTAAGAGTAGCCTAGTTTGTCAAAATAATAGTCCAGGGGCCATAAACATGAATTTTAATTATATATTTCTCTCTCATAGAATCTAGGCTTAATTAATTAGGCCTCCTTTGGGGTTCTGCATCCAATTCATTGCTTTTAAGAGTATTTCGGTTACATAAAAGAGCAATCCGTATAATAGCTGGATTAAATAAACGCGAATCTTGCCGGGAAATTTTCAAATCGTTTCAAATTTTAGCCTTGCAGTCCCTCTACATATATGAAATGTTAATATTCTATAAATTTAAATCCGGTATTTTTCAAGTAGGAGCAGATGTGCATACTCATAATACGCGGCAACGACATCAGCACAGACCGGTACAGCATCGGCTTCAAATTGCGTCTTACCTACCTCAAAATATTGGGCCAAAATTGTTTAATAAATTGCCAAATTTGATTGAACTCGAAGAAAGCCCCAGAAAATTTAAAGCTTTCCTAAAGAAATACTAAGTTCAAGGAACCTTTTACTCGGTGGAGTATTTGTCAGGTGACTGATTTTGCTTTTATTTATGTAATATAATAACGCTAATGTAGTACATATTGTGGTTATATTAGTCAGTTAAAATGAATTAACATACACTATCAACATATATATGATGAATACATAATTATTATAATTATATGACTTTTGTAATACAAATTTTAAATTGTCAAACTGCAAATAAATGATTTTGATTTTTTTGATTTTGAGTAAGCTGTGCCAGATTGAGCATTACATGTATCGCCATGATAGTTCAATTAGTAAGCTGCGCCAGATTGAGCACTACATGTATCGCCATGATAGTTCCAACTAGTAAGCTGTGCTAGATTGAGCACTACATGTATCGCCATGATAGTTCCAACTAGTAAGCTGCGCCAGATTGAGCACTACGTGTATCGCCATGATAGTTTCAACTAGTAAGCTGTGCCAGATTGAGCACTACATGTATCGCCATGATAGTGCCAACTAGTAAGCTGCGCCAGATTGAGCATTACATGTATCGCCATGATAGTTCAATTAGTAAGCTGCGCCAGAATGAGCACTACATGTATCGCCATGATAGTTCAATTAGTAAGCTGCGCCAGATTGAGCATTACATGTATCGCCATGATAGTTCAATTAGTAAGCTGCGCCAGATTGAGCACTACATGTATCGCCATGTTAGTGCCAACTAGTAAGCTGCGCCAGATTGAGCATTACATGTATCGCCATGATAGTTCAATTAGTAAGCTGCGCCAGAATGAGCACTACATGTATCGCCATGATAGTTCCAACTAGTAAGCTGCGCCAGATTGAGCACTACATGTATCGCCATGATAGTTCCAACTAGTAAGCTGCGCTAGATTGAGCACTACATGTATCGCCATGATAGTTCCAACTAGTAAGCTGCGCCAGATTGAGCACTACATGTATCGCCATGATAGTTCCAACTAGTAAGCTGTGCCAGATTGAGCACTACATGTATCGCCATGATAGTGCCAACTAGTAAGCTGCGCCAGATTGAGCATTACATGTATCGCCATGATAGTTCAATTAGTAAGCTGCGCCAGAATGAGCACTACATGTATCGCCATGATAGTTCAATTAGTAAGCTGCGCCAGATTGAGCATTACATGTATCGCCATGATAGTTCAATTAGTAAGCTGCGCCAGATTGAGCACTACATGTATCGCCATGATAGTGCCAACTAGTAAGCTGCGCCAGATTGAGCATTACATGTATCGCCATGATAGTTCAATTAGTAAGCTGCGCCAGAATGAGCACTACATGTATCGCCATGATAGTTCCAACTAGTAAGCTGCGCTAGATTGAGCACTACATGTATCGCCATGATAGTTCCAACTAGTAAGCTGCGCTAGATTGAGCACTACATGTATCGCCATGATAGTTCCAACTAGTAAGCTGCGCCAGATTGAGCACTACGTGTATCGCCATGATAGTTCAATTAGTAAGCTGCGCCAGATTGAGCACTACATGTATCGCCATGATAGTTCCAACTTGTAAGCTGCGCCAGATTGAGCACTACATGTATCGCCATGATAGTTCCAACTAGTAAGCTGCGCCAGATTGAGCACTACATGTATCGCCATGATAGTGCCAACTAGTAAGCTGCGCCAGATTGAGCACTACATGTATCGCCATGATAGTTCCAACTAGTAAGCTGTGCCAGATTGAGCACTACGTGTATCGCCATGATAGTTCCAACTAGTAAGCTGTGCCAGATTGAGCACTACATGTATCGCCATGATAGTTCCAACTAGTAAGCTGCGCAAGATTAAGCACTACATGTATCGCCATGATAGTTCAAACTAGTAAGCTGTGCCAGATTGAGCACTACATGTATCGCCATGATAGTTCCAACTAGTAAGCTGCGCCAGATTGAGCACTACATGTATCGCCATGATAGTTCCAACTAGTAAGCTGCGCCAGATTGAGCACTACATATATCGCCATGATAGTTCCAACTAGTAAGCTGCGCCAGATTGAGCACTACGTGTATCGCCATGATAGTTCCAACTAGTAAGCTGCGCCAGATTGAGCACTACGTGTATCGCCATGATAGTTCCAACTAGTAAGCTGCGCCAGATTGAGCAACTATTTCTGTAAATTATTCATCTTCAGTAGACCTTAATATTTTATTCATTCCAAATTTTCTACTATTAAACAAACAACATTTTTTTAAAAACTTAGTTTGTTACGCTTATTATTTTTTAGACGGATATTTAAGTATTCCTACTCGATCCACCGATCTATATTCTTAATATTATAGAAAGTTAAATTACCTTTAATTCACCATGAATGTTATGGCTGTGCCTGGTCCATCATGTTCTGAAACGCCAGCAAACTAAACTTATTTTGGATTTTTTAAATGTTGAAAACTCGTTTTATATAATTTCAGCAAGAAAGTTAGTAGTTTCAGAAGAATTCTCACTCCTGAAGATGTTAATGTAATCACGTAATTGCAGTGATTGGAATCAAAGCAATTTGAACTGAAGACGGATTCAAAAAATAATAAACCCTTTTATAATAGGATATTTATTGTTTTAATTGCAAGATCACAAACGTCGTTTATAAAGAGGGCATAAGAAATGTTAGACAATAGAAAACTTGCATTCTTAGATTGAGATGCCGACACAACTTTGGGCGTATTTTAATGATAATCCAAAATGAGTGTAGGATGAGTGTGAATGTAGTATGGTTACTAGCTGAGTTCGACTGTTCCTCAGATAGGGCCACTTATTTAATATCCCAATAGCCGGGGCAACTAAGGGACGTACGGCTTTACTTGGAATCCGAACCACGTAGTGTTGGTCTGATTTTTCAGCAAATTGACAAGCCTGATAATCAGTTCCCTCCTCTACCTAACCGGACACTGATTACCTCCCAACATGGACACCCCAAACTTCTCTAGTAGTGTCCACGTCGATGATAACCATTGAGCGGACGCCATGTATAAAATTATGTCCAATTAAGAGGACCGAGTATAAAATACTTTGTTCCCAAGTATCTGTAGGTGCCAAATGCCACTGTAGGTGGGTGGGAGGTTAAATACCACTGTACGTACGTGTGAGTGGGATGGTATATGCCACTGTAGGTGGGTGGAAGGTTAAATACCAATACCACTGTACGTACGTGTGGGTGGGATGGTATATGCCACTGTAGGTGGGTGGGAGGTTAAATACCACCGTACGTAAGGGTGGAGGGTTGTCATTACTGGATATCGTCATCAATTCAGCTAGTTTCATGAATTAATGAAACTAAAATTATTGAAACTACAATTGTTTGGCTACAGCACTACGCTAGTAGTGCATTCTTCATGTTATCCATATTCTCCAGAGGGAACACGATAAACATCGAGCATGAGGCCTCAGGATGTCTCTGCAGCGCGAGATGAAGAGCTTTCCGTAAGAACAGAAGGGATAAAACCACACGCAGCAATAATCCCTTGGAATCTTCAGATATTTACATTCTCCGAGAAGTATTGTCGGTAATCACGTGCGTAGTGGAGAGTTGGTGGACTAGGAATAGATTTATGTCGTTAAGGTGGACAGTAACGATGCATTTTGACTCGGCGTGACTGCATTGCAGCGGTGGCATTTGAGTACGTGACTAAATCACAATCGAATGTCTGTCTCGGTCCAGTGACAGTGAGATGGCGGAGTCTGGTTTTCTGTGTTGTACAGGAGATTTTAGTCTTCGTGCATGTACTTTCAGTCCCTATTTTCACTGTCGGTTGGGCTGTAAATGGGTAGACAGCAGAGTTAATAGAGTTTGTCTCTATCTTACTCAAGTCGGTTAAGTGACTTTAAGGCGGTTTATAACAGGTATGGAAATGTTCCATAAAGATAAGCAACCGTTTTAAAGCTGATTCATAAACTAGTATCAGTCCATCAATAAACACTTTTCTTGCATCAGTCGTTCTACTTCCAGTTCTCGCCATATAGGGAGAGGTAGATCGATCAGTCCAAAACATTGCTATTGTTGTAAGCTCCACTCTCATGCCTGTGATTAACGTATGCTACTATGAGTGATGAACTAGATTTTTACTAAAACAAGACGTCCAACTTATTGAATTGACTATTTAATAGGCAGTTGAAATATGATAATAAACCCAAGAGGGAGACTGATGTAACTAATTACCGTCCCAGATATATTTTTCCAAGTTGTTGTTTTAATTTTAATAAATTTGTTTTGTTATTTGCATTATATATTTATTTATATATATAAAGTATCATGTACCATAATCCATGTTAAAGCCCTAACAGTGTATGTACTATGAGTGGTTTGAAAGTTATTTGTTGGCATTGTATTGTTCATGATTGGTAAAAGTTGACCAATTACGGTATTTGTTAGACTCTTGTTACTTTCATAAATGATAAATACAAAATATTTTGAACAAACTTGTTTGGTCGTTATTGAATGTAATGGAAAATATACACTTCTTAGTTGGAAACAACGAATTATTGTCGCTTATGCGTAACTCAGATCTGCCCTTCGAGCAAAGTTTTGGGTTCGAGCGAATCCCTGATATCCGAGGAACCCCACTAAAGTGCAGAGACAAAAAACAAACCTTCTTTGATTTTTGCAATCGATTCAGTTAAATTCTAAGAAAATTGCTTATTCCAATCCTATAAACGTCCGATCGTATGGAATTAGGAGGTTCTTAATTATTGAGAAATGAAGATCAATATCAAAGAATTTAAACACAATTCTATGATAATCCTTTTTCTTTAGGTTGGCCACATGAGTCGAAATATTGATAATCCACTAATAATTTTAATGATAATTAATATGATAAGCAGTAAAAGATTCGAGTTAGATGTAGACTGATACTCCTGCTGGCGTTGCAGTTGAGCAACAGCACAGAGAAAATGATGCAGATGTCTCTTTCTCATGGCCACAGAGAACGCCTTACTTGTAAGTATATTATAACTTATGTACAACTTAGTACATCTGTAGTAATAATTACTACCTTAGTCCTTGAGGATTTGGGGGAAATAAAGGAGGGACTGACAAGGTCATCGCATGGAGAAATAAGTACTCGACACACATTCAGCGCACTATCAGACGCAACCTCTGTCTACTTCTTTTCTGTGACAGCAGAGAGGCATGCAGAGTCTCTATTAACAATATAAATCTGTTTATATAGCAAGGTAACTAAATTTTAGAAGCACCATTGTTCTGTGCATGTAAATATGCTTTAATGAGGGGCCGAGAAAAACACATGTATGAAACAAGAGGTAGAGATAACAATGAAGGTAGAGACATTTGTACGATTTGGGCTTACAAGTTTGTGTTTTTTTTACATTTTCAACAGAAAATTGTGCATACTCACCCAAAGTGTTAAGTGCATTAGAACATACTTAAGAATCATCTGAGTTCTTAAATGTTTACAGTTTCGATGAGAGTGAATCAGTTTTTGACTGTGAGGGGCGTCAGAGGGAGTCATTATTCAACTCCAGTGCTGAAAGTAGGTGTAATTAGAACCATGACCATTAGCGGAAAAATGACCAAAAGCACAAGATTGTGAATTGCTACAAAAATCTAGAAATGAATAGCCTTCTAACGATATCTTGAACATGAAGAATGGTTTGGCAACAATTTAGAAGCTTAGAGCTTCACGAAAATTTAGAAAATTAGTTCTGAGTGAGTTAGTTGCAGAATGAAAGTCTCACAAGCCATATCATGAACAACGTGGATGCAGAAAGTGTTCTTGCTCAATGGTTCATATGTTTTATTTGTGAAGAAAAATCCTTGTTTATGCGAATGGACTGTATTTCCTATGATAGCGAAGTGAATGTTCCAGGAAGGTGGGAGACAGCTGCGGTCGTAACCGATATCGGTGCTCAGTAGGGCATCTAGGGGGCTGGCAGATCCGATCGGACAGATAGCGTACAGAAGCCTGCGGTGGCCGTCGCTTAGCGACCTAATACAGCACGTGGCTGCGACACTTGGGCGGCGACAGCACTCGCAGATACTTGCCTCCATGACGCAACGAACACAAGGCTCCAATACTGCATTCCAGTAGGTTATCCATTGAGTATGGGATTTTATGGGGCCCTCAATTGTTGGCCATGAAGCTGGCCCAACAAATGTTGTACGAGAGTAAGGGATTAGGCTATTACAAATTGTTGACTGGTAGGGTATCTATGACTGGGGACCGAAAAAAGTTGAGTGCGAGAATAGTTGAGTGGGCCATCAACTGTAGTTGAGAAGAAGATGGGCTCCCAACTTTTGTGTGTATATAGTGTAGTGGTCCGTCAATAGTTGACTAGTAGGACGTAAAGGTTTGCCACCAACTGTTGTTTGCATAGAGCAAGTTTCCTTCCAGAATTACTGCCAGTGCCAATCATTTTGCTCAGCAGTATCAAATTAATAAAATCACTTATCAAGGGAAAGTACAGTTTTTACACTTGAACTGAATGTGGTATAGGTCTATATTCTGACCAAAACTTCGATTTCGCCCATATTTTTATTGTATACTTGTAACAGGTTTGGTTGTAGAATAAATACATGTTTCTTTTCGTTTTCAGAGAATCATTTACTTGTTTTTGAAGTACTTGTTTTTACAAAACAGTAATATTGTAGTTCCATTTTGCAATGTTAGTATTTTTTATTTTTTTATTTCACTTTTTTAATCAAGTACAGGTGACTTAATCTACCCACTCTAAATATAAAGCTCCGCATGACATTTGGCTGATCCACTGCCAGAGCTATAGAATTGTCAAATATCCTTCACAAAATTGCTTTCAATAATAAAGTGTTGGTAAAAGGTTTTAGAAAACATTGGATAAGTAGAGATCCTAGAACATTGCATAACACATTTGTCTTTTAACATTTAAAAACTGAAGTTCAGCCACGTACAGAATATGAATTAAAATTTACATTTGTGCGTGCATCGAAGGGTACTAAGAACAAACTATTCAACCCCTGAACAGAGGAACTTGCTACTGTTGCATCAGCAAGTAGTAGATGGCCTACAGCATCGATGATGATGTTAGGTACGGCTGTATATCGCTGTAGTAACGTCGTTCCGAGTCACGACTCCGTTCACCCAGTAGCATTCTTCGTAAGTATGCACATAAATTTTATGCCTGCTTATTTAAAACAATTATTTTTTAGTCCTAGTACACTGAATAACTCATTATTCAGCTAAAATGTCATTTGAACCATCAATCTTATATTTTCCTTGCAGAACGAAGACTGTTTTGAACAGTTGAATATTAAAAATGACGACAAAAAAGCAAGACACAGCCAACTCTCGTGGTTATGGCACTACTGTTGAGCCGTATATGGTGTCGCAAAAACAAACCCTATGTAATGTAGGCGTGCTCATTGCTTCCGCGTGCCTTCGCTCAGTAATTGACGTGGCTGAGCTTGATGGACGTCGGGCCAAGCCGGTGAATGTCCTGTCGATAGGAATTAATGTCACTGTCCCATACTCTATGAGGTTGGTTTGATCAATTAAGAAAAAACTATCCTCGTTCGTTAAATTTGTTAACTAGATGATCAATGTGACGTGACAAAATATTATTTTAATCACTTTGTAATTTAATTTTAAATATTTAGTAACTGGTATGGTAAATTCATTTGATGTCAAAGATCCTGGTGTTTAACCTCTTTCAAAGGTTGTCAAGTGGTGTATCCATGAGAAGGTTTCGTCAACTGTCAATTCTAAAAATGTAGAGTGTGATTACATGTCATCTTCCTCCAACACAGCTTCAATCTGACCTCTTCTCCAACTATATGCCAGTTGCTTGGTCTTGGTCATGTTGACTAGTAGGTAATTTATGTGGCAGTACTGGTAAGCCATTTTAAATGCTGAATATGAGCCAATAGATAGTTCTTCCATAGAGTTTTCAGCAGGTTAAAGTGTTGTCTGTTTCTGGAAACACTTCAACAACTGCAATAATTGTTCACTTTTAGCAGGGCATTACTTCCTCAGTTTACGGCTTTATTACTTTAAACAGAATATATGTTACTATATGAATTAAAATATTTTATTATTTAAAAAGAGAAAGGCAGGAGACTTGTATTCTTTCACACTCTCTTTGAGATCAAATCCTATTAAAATTGTGATTAATTTTTTAAGGAAACGTTTCACCACATGTTTTAATTACCGAGGAAAAAAGGTTAACACCAAATACAGATCACCTGATCAAGTAAAAGTAGTGTGTGCTACACTCTCAAGGTGAAATGTAGACCTACAATAAATCAAAACATATACAGTACTGTTGTGACAACTTCAATCTGATTATGGCATGTGAAACTACATTAAACCACACAGTCATATGTTTTTTGTAAACAATTCAGATTCTCCATTTCAATAACATGGGATCTTTAAGAGCCCGTGGGGCGGGACCCTGTAGATGGATCTGCATCAAACTTCACAGAAACCATCTCGGGAGTATACAGGACAACATCCTAAAGTTTCATGGCGATCGGTTGGATGGTTTGGCAGCGCATAAACTTCAAACATATATATATATATATATATACATATACAAACATCCTCTTTTATAAATATAACTAGCTGTACCCGCCCGCTTCGCCGGTAATAATATTGAGTTTGATTTAGAACCTAATAGCTGAAAGAATTCGAGCATTTTTGCTTCTTCTACCAATATTAGATTTTTTAGGAGGCATGTCATAAAAAATAAACTGCAAAACAAATAATTATTTATTTTTTATTTTCACGTTTCACCACATGTTTTAATTACCGAGGAAAATAGGTTAACACCAAATACAGATCACCTGATCAAGTAAAAGTAGTGTGTGCTACACTCTAAGGTGAAATGTAGAACTACAATAAATCAAAACATATACAGTACTGTTGTTGTGAGAACTTCAATCTGCTTATGGCATGTGAAACTACATTAAACCACAGAGTCATATGTTTTTTGTAAACAATTCAGATTCTCCATTTGAATAACATGGGATCTTTAGGATCCCGTGGGGCGGGACCCTGTGGACGGATCTGCATCAAACTTCACAGAAACCATCTCGGGAGTATACAGGACAACATCCTAAAGTTTCATGGCGATCGGTTGGATGGTTTGGCAGCGCATAGACTTCAAACATATATATATATATATAGATAAGTAAATAACCCATAGTGTGGTGACTTATATCTTGACCATATGTCCATTCTTCAAGGAAAGTGCATGGTTAGGGCTGTTTGGTCAACAACATTTTAGATTTTTTTCGATTTCAATTACTTTACATCAGCTATTAAACGCCTCCCAAGTAGTTCTTTCATTAAAACTATGTTTATAGTTATAAATAAATCACCTCAAAGATGTGAGTTTGGGCTTTCTTGGTACATACAGAATTAAGAAACTATTTTCCCGATTATTCCCAAATTTTAAAAAAAGACCTTCACAGGACTGGTCTTGTTCACCAGTTATTTTAAATTATGTAATTTAACTGCAAATTTGTAAATTTGATTTTAAATGTTTGCTCTTATTTTATAACAATGAGAAATACAATGTCGTCTTTCGCATCTTATGATTTTAATATCACACAATTTACAAAATTAATTAACTTTATATACTTAACTTTTGATTGTACTTTTACTCACGTGTTATATTTAAATCTAATCGCTACGCACACATACAGCGAGACATAGCACCCGCTCAGCAAGACATAGCACCTGCACCCGCAGGATCAAGCTTCAACAACGTCCTTAAATTATATAGACAGGAATGGGGAGGGGTCGAGTATCAGTGTATGAGTAGATCGCAGTCAGACGTACAGTCAGCACTTCGAGCGGAATTCAGTTGTCCCTATTGCCGGCCGAACCGCCTTAAAACGTTAACATTAATTTAATGCGATTCATGTTTGAATACGCAATTAAAGTAGATGCCTTGAAAAGCAAATTTAGTGTTAAATATTAAACACAATTTTGATGACCTACTGAATTCCCTACACATACCATACTTAAGAGTTCTATAGCATACCATTGGTTTAGAGAGTAATCTCATGATTTAGACTGATTAATATATCTAATGTTATTGATTAATTCAGGCTGCTGTGTACAAGAACAAAATTGGTCCAAGCATAGATCCTTGAGGAACAACTAAAACCACATTCGCCACACAAGGAGTATTTGGAAATTGTACCATTATAAGTATGTGCAAGAATTATAAATGAACATTATAAAATAATCTATGCAATTAAAAATGTTAAAGCTACCATTTTAATAAACAATGAACTGTAGTCTACTTGTTCCATAGTATCTAAATATTGATAATCATTCACAGAGTCTTTATCATACATTCAATGGTATAGATAAAAATATTATAGTTGCGTTTATTATTCATTACTGTAAGAAGAATGAAGAAAGTGCCTAGTTTCTATTTAAGTGGTTTGGCAGCGTTATTCATTAAAACACAACTTCATAAACTAAATCTTCTTTTGCAGTTTGATCCCAAATATAGTCAAAACTAGTTTTGAAAGTTATCAGCTTATAATCAGCTGTTCTTTGTCATATGGGGGTTAAGAAGACTACATTCACTCATTTAGATTCACTACAAAATATATATTTGCCCATATCTTGATGATCGGTATCTTAAGAATAAATAAATACCTTTTGAGAGTAAAGACTATGTTTGTAGCACCGTATGGAAAAAATCACTCATTCAAACATTACCATATGCTTGATAGAAATAAATGTCAATGTCTTGCTGTTTAGTAGTGGGGATAGCTGTGTGAGATTTAACTTGGAAACAAGCGATAAGAGATATTCATTTATGTGCCATATAAATCATTCAAGACCTATTTCTTCAAATGTTTAAAAAAATTGTTAATCATGGGGGAGAAAAATTTCTTTAGTGATGTAAAATCTCCAACATAAGATGGCTGTTACTATAAACTTCAATGACTATTTAACAATCCATTTGTGAAAGATACGTAAAAGTCATACCTGTTTGGAAAAGATAGTTCTGGGAAAACTTACGTCTTGTGAGGTTAAAAACTGCACTAATGTAATAACAAGAAATGGGGATAAATAAAGAAACATAAAACTTTATTAGAAATATATTTATTCATCTAATTATGAAGAGCATTTTAAAATTACGTCAATAATTCTTTATGAAATGCCCAAATGTTTAGCAGTCAAACATATTTTTAAAATGCTTCCTTCAATTAATTTCTTCACAATAAAATTTACTATACATCTTTAACAAGCTTTATCTAATTCATAAACTTAACCTAGTGTTATGTACAATTATAACAATATAAATGGCTGTACAATATACATAGACTCACAATTAGTTGCATTTTCTATTATACTATATATAAGTCAATATGACTAGGATATAAAGTTAGCTAAATAATTAGCAATCGTCATTTCCAACCTATAAATGCTTAATATCAGTCTCTTAAAACTAAATATTAACATATTTGTAACATTTTGGCACCTATCCATAGCAATAGCCATGGACACTTAACGACTTATGGCTCTCAAATATCTGTTGAGTGCATGTCATGTTTATTGCTGTAAAGTTTTAACAATTAGAATCTACTGATATAAAATATTGGTTTCATTATTACGAGTATATAGTTCAGTAGATGTTGGCCAAATCATAGAATTTCATATTCATTGTTGATTAAATCTAACCTAACCTATTAGTTGAAAAAACAATTTCTTCAAAATTTAAGAGGATAAGCAATGAGATAAGGCAAGACTTGTGATTACTGCATTTCATATACCCAAGGAAATCATGAACTATTCAAACAACACTATATGACTTGTTTTTTCTGATACAGTATTTTATATTAGCAGTCATTTAATGTGTGATTAATAGTTAGGAATATCAAATGTTTTTATTTGAAAAAAATACTTACATGGTGTGAATATGGCATTTGTATAACGACTAGTAAATAGTATTAAATGGATTCCGTGAACAATGGCTACTTGATACAAGTGGCATCAGTATGTATTGTATAACATTGTGATACTTACGCTTTAAAATGTGATGCGTATCGTGATTGCTAGTTAAACTTTTGAGTGCCTCTGAATGAACGCTTCAAATACTCTGATTTTTCAAGTGTGATATTGCACATGATAGACACTAATTTTGATATAAATCTTAAAATAGTATTAATCAATTAATTATGCCTTAAGGCTGTAAACAAGATTTTTTCTTACAAGTTTTTAAATTAAAAGAAATTCAATTTTTCATCGTGCTGCAAATGATTTCTTCTCTATGCAACTATTTCATAATTATTTCAATGATTTAAGAATCCATAAAATGATGGATTGATTCCGTTATATATGTTTCTAGTGTCAGTTGTTAAAAATTGTACTGTCATATATCTATTGACACATAATGTAAACTAAAATATTAATTTTTTAATAATTTCCCCTATTACATATTAAATTTATTTCTTATTTGTTTAATCTTACTAATTTGGTAAGTTACCATAAATAAAAACAACTTATCTAGAGACAAAAAACTGATCATTTCATTTTACAAACAGAACAATAAATATTAAAAAAAAATTATTTTAAAGAGTATCAAACAAAAAAATTAAGTGTAAAAATTATTTAGATATAATTATTAAAATTGTAATTACATTTTCAAATAAATTACACATCACTGATAAATTATTGTTCTCATATTTTTATCCTATTAACAAAGTTTAAAAAAATACAATTAATTTTGTTGCTTTACACTTTGTGATGACAATTAACAACATTTATAGCAGTTATTTCTTTTAAACTCAAAATTTTATACGATATTCGGACAAAATTTGCTTACTAACCATAAAGTAAATGTCACATAATAGGTATTTTTATGCTCACTGTGTATTTATGCAGAACATAATCAGAAAGAAAAAAATATTACAAATTATAGATTTAGACAAATTATTTTTAAATATCTTGGCTAAACGTCTCTAATTTTGCAGCAGCCACTCTGTTAAAACCCTTATTACGCAAGGGGTTAGTAAATAGTGTCAACTAATCACAATGTAGATCTATTTTATAGGCTAAAA
This sequence comes from Stictocephala bisonia, assembly GCA_035578905.1. Classification (NCBI taxonomy): domain Eukaryota; kingdom Metazoa; phylum Arthropoda; class Insecta; order Hemiptera; family Membracidae; genus Stictocephala; species Stictocephala bisonia. The sequence goes on along the minus strand of JAQJVL010000406.1, from coordinate 570,565 downwards.
TTGTATGTAAACTGTCAAGATAGAGAACAGACGTACTTAAAGCTAGGGCTAATTATTTCTTACAAAATGTAATTCTTGTTTTGTATATTACCACAGAAGATCCAGTCAGACTATTCCAAAACTTGATTTTATTCAATATGATTATGGTTCTTAGGCCACTTAGTAAGAGGTATAATTTTTTTCTTCAAATGGTGAATACTATTTTGCAGCTACAGATAAGCTACGTTCTTTACAAATCAGATAGAATTTTAACTATTAACACATTCAGTGCTAAAGTCATATTATCGTTTTCACCATATGTGACTGCATACTTAGGTAAAAAAAACTTTCAATGACTGTCAAACGTATTCTGCGTATATGGAAAGCTCAAAATAATTAATTGTTATATATGGTCGCCTAGTCAGACATCAGTCCATGGTGAACAACTTTGCCAAAAATTAATGTCCAAGATTTTTTACAGCACTCTAGTTTAGTATTACTCTAGTTAGTTATATAAGTAAGTAAAACACGTGAAAAAAGGTTAAAAACAACAATTATTAGGTCCATTTCTAACATATTTTCTCAATTAGTCTAATCAGAGATAAATTTTCAAAACATGCTACAGAACACAATTTAGGTTGCCCTGGTTGATCTTAGAACAGAAATACAGTCTTTTTAATGTTTCCTTCTTCGTAGTACACTCTACCTCATTTTTGCTTAACCCTTTCGATGCCGGGCATATTTTCCCTTGGTATGCGAGAAATGCCGGGGGTATTTTTAGTGAATATGCATAGTTTACGTTATTTTGTTCTAACTTTGTTATTTTTCAATATATTTTCATAATTATTTTTTGGTTTTTCTTGTTTTGAAATGCTCTTTTTACTACTTATATATTTTCTTAAATAAAATATTGGTTTTAATTTGTAAAATCAACTTTTTTTAAAATTAAAAATTTTTTTTTTAATTTTTCAATTTTGAAACTTTTTAGTCCATACAACAAAAATACTAGGGCTATAAAAGTGACTTTATTTAAAAGAACATTTAATTACTAACATGCATACCAAATTTCAAAGTTTTACCTTGAAAATCTCAGGATTTATCGTAATTTTTTTCGACAGTACAAAATCACATATTTGTCACAATTGAGCGATTATTTCAAGTGTGACAAATATATTTCAACAAACGCATATTTAAAAGATGTTTAAAACACTTTTTCTGAGTACTATAATCAATTCTCAACAGATTGGTACCGTATATGTGGCATATTAACAATGCCTCATAGAAAAAAAGAAATTACGAGCAGTCCGAAATATCGGACCGCGGCATTTTTAGCGTAACTACCGCTGTCCGATATATCGGACAGCGGCATCAAAAGGGTTAATTTTATTTCTATTTTCTCGAAACACAAATTATAAACAGTAATAGAAACACAAACAATTACTGTAACCAGAAACTGAAAACAATGTCCTACTTGTAGGACATCGTAGAAGTGCAGAGCCTACTGGAAAGCGAATCTGGCAAAGGCTGGGCGAAGACTGATTAAATAATGTGAGTGAGACAGTATGGCCAATTAGACAGCCATTAACCTCCAGAGGTAACAACCACTTTTGGCTGACTAGATACCCAAGCAGCCACTAGCGGTAGGGTGGCATGACCAACTTTACGGCACAAGAGGTTTGCCTCTACATGGGTCACTAGCAAGCACCAGGAGACCTGGGAGGCAACGCCAGGTAACAGGCAAGCAAAGGAGGTCCTGTTAGGGCCATCGTACTCCAACACGGATGAAGCTCTTTCTCTTGCAATATCAAAACTCCTAAGGGTGGTTGGTTTTTGATTTGAAAACTGGACACTATATGTTTCGGGCACACATGAACAAAATGGGGTTCCCAACCCCCATTCTCTTGTGTAGGAAATGTGACTGCCCGGCTCTAACTAGGAAGCGGGCTCTCACCTTGGGCGGCATTTTAGAACGTGGCCAAGGTGTAGCACAGCAAAACCTCATCAAGGCAACCTCAAGATTCTCTAAGTATCTTGGATTGGATGAGGTTTGAAGTCCTGTAAAGGAGGGAGGTTTGAAGCCTGGCCCTCCAAATTGTGAAAAAAAAAAAACTACGGCAACAAAGCACTGAATGTGTTAACCATAATATTTTCCACTAAATTCCTTAACAATTTGATTTTGCTGAGATCAACATTTAACTATTTAATACTGCAGATACAGAAAGTATATTATGCCAAAAACAATTTAAGAAAATACTATGTAACAATTAGACTAATTTCATTACAAAACTGCTGGTTCGTATTGTTATAATTAACTAAACATTTTGCATGTCAGTAGTTTGATTATTGCTTTTAGTCACAAAGATTTGAATTTTCCCCTGGATTTGTTTCATGCAAGCAGCGGAGAAAAACAAATATCAATTTGTAAATAATGTTTTCGACTCAAAGAAATTTGAATTACAGAACTAAGACTCATATTATATATATTTGCTATAACTCACAGTTTTCTTCAAATAGCACTTGTCTGTTACATTGTAATAGAATATAAAGCTACAAATATTTTGAAAGTTTATAACAGAGCAGCATGTTACTAAAATTGGATAAATTCTTACTTTTATGTAACACACCCACATACGTCTGTTTGTAAAAAAGATTATTAGCTTACTAAAATTCTACTTGAGCAATATCTTTATAATTTTTGAGCTTTTAGTACATAGTTCTAAGAAAAGTTCTCCTAGCACATTTACTAATGGTATGTACAAATGAGTATTGTATTTCTTTGTAAGGATTAAATTTACAATTAATGTCACAATATACTTATAAATACAGTTACTACAATGTACAAACTGTTATTGCGTCAACACAAAATCATTTGTATTAAGTACTTTTTGAGCATCACCATTAAGTAATACACAATCGTGTCTTGTATTAATTCACTGTAACGTGAAAATATTCTTTTGTCCAGCATGTAGATACGTAAATTACCTACATTCACTATAATTCGGTGGTTGTTTCGATGGGTGATCTGTCAATAAGGTAGTTGAAGCCCAGATGAGAGTAATCTTTCTTTTCTCGAAAGGTAACGTTCTCATTGGTCGAACTGTTTAGACCCCTTTCATCGTCTGACCTGTTAACAATTCGGACTATGAAAAACTAAAAGGCTGCCTAGTTTAGTTTTGAAAAATTTCAATTTACAAAAGAATTTCCAAGTCATAATGCCGTTTTCTTTTCTCATATCAATCATGGTGGGTACAAAACAACACAATTGACAAATGAAGTAAGTTTATTGTTCATTAAGGGATTAAATTAGTAAATTTTAGTAAAATCCATTTCAACAGATTTCATTATCGTTTGTTTATTCAAAATTACTACCTGAGAACCTAAAAAACCTGTATTTTTCATCTAACCTGGTGCGAAATAGCTTATTTAGATACTATCGTAAATAGAGGTATGTGAATGAAAATATCAATTCAACTCGATACAATGCACAACAATTGAAAATCATGATACTTACAATATCAGAGTCGACATGTCAGAATCATTTGGAAGTGCTAAACTGATAAGAATAAATGTTTGTAATCCATGATATTTATTGGGGAATCTTTTCAAACTAATCCTTGAATGTTTTAAACAAAATATGTCACAATGAAATAGTTGTATAATGATTATTATCGAGTTTTTTTTTCACTCCGTTGTAAGATTTTGATAGGGACCAGTGCTTAGTGCGATCAGAAACACAAACCTGATTGAACCGCAAAAATGAAACAGGATATCTAATTCTTTGATACGAGGAATAAAATTCACACTAATATAGTCCACTAAGCAATGACTATGGGTACTGTGATAAATGTGTGGCAGACCACGAATTATTGGAATATTCTCATACAGACAATGTATCTATTTCAATAGTCGGCAATTCCATTATTGGATACGTATTAAATAAAAAATAATATGAATTTTTACGTCTTTAATTGGGATATTGAAATAAACCATGTTCCTTTAATAAGTTTTATTAATGAATACCATTTACAGGAAGTACCTTCCTTGTATGACCCTTCTTATTACTTCCTGTTTGTTAATAAACACCTAACTTCTACATATCAAAGTTTAGTTAAACTGAGCAGTATTGAAAAACAAATTCTACTAAATTCCAATATTAAATACAAAAAAAAATTATGTATTGAATTAAAATAATGGTCCGAGGTGGTTTTTATTCTTGGATATAAATTTCAGCAATCACTCAAATAGTTATTAACACTTAACTGTAAAAAATGTAAAGTCTTTGATCAAAATGTTATTTGTTTAAAAGTATAATTACTCCTTATCCATAAATCAGTAAAGCAAGAGCAATAAATTTCATTCTCATAGTAATTTCCTTGTATGGCCCATTTTATCACTTCCTCTCTGCTAATCAGTACCTAGCTTCTACATTTCATAGTTTAGAGCGTGGGGCCACGTAGTTACGCTCCACAAACAACACCAAAAACCGGGATTTTTATTTCAGTGTTTCGGTCTGTGACACTTAAAGTGTCATTTAATAACTGTACACTGTTTTAGTGGACCATAGGTTAGTTTTTGTAAAATAAATAATATTTTATGATTTTTTTTTGTACTGGTAAATATGTGAAACGTTATGTTTATTATTTATACGTTAAAATTAAAAAAACTCAACTTATGGACCACTATATTGGACCTTTAATAATCATAAAATTTTGTATCTCATTTTTTATCCATGTAAGTGGCATTTTTACATTGTATACATACATTGTTAAGGGACAACGGTCCAAACCTCTCAAGCAAATTTCTAAGCAGACTTCCTGGTATTTGTCCCTCTGCATATTGACATGCAAACCACTTAGCTAGCAAGAGACGTAGTTATAACTGGTGTTCATTACAACTCGTTATAATACGAGGCGTGTTTTTGAAGTAAATACCATTTTAGAATTCCGCCGCTGTAACGCTGCGGTCAGCATTCAGCGCATGCGTGCTGGGTACTACTGTCTGTTGGCAAGCCACAGCCACCATTACGAACCCATTCGACTGGGTATTTAATACAGTCGAATAGGTTCGTAACGGTGGCTGTGGCTTGCCAACAGACAGTAGTACTCAGCACGCATGTGCTGAACGCCGACCGCAACGCTACAGCAGCGGGACTCCAAAACGGTACCTACTTTAAAAACACGCCTCGTAATAAACACAAATCATACCGTTGAAATAGTACAGGATGTTTTAGCCCTCTAACGGTAAAATTGCATAACTACTACAGGGCTGTCGATTTCCCAGTGATGACTTGGCGGTTTGAGAAACGGCCACCGTAAGAGATAAACTGACAACAGTTCTGTTACAAGTTGCACAGGACACAGTGAACAGAATTAAGTAAAAAGTTCAAAGCAATTTTAAAATACAATTGACACTTACTTGTCATAAACAGGATTCAATATTCCTGGATGGTGTATGTTGTTGTTATTTACATTGTCGTGGCGTCCTACCAGACTGGACGCACGAGTTGTTGTTGCAGCATCAGAGCTGACAGGACTTTGCTGACCTGTTCAAAGTAAATTATCATAATTATACTTAGTTTTATGAGTATTTGTAATCATAAACTGTCACAATTGTACAAATTAGGATGACCATATGTTGTCATATCAAAATATCTAGAAATATAAGCTCTCTTTTGCATAAATCCGAACGGTATTAGAGTTACCAACTACTGAGTTTGAAGAGAAGCAGGTGTGTAGAACGTTTTATAACTGCGTGTTTTATCTACTCATATGAAGAGAAATATCCAGATTCATTTCAAATAAAAGTCAATATATGGATTGTTTGAACAGATGAGTGTTCTTAAATTAGTCTTGCAGTAAGTTAAGTGAGCACTCATCAAGAGTTGGAAAGTATAGTTTAAGGAATGTCAACGAAGAATATACATAAATTTCATTGTGGCCCATGTACTCTTATTATTAACGTCATAAATTAAAGTCATAGTTGTAAATATATAAAAAAAAATACTAAAGCAATAATATTAAATTTTACATTATAACAATTTAATAGAGATTTCAAAATTACAGGACACCGTCTGGTAGCAATTCGGACCCACTCATTGGTAACTATGCACATGTAGGTTCATTTTACTGTAATTTTTTTTGGAATTATATTTTAACATTCATACTAAGCTAAAGTCTATTTTGTTTATATTTCTTCAATTCCTGTTATTAATATTCAACTGTGTTATCCTGTAATTAACATTGTAGGGGACAAAAATTATGTTCTTATTCTGATAAGTAAAGAACTTGGTGGATCACCAAATCTCCCATCGGTGAAGAAATTAGTAAAGGCACATTTCTTATGTGAAAGCCTGTCCATATATGGAACTCAAAATCTAGCCCAGGGGTTCCCAAACTTTTTTGTACCGAGCTCCTTCCCCTTACACAGTAAATAAATTATATGAAATAAAACAAATATTGTACTGAAAAAAAATATTTATTTCTACTTTCACATTAAATGTGATTTAACAAATTAAGTTTTAATTTACTACGTAAAAAAATACTGGTCAGAGGAAAAAAGTTACTCTGTTAGTGAGATTGATTAGTTTGTATTTTCACTGGTCTCATATCGTAGCTTCATGGCTTATTTCCAACTGGTCTCACACAGGGCCGTCCCTAGTGTTGACGGCACCTGGAGCAAGAGAGGTCTTAGCGCCCTACTCCTTCCTGGTACCAAAAACGTTCATAGTAGGGTAACCTGAGTTATGTCGGAATGAATTGCTGATAGTTAAAATATAAATTTGCATTAGTTGTTCTTTTCTTTTTTTTATTTTAGAAAACAGAAACTTGATTCTTTTGGTGTCTTGGTGTGGCAGTCATATCTCTCCGATAGGTCTCAAATAATCAATAAAAACAGAATCAGAAAATCTTCTTAGGGTGTGTTATACGGAAGGACAAGTTAAATACAACAAGCAAACAGGTAAAAATAATATAAACACGATAAACAGAATGGTGGCACTGGCTGGGAAAACTAGCTGCGCATGCGCATACGCTAAGTTGGCATGGAGACCTATTACACGCGGGACATGCTTGTGGGCAAGTCGCAAATATCAAACCAATTGGATGTTCATGAACATGTCCGCATCAGCATGTCTATGTCCAAAATCCCCTATATTACGCGGGAGAACTTACTCATGAGCATGCTGATGTGGACATGCTCTTGAACAAGACCTCGCGTGTAATACAAAACCTTGACTCTCAAAACCAAAAACAATCACATTCAATCGGTGGCGAAGACAAGAGTCTTTAGTACCGAGGGTGGTTCACCTTTGATACGCCAGCTGCCGACCGATGGTGGTTCAATTGCAGTCTGCAAGTAGTGTATCTATTCTTAGTTTAACCTAATGCTGGTTGCTGTCTAGACATGCTCTATGAAGAGGTTGATTGCTATTTAATTCTTCATCGGCTGTGAGAATCAGTGTTTATATTATTTTTTAAGGGCTTTTCTTTAACCACTTTATAAAATGTTTTCGCAACTTATTCACAAAAATTAAGTGCCCCTCTTGGCCGTGGCGCCCCCTTAGCCGTGGCGCCTGGGTCTCACGTCACTAAGTTTGGCAAGCCCTGATCAAGACGGTGGATTACAGTGGGATTGCTCCCTTTATTATCAGTAATTATACAAATAAAATTGACCTAAGACCTTACCTATACTGTCCCCATTTTCTTTGGTTATGTAGCTCACATTGTCTAGTGTAAATGCGTGGTTCTTTCTGCTAAAATCCAATTGTAGATCATTGTAACTATCGTTGTCATCAACAGGCACACTCATCTGAAGGACCTGTTAGGAAGGATGCATTAAATATTACGATTTTGTGGGTAAAACTAAATCATTAAGTTATAAGATAAATATAAAACTAAATCATAAACTGTATTTGTCAATACGGTTGAAACATTTCCAGTTTATGGATACGGTAGTTTAGTAAATTAAATATGTTTATACTATGTACTATTACATAAAAAAGAACTCATAAATTAAAGGTTCCTGTTAAGTTCCAGAAGTATCATAATACAAAACCAATAATCTGGACGGGATAACAACTAGAGATGTGCCAAACTGCTGTTTGAAAGAAGCAGCTTAGCTGAAATCAGTTGGCATCATTAAGCTACTTAATTAAACTGTTTATTAAAAGTAGTTTATCTCAGCTTTTAATAAACCGCTTTTAATACACATAATGAACTGCTTTTAATACTCTATACCATTGTTGACTGAAAATTGCTTAGCCAGCTTTAAACTTGCTTTTAAAATTGTAAGATCAAATAGATTAGTTACACATACATATCAAACAGTTACAACAAATCTACAAAGACAAGGCTATACAATTTCTTGGAGATAGTTTAATAAAATGTGTGTATACCTTACCATTAATAGAACATTTAATTCAAAGAATATCGTACATAATAACAGTACAAGAGAGCTGCAGAAACAACTAATAGAAAAGCGCTTATTGTTTACTGCTATTGGTCAACCTGCTTTCTGTAACTGTTGGGCAGGGATAGGAGCTGCTGAAAAGCATGTATTCTCACTCATCTGTTTAATAGCTGAGCTGCTTCAGTGTAATTAGCGAATCCCTAGTTCACATTGCCACATCGCAACAGTGCAAGAAAGCTGCAGACAGCAACTAATACAGAAAAACGCTTACTGTTCACTGCTGTTGAACAACCTGCTTTCTGTAATTGTTGAACGAGGATAACTGCTGCTGAAGAGCAGGCATTCTCACTCAACTGCTTAGTAGCTCTGCTGCTTCTAAGCTGCTTAAGCTTATTTAGCTTATTAGCAAGCTAATAACAACTCATAATAATTGTTGCCTACAGTAAAATTGTATGCAGCATAAAATACAAACACGGTTAAGCAAAATCAGCAATAATTAACTTACCTGTGTCTCATATTCCTTAAGATTTGGTTCCACAAACACTGGATCATATCTGGGCACCACATACATCCTCTGCATCCTCTCCTTGTAAGCCTTGTATCTGGAACAAAAATCAATGTTTACAGTAGTTAATGTAAAAAGAATCGATTGTCACTTGATCTTGAGTCATAGTGCTATACTAATGTGAAGGTAGTTTAACAATACCAGTTCTCAACACATGAAATCAAAGTATATATATATATACTTTGATATATATATAAAACAATGCTAATATTCAATTTTGCAAATAAGGGTTTGTAATGTTGCACGCATGTGAAAAAAGCTAATCTGGTATAATTTTAATGTAAATAATTGCGATATTTAAATAAAAAATTCATTGCAACACTTAAATAAGAATTACGTACTTTTCTATTTCTCATTTAAAATGCAATATCCAATTGATCTTAAAAAAATTGCAATTTTGTACCTAGACCAGGAGATGCAGATGTAGACAATGCCTGCAGTGCCCAGGATTAGAATGAGAGCAGCGATGATGATGAGAGCGTATGGAAACACCTCCCACTGCACGGCCACGACAGCCGTTCTTACTGGAGTGACATGGACGGGTGCATGGATGGCTGCAGCTGTGACTTTTAAGGTTGCAGCTATTTCTGAACTGATAGTGGACAAGGCTTCAGAACTCAACAGCGATCTGAATCAAACAAATATAACCCACCATTTAACTATAGTCATGCCTGCCAATTAAACTACTAGTCTAAAATTGGTGCGTTACAAAAGTAATTACAAATTTAAGACAAATTATTAAGCATTGTCCTGAGGAAATTCGGAATTCTAACAGTTGCTACTTACTAAAATGTTTTGTACATTATATTTTTGTACAGTTTTTATTGCTCTCCAAGAAGAAGTGTATTGAAGAAAATATGCAGATGAAATGCTTGTAAGAGAGTTCTTGTATAGTGCTTATTAACTGTAATTAATAATATTTGTATGTTTAAACAAAGCAAAATTCAGGAAAATGTATATGACATGAATAATTTTGAACTAAACTTATAAAAGAGAATGTCCTAACTAACTGATTCATAATCAACCATTGAAAATTGCAAATACTATTACATTTAGAAACTTTAAATTTTGTACAAAAGTTCATTTTAGACGCTGTAGGTGTACTAAGAAAGGATTGTTCAAAAAATTATCTCTAAGGGGTAGAAACAGACCTTTAAGTGTTTTAATATAAAAATAACAATGGGTTCTTTGATTCTTTGATTATTTTTAAAAAATCAACTAACAAAAAACAAAATAATAGACTCTTTTGCTCCATAAAAAACACCTAAAATATGGGTTTCTTACCTGAAATATCATTTGATCCATGAAAAGTTGTTCTAGATGACCAAAAGTTGGTTTTGTAAAATCTTGAGTATGTTTATAGTTTCTCCACAGTTAAATATGTGAACCTTTGCATGTAATTCTTGACAATTTTAAAATAAAAAACTCATATCAACTTACAGTCCACTAGACAAACTTTTATTGACCATAAACTGTTCAATGTAACTCATTATAATAATAAAAACGAACAGTAAAGTTGAAATAGAACAGCTTTTTTGGCCCAATGGTGGTAAAATTGCCTGTCCAGTAGGGTTGTCAACTTCACAACGGTGACATAGTGGTTTGGGAAACGGCCACCGTAAAATAATAATTGTTGTCATGTTCATTTTTAAAGGTTTTTATGTCATGTTTATTTCATGAAGTGAAATATGGGCTGCTTGTATGTAATTCAATAATTTCAAATCATAAACACATCAAAAATAAAACTGTAGTAGGAATTTTTGTACTACAAAACTATCACTCAAGAAATTGAATCACACTCGTTACCTTTTAATTTTAGTGCTGTTTCGTAGCAGTATTTGTTCAGTCTCTGGATCTACAGCATAGAACCACAGGTCTGTTGAGGCCTGGTCAGTCTCCAAAGTGAGATTATCCCTGGTCCACTGGCGTGCTGCCACACGTTCCACACCCACAATAAGGCCTGCCTGTTGCTGAAGAAGACCCACTACTGACCCCTCCTGACCTTGCAATTCGCCTGCTGCACGTCCTTCCAACACCAACACCAGTCGACTCTGTTCCTCTATCAGGTTTACCTAAAAATCATCTGGTGTTAGTTCTGAAGGAAATGTCTTAGCAAATGTTAGGTAAAATTGAATGGCATTCTGTAAAAAATATCTGTTGTCAATTATAAGCTTATATATAACTTGATTCATTTTTCAATAGGAAAGGAATATGCATAAAGATTAGCCAAAGAAGATAAGTTCAATAAACATAAACAATGGAGACAATAAATGACGCACAATAAAATGAACAGTCTTTTAGTATGAGAGTTTTCCGTAAATTAAGGTCTCCAATGTTTTTTTTTTTTACATAGTAAACATTATTTTATTGCAAAACCAATAACGGATTCTTAAATCTTAGACATTAAGCTCTATGGACAGCACTCATATTTTATAGATCCAATAATAATTTGTAACTCATAATTTAAGTATGATAACAATTAATTAAAAATATCTTTAATCAATAAACCATCTGATTTATTATTTACTCCTTAACACGTTGCGTGCTGACGTTCCCGATGGGGAACGGCTCCACGCGCACCCCACATGCTGTACATCGGGAATGCTCTGTAATCTTCGACTAATGCTCGGTTTTATCGGCAGCATGCCATGACTGTCAGTCTTTGTTGTGCGTAGCGTGTGGGGTGAGATTTCTCGTGTTTGTTTCGCTAATTGGATGTGTGTTTTTATGGTTTTTATTTATTGTTATTAGTTATTAGTGTACATTTTATTGTGTATTGTGGTAGAGTATTTTACTATATACGTGTTTACTATTATTTTTGTGATAATAATAATGGACCAGCCTTCGTGCAGTCGAGGAAGGGTCGTGTTTGATGATGGACAACGCTCCAGTGAGTCGGAGGATACTGATGTCGACGACAGTGACCTTGACCCGCACGCCTCATATACGTCACTACCAGTTATATTTAGAAAACAAATCAAACTTTGTAATATAAAAACTATGTGTATTTAATAATCAGTGCTATTTTTATCAAAAACATAATACGTTTACACTGCAAGTCACTACCCAGGTGCTGCCGTTCCCCATAGGACACGCTACATATATGTAACTTCCGGCCATAAATACTGCCCATATGGAACTTCTGAGTGCATCCCTTGACTTTTTACGCCTAAAGGTAAGTTTTTACAAAAAAATTTTTTGAAATTTTTAGCATGCAGGTAGGTAGTTTAAATCTTACCTTGAAAATAGACAGCAATCAGTTGAGATTACTCATATAAAAGAAAACAAAATTATAAAAAAGCTATCTACATTTCAGCAAATTAAACACGGAGTACCACAAGGGTCAATCCTAGGACCCCTTCTTTTTCTATGTTATCTAAAAGGTATGCCTTCATTGCTTACTAAAGTACAAAGTGTTCCAAAAGGCCTGTTCTTATATGCTGACGACTCAAACTTAATAGTGTCAGCTAAAACAGCCAGTGAATTGGAGAGAGAAGCAAACTTAGAGTTGGCAAAATTTCAAAACTTTTTCTGCAATAACTATATGTTACTAAATCCTCGGAAAACTAAATATATTCACTTCTCTACAGTTCAAAATAAGAATCAGGTTAAACCAAATATCAATATCGGCACGGAAAAAGTTGAAAACATTGATAAAACGAAATTTCTAGGTTTGTTAATTGACAGTAGTCTCAGCTGGTGCAGTCATGTAGATCACATTATTTCAAAAATTAATTCAGGCTTGTTTGCATTGAGAAGAATGTCACTCCTATGCAGTGAACCAACATTAAAATTAATATTTCATGCTCACATACAGTCACATATAGCCTATGGCATATGTGTCTATGGTAGCACTTCTTTACAAAATTTGAACAAAATATTAATGCTGCAAAAAAAGGCAATCAGAATAATTTTAAAATTAAGAGCTACTGATTCTGTAAGGGGTCATTTCCAAAGTTTGCAAATATTAACGGTATTTGGCCTATATATTTTAAGTTGTATAATGTATGTTAGAGACCACTTCAGTGAAGTGGAAACTCACTCTGACATACACTTTTACAATACAAGGGGTAAAATGGCGATAGTTGTACCCAACCACAGGCTAGAGTTATTTAAAAAGAAAACTTCAGTAATGGGTGCGAAGTTTATAAATGCTCTACCTTATAGTATTAAAAATAAATTTGACTCTGTAAATTTTAAATCCCTGGTTAAATCATACCTTATTTCTAAATCTTTATATTCTTTGGACGAATATTTTAGTTCTTTGTAATAAGTTAATTTAGTTTATACAATAAATGTAGTGACGCTATTTAATGTACAACTCTGTACTGATACAAATAAAGATATTTTGATTTGATTTGATTTGATTTAGTAGTTTTGCATATTACGTTTAGCAGCGAACGTGTTAATCTGGTTTAATTTTAAACTAACTAACTTACCACAACTTGAGTCTGTGCAGCATTAGAATCCTGAGGTGCTGCAGGATTGTCCCTTGCCTCCACTGTGAGCCTGAGCGGCAGTTTATCGGTGGGAATGGAGTCCAGGACTCGCTTGGTCCGGATGTTGCCAGTGCTGGAGTCAATGGCAAAATAATCCACACTATTGGTCTCTTCAGGCACCAGGCGATACTCAATTTGACCATAGCCTCCACTGTCTTTGTCAATAGCCTATAACACAATAGTTGTTACTAACATACTGATTATTGGTTTATTCAGATTTGAGATGCTGACACAGCTTCTGTGTATTGACAAATATGAGTGATTACTTAAGTGTAGGTTGAGGCTGTATGGATGATCTGAGTGGTCTTGTTACTAACTGAGTTTGACATGGCTCATAAAGCACCATTTATTAACAGCCCAATAACCAGGGCAACTAAGGGGCCTGCAGCTTTACATGGAATCCGAACCACATAGTGATTTTCAACTAGTTGACAAGCCTGATACTTGTCAACTAGTTGAAGTTATTACTGACTAAGACATAAACAGCCATAAATAACCATTGTTGGCTTGGCCCGAAATTTGACTCATGACAATTAATTTTCAATTGGACCTACAACGATATGATCCATAACCAACCCACCCACTCATACACATACAGTGGTATTGACCAAACCACCCACCCATACACATACAGTGGTATTGACCCACCCACCCACCCATACACATACAGTGGTATTGACTGACACAATATCAGGACTTTGACTACCAACCAATGCAGACACCTCAGACTTCTTTAGTAGTATCCTTGATTATATACACCTACAATAGATAAACCATCTAATAGGAATATTTGTGCCTGTAATTTGGTTAGTTAGTGAGGCCCGCAACCACAGCTGGTTTAAACTGCATTACATTTACATGGAACTACGCTAGCGCTCCACAATGGACCACAAAAACAGCTGATATTTTGAGACTCAAAATTTAACATTGGATGGAAAATCTATTTGTATATAAAATCAATGGTAGTATCCACATTGATGGCAACTTGTTAGAAGTTTTTTAATTTCGAGGTAATCCAGTGATTATAGTAATATTTGTAAGTTTGAATTGGCAGTTCTTAATGGCTAAAAGCCCGCTCTTGTTTCAGATAGTTTTTCTCTAACCCCACTACTACTTGCTAAATTGATTTTCAGTCTGTTGCTTGGATTTTTAGAACTGACAAATCATGTCTAAAGCTGGTCCCACAGACTTCTGAACACTACTTGCTGTGCCTGCTTTTATTTTTAAGATTTGTAGCCTATTTTAAAGCTTTTTTTATCGTTGTATAAGAAATTACCATTTTCCACTGATGAAAAATTAAGTTTTATTTATATTTCTGAAATGTTAAGCCTTGTTTTGAATTGATTATTTTTAGAATCTCAGAAATGTTAAGTGATATACTCTATACTTAGAATATTAAAATTAATTGATTTTTTTAAATTTATTTATTCTTAAAACGCTGATCGTCAAGATATGGGTGAATATGGATTTCGAATAAGTGTGATAAGTGTAGATGAAGGAGGGTAGTCATTGTTACTATCTGATTTTGACTTAGCTCAGAAAGGAATATTTATTAATAGCCAGGGCAACTACGGGACCTACAGCTTTATGTGGAATCCGAACCACGTGTTGGTCTAATTTTCAGCTAACTAAAAAGTCTAACACTCAGTTCTCTTCCCTACACAACATCTGAACCTTGACTACGATCCAACATGGACACCCCAGACTTCTCTAGTAGTATAAACGTCGAAAGCAACCATTGAGGTGTTGCAGTGTTAAAGGTATATTACGATGCTATGAAGCTGTGCTTCTGATTTTAAAAAAATTACTTAATTTTTAAAGGTATATGTAACTATTACATTCACATATGCAATATCTTGCTTGGCATGTGTTACAAAAAATATTTATTTAAAGGGGTAATTTAGTCATATTATCATATGAATTATGAATCTACTTTGCAGTTAAATATATGTATACATTTCATTCATAAAATAATAATTATCTGATATATTATTGCACCAAATTACAAAAAGTCCTTAATTAGTATATTACGTGCTGGTACAAATACAAAATAAGTGAACGTCTCAAAACACAAATATTTTACAATCTAAAGGAATGTTAGTTGATCACCAGCTTCATTTCTTCACTGATCAATAGTTTGAGGATGGTAAACATGGTTTACTGAAAACAATTATCATAATATTTGAACATTCATTCCAAGATATTTGTGTTGGGTGACACCCTCTTGTTTTGTATAAAATTACAAAAACAAACTATTTACCTTCACTTGTAATACTGAAGTCCCTATTTCTTTGCGATCTTTGGCTACAGCACCATAATATTTATCTTTTTTAAAGTGCTTGCTGGTTTCTGGATATATGAACTGAGGTACATTGTCATTCAGGTCTATGATGTGTACTTTAACCTAAAACACAAAACACTGTGTAATTTATGGACCAAAACAAATGGACCAAAACACAATCCTCAGAGCTATCGACCTATATCAATAATCCTGGTACTTGGAAAATTAATTGAACAGTTAGTATACAAACAAATTTACACATTTTTAGAAAACAACAATATTTTTAATTCATCACAATTCGGCTTTAGACAGGGCAGATCAACGTTCAATGCTTTAGATAACTTAGTCAGACAAATTCACCTATCTTTTGAAGACAAAGCCTTTGCGCAGGCCACTTTTTGTGACCTGAGCAAGGCTTTTGATTGTGTTGAAAGTAAAATTCTAATTGCAAAATTAAAACATTATGGTTTCTGTAAACCATCTTTAAAATTTTTTGAATCCTATTTAAACAACCGTAGGCAAACCGTTTGTGTCAATGGAAGGTGGTCAAAAGAATTGAAAGTGGAGTGGGGTGTCCCACAGGGCTCTGTCCTGGGTCCCCTCCTATTTTTGATATATATCAATGATCTTCCATCGACAACTGATTCTAAAATTATTCTTTACGCCGATGACACAACTTTCTTTAACGTAAGCAAAAACATTAATGATCTGGAAATTATGGCTAATGAGACTCTTTCTAAAGCTTTAAATTGGTTTAATTCAAATGGATTTTTGCTAAATTGTAATAAAACAAAAAACATACTATTTCATCTTGGGCCTAGTTCTATTTCATTGGATGAAAATTTTGTGGATTCGATTAAATTTTTGGGGGTTTATATTGACAATCAGCTAACCTGGAACGATCACATAGACTATTTAAATAAACGACTATCAAGGGTAATTTATCTTTTAAATAGATTGAACGATATTGTACCAAAAAATTATATAAGAACAGCCTATTTTGCATATTTTCAGTCTGTATTCAGGTATGGTTTAGTTCTTTATGGTAATTGTACCAGAATTAAAGAACTATTAACTTTACAAAAAAAAGCTTTAAGAGTTCTTAAGAAATGTGACTCCAGAGAACACTGCAAACCACTTTTTATTGATTTCCAATTTCAAACCATTATAAATCTTTACATATTTGACTTGGTTACTTATACTATTACAAATTCAGAATTTTTAAAATTCAAACAATCTTTCCATAACTATAATACACGTGGAAAGAAAAATGCTAAAATTTACTTTTATCGTTTGAATAAGACTCTGGATAGTCATATAGTATTGTCCCTTAAAATTTACAATTTTTTGGAACCTAAAATTAATCAGTACTCTTTTTCTGAATTCAAAAATAAATTTTACTGCTGGCTTTTAAAAACCCCATTTTACAATTTAAATGAATTTTTTAACGCAATTGACCTTAATTTTTAATTTTTAAAGTACACATTTTTTATTACTAATTTGACTTTAAAGTCTACTGGTAGATTCATAAATAGTCTAATTTTAGTAATTAGTATGTATGACACAAGCTATTGCAATAGCTGCTGCTATGACATTGTCAATGATGTAAAATTTGTGTGGCAAATAAAAATTATTATTATTATTATTATTAAACCAAAAAATAAGTAAATATTAACGAGTGACTCAGTTTTTGATAATCATCACTTTAAAACAACAAGTAAGTTAAATTATTTTAACTATTTTCTATGTTAGAATAGATAAGTTTGCAAGTATTTCCCTTTGTTAAATAAATATATTAATATATCAGCACAGCTTACCATGGTTGATGTCCTTGCAGGATTTCCTAAGCCAGCCAAAGTGTCAAGCTGTAATTTCAAATGATACTCATGCTGCTTTTCATGATCTACTTTCCCAACTAGTCTGAGCTCACAATTCCGGTCCTCTGTAATGTCAATGGAAAACATTCCTGGAAAAATAAAAATTGGTGAAATTAAGCAAATCTGTGAATTAAATATCTATTAAATCTACTTATTAAATACTTTACATATAATAAACGAGTGTAAATATCACTTCAGTATTTTATTCCTTCGCTTTCCTTTAGAGAGCAGGAACCAGTTAATTTCAAAGGGCACCCTCCTCAGAAATAGTATCACGATACTTTTTTTATATGTACAAAATACTGAAAATATTAACATTCAAATATTGTTATTGATGAATTAGATGAATAGAATCATCAGTGTCATTATTGACTTCTTGAGCACCAACTTAAACCCATATATCATCTGATCACAAGTTGTCACTATTTTAAAACAAAACAGATGTTCCCTCAACTCACAATAAAAATCCACACAGTTGGTAAGAAACAGTTTCTAAATGTGAATGTCTGCACAAAAGCCAGCTATCAGAACCCTAAGGTTCTAATTAAAGGGAGAATAGTAATGCATCTTTGCATTATTTCTGACTTCAAAAGTACAATGGTTGTCACAATTTCAAACTTGGGCAGTGATTTCAGCACCCACTAAACTGATTGCATAACAAATTTTATTACAAAAAAATTTAAAGATTAATATTTAACCCTCAAACCGGACATTAAAATTTTCTATACCAATTAGTCATTTTTTATGCATTTGCAGAAATTTTTTTAAAAAAATCATACAAAATAATAATGTTATGTAAATCTACTTGTATTATTTTGATTTAAATAAACCAGGTTATTTATAATCATATGACTTTACAGTTTTAACAAAAAAGTTATTTTTTATGTGACTTGGTATCTTGAAATTGTTTTTTGTAAACACAAAAAAGGGCAGAGGGTCATCTAGGAAACAATATAATACAACTAAATTCTAAATTCCAAGAGAGCCAAAACATTCAAAATTTTATTTAGTTTTAGGAAATATAAAGGTAGGGCCTAGTAAATGTTATTGGGGGCTACACAAAATTACACTAATATAACCCGTATGTAGTACAACTTATGCAACAACACTGTTGCCATAGTAACAGTATTTTCAAAAAATCGCTAAAAATATTAGATAATCACTAGAGACTTTTAATGAGTACTAAGATTTACAGAAATACATACTATATAAGATAGATGTACTTTTGAAAAGTTTACTGTGGTATCAATTTATGTAAAAATAGTAATAATAGTGTAAATATACACTTACAGGTATTATACATGTACCACAATAGAAGAAGCTTTCTCTTAGCCAACTCGACTTTCTTACTACTCTTTTCATTTTGACTCAGAAACAAAACAAACAAATGTTTGTAAACAAGAAAAATTCCTGTTTCCAAAGATATTAGAATCATGTTGATGTCGTTATTAAGTGTGCTATAATAAGAGATTATATTCGACGATGCAACACGGCTGACAGTAATCCAAAGGCATTTGAATTATATCGCTATAGCTAATAGGTGTATTATAATAAGTGACTAAGCTGACCGATGTTAACCAGCTGATTTTTTAGCCGAGTTCTATTGTGGCAGCACTGTAACCGGCTGAAAATCAGCCGAGTTCCGTTTTGAAAGTTAAAAGCAGTACAAGTAACCTAGTTAGGACACTGAGATTATACAGAAGTTGCACATGATAACTATTATAAATAAGTCCAGGAATTTATTTTTCACATAGTTTCCAGGTTATTTAAGTTATAGTCGTATTTATTACCACTATAACATGAAAAAATATATTCTAAAAATGTGATATAAAAGCAATACTATGGGTCCTGTCCGTGGACGTTTGACCAGTAGCATTTAACTTGGATGGTTCTCCTGCATAAACATGTGTTTTGAGAACAACTCATGTGAAATTTCTCTCACCTGGCAAGTAGAACTGTTTGGGTAATTTCCATGGACTTATGTCCTAAGAGGCATTCATGTCTCCTGACTGCCAAGGATTAAGATAAAGGTAGTAAATGTACTTTGATATATTTCATTAAATCTAACATTTTTCTAGTCCGATTATTTACCTGCTTCATTGCCACTAGTGATAGAGCAACGCAGAGGGACTACATGAGGCTTAACTCGACTGTTGATCACAGAAAACACTTTCACCAAGGCACCACTTGGCGTGTCCTCTGGTACCTCCACAGTGTACGAATCATCAGAAAAGCCGAGTCCTATGTCAGGGGGAACTGTAGCCACATGACGAACAAAGACAGGAACAGAGATAATCGTTGAAAGTTGAGGATCGCCAAGATCGTAAGCTCTCACATCAACCTAAAAATTGCAATTAATTACCTCCAAATAACTTCTGAATCAATACATAATCTAATTTAGTGGATCTGGACTAACCCTAACTCACATCCAGACACGTTTGTTTACTTATTAGCCATACATGTAAGGAGTGTTGAAGTCTATCCATCAATGCTGCGTATGAAAGGTGGGTAGGAGATTACAGTGTTTTGTAGGCACATTTTGGGGTAGGTGGATCCATCAACGGTTTTGTAAGAAGGATGGGTGAGAGGGTATACTCTCTAATGGTGTAAGATTAAGTGATGGGGTTTGGGTCCATTTTATCGTAGAATCATTTCCTTGTTTATCGTAAAATATAATGGAAATGAGAATCGTCTTAAATAGGGGTGAAGTTAGGACTATAAAGCCCTCTCTTCCACTTAACTCCAGTCGTATATCTATATAATTGGAAAGCCAGATTTCTCATGTTTTATTTTATGGAAAGTGAAAAAAAACAGACATTTGATGTAAAATAATATCATAACTATCAAATGCTATTTAAAATTAACCTAAGAATTCTTTTAAAATAAATTATTGCAGATTTGTATTTCAAACTCTGCTGACAAGTACTTCATCTTAGTATAAACATGAAATTGTAAACTGAGGTAAATAAACAATTTTCTATTCTGTTTTATTCTAATAAAAATGACAAATAATAATTATTATCCATTAATCATAGCTAAAATTAAATCAGTGACTGAGCTATGGAAATGTAAATTATCATTTTTAGTTAGAATTAATCCTTAAAGCGCCATTTATATAATGCCTATTTTCCATTAAGCACTAATTTATTGTAAAAGAATTAAAATTATATTTTTTAGTTGCTAATTTTTTTTTATTGTTCTGTACAGGGAAATAAAAGATATAACATTTTGAAACTTTTATTAGCTTACTTTAACTTTTTTCATATCTATAAATATATACATTTCTTATATATGAATATGTAAATAAGCAAACTTTTACTTGAAAGTAAGCCTCAGGCATAGATCACTTATACAGTATGAATCAATACAAAATATTAATACTATTAATAAAATATGTATAATTGAGTAAATTTACTTGTACATAAACTGATAAAGACAAGGCCTGCACATAACAAATATAATAAAAAAATAAGCAAATACATATAGCACTTGAATACGATGTATTTAGTACCTTCCAAAGAATCAAAATCGGGCGGATTATTCATATTGACATTTATAACTAATAAATTTCTTACATATGTTAAACAGAGTAATGATAAAAACAACTAAATACACAGTTTCAAAGAGGTGAGGCGGCGGACAATGACCAACCAAAAAACCAGTCTTGTAGTGATTGACAGGCCAACAGCAACAATAGGCTGCGAGTCGCACAATGTGTCTCTCATGAGTCACCGCCCATAACCCAAACGCACTACCAGATTAAATTAGAAACATTAAGAAAATATTATTTTTGTAATTATTACACCTACATGCGCTTACGATGTTTAGAACAAAGTCAGTATATGCACTTACGGCGTGATAAAGATTAAGCCTTGCAAATGCTCCATTATTAGAAACAAAGTAAAAAATAGTAAATGATCATGAACACACCTGATATTCATTGTCGGCTTCCTTGCGTAGATCATCCCTCACATGAATTTCACCAATGTCAGGATCAATTTGGAAATAGCGAGGTGCTTTACCACGTCCAACAATCTCATACCTCACCTGTAAAAAGAAAAACCATGTTTGTATAGAAAAGTGGCTATCAACTCCACATTTAGAGATCAAATAAATAGGGTTTCTTTGACTATGTCTTATCACAGTCTATTAATATACAGTTTTGACACTCTTTTAGATATTGGTGAAAAGCACGACACTAGCGATCCTAGTGGCCAGCCAGCAGCAATGTGTATCTCCGCTATGATCAGTAAATGTAAAATAATTGATTACTAATGATCTGTATTGGCATTTTTTCTATTGTTATTATTCTACTTCTTTACAAGATAAAATGCAACAGCAAAAGTAATGCAGTGTAGTTGTGCTGGCTGGCTACTTGGAGCGCTAGTGTACCGCTAGCTCGAGAACGCTGCTATGTAAGTGTTGTGACTTTTTATGGCTAGGCTATGGTCTTACTCTATTAATCTTTAAAATATTTTCTTTTGAAGTGTTATTTATTTATAATACAGATAAACATGTATTCCTCTGATTAGGCTAAATGATTGAGTTCCTATTACTCACACTAAATAATATAATTGTAAATACAAATTTTCATAGTTAGTTTTTATATGAAATAAAACTCTTTTTATAATAGCTAATACCCTGATTTAAAAAGCTATTTTCCCATTCTTTCATTACTCATAGATGATTTAATTGAGAACTGTGGTCAAATTAGGGTTACTATAAACTGTAATGTAATTTTTGTTTGCCAATTAATTTGATTATAACCATTTTTACTGTCAATTTAAATTATCTTTTAATTTCTGATTAAATACATCCAAGATTTCTTAATACTTTTGCTTAGAATGATATATATGGTAAGTCATAGTCTATTAGCGAAAAAATACAGAGTCACCATCTCTTACCAGTCTAAGGCATTGTACTGTTAACAGATACTAAGGAAAGGATCGTTAGTTTGAATGTAGCTGTGGTTAGGTATTTTTACAGATAGTAAAAGAAGAAGTAGACGTTTTTCTTCAACTTTTTTCCAAAATGGCTGTATATTTTTATTCATTTAGACAGTACATTAAGTGTACAGTACATTAAGACACATAAATAACTGGACATAAAAGAAATGCATGCAATGAACATTAAAATTTTTATTTAGACAGTAAAAATTAGAGCATATAAAAAATCCCATATAGAAAAAAAGCATTATTTCAGAGACAAAGTATAAGAGATCAACAAAACAGTTATGTCATAAAATGTCTTGACTAGGTTAAGATTAAAATTTAATCATAGAGATAGAGCATTGATAAACTGATATGTGAGGCTAATGCTCTATCTCTAAACACAAACACTGAACAAACTACACAAATTGTAATGTTACTAAACGATTTCATCAGATTATTAAAAAAAGGCTATCGAAGTGTCACAGTCCCAAACATAGAATAGAATAGGGTTTTATTTTGTTTAAAGAATAGGTATATGCAATATACAAATATGTTCTTATTCATAATATTTTTACATTGATATATACTTAGACTAGGAAATTTTATTTTGTGTTACAAATTTAATTAAGCTGATACCAACCTACCATGTAATATTACTGATAAGTTATTTGAAATGTAGGCACTATATTCATGTAATTTTTGTAAACATTGACTCTAAATTATAATAATAGAACATCTTTTTTACCTTATTACCAGGAGGAGTACCGTCTGAGTCTGTAGCTGAGACTGTTGTTACATGGGTACTAATAGCAACATCGTCATCCAATGTTATAGGTCGAGGCACCATCAAGAACACTGGAGGTATGTCATTGCGATCCTAAAACAAACAATACACGGTTTTGTAAATGAGAAAAGAGATTGATAGGAGGTTAATTTATTGATAAATGTGATATAGTGCTCCACATTTTAGAGTTGTGTTAGTCTAATGAATTTTCGCACTTATTAAGCGCAGCGAAAGAAATAGTTTCAGCAAATTACCAATACAACAATTTGATATGAAACCTTTAAAGGATATTTTTCCAATATTCTTGGGTGAGCCGGTGGCCAAGTGGTCTAAGGCGTCAGGACTTCGAGCTTGGGTTAGAGATAGCGCTGGTTCGAATCCGGCCTAGACTGGAAGATTTATCAGTAATATTCACCCTGTACTGTACTGGTTCACCCCCTTACTCTGTCTGATTAAGTTCCTCGCACAGATCAATAGTCTATGAGGAATGGGCAGAGTAAGGTTAAGGAGGAGATCGGCCTCTCCTTAAAAAAAAAAATATATATATATATAAAAAAAATTATTAAACTTACAATGATTATTTCACCAATTTCAATATTCAGTTCTTTAACATTCTGATTTTTATTACTTACATTTTATTACTTACAGTTTGTTACTTTACACTTTATATAAGGATATGAAATATTGTTGGAATACTCCAAAAATATTCATGTAGCAGTTGCCTCAAGAGAATTTTAATATGGTTATTAAAATAAGACACATCCTCCTCACATTACATCAAGGTATATTACCTGAACATAAATAATCAGTTTGGTAGTTGCCCCAGGTTTGTTGCTCATGTTTTCCTTTGTGCCAATAATAAGGACATATTGACTCTCTCGCTCATAATCCAGACCTTGTAAGGTTTTGATCAAACCTTTCTGGGGATCTATAGAGAACAGATCAGTCGGACCTTGGCGAATGGTATATGTGATCTGCTTCTTTGTGTCCGGGTCAGCAGCCTGAAATGACATAATGAATTATGAATGAATGACATAAATTCATAAATGACATATATGGGAAAATGACATAAAAAACCTTAGTTTTTATTAAAATGCTTTTAGGTTGTCACCCAACCTTTTATATACTACAGGTTGGTTACGGATAGGCTGCTAAGATTACAACGTACTTAAAGCACTAGTGTGAGAGAAATGTACTGTGTGGTGGAAGTGATATAGAGAACCACTCTCCCCCTACTATCATTCCATTTGAAAATTGTTATGGAAACTAGGTAGGCCGCATGTTGACAGCATATTAGCAAGCCCCACTGATTACATCATCAGCAGCAGTGACCATTCAAAATACCATTGATGATTTGAGATCAATTAAATTAAATCATTATTAAGTATTCAAATAACAATAACCCAATGAATAATAATGTAAACAATAAATAATTATAAAACAAACTTTTACATTTCATTACTATTATTTATTTTTTACAACTGAAGACTTTTGCGATGGTTGAACACAAACCAGCACTTGAAGGCAGAAGTTAGTCATGCCTGTGATGTACGGTGGTTGGAGCATTGGAACGGCACTCTGCTGCTGAAACCCCTGTATCCACTAAATATAACATGCATGTCACAATCTGTCCAGCTCAATTGTAGTAGTATTGATTTATATGTATCCATTCATTAACTAATTTATGAATTTAGTTATAAGTCAAATCTACAAATTTATTTTCTTTACTCATAACTGATTTGGTCATTTATTACCATTACAAATACAAAGAGATTGACAAGAGATATATTCTTTAATATATCTACAAATTTGACCGTATGTATCACACTTGGTTTTGGTTTCATTTGACTGAACAATGTGAATAGTTTATTGATCTAAAAATATTATCTTTCAAAAAGATAACAACAAAGAAATATAATATTAGAAGATAATATAAAACATTTTTCTGCCTAAAAGGCATTGGCATACCTTAAGATGCCATATAAGGTACAGTTTTGTATTTATATAATTAAAAAAAATTAAATAATTTGAAACTCCCTTATTTTTTTGCAGATGGCCCAAATGCTACTGTTTTTTAATATTCAACTATTATATAACCAATAAATATTCTTCTGATAAAAGGAGTAACTTAATATATTGGTTTCTTTTCAATGACCTTATTTTCAATCTTGATAAGTTTCAGTTGATCACTTTACAACTATGGAAATGGGATGGAGTATGTGATATTTCTATTTAGTTCAACCCCATATATTTTTATACGCGCAGCATTCGATGAGTGCTTTAGCTGGAAAACACATTTAGATTACGTTCATAAAAAGCATAGATGTTTCTTTTGTTTTAGCACACTGGATGGATTGTGCTCATCTAGAAACTTTCAAAGTAACTTAAAGCCTATATAGAATGAATTTTAAAATATGGTATAATTTTATGGCGGCATCGTTAAGTCAGTTAAAACTACAACAAAAATTATCTGCATATTCAAAGATCTTTTGAAATGCATTTTCAAATGTAACAAAAATCAATCACATATTTTATTTTATATTTCCTCATTTTAACAACTATTCCTCATTCACTCAGTAAACAACTATTGAATTTTACATCATAGCTGTTCATTGAAATAATCAGAAATTTTAAGATTTCATTATCGCTTTAATACGAAAAGTTGGTCCAACTTACACAAGTCCTTAATCGTCATTTGAAACTGTTGTAGGAAACATTATTGTATATAGTTGAACAATTGTGCAACAGTAAAAATAAATATGAATTAGAGACAAAGATACAAAAAAGTAAGATAGTGAAGGTAGGAAGAACATAAGGTACAAAAAAATATGTATCAATTAAAGGGAATCCTGGAAAAGGTAGGTGAATGTTGTTGTCTAAGGAGTAAAATAACAAACAAGAGCACAATAAGAGAAGAGATAGGAAAAAGAATATGCAAGATACCAGTTTTTTTTAGTCTGGTAAAGAAAATATTTTGGAATAGGAATCTTATTATATAGAGCAGAAACGTGGATGTGGACAAAAGATGATTTAAGCAGATTACAAGCAGCAAGAATTAAATTGTTTAAGAGAAATAGAGAAGAATAGGAGAATAGATAGAATAAGGAATGCAATAACCAGAGAAAGGTTGAAAGTGATAACACTATAAACAGATATTGGAAAGAAGAGAGATACAGTGGATAGAGTATATGAAGACAATGGGGAATAACAGATTGTCGAAGATAGCCATGGAAAAAGTGGAAAGCAGAAGAAGACCAAGAGCAAGGTAGGAGTACCAAGTGTGGAAGGATGTGGAGGGATGAGAAACGAAAAATTATAAGTGGAGGAAGAGTTAATCTGAGGGATAGACAAAAATAGAGCAGGTTGTGTAAGACACTCCATGAAAACGTCAACGGATGATGATGATTATATGGGCTTAAAATTGTATATGACCTTCTATTGATTAGAAGATTGAACATTTAAAAAGGAATTGGTGGCTAGAGCCTTCTATTCTATGCAAGAAGTGATGGGACAACTGATTATTAAAAACCGATAGGCCAATCAGTTGTTTTATTCTTCAGTCGGTTATTTCAGCCGAATAAACAACCGATTGAAAACAGTTCCCTCCATCATTATCGCTTATCGAATGTTTTAGATTGTTAAATGCATTTATCGAAAACAGTTGTATACTCTTTTGTCTGAATGAGGGAAACTTAATACACAGGATAAAACAGTTATTTACATACCTGAAATCTGACTGTCACTTAATAGTTGAAAACTAAAATAATTTTCCAAACATTTGCATTTATACCAGTTCATCAAATTTATTGTTTCATGACTTTTTCATGAAATTTATTGTTTTTTTTAATAATTATTTTTCAACTCTAACACCACTTGTTTAAAATAATTATTATGGAATGCCATTTGAAAATAAATTATTTCAAACTCAGTGACTAATGACACACATAACAACTTAACCCACAAGACTCCAATGCAACCACATCAGACTGAGGTTGTGTTGGATATACTTAATTATTCGGAATAGACTGAATTTGTGTTTGTTTGGACAGAAATCATAGATCGACGCTGGAAGAAGCATTCAAGTTAAGACAAAGAAGTTTTATTCGCCAAAATGATGGGGTATTCCGAAAAACAGCTACATGATTGTATGTATGTATACTCATGGTCTAAACAACTGATTTAAGTTTCCAGTCAAATTAAATTAAACAACTGTTTTCAGTCGTAAATAAACACAATGATTGCAAAAACTATAACCGAATGAATCAGTTGTTTTCAATGGGTTAGTCCAATCACTATATGCAAGTGTGGAGACATGGGTCTCTACTCTACATATGGATATGGAGCATAGTTCTATAATTATTCTTAATACTTGTCTCTTTTTAACTTTATTGTTTTTAAAATTACTATTCTTCAGACTTCAAACAAAAATAACTGTTATTCTGTCAAGTATATATATATTTTCTTTGTTATTATATACGTAGATCATTAATTTATATTTGATAAACATGTTATTTTACATATTGATATTTTGAAATATCTATTTTTTCTCAATTATTTATACCTCCCATCAACAAAATACAAAAAATAATATGATTGTAATAAGCTTGAGGCATAAATATGTGAACTGTATAAGAAAAAGATATTGTAAATGCAAAGATATGAATAAATAAATAAATAAAATAATATTTATTAATAGTGATTTGGTAGTTCTAATAACGAACAAAATTATTCCATTGAATGCTAAGTGATAATACTAACCGTAACATGAGTGACTACAAAATTTGGAACATTTTCAGGAACAGTAGCTTCGTAAGTTGTGAGATGAAATATAGGAGCCTCATCTTCAATGTCCATTACGTATATCACGACTGTTGCTGTTGCTATTCTTGGCTCTGAGGCTCCGTCCTTTGCTGTCACTACAAACCTGTATTCCTACACAAATAAATAAAGGATCTTATTAACATAATGCATATTCAACACTGTAAGCATGTTATTTTTAATAGACTGAGTAGCTAGATGAATAAAAACAAAATTTTCAAATTAACAATCACTACACAAAGAAATAATTTAAATGACACTATGGAACAAATAAGGAATTAGCTAAATTATCAAAGAAATAACTCCACAGAAGTGGCCGTTTCCAGCCAAGTCACCACTGGGAAATCAGCATCCCTACAGTAGATATGCAATGAAAACAGCTTAAATTTTTACATAAAATATTTATTAGTAGTAACAACTTGTAAACCTCTTAAAATAACCTCTTAAATAGAACTCATTTATCATTTATATAATGCGCAGAACACAAAACAAACTGATCCAAACGTAACTACAAACCGTATTACTAAACTAATCTACAAAAAAAAGATACTTGCTCATAGTTCCAGGAAGGACAGGGCATCAAAATCTATTTATAACGCCTATGGGCGTCGCTGCACTGGGATGCCTAAGGGTGTTTTCAGCAGTCAAGCACAAATCTCATAACTATACACGTTTTCAGTGTTACTGGCTTTTTTGAGGAAGAGTTAAAGAAAGATGAGATCAGACCAAATACTGCATCTTACAGGAGGGAGAGGCAGGTTGACTCAACAGACTCAATTACACCTCATTTGTATGAGAGTTTACTAATAGTTGCAGAATGGACAAACATTTTACTTGGTTTTCAGATAGAAAGAATCCTGAGATTTCATCATACACAGGCTCCAATTACCATTCTTAATTAATCAAATGAGATGGAAGACACATTAACTACTTTTGTGTTTTTACAATGATCAAATTATAGCTATGGAATAAACAATGACAGATAGTATCCTTCAGGATTTATGACTTTGTACTCATGTCTATGGCATTTATGAGTTTGACAGGTTATAAAAGTGGCATTAAAAATGTTTTCTATCTTATCTAGCTGTCAGTGCTGAAATGGAGTACAACTTCCTTACTGTTATCCCTGAGACGATCTTAACTGAATAGCAGAAGATTTTAGTGGGAAATCAATAAAAATAATAATGCATAACAGATGGTTCAAGTAAGAAAAAAGTGTTTCTTTATGATATCAATTACCTAGATTAGTTGATTTCCTGACATTGTTTGGGACTGAATCCTGATCTAGTTCCGTCTAGACTTACGTAATGAATTAAATGTTTACTGTAAAAAGCAATATATAATAACTTACTATGTGCAAATACAAGGCCACTTTATTTTAAATGTACACTTTTATTGCTATTGTTTGTATTGAGAAAGTCATCTTAGTATAAATAATGAAAACACACCTATAAGAAGTGGAAAGCCAATTGTAATATTTTGAGTGCTTGTCCTAAATACAGTAGCCATTTGAAGAGTGCTGGCCATTTTTTATACTTTTTAAAAATGCATAGATTTAAAACCATTAAACATAGAAATGTTCTACTTATATGTCTGGATTCTATATTTCTTCTTCTTTTTATCAGTATATAATTAAAAATCACATTTTTTCATCTCATAATATCAGTTTTCTATTAAAAGTGTTTTACCAAAGAAAAAAAATCAAACCAAGGACAATTGAGTAAACAAAATAATTTGGAACATAACTTTATTGCCCTACTCATACAAAACTAAGTAAAATACAGTAGAACCCCTCATATCCGACCTCGGCATTACCGACTCCTCGGTATATCCGACCTAGTGCCCGACCGTCTGCTGTTTCCTGGAAAAAGCCAATTGTAGCGCCGTTCACGTTCAGAAAGATACACGTTGTGAGTCATTAGCTCAGTACAGTTGTCAGACGAGTGTCGTGTGTCCTAATTGTTTGATAATTGTACAGTGTATCAACATTTTTATTTCCACTTTATAATACAGTCCTGTACATAGTTGTTTTTCATTGTTTATAGCAGTAGTGTGTGTGTATGTGTGTATAGCAGTGTTCGTGTTTGCTTGTGTTTATGTGTTCTACAGAAAATACAGTTCCGTAAGTGCAAAATTTTAGTTTCCTTACAAAAAGAACTTTAGTTTTCTTACTAAAAAAACTTTACTTTGATTACTCTTTAGTTCTGCATTTTATTATTGTTTAGGCTACTGAACTATAGGCCTACTGTATTGACGAAAATGTCAAATTCAAAACGGAAACGTATTTGTGTGTCACTTCATGACAAGCTTAATGCATTAAACGAATAGATCGTGGAGAGTCTATTGCAAAAATAGCTGCTGAGTTAGGAGTAGGTATGACAACAGTAAAAGATTGGAAAAGAAACCGTAAGGAACTGGAAGCCTATTCAATGACTGTGGAAACAGAAAATGCATTAAAAAATAGGAAAATGTTAAAAAAGCCTAAACTTGAACTTGTGGATGAAGCTTTGTGGGTATGGTTTTGCCAAGAAAGGCGCAAGGGGACTCCTTTGTCAGGTCCAATTGTCAAGGAGAAGGCATTGAAGTTGTATGAGAAGTTGGGTGGTGATTTAAACAAATGCAATGTGAGTGAAGGGTGGCTTCACCGTTGGAAGTTGCGCCATGGCATTAGACATGTAATTATTGCCGGAGAAAAACTTTCTGCTGATGATAATGCTGCTGTAGAATTTGTACAAAAATTCGAATTGTTGGTGACAGAACATAATTTAGTTGACGATCAAGTCTATAACATAGACGAAACTGGGCTTAGTTATAAAATGCTCCCGAAGACAACACTTGCCGCCAAAAATGACACTGTATTAGGAACAAAGTTAGCTAAGGATAGATTAACTATCGCAACTTGTAGCAATGCTAGCGGAAACCATAAAATGCCATTGTTTGTTATAGGCAAGTCATAAAAGCCTAGGGGATTCAAGAATATGAATATGGCCTCACTTCCGGTCTACTATCAGAATCAATCATCTGCTTGGATGGATTCAGCACTGTTTAAGGAATGGTTTTTTTATGCATTTGCACCAGCAGTAACGATCTATTTAAAATCAAAAAAACCTACCTCCACGAGCTATTTTACTTCTTGACAACGCTCCAAGTCACCCATCAGAGGCCGAACTTAGAAAAGGGAACACAAAAGCAATTTTTTTACCCCCCCCCCCATGTGACACCTTTGATCCAGCCAATGGATCAAGGTGTCATTGAATGGTTAAAGAGGAGGTACAGAAGAAAATATGTTGGATCCCTGCTAGAGAAATCTGAAGAAGGGTGTTCTCTCTTTGAGGCCATAAAGGTTCTTAACATTAAAGACGCTATTTACACTGCCGCTGCAGCATGGGATAAGATCAAACATCGACGCTTCAGAAAGCATGGAAGAAAGTTTGGCCAACTTTGAAGCAAAACGACAGTTCTGACATTGCTGAAGAAGAATCTTCATCATCTGTGGCAGCTGGATCATCTACAATGAGAGTAGAGGAAGAAGACACAGACATTACTGAAACTCTACAAGATCTACGAGCACTTCAGCAAGATATGCATTTGACAGACGTACATGTAGAAGAGTGGTTAAAGGAAGCAGACGTTTTAGAAGCTACTACAAATGAAGACCTCAATGACGATCAAATAATTGCAGCTGTGCAGACAATAGACGAAGAAGGAAACGACATGGATGAAGATGACAGCGGCTGTGACAGTGTAGTGAG
Source organism: Stictocephala bisonia (assembly GCA_035578905.1). Lineage (NCBI taxonomy): Eukaryota > Metazoa > Arthropoda > Insecta > Hemiptera > Membracidae > Stictocephala > Stictocephala bisonia. The sequence goes on along the minus strand of JAQJVL010000406.1, from coordinate 538,673 downwards.
CCATTCTGCTGCAAAAGATGCATTTGAAGTAGCTTTAAAATATATAGAGCAGCAACCAAATTCTACTTCAATGGATGTTATGTGGGCTAGAAAGTGGCGAGATGCAGCTGCAAAATCCCGAATGAAAAAATTAGAACAAAAAAACTATTACTGACTTTTTCTTGTTAAGCAAACAGATTAATTTCCATACAATTTCAGAGACTACATTCAACGTATTGTAATTATCATTTATTTTCGTTAGTTATGATGTGTTATACTGTAATGTATTCGAATTTAACATGATCATTTAATATTATACTGTTCAATAACTGTTTTACTGTATGTACAGTTCTATAAAAACAGTACAATAATGTTTTAATTTATACCTTTAGCACTTGTAATAATAACTTAAAATGCTTACTAAATATATTAAATGATGCTCATAACATGCTTTATTGAAATAATAAACACTTTTATAGTATTATTCGGGTGGTTTTTGTCAAATACGTGAGCATTTTGAGTAGGAAAAGGTAGATGTTTTGTTCCTCGGGATATCCGACTTTTTGTCGATCCGACCTTTGCCCGGTCCCATCAGAGTCGGATATGAGGGGTTCTACTGTAAGTAAAAATAAGTACTAATAAAATACTTGTTTTTTATTTACATGCTCTATTTACACTTTGCAATAGAGTCCACTCACTAAACAAAGGTTCTGAAGCATGCAGACAAAAGCAGTCTAGCGGCCATAACTCAATCATTCTGGCTAAAAACAGTACAGTGTACTTATTCTAGTGGTGAAACGGTTCACTAACATCACCAGAGACCATTTAGAGTACTAAACTCCGTATTAATAATTAATAGGCTAACAATATTAAAACATCGATCCCATAAAACTACGGGATTCACGCTCTTCGCAAGTTACGCTACTCTGTAAAATTACGGGATCCGCAGTCAAAGTGATAAAAAGTTGGGCTACTTTTTTATAATTTTGCCATCTTCGCGCAGGAGCCTAGAGTCAGACAGAGCATGGCAGAGGGCAGTGCAGCCGATTTGAGGGAGGGGGAAGATTACAAACGACAAAGGGAGAAAAAGGAAATGGGGGACATGGTATTGGGTTGGGAGAGGAGCATGTGGCAGAAATACACAACCAGTGCTGTGTAACAGCAGCCGCGCTAAGCTTGTTTAGTCTGCTAAATACACAACCAGTGCTGTGTAACAGCAGCCGCGCCAAGCTTGTTTAGTCTGCTAAAGAAATACACAACCAGTGCTGTGTAACAGCAGCCGCGCTAAGCTTGTTTAGTCTGCTAAAGAAATACACAACCAGTGCTGTGTAACAGCAGCCGCGCCAAGCTTGTTTAGTCTGCTAAAGAAATACACAACCAGTGCTGTGTAACAGCAGCCGCGCTAAGCTTGTTTAGCCTGCTAAAGAAATTCTGACTACTTCCCTATCTCTTTTCACTTCTTATAGATGTGTATTCATTAGTAAAAATCCCCCCCCCTCTCTAGAAATACACAACCAGTGCTGTGTAACAGCAGCCGTGCTAAGCTTGTTTAGTCTGCTAAAGAAATTCTGACTACTTCCCTATCTCTTTTCACTTCTTATAGATGTGTATTCATTAGTATAAATCACCCCCCCCCCCCTCTCTAGAAATACACAACCAGTGCTGTGTAACAGCAGCCGCTCTAAGCTTGTTTAGTCTGCTAAAGAAATTCTGACTACTTCCCTATCTCTTTTCACTTCTTATAGATGTGTATTCATTAGTATAAATCACCCCCCCCCTCTCTAGAAATACACAACCAGTGCTGTGTAACAGCAGCTGCGCTAAGCTTGTTTAGTCTGCTAAAGAAATTCTGACTACTTCCCTATCTCTTTTCACTTCTTATAGATGTGTATTCATTAGTATAAATCACCCCCTCCCTCTAGAAATAATATCAGTTCAATAAGTGCATTTAAAGTAAATTTGTTATGCCCAGTAACAAAGTGTTGTATGTTGATCCAGAGATTAATTCAATTTCAAAAACTCCCATTTTTTTATGTTACCCTTATAACGTTATATTGTAGCTTGTTTAAGTAAAATTTGTTGTTCAATACTTACTCTAGTTGTTTCGTAATCTAGTGCTGCTCGTGTTTTTATTTCGCCTGTGCTTTCATCTACTGTGAACGGCACATCCACAGGCAAGGAGTAGGTAACTAAGGCGTTTATTCCCTCGTCAGAGTCCGTAGCCTCTACTTTCCCCACTATTGCACCTGCTAATCCCTCCTGAACTCTGAACTCATATGGCTCCCCCACAAATTCAGGATTCTTGTCGTTAATGTCACTCACAACAATGTTTACTGTTGCCGAACTTGACAAACCTCCTTCATCTTCAGCCTTTATTACCTGAGAAAAAAATAGACAATAGTTATACAGTAATTAAATATATTTTAATATCAATATAGAACTATTTTGTTTTTGGGGATTTTCTAATTTGTTCATTGTTATGTTTTTTAGCTGACTTAATTAAAATGTAACCAGGCATTAAACTAAACTTTAAAAAAAATTAAACTTTGCACCTTTTCCCTATATCTAAATTAGGCTACATATATGTATACATATAAAAGCATATTATAAATACAATGATCTTAATACACAATGATTAGTATATTAAACACAATTTTGTGATGAATAATGAGTCAGCCATAATACATTAAATAATTTTTTATTTTTTTCAATGTTCAGTGGTTTTTAGGGTTAATTTTAGACAAAGACAATGTTCGTATATGTACTCTATCAATACTGTATTATTTATATAGCCACTAAACAAATGAACTGCTAAACCACCAACTAAAAATCTGCAGCATTGTTTCTTATACCAACAAATAAAGAGGCGTTCATATTACGGCCTCGCATATAATGGAAACAAAAATCAAACAAATTATGTGTTTAGATAAAAATCAATAAGTTTAGCTTGCCAGATACACAGATTATAATTAGAACATTTTTGCTGATATAAATTTGAAAATTTATGACAAACAAAGGTAAAATTGTTATTCCTAACATTTTTGACCAAAACTTCAGTCTCTGAGCCTAATTTTGAAATTTATGATAAGATGATAATGTTATTGTAGGTTTAGTAATGTTTTTGTTGGCAGATGCACATCCATCCCTCTCCCTACTAATATTCAACCCATCTGTGTCTAATTTCTGAGAATCTTTTAAATTATTTTAGATAATTAAGACTTTTTTTTCCAAAACCCTCTGACTTTCAATTCAATTAAATTGTTTAACTTATTACTAAATCCCATTCAATTATTTGCTGACACCCAGGTTTAAGAAAAAAGTCAAAGACCTCCTTGTGTGTCTTGGCTATTACAGTGTGAGGGAATACCTTACGGATAACATTTAAGATGTTTAGTATTTATTTTTGATAATATGGAGTTACAGATAAGTTACTACCGTATTATGATAAGACTTCACTAGATTATAAGATTGTGAGATCAATTAATACTACTTGTAGGTAGACAATTCCTTTGATTAATAGTATTTTGTATTGAGGATTGTACAGTTTATATATATAATAGCGTCTCATATATATATATATATATATATATATATATATATATATATATATATATATATATGAGACGCTATTATGCAAGCCTGTATGTTGTCAACCAATAAAGGTATTTTGATTTGATATTATAATTTAAAACCTACATTTATTTAACCCATTCACCTACAACTACAACTACAATTATCTTCGTAGACAGACAATGTTTATTTTATTTAAAATAACTTGTCGTATATATACATATTTATTTATAGAAAACAAAGTATTATGGATAAATATGAAAGTTTTTACATAGGCTTCCACAGATTTTATACAGAAAAGTATCGTTAAAAAGGTGTACAGCAAGTCTATTTAGGTGGCTTATGCGTGCGCAGTCAGTCAGCTACTACCGTCTGTCTCTGAATGGCACGAACAGATAAACGGAACTGAGTGCTGTTGTGTTGTTTGTTTGTAAACAAACAGTGCATGTTATTGGTAAAGTATTGTGAAAGTAAATATTATCATTTAGTTGCCAAAGAAATAAAGTAGTCACATGTAACGCTTCATAGGTCCTTTTGAACGAAATTTACCAATTTTGCAGACATTTCTTTTGTTCTACAAAATTTATTTTCACATGATACAGATTTTATAATCAACTTTCCAAAATAAATATTGTTTCTCTAAATAATTATGGGGTTTCCATGATGAAAAAGTAAGTTTTGTACTATTTTAACAGTTTTGCTTTCATAACAATTTTTTTCAAACTTTTTTGTAAATGTAAAAATAATAAGTCAGGCCTACCTAAGGTCATGTAATTTATATTGTATTTAAAGCCCACTTTATTAGCAAGAAAATGTTGAAAAAACTACGTTGATTAGTATATATTTGTAGATTTGGCTACTTTTAGCTGGAATTCCTGGTCCAACTTCACTCTTAAAGTGGAGGTAGGTGAATGGGTTTTAAAGTGTTCATAAGTCCATAATCTGGAGTTAATGCTTACCAGTTCATATCTAGTAAGATCCTCTCTGTCCAGTTTACGAATCACACAGATCACACCAGTCTTGTCATCAATGCCAAACTGCCGCAAATCATTGCCTGAGATGATGGAGTAAGAGACTGGATCATTCTCTGGATCTGTAGCCTAGCAAATAAACATTTTTATTAGTGATACCATAGTGACAAATTATTATCTTTCATAGTGGCCGATATCACATTTTGTTAGATTTAAAATAATTTATTATTTATTTATTCTTAAGACGCCGATTGTCAAGATATGGGCGAATATGAATTTCAAATGAATGTGATAAGCGTTGATAAGCGAATGTAGTCATTGTTACAAACTAAGGCCAACTATTCCTTACAAAGAGTCTTTAATTAGTTGCCCAATGACAAATGAACGCTGTTGGTTATCAGCTGATCCCTTTCAACATTTATTATGACTCTGATTGGGATCCAACTGAGAACCTTTAAGCTCATGAGGGAAATACCTTTAACCAACTACGCTATTGACCAATTTTATTGTATAAATTGCTCAATAATACAGGATGTATCTGTGATGTATGGATATACTTCAAGAACTGGTTTTATGAGCCACAATAAAGAAAAAAAACCATACAAAGTTATGTCCTTAAATGCTTATTATTCCAAGATATCCATAGATATTTTTTTTTTTTTTTTTTATGTTTTTTTTACTAAATAGCTTATATCCATAGAACAACTAAACCAAAATTATTAATATTATTCCTGCATACAAAGAATAATTTAAAAAAAGTTTAAATCGTTGCATTTCCTTTTAAAATGGGGACCATATTACTTTCTTAAAGTGAAATAACTAAAAAAACCTACATTGTAATAAAAATTTTCGAGAATATTTTTTGTGGCATATTTAATTTCCAATCGAATTATGTAAGGTTCAACATATTTATTTTGTTTTTTATATTTTATTTTTTAAGATTTTATTTTTCTTTAAAAAAACTAGCAATATTTAAGCTCTTGCATAAGTTACAAAAATTAACAAAATGAGCGGTTTTTAAGTGATTTAACTTTAAAAAATTAATATGGCCACCATTCTGAAACAGTTCGCAGTAACAGTTTGTTTATTTGTTAAAATTATACTTAATATGTATGATTAATTTTCAAAATTTCAATTCAATCACTTGAGTCATTCTAGGTAAAAATTATTTAGTAAAAAAAGTGGATATCTGCGGAAAGAAGCATTTAAGGACATAAGTTTATAGGACATTTTTTCTTTATTTTGGCACATGGAATCAGTTCCGAAATATGTCTGCACATCACAAATACACCCTGTATAAATATTGTAATCACAGAATAGTTTATAAAACAAGATTTAACTGTGGCCGGGGAAAATAAAAAATTCAACAACTACTTGTTAATTCCTTCTAAAAGAGAGCTTATCCAACCAACTAGTCAAACTCAGTCAGTCCTTTCAATACCATTTTTTTATTTATTTTTTTTATTTTTAGGATAAATAATGTTGTTTTACCTAAATATGAACACCCACAACATTGAAATGGTTGAACTGCTTTAAAAAAAAAGTACTCGGCCATATGTATCCCAATTTATGTCCCGGAACAAAAATACACTGCAAAACTATAGAAAATGACTATATGCTAACAGCTGATGAACAAGAAACAATCCTAAGCTGACACATTATCTTATTTATATCTACTAAAATAAAACACATAAAACAACATTTAGCAAATGGAATTTTATACCTAACTTCAAATAAATGTGAGATTGCACCAACATAATCAAAATAAAATAGCTGTATCAAGAGCTAGTGAACTTGAAACATCAGTAGGTGCTAACCTGTACCAACCCTAATTTAACTGCATATTAATATTATAATTTTGTTGTTAAACTCTTGGGCGTATGTGTCCCAGTTGTAGCGAAAGCGTAACCTATTCATTCGTCCAATATCAACATCAAAAAGAGTTTTCAAATCCTATCCCTTGTCTCTATCATGGTGACATAGAATGGTATTAACAACTGTTGTGTCTTTAATTTATATTTTGACAAGTTTAATGGACTTATCTTTCCAGGAAAGTATGCTGATCCCCCATATCTCCTATTATCTTGGCTTGTGCCTTACCTAACACCAATTTTGTAATAATAATAGAAATTACCTCATTATAGCACCATCAGCATAAAGTATTAGTTCTCTATTATAGACAGTGTTATTCCATGTAGATCTTATAGTTATAATGAAAACAGTTTCCTGAGTGTATCACTTACAATGATCGTAGCAACAGAAGAGTTGATGGGTGCCCCCTCACTGACAGTGACTTGGTAGGATGATTGTTGGAATACCGGACTCCGGGTGTTGGGACCAGGCACTACCGTCACTTCAACTATTGTCTGACTGGACTTCCCTCCATAGTCAGTTGCCTGCAACAAATTATATAATAGGAATAGTAATTTTTATTTATTGTTAACACCGTTTTATAAAAACGTTAATAATAAATTTCCGTAAGTCAGAAGAAGGTTTCCTTTAAAACACTTTGTTGGATTTTCTCTTCTCAATGGCAATGTAGGTTATAGTGAGTAATTTATTGAGAAGCCTTCTTCTTATTAAAGTTCTTGGAATTTGTTGCAGTTTTATACTTGTTTATCATGTTATTATGTAATATAGGTAAATATTTTAAGGGCTAGGTAACTAAAGACTTTCTATATTCAATTTTTCTTCTTGGATACTATAGAAAGAAAAATTGAATCTACGAAGTGTTGGGTCTATGCCCCGAAATTTCGGAAAGCTTAGTGAGGATTGTTCTTTAACATCAAAGATGAATGTATTAGTTTTTTTCTTTGTTTAAAACCAATTTGTTTGCTTCCATCCAAATTTCAATTAAATTATGATTGCTTTTGGAAATTTCCAATGCTTGGACTCTATTTGAATGTCTGTTGGTATTAGTTGTGTCGTCAGCATATTGGACAGCATATGTTGGAACATTATCTTTTAGGTCACTAACCTTTGTGGTTAAGCGGTAGAGAGGACTAAACAGTTCTAAGCTCACCACATAAATAAAGGTATTTTTCATTTAATTTCATTATAAGAAATAGCAACGGCCCAAGAACTGAGCTCTGAGGACTCCGCATGTTATATCCAAACAACCGGAGATGTCAATGCCATTGGTGACATATTGTTTTCTGTCATTTAAATATGATTTTAATAAATGTAGAGCATTTTCTCTCACCTTATAGTACTCTAACTGTCTAGTAAGCAGATCATGAGATACAGAATGTAACCGTAGCAAAGTTCTTTCTCTCAAAACCTTCATACAAATCTTCTACATGTTTTATAAGAGCATGAGTGGTTGATAACCTCTTTCTAAAGCCATATTGGTTATCATTCATTAAATTATTTTAATCAAAAAAGTAGATTACTTGTTTACCAACAACTTATTCCAGAATCTTAGAAAGTACTGGGACAATAACAATGGGTCTATAGTTGTTCAGGACATTAAGTTTGCCTTTTTTTATGCATAGGATAAACTTAAGTGATTTTCAAGACATCAGGAAAACTGAAGTAAACACATATTACTTAATATTGTCAGTGGTGAAAACAGAGAATGAATGGTCTCTTTTGGTAGCTTATTAGAAAACCCATAATGATCTTTACTTTCTTTAGAAGGAAGATTTTTTACAATTTCAAGATTAAAAAAAGTTTTCAGAGACAAGATTGAAAGCAAATTCTTGCAAGTTGTCTGGTAGGCTTTTATTTCCTAGAAATAACAAGTGGTTATTAATAATTAAATCACCATTTAAGAGACTTTGATTTGAGTTTAGGTTTCCTAGTACAGTTTTACCAATATTTACTAAAAAAGTATTAAAATCATTAGGCGTAAGTCTTTTCTGTCAGAACTTAGCCTTTTCTTTGTCCTATTTTTGCTTTCAATTTTCCACAATTCCTTAGTTTTATTCTGTGAATTTTTTAGATGGTGTACATTAGCTGTTTATTTTGAATCAATAATAGGCTTTTTGCCTTTTGTACATAGCTTTATATGAGTCAGAGCTTACAGGTTCTGAAGAAGCTAGTTCATATAAAATATTTAGTCTATTTTTTATTGCTTGAAAACATTATTTTCCAATCCATGCCGAGTTATAAATTGAATTAAAGTTGAAGCTACTTTAATATATAAGAATCAGATTACCTGAACTGTTATACTGTACTGCTCAGCAGCATTCAACTTTCCAATTGCCTCTATAGCACCGGACATTGGATCAATTTTGAATCTGTTTCGGCCATTGTTGGAAACATGGTAGATGCTGTACGAGATCTCAGCATTCTTCCCTAGATCATTGTCAGTGGCAACTACCTTGACAATCTCTCTACGCCCCTCGCCTGCTTGCACTGTGATCGGTGGTATCATTGGCAGCCGAGGTGCATTGTCGTTGACATCATTAAGGGCCACCGTCAGAGTTAGCGGAGCGCTGGCTGCATTTCCTGTTTTTTCTCTAGCTACAACCTAGACAACAAAGAAAGTAAAAATATGAGTTACAATGAATTATTAATCAACAGTTAAGTGGTTTTTAATTCTCTAAATAAATTCAAGTGGCTCATCACTTAAAAGTTTAAATAAAAGGAATGCTTAGTATCAAAAATTTACAAACCATTGAACATTTAAAACTAAGAAACAAAAATACAGTACCTGAAATCGGAATTTTCCAGGACTTGGTGGATCTCTGTCCAAGTTTTCCTCCGCAACAACCAAAACTCCTTCTTCATCGATTTGGAAAAAGTTTGTAGTTAATTCAAATGAGTATAATGGTTTAGGATCATCAGGGCCCTAAAAAATAATGAGTAGACATTTAATTTATAAATATTTTACACTATAATAGTTGAAACTAAATGTCTTTATTGGTCAAGAAGAAAATGCTACATGGCAAGGTTAAACACCCTCTATTACTCCTAATCATAAAACTTGGAAAAGACATAAATCATGTTTACATATATTAATCTAATTAATATGTTAAAAGAAATCAAATTTTCTTCAGTAATCACCTAGTAAAAATCAGTACATTATATAGGTAAAAACTAACAACAAAAATTATAGTGTTATTTTTGGTAAGAACTAACAAACATTGCATAGAATATTAAGTTTATTAAAATAATTATATTATTTGAAGAGGAGTATATGTTTAAATTAAACGCAGCAGATTTTAAATACATTGGCATTAGATATAAAGTTCTGATCAAATTCAAAGCTAGCACTATCCAAAAGTTAAAAAAACTTTAGAGGAAATGCACAGAAATATAGCCCATATATGTGTTATCAAGACTTTTGACCCATCAGCATTTGATAAAGAATGCAGTTTTAGTAACTTCTATATTTAATTTTAAATCCAAATAGCATTAAGTTGTGACTCACCAAATCAGCGTCAGTAACACTGAGGGATATTGGGTTACCATCAGCATCTATTACTTTAGTCCCGACAGCTGCGTTCTCATCAACAAATCCCTCGATGGATGTCACAGTGATCTTGGGTGGGTTGCTATCAACTGGCTTTACCGTAATCAATAGTTTTGCTGTCGCAAATCTTCTGCTTTCTGATACTTCCTCAGCCTTAAAAAAAGATATAATTACTCAAACAAACTTATTAATTTTTTATCAAATCAAAGAAAACCCTTTCTCAAATATTGTACACATTCGTAGCATAATCATAAACTTTCTCATGTGGCAATGTGAATAAAAACCTTTCCACTTTTATTTAAAACACCAGTCGACTTTATTTTTATTCAATCTCTATTGGAATATTTTCAATAATCATTGCTAACGAATTTAGTTCTTTTGTTAATTCATTCAATAATAAGGTGATACTACAACAAGGTAAATAATTGTATTTTTCTGTAAATGTAGGCCTAATTATTTTTGAAAAAAGAAGCTAACTATGATATTTTATCAGCGGAAAAAAGTTTTATTCCTACAAGAAATAATTTAAAGTTTATTGAATATGAAGTGGATGGAAGATGCCTATGTGGCTAAGGATTCGGACTGCGGAGGACACATTCCAAGGTTCAATTTCCCAACTGAGTCAGTACTTCACTCATTGAATAACATTGAATAAGTTCATGCAGGGCCATATGAACTGATGAGTAAATTTTGTTATTTAAAAAATAAGACATTTCCACGAACTACAAAAGTTATAAGACATTTATAACTACAAAACAAGTGAACGTCACATAATACAAATTTATTGCAAGTACAATTTGTACAAATATTATTGATTTCATTAAACCGCAATTAGCATCATACCAAAAAAAATCACTTTTTATTTATACTTATACTATAATAAATTTGTTTGTGTTGTAAGAAATTCAGGTTTTTAGTATTCCACCAACCTGTAATTTGATAACTAAGAAACCATTTTTAACGGTTTAGAAAAAATAAATAATTAAATAGTATAACGACAATTTTATAATTAAATAAAAATATACATCAAAATTATGCCAACAGTAGAAACTATATGGATCTGGTGATGCTACCAGTAATAAGAATTTTTTAAAACACTCAGTAATAAAAATCTAACAGGATATTAAATTTAAAAGAATTGTTGAATATATTACAGGAAACCAGGCAAGATAACTTTAATAGGCAAGATAAGAAATTAATTAGTGAATTAATATCATTAAAATATATTATGAGTACACAAGTGTTCTCATACATAAAACAGGACTACCGCATCGTGTTGCGCCAAAAATGTACATACTCTTGACATGCTAATAGGTAGGTTTATACAACTTTTGACAAATGTACTGAACTGTATACCATAAACAAATGTGTACATGTTACACCATGTTTATTACATTTCAGAATCTCTATAACTGTTTTACTTATTAGTATATTAGCCTGTCTAATTATAAATATGGTTTTATACATAGTTTTATCTGCTTTTAGTACACTGAAGCAGTTTGAATATATGTTATATACTATATGAACAAACTAAATTATTATTTATTCAATATGCATAATATTAATGAGTTTCAACAGTTATAATTCGAAAATCCCAATGTTCCAAAAGGTTCTCAAACTAGTGCTTTAGTTGCACAATTTTTGATCTCAGGTAATCCATCCAGTTGTGATCACCTCAAAAGCAATGTAAAAGCTTAAGACTACTGCAAATACCGTGGATTGTCATTGGTCTTATTCTGCAGCAATGTTTTAACTATACTCAAAAGTTTTTGACTTTTGAGATTTAATTTGTGATTAATATAAAATGGGAAATCCTGTTCGACTTTTTGCACTAATGGCAACTCAAGCACCCCTTTACCTCTCTAATAGGTACTTTAGATAATTGCACCCCTTTAACTCTTTACTCTAAATAATTGGTTTAAGTAATTTTATAAGTAAACTGTTTTTTTATAAGTTGTATAATTGTAACAGTTAGAGGTTTGATTTGTATTATTATTTAAATTGATTTTATTTTTAAAGAAATTAAAGGACACATGAAAAATTTGTCATTCAATAAAGGACATGTAAATTATATAATTAAGGTCGATAAAAACTAAATTAAAAATAACTTTATCAAGAGAAACTACAATGATGTACTTGATTATGTTTATAAATATACTCAAGTCATATAAAAATAATGTTTGCATTAATACAATGCAAAATTGTTATCTTAAATAAACAATTTAATTGGAAACATATATTTACTTAGGTAAAAGTAGCAGTGCCAAACGAGCTCCCTGAGGGATTCCGTAAACCACAGATGTAACGTCATTGCCACAGCTAAGTGATATGTTGGGATAATCACTTTGCTAATAATGACTTAGCTAAGTTTGCTGATAGCATATAAATTGTATATTATGAAAGTATATGTTTTACAATATATATATATTTGAAAATACTGCAAATGAAACTTCCATATTCTATATATCTTGATCTTTGAACTGTTTAAATCTACTTACCTTTACAATAATTTCAAACTTCTTTGAGACTGCAGTGTCAACAGGTTTTATCTGGCGAACAGCTCCGGTGTTTGGGTTGATCTCAAAGTAGTCTCGGTAGGATGAAGGTGCTCCAGAAAGGAAGCTGTACATAATTGGAGAATTGATGGAGTCCATGTCTACTGCCTGAATTTTCTCTGGAGTGATGGCCAAAATTCCAGCCAATACACCACTAGATACCTGGAAATTGCTTGTAATGTATTCTCACATTATAAATATTTGGAATTAATATAATGAATTCAATTCTCTGTACAGTGTTAATATGTATAGTAAAGTGTTTACAATATATCTAATATTCACATAACCGTTTATTGCTGGATTTTGAAATAGACAGACAATAGACAAAATCCTTTACTTATTCTCTTCAAGATTAGAATGTGTCATATTTAAAGTAAGCAGTTACATAATCAAATGGTTGTCCTCCAGTTCAGGAATTCTTCAATGGAGTAAAAAGGGCAATGTTAAGGAGCTAACCACCTGTATATGTAAGGCGGAAAGTGAAAAGAGACCTCTTGTCGGCAAAGTAAAATGTTAAGTATTCACGAAACTACCGATTTTGGTCAAAATTATCGATCTTCGGTTTTTGCGATTATCAAGCTCTGGTTATATAGAAAAGGCCTGTATCAGTATAAAGTGGAGTCGAAGTATCAAAACATCGAATAACATTTATTTAGATGTCAGTGTTTGGCCTGAGAAAAGGGACCTCTTGTTATTATGACATAATAACATAGGCCCGACAAGAGGTCCCTTTTCAAAAACACATTAGCAAAGAAACATTACTTTGAAAAACTGTTTTCCCCTGAGTTCTAGCGTCGGTTTAGAGAACTGCGGCAAATGTTGCCTAAATGCAGGACAGTTTCTTGTGTGTTTAAAACCATTGCAACAACAGGTAGCACTAAAGCAGTATTGGCAGCATTTGAAACAGCTGTTTCACTACTAATCAGCTGTGACTGCATCACTTTTAGAATTGTACTCAAGTAGATCGACTTGCACTTTTATTTGATATTGATAATATTCCATTTAAAAGTAATAAAAACGTCTTTAAAAACAACTAATGGTCCTGTCTGAGAAAAGGGACCTCTTGTTGTTATGGGAAAAAACATGGGGCTGACAAGAAGTTCCTTATCAAATTTTTAGTTTTGTGTTACATTACTTTGTAAAAATGAGATTTTAAAGAATTCTGTCCGTGTTTTAAACAACTGTAACTGATATACTGAAAAAGGAAGTGTTTAGCTTTGTTTTGATGTTTGATATATTTCTTAAATATGAAAAATGTGGGTTCTATGTGAGTTTAAAGTTTTAAAACCAGTTTTTCTCAAAATTCCACTTACAATTTAGGAAACTTTAAACGTTTATTACTTTAAAAAAAATCGTAGGGACGTGCAATTAACACCAACTTATTCATAATGTTATGCTTAATTTAAAAATACCAAAAACTCAAAATCGATAATTGCCGACAAGAGGTCCCTTTTCACTTCCCGTCTCACATATCTTAACCAAACTGTTCCCATTCAAGAGGATAGTAAAAAGAATTGAGAACTATTTCTCTAATTATTATCATTATTTTTTCAAAATTTCAATACAAGTATATACCCTATTTGTAATGCTAGTTTTAACAACACACTTTTCAATGTATAAAAAGAACAATAAACCATAAACTGTTGTTTATTATAACTGAGCCAAAAATTATGTTTTACTTTAACTATATCATCTAGCTGTTAAGGTGGTTCGGCTGGCTGTAGGGACAGCTGAATTCTGCTTGCAGCGTTGACTGTACATCTTACCACGATCTACTCATACACAGACACTTGACCCCTCCCCCTCTCCTGGAATGGGTGGGGTATAATTGCAAGAAGTCGTTTAAGCGTGATCCTGCGGGTGCAGTGTCTCACTGTATGTGTATGTAGCGCTTGAATTGTAATATAATATGCAGGTAAAAGAACAACCAAACGTTGAGTATCTAAAGTTAATCAATTTTGTAAATTGTGTAATATTAAAAAGCATAAGGTGCCAAACATGACATGGTTTTTCTCGTTGTATTAAAAAAAAGAAACATATAACATTATAATTATTTAAAATCAAATTTGTAGTAAAATTACGTAATTTAAAATAACTGATGAACAAGACCAGTCCCAGAAGAGTCTGTTTTTAAAAGTTGGGAATAGTCGGAAAATAGTTTCTTAATTCTATATCTACCAAGAAAGCCCAAATTCGCATCTTTGAGATGATATATTTATAACTATAAACATAATTTTAATAAATTAACTACTTGGGAGGCGTTTAATAGTTGATATAAAGTAATTGAAATTGAAAAAAATCTAACTTTTTTTGACCAAACAGCCTTAAGTAAGTGAACTAAAGTGTAATGTAGTTAGCGAAGTTATTCTCCCAACTGACAGACAGTATTAATATTAGTTTGATGTTATCGGCTAGTTCAAGCCATAACAGTGGATGTGATTGAACCACACCATGAAAACAAGATGCTGAACATGTCAGGAATCTATGACAGGAAGATTACGACTAAACTAGAAATACAAGAACAAGGTTTAAGTGATAAGTTTGAAAAACACCTATCCAAAGTGTCTCTCTAGTAAATGTTAAACAACCTATAGGTGTCTTGTCCACACAAATCCACTTATATTGTGAGGAAATGCAACGTCTATGGAGTTGAGTGGTAAAGTTTACAGACAAGTACACTCATAATAAATCTCAAGCACGATTGAGCAAAGAACACTTATGTCTTCTAGTATATTCTCTTCTTTTATAACATTTATGTATTGGACTATTTTATCTATATATCATTCGAAAAAAGAGAATAAAAATCAGTCAAAAAAATCAGTCATTACTGCAGCAACATCATTCTTAGAGTCAGTTATTGAATCGGTTGATAGGGGAGAGAAGACAATTGGAATATTCTTGGATCTATCAAAAGCATTCGATACTGTAAACCATGACATACTTCTTTTTAAATTACTACAAATCGGTACTAAAGGCATTTCACTCCGATTTTTTTAATCATATTTATCAAAAAGAAAATAGTATTTCTAAATATCACATATTAAAAAAACACAGGGGAACAAAATCTCAATCCAGCCTACAAACAATTAGGAATGGAGTCCACAGGGCTCCATATTGGGACCAATTTTATTTTTGTGCTATGTAAATGACATGCCACAAATTATAAATGGCAGCAGAAATCACTTGTTAACTTTATTTCCTGATGATTCTAATCTAAAAGTTTCAGCAAAATCCCTAGAGGAATTAGAATTAAGTGCAGCCTGGGAACTATCGGTTTTCAACCAGTTTTTTAAAGCAAACAATCTCTTTTTAAACATTGACAAAACAAAATTTATGATGTTTACAACTAAACAAAACCGAAACCTTGAAAAGCCAAGTGTTTTTTGTAATACAAATGCAGTTGAGCAAGTAAACTCAACAAACTTTTTAGGGTTAAAAATTGACCAGATTCTAAATCGGGATGACCATGTAAAACAGGTTATAGGTAGAGTAAATTCGGGAATTAATGCCCTTCGACAAATGACCTTCATGTGTAATCATCAAACATTAAAGTCTATCTACCATGCACATATCCACTCTCACATTTATTTTGGCATAAGTCTGTATAGTGCAACAATCAAAACAAATATGGATAAACTTCTTAAATTACAAAAGAAAGGAATAAGAGTAATGTTAAATTTGAAAAAGATGACTGTGTCAAAAAACATTTTACCATATACTTCTTACCATATACAGTATGTATATATGTGAAACAATCTTAGCTTTTAAGGGTAATTCTAATTTAAGTAATAATTCACACCCATATAATACTAGAAAGAAAAACACAGTCATTACAGAACATCATCGTTTGGAGCTGTACAAAAAAACCAAATTATATAAGTAAAATATTTTTTAAATCTTTACAAAGCAATTTACAGAAGGAAATTGATTTTAGTGTATTTAAGTCTAAATTAAAAAAAATACTTAATGAGTCTCGGTCTGTATTTAATGGATGATTTTCTTAACCATGGGTCACTGTGTGAACATCGTTAATTTGTGTGTACAATTCTTGTAACAAAACCAAACATTATATTTTTATAACACTGTGTGTTTATATATATTATGTGGGATGTATTCCCTAAACAATGATGCTATTCTGTACATATGTTTGTATACAAATGAATAAATAATTATAAAAAAAATAAAATAAAAATCATAACTATAGTGTTTATAGAGTTTTAGCTTAATATTAATTTTAAGGAAAGATTCTAAAATATTTCTCATTGTCGATAATTAATTGATTATCTCATTGAATATTGGGGGTCAATAAATGATTTTAGTTTGTGTATAAAACTACAAGATCAAAATAGAATATATTAAAAGACCACTAATGTTATTATTATTACTATTTTTCTGACAAAAACCATTTTGGTCTCTAAATCACAATTTCTAACTGAAAATGGGAGAATTTTAGGTTATGTTAAAGGGCACTAGGTCAGAAATTAGTATAATGGGAGAGATAGGGCATCAGCAAACTTAGAAGACAAGTCCATTAACACCAAAGTCGTAGAAAAAAATTGCAAAAAAAATCACATGCACACAAATGTTCTTGGACTTGTCTCCTAAGGTAAGTTTACTGATGTCCTATCTATTCAAATATACTAAATACATCTTTAGATTGAATATTTTGATTAATGATAAACACATAATGTTTTGATAAAGATGTTAATTGTTTGCTCCAAATTATTTTATTAATAAGTGACACTGTCATGTAGTTCATGAAAAACCGCCAAAGTCACCACTGGGAAGTCAACAGCCTTATTGTAGACATGCAATTTTACCACCAGAAACATTCTATTTCAATTTACGGCTTGTGTTTATTGTTACAAATAATAAGTTATAGTGAATACTGTATAGTTATAGACCCAATCTAGAGGATCATAAGTTATAGTGAATACTGTATAGTTATAGACCCAATCTAGAGGATCATACGTTGATATTATGAGTTTTGAACATTTAAAATTGTTTAGAATGACTTGTAAAGTTTCACTAGTTAACTGTAGAAAGATTATAAAAATACTCAATTTGTTACAAAAACTAACTTATGTTCTACTATAACAGTTCTTTACTAATGAAATTACACTTCAAGTGTCACTGTACAATCATTATTACGGATGGATCGTTGAAGTAGAAAACATGTTTTTGGAGTTTTCTGTGGAGCAAAACGACAGGAACACTAAGACAGGATTCATAATCCTTATACAGTAGCTTAGTAGTTGTACTCACTGTAGCATAGTACTCCGGATTGATGCAAGACCCATCAAGAAGCATGCAGCCTTGGTAGATGAAGGATGGGTCTTGGTCATCATCATCACGAATGTTTACCGTTAGCGTTGTGGTTGTAGAAAACCTTTCAGACTGATTTCTAGCACGATCCTGTAAACAGAATTTATAGTTCAAAAACTCTATATTAATAATTTGCATACTGTACCAAAATTGAAATTGGGAAATATAATAGTGTTATTTACTTAAATAACTATTGATAATGTAATGTTGTATTAATAAGTAAAAATAAGTATTATCGTTGTCAGAAGCCATCTTCAGTTTTATGATTTGACTAGTTTTACTCGTTGGGGCTATGCTCTCCTCATAGTCACTGAGGAGCTCAACCTAAGCCTTGTATGCAAACTTTGCTTGTAGCCTCTCTTATGGACCTTGGTTGGATCTACGACCTTAGAAAAGGACACTATGGTTTATGGATCTTGGCCTACAGCTTAAGGGACCTCTGTGTGGCGCACTGCTTGAGCATCATAGCCTTCGGCCTCGTGAGACATAACTGAAAGTATTCTTCTTGTGGATCTCAGCTTCTGCCTTATGAGGGGGCTCTGCCTGTGG
This sequence comes from Stictocephala bisonia, assembly GCA_035578905.1. Lineage (NCBI taxonomy): Eukaryota > Metazoa > Arthropoda > Insecta > Hemiptera > Membracidae > Stictocephala > Stictocephala bisonia. The sequence goes on along the minus strand of JAQJVL010000406.1, from coordinate 520,305 downwards.
CTTCGTGAAGAACCGTCTATGGTTTTGTGAGCTACATTATATATGTATCATAGCTTGAGGATAGAGATTTTCTACTCAGTTTGTAGATCTGAGTATTTCGCCTCACAGAGAGATAGTAGGTTTTTAGTACAGTGGAACTCATATTTAGATCTTGCAAAGATTAAACAAAACACAAACATATTACTTCTCCTATTTTTATCACAATCTATTATCATAGTGTTTAATATGCTTTTACATAGATTTGATAGGACCTCCCTTATGTATCTACTAAGGCAGATCACTAAGTCTATTAGAATTTATCCACTTAAACGAAATGTTATTATTTTTATTTGTTTACAATTATTATCAAGGGATATAACCTCTTTACCATGGCTTCTAGTGCTCTGCAACATAGCTCATACGAATGTACGAAACAAAAAAAAAGCACTTCTTAGAGAGTTCAAAGAGATCCTATTTACTCTGATCTCCACAACAAGATATCTATCGCATAATGCATGGCAAATCTAATCTGGAAAACCACCTCTTCGACAAGCTTCCCTTACAGAAGGTTGTGCCAAATACTGAGCTTTAACTTGGCATATGTTTGACATTTGAAGCAAGTTTCTGGCTTTAGACCCTATTACCGCAATCAGTGGAATGTAACTGCCTCGTAAGAAATGAACTATGATAAGTCACTTTCACTCTTGGATGCAACTACTTGAAATATAAGTGGGAAATGGCAAATGATCAGTCATGTGTTTGCAGGGTCGAAATTGAAAGTATGGTCACAAATTAAATGATTTCCATTGCGTTCTCTTCATGGGGGTTTAGCTGGTCTTCATTTAATCAGAGAAGTATGTGTTGAATGGTTATGAAGCCTGAATTTAGCTTTGTGAGAGATCATTTAATATTGAAACATTAAGATACAAGTACTACGTACTTCATATTTTATTTATGAAACTAATTTTTAAATCCTCTTTAATAGAAGTGGTTAATTCTCAACATAGTTTCATATTTTTTAAATTCACGAAATCCCTGACTCTGTCACAGAATCAGCCTCCCCCTCATGTACTGTGGTATCGACCCACCCAACCACCTATACATGTACAGTAGTATTGGCCTACCCATCTACCCATACACAAGCAGTTGTATTGACTCCCTACCCACTCAAATACATTAGTATATAACCACCCACCCACCCATACGTGTACGGTGGTACTGACCCACCCAACCACCCATTCACGTACAGTAGTATTGTGGTTTTTATGGAACTTTTAGGAAATGCAATAAATTTAAACTCAATGAAAAATCAAAACGAATGATTTGAATAAATCTACTGAAATCTGTTTAGATAGAAGGTAATTTTAAAAATGCCAGACATCAATAATCACACAAGGGTGAGGCCAGGTCTATTTCATAATCAGTTGAAATACAACTAAAAAGACATCTACGAATTAATTAGAGCAAGTTGCGAAACTCAGGGGAGGTGGGAGTAGGAGTCAGGCTGTCTAGCAAGATTGAGTGGGTTGGAGGGGGCAAGGGAATACACCTGTAGCTCAGCCTGGCCTTCAAACCTGCATCTCATCAACGTAATTATTTGATTTGGTCCAGATTATCTCCTTTCCACAAGCGGTATATTGACCTAACCATGGAGCATTGCTAGAAAATAAAATGTTTAGGAGTATAAATCATTAAACAAGTTTGATGGCAAATGTCAAGCCACCATACGCTTACTATGCTAGGTTAATGACATACTGTGTTCAATTCATAGACTAAAATTTTTGATAAAAATACAAGTTTTATATCTAACTCATTAAAAAATAAAATAAAGTATAACAAATCTGTTATACTTGTTTAAGCTATAATGCAAGCAAGAAACCATGGAGTAAATTCTTATGAGAATTTATTGAATAAACCTCTACAACTCAAGTTAAACAAAATTTGCTTACAATCTAGTATCTGGTGGTTTCCAAATGTGTTAGAAACCTTCAAAATCACTAATCAAAGTTTCTAATGACACCAAGTACACACTAAGTACACACTTACGGTAGCTACAATTGTAACGAGATACCGCTGAGTCCGCTCGTAGTCTAGGCTTCTGTTGATGGTTACTTGCCCCTGGTGAGGGAGGTTGATGGCAAAGTATCCTGCACCATCTGCGACGTTCACTCTATCTCGTCCCACCCCCTGGTCAGTTCCCAAGCCCTTGCCATCTCCAGGTACTATGGAATACTCTACTAATCCGTTAACTCCAGCGTCCAAGTCATTGGCTCGCAAACCCTGGTAGATTGTTGTTCCAATGGGAGTCAACTGTAAGTAATAATATTTAAAATTAATAATAATACATAAAATTGTCCAAATTATAACTATTTAAAATTTATAAATTCTTGTAAACTGTTCATGAACTAAAATTGTATCATACAAAATATTGGTGTTCATTTATAATAATTATTGGACGGAAAACTAATTGTTATAGAAACAACAACAAAATATGACTATGGTCACTAGTTTAGAATGACTGAAAACACGAACTTCAAACTTTTTTGTACATGTCGACTTAACAATATCGTACAATAGTGGAGTTCGATGTACCAATGTATTATTGATTATAACATACAGAACCCCCAGGTAGATGTTTCTATTACCGAGCATGCCCTTACAAAGCAATGTGGTAATAAATGAAATCCAGTTTCAATCCGTTTGATGTGATAAGTGTGACTGTTTTCACCTCAAGTAACTGACAAGTGCAGATCTCATGAATTAAAGATCAGAGTAAATGACCAAGTGGACAACCCAGTCTTTCTATACGATTATAGCAGACTCGTCCGTGATTACGCAGGCAACCCAGCCTAGCTATACGTGTGTGGGAGAGCCACCAGTAACCAAGCTGTCAACACGGGCTCCTAATACGAGTGTAAAGAGAGCCGTCAATGGCTATTCGAACAACCCAGCCTTACTTGTACATATGTGTGGAAGAGGCTTTTTTATACGAGTATGGGAGAGCTGCCATTGATCAAGCAGACAACCCAGGCTTCCAAAACGAAGCCGTAAATGTGGGCTTGCGGGTGTGGGAGAGCCGTAAATGACCTTGCGGACAATCTAGTTAGTCTTCCTATAGAAATGTGGGAGAGTCGTCAAAGATACATGTGCGAGTTTAGGTGAGAGGACCGTCAATATACATGTGTGGGAGAATCGTAATTAACCTTGCGGACAATCTAGTCTTCCTATAGAAATGAGAGAGAGTCGTCAAAGATACATGTGTGAGACTAGGTGAGAAGACCGACAATATACATATGTGAGTGGGTGTTATGGATATAAATGCTAAGTGTGGGGTGGTGGTGAATTAACACCGTGTATGTATGCATGGGTCAGAGGGCCTTCAATGCTGTTTCGATATTGTCAACACGCCATTGAGACTTAACATTTTAGATAGCACAACTGGCTTTATTTTATTTCTCGAAATTTCATTATTTTTCGATTATCGGCATGTAAAATATCTGCTTTACTATATACTGTATAGTACCGATATATTACACCTATATCTGCACGTGTCTGGGTGGGCGGGTGGGTCATTACCACTGCACGTGTATGGGTGGGCGGGTGGGTCATTACCACTGCACGTGTATGGATGGGCGGGTGGGTCATTACCTACTGCACGTGTATGGGTGGGCGGGTGGGTCATTACCACTGCACGTGTATGGGTGGGCTGAGTCAATACCACTGAACTTGTATGGGTGGGCGGGTGTGTCAATACCACTGCACGTGCATGGGTGGATCATTAAATAGTTTTTGGGGTCACTTCGCTCCACGAAAAATTCCAAAAACACGGCTTTTAATCTAACGATTCGGTCTGTAATAATGATTTCTCAAAGGTTTCAAGTACGTTATTCCGATCAAATGTTACACTTTATGGAATACAATAATTTCAAAAAATATATATTGTCACAAATGCTGGAGTGTACATAGCAGCAGTTAAGCCTTATAATTAGAGCTAAGTTTTAGGTAATCCTAACTCAACGTAAAATACCTACGGCAACCAGAAAGGAAGACTGTAGAGCAGTATAAAACACCTATTATACTGTGACTTTAGTCTGTCTGTAGGTATGACAATCAATCACACACATCTCGCACGACATCACACGGGCGAAGTGGCAGCTGAGTGGAATAACAAATAAACACAAAAATACATACAGTATGTACTAATTAACGTGGTTAAAATTAATTCGAGATAATTAGTGGTAAATAGCTTACCACAATTATTTTTTTGAAAGCTATCTTCCTTGTGATTGATAGATTTAGTAACCAGATATTAATGGAATAATAAACCAGCTGATTCACCCATGTTATGTGACAGTCTCGCCGTGGTAATTGATGTTGTTCTACGTACTGTGACTTAACCTCACAAAACTTCTTATCATAACTAATGAACATAACCTAACAAACGAATTCAACCCAACAAAACCTAACAACAAATGACTCTTTTCCCGCAAATTCGTTACCAGGACAAAATTACAAACCATTTATGTAGGCCTACTATCTTCCATAAAATTGTGTTTTTCCAATTCTGATTTTCTAAATTTTCCTATTTTATTGCTGTTCAGTAAAGAGTATAATTAAATTAACAAAAACAAATACTACGCACACTAGTATCATTAATGTGGGTAAGACAAAATATTAACTTTTGCAAGATAACAGTTTTTAAATTTAGTTTCTCATGTTGGCAAAACATTTTTTATCAACCCACAAGGGTTATTTTGAAAGATATAAAAATATGAAGCTTACACATTATAGCATGTAATTTATATGTATATAATTTTGTTTAGAATTATGATAAATGAACAATGCTGGCCGTAAAATAACGCACACGGGTTTTTTTGTTTGTTAAAAGATAGCTAACAAAATTGTATGACAATTTTTACACACGTCTGTTTAAGCTGTGGAATCCTACCTTGAATATTTATCAATGTATGTATAAACATCAAGATACCAAATAATTGAAAATGTTATCTAACTTCAGAAAATCGTATTCATGCACTTTTGAACCTTCTCAAATCATGATTTTTATCTGTATTGGGTAAAAATAAGTTTATATTTTCAGGGAAGTTTTTTTAGTACCTATAACACTAGAAACATAAGTCAATTTTAAAATATTACGACTTATATTATTTCAAAACACCAAAATACCAACACAAAATAATAGTTTGGTAACAACTGGGACAAAATAAAACAACTGTATACGCAAACACATTGAAGGATGCACAACGTTTAGAAAGTAAACATTCGAGCTACGAGCGGAACTTTTAGTATCCGAGGACTCCTACCAGGTTCTCCTACGACAGGATCTTCATCATCGATAATACAGTACAGTTTAAGTGTTTCACTTTGCCGAGTAAATAGTATAAAAAAAATTGTTTTTTATTAAGAAATCAAGTCGTTATGTGAGATTTTGAAAACCAGTATATTGGGTGAGATGTGTCTACGGCCCGAGGGGTCCCACACGGAGTAGAGTAGGAGGGATGCGGTAGACCGCAAGTAGAGAGGGAAGGCGAGCATTCCTTCAGCACCCGCCCGAAAGGAACTGGGAGTGAATCATTAAAGTCGAGTTAGTGGGAGAGATGGTGCAGCGCTAACACGTAGGAATGTTGCACACGAATCTGTGCCCGTGCCCTTGCCAGTCAAGTCGATCGATGATCCCAGTGTATTATCAGGGCCGCATTTACCAATAGGCCCGGGCCTATGGGCGCAAGCTCCCAGGGGGCGCGCGGCCGAGAAAAAAATCTAGAAATAAAAATAAATAGCCATAACTTAATATATTTTCTTTAGTTGATTAATTTATTAGGCTAATAAAGCATTTTGAAGTTCATTGTAACAAATAATTGTAGGTAAAGTTAAACTATTTGTCAATATTATGCATGAATTTCGTTACAACATTGATCTCAAACACGGGAGAACTGGCTGTAGGGATGTCGTCGAGCGGTACGCATCGTATTGCCACTGCCAGCCCTATGTAACTCCCAGTCCCATGTTCCTCGTATAGAGGAGGGTGACCGTGTTAGTGACGCCAAATAACTACAGATTGCTTTGTGATTCCTCGTGGCGTTGGCTGTCTTCATTCTTTTAATTCTTCCGATTCATTTTCTCCGTTCTAACATAACCTGGAATTCCTCCGCGGAACGGAACGTTTATCGTTCATCCCTCAATATTAATTAGCAATATAAATGATGTTTTCCAGCGTTCCCTTCAATTTTCTAATATGTAGTTTCAAATCATCAACAACAACAACAACAAAAATAAATAAATCTTTTACTAATAATGGTTTTCTGTAGAGTAGTAATACCCAGCTAAATTTACTTGAAACTCGAACCTTTATGCTTTGAAGTATTCCAATTCAAGTCGAGTTTGCTTACATACGTGGTTTACGTGTTTTACATATTAGACCGTTGGAATAGTTTCAGTTGTGCCAATCTTTTGTTAATACATTTACGGTATCTTGTAAAGCCCAGAACCGAGTAAATTCCTCAAAAACTTGCAATGATAAACTTCTATCGTGGAGTGATGTTCAAGCAATTAACATATAGGCCTTATATAATTTATATAGGTTTTTAGGAGAGTAACTTTAACCAGACTAGGGGGCGGAAAAAATTATTGGGTCTAGGGGCGCCAAAACGCTAAGGCCCTGTATATGATAGGCATTCTCCCGGTTTTCCACGACTATATTATTAAATTCTCCCATTTCTAAATAGTAGTATATGATAGGGAATGGGAAAAGTAAGGTTAGAACCTTACTCTGCATTAAGAATAGAACCTTACTCTGCATTAAGACTAGAACCTTACTCTGCAATAAGGTTAGAACCTTACTCTGCAAGGTTAGAACCTTACTATGCATTAAGGTTATAACCTTACTCTGCATTAAGACTAGAACCTTACTCTGCATTAAGGTTAGAACCTTACTCTGCAAGGTTAGAACCTTACTATGCATTAAGGTTAGAACCTTACTATGCATTAAGGTTAGAACCTTACGGTTAAACTACTGCTAGGCACTAGTGATTAAGATTACTCTCTACAGGTACAACCTATCACATAAGTAAACTTACTAGTAAATTTATAAGTAACTTATTGCATAGGTGAAGTTCTCGCATAAGGTTAGAACTACCTGATAAGGAGATTCTCGCAAGGCTAAACTTATCGATTAAGGTTCAGCCTTACCTTGGTTCACACCTGTCCCTCCTGCATAAGTACAACCATATCGCATATAAGGTAGAACTACTCGATTAAGTTAAACCATCTTATTATAGTAAATTATGCATTAGTTGAACTTATTGCATTAGGTTAGAACTTCTATTAAGTTGAACCTTACCGATGTTAGATTCTCGCTAGGTTGAACCTACCGCATGTTAAACCTCTCTGCATAGGGAACTTATGCTTGTGATTCTCTGCATTGTTAAACCTTACTCTGCATTGTTAGAATACCTGTTAGGTTACACTTCTTGATTGTTGCTTCCTCATTGTTAAACCTTACTCTGCATTAAGGTTACAACCTTACTCTGCTATTAAGTTTACAACCCTTACTCAGCATTAAGGTTACAACCTTACTCATCCCATTAACGGTGACAAGCTTACTGTGCTATTAAGATTAAAACCTTACTCTACTTTAAGGTCTACAACCTATACTCTACATTAAGGTTACAAACCTTACTCTGCAAGGTTACAACCTTACCTCTGCATTAAGGTTACAACCTTACTCTGCATATAGGTGACAAGCTTACTCTGCATTAAGGTTAGAACCTTACTCTGCATTAAGGTTAGAACCTTACTCTGCATTAAGGCTACAACCTTACTCTGCATCTAAGGTTAAAGCCTTTACTCTGCCATTAGGTTACAACCTTTACTCCTGCATTAGGTTACAACCTTACTCTGTCATTAAGCGTTACAACTCCATACTCTGCATTATAAGGTCTAGAACCTTACTCTGCATCTAAGGTTACAACCTTACTCTTCATTATAAGGTTAGAACCTTACTCTGCATTAGGTTAGAACCTTACTCTGCATTAGGTTAGAACCTTACTCTGCATTAGGTTAGAACCTTACTCTGCATTAGGTTAGAACCTTACTCTGCATTAGGTTAAAACCTTACTCTGCATTAGGTTAGAACCTTACTCTGCAATTAGGTTAGAACCTTACTCTGCATTAAGGTTACACCTTACTCTGCATTAGTTAGTATAGAACCTTACTCTGCATTAGGTTAGAACCTTACTCTGCATTAGGTTAGAACCTTACTCTGCATTAGGTTAGAACCTTACTCTGCATTAGGTTAGACCTTACTCGCTTAACCTTACTCTGCATTAGGTTAGAACCTTACTCTGCATTAGGTTAGAACCTTACTCTGCATTAGGTTAGAACCTTACTCTGCATTAGGTTAGAACCTTACTCTGCATTAGGTTAGAACCTTACTCTGCATTAGGTTAGAACCTTACTCTGCATTAGGTTAGAACCTTACTCTGCATTAGGTTAGAACCTTACTCTGCATTAGGTTAGAACCTTACTCTGCATTAAGGTTAGAACCTTACTCTGCATTAGGTTACAACCTTACTCTGCATTAAGGTTACAACCATACTCTGCATTATAAGGTTAGAACCTTACTCTGCATTAAGGTTACAACCTTACTCTTCATTATAAGGTTAGAACCTTACTCTGCATTAGGTTAGAACCTTACTCTGCATTAGGTTAGAACCTTACTCTGCATTAGGTTAGAACCTTACTCTGCATTAGGTTAGAACCTTACTCTGCATTAGGTTAGAACCTTACTCTGCATTAGGTTAGAACCTTACTCTGCATTAGGTTAGAACCTTACTCTGCATTAGGTTAGAACCTTACTCTGCATTAGGTTAGAACCTTACTCTGCATTAGGTTAGAACCTTACTCTGCATTAGGTTACAACCTTACTCTGCATTAGGTTAGAACCTTACTCTGCATTAGGTTAGAACCTTACTCTGCATTAGGTTAGAACCTTACTCTGCATTAAGGTTAGAACCTTACTCTGCATTAGGTTACAACCTTACTCTGCATTAAGGTTAGCAACCTTACTCTGCATTAGGTTAGAACCTTACTCTGCATTAGGTTAGCAACCTTACTCTGCATTAGGTTAGAACCTTACTCTGCATTAGGTTAGAACCTTACTCTGCATTAGGTTAGAACCTTACTCTGCATTAGGTTAGAACCTTACTCTGCATTAGGTTAGAACCTTACTCTGCATTAGGTTAGAACCTTACTCTGCATTAGGTTAGAACCTTACTCTGCATTAGGTTAGAACCTTACTCTGCATTAGGTTAGAACCTTACTCTGCATTAGGTTAGAACCTTACTCTGCATTAGGTTAGAACCTTACTCTGCATTAGGTTAGAACCTTACTCTGCATTAGGTTAGAACCTTACTCTGCATTAGGTTAGAACCTTACTCTGCATTAGGTTAGAACCTTACTCTGCATTAGGTTAGAACCTTACTCTGCATTAGGTTAGAACCTTACTCTGCATTAGGTTAGAACCTTACTCTGCATTAGGTTAGAACCTTACTCTGCATTAGGTTAGAACCTTACTCTGCATTAGGTTAGAACCTTACTCTGCATTAGGTTAGAACCTTACTCTGCATTAGGTTAGAACCTTACTCTGCATTAGGTTAGAACCTTACTCTGCATTAGGTTAGAACCTTACTCTGCATTAGGTTAGAACCTTACTCTGCATTAGGTTAGAACCTTACTCTGCATTAGGTTAGAACCTTACTCTGCATTAGGTTAGAACCTTACTCTGCATTAGGTTAGAACCTTACTCTGCATTAGGTTAGAACCTTACTCTGCATTAGGTTAGAACCTTACTCTGCATTAGGTTAGAACCTTACTCTGCATTAGGTTAGAACCTTACTCTGCATTAGGTTAGAACCTTACTCTGCATTAGGTTAGAACCTTACTCTGCATTAGGTTAGAACCTTACTCTGCATTAGGTTAGAACCTTACTCTGCATTAGGTTAGAACCTTACTCTGCATTAGGTTAGAACCTTACTCTGCATTAGGTTAGAACCTTACTCTGCATTAGGTTAGAACCTTACTCTGCATTAGGTTAGAACCTTACTCTGCATTAGGTTAGAACCTTACTCTGCATTAGGTTAGAACCTTACTCTGCATTAAGGTTAGAACCTTACCCTGCATTAAGGTTAGAACCTTACTATGCATTAAGGTTTGAACCTTACTCTGCATTAAGGTTAGAACCTTACTCTGCATTAAGGTTAGAACCTTACTCTGCATTAAGGTTAGAACCTTACTCTGCATTAAGGTTAGAACCTTACTCTGCATTAAGGTTAGAACCTTACTCTGCATTAAGGTTACAACCTTACTCTGCATTAAGGTTACAACCTTACTCTGCATTAAGGTTAGAACCTTACTCTGCATTAAGGTTAGAACCTTACTCTGCATTAAGGTTAGAAACTTACCCTGCATTAAGGTTAGAACCTTACTCTGCATTAAGGTTATAACGTTACTCTGCATTAAGGTTAGAACCTTACTCTGCATTAAGGTTAGAACCTTACTCTGCATTAAGGTTACAACCTTACTCTGCATTAAGTTTACAACCTTACTCAGCATTAAGGTTACAACCTTACTCTGCATTAAGGTGACAAGCTTACTGTGCATTAAGATTAAAACCTTACTCTACTTTAAGGTTACAACCTTACTCTGCATTAGGTGACAAGCTTACACTGCATTAAGGTTAGAACCTTACTCTGCATTAAGGTTACAACCTTACTCTGCATTAAGGCTACAACCTTACTCTGCATTAAGGTTACAACCTTACTCTGCATTAGGTTACTACCTTATTCTGCATTAAGGTTACAAACATACTATGCATTATAAGGTTAGAACCTTACTCTACATTAAGATTACAACCTTACTCTGCATTAAGGTTACAACCTTACTCTGCATTAAGTTTACAACCTTACTCAGCATTAAGGTTACAACCTTACTCTGCATTAAGGTGACAAGCTTACTGTGCATTAAGATTAAAACCTTACTCTACTTTAAGGTTACAACCTTACTCTACATTAAGGTTACAACCTTACTCTGCAAGGTTACAACCTTACTCTGCATTAAGGTTACAACCTTACTCTGCATTAGGTGACAAGCTTACTCTGCATTAAGGTTAGAACCTTACTCTGCATTAAGGTTAGAACCTTACTCTGCATTAAGGTTAGAACCTTACTCTGCATTAGGTTAGAACCTTACTCTGCATTAGGTTAGAACCTTACTCTGCATTAAGGTTACAACCTTACTCTGCATTAGGTTAGAACCTTACTCTGCATTAGGTTAGAACCTTACTCTGCATTAGGTTAGAACCTTACTCTGCATTAGGTTACAACCTTACTCTGCATTAGGTTAGAACCTTACTCTGCATTAGGTTAGAACCTTACTCTGCATTAGGTTAGAACCTTACTCTGCATTAGGTTAGAACCTTACTCTGCATTAGGTTAGAACCTTACTCTGCATTAGGTTAGAACCTTACTCTGCATTAGGTTAGAACCTTACTCTGCATTAGGTTAGAACCTTACTCTGCATTAGGTTAGAACCTTACTCTGCATTAGGTTACAACCTTACTCTGCATTAGGTTAGAACCTTACTCTGCCCTTTCCCCATCATAAACTAATATTGCTCTGTATTGGTAACATTCAGACAGAGCAAGAGGGAGAACCAGTAGAGTACAAGGTGAACATTTCTGATAAAAACGTCCAGTCAAGGCCGGATTCGAACCTGAGCTATCTATAATTCAGGCTCAAAGTCCTCACACCTTAGATCACTTGGCCTCTGACTTCCAAATCTTGATGTCCAAACGACAGTGTACAACGATTAAGCTAAGTGAATGTAAACAGGATTTGTACTATATTATTTTCAGAGCAAATGTTAAGAATGCTGGACAGTCTGCTTTAATAATGCCTCTACATAAATAAAATCGTAAATGTAACTAAACTAAATTAGCCAACTTTACGAGTGATCAAAACTGTTAAAAATGTTAATATTCTTGTGATGTTTACTCTGAAACAAGGCCTATTGACCTACTGTGTCTTGCCTGAAAAACAGAACCAGCTTTATACGATTTTCAATGGTTGGACCTATCTATCACATGTTAAACTAGGCATTTATGGTTTAATAGTTCACTGAGATTAAGATTTGGATTGTTGGTGGTCTTTCATAAAATACCACATAAAAGTTAAAGTTTTGTCAGAGTTCCTAGAGAGTGAATCAAAAATTACACTTCAACCAGAATGTTATTACTGTATAATAACCCTGAGGGCTTTTTGGACAGAAATCGAGTATAAGTTTCACCGTATGACTTGTCAAGCCCGAAATTTAACCTAATATAGGATTTAATTCAGTCCATTTATGAATTGAAACACTAATGAAGACAAATTAGTTGTATGTTTAGCTTTTCCGTAGGCTTTAATTCAATGTAATAATCTATTTCAAATAGCTGATACAAATACATAAACAAGAAACAAAAGGTTTAACCAATTTGGATTTCATTTTGAAAGGTTTAAGGTCATTTGTAGTAACTCTGACATGATTGAATTATTTGCCATCTCCCTAAAGTTATTAGGTTTTAGACTACACATCTTTGTTCTCTAGGAGAACGGGAGAAGGCTTGATGTGATGTTTTTTGATAATATAAAAGAGGGAAGGGCAGGCAAGTGTAGAGAACCACCTGTAGGAAATCAATGGCTAATTACTAATCCCTGATAATTTTAGATTTGCCAACAAATCTGTCCAGTGCGCGAGAACGTATACTTGTTGGTCTCGGCATGCGCCAAGAGGCTGCGGTCCATGTCCGGTTAATTGATATCAGCTACTGCTATTCTATACCACGCCATTAGTGACTGCGCATTTTGTCTGCGCCCCTGTAACCTTGGTTAGATCATTAGACGTAGGCGCACAGAAGCCGCTCACTCCTCCTTCTCTTAGTTTTTACTCCCGTCTAAGTGGCTGGTCGTGATGATTCCATTTACTTTTCCCTTTATTTGAGCGTAATAGGCTAAAGTAAAAAAAAAGTAAATAGAATGTTAGCGCATCCATCAAAGCTCCAGTTCAAATTTTAAAAGTAGTTGGTATTTTTTTCAGAATTATCTCATGAGGATTCCTGCATTATTCTTAGCGTTACATCATAAAAAAAAAAAAAGAAACCCTTCTGAATGTATTTCGATATTTCCTAGTGCGTGATTAAAAGCTAATCCAGTATCAAAGGAAATAAGCTTTTACCATACTAAAGCTACTCTGGGCATAGAGATTAATTCCAAATATTGAGAATGCCATTGTGTTATAAATATGTGTTCCAAATAAATATGCTAACACTATCAAAACATGTTTATGTTTATTAAACTATTCTTTTTCTCAAATTAAATCAGACTACTTATGTTTTTGTTGTATTTGGCTTTAGTTTTACGATTAAAATAATTGACAAGGGAAGTATAAGTGTTCTTTCAATTTCTTATATTCCTTGTGTTTAGTTGGCAGCAATAGCAATTAATTTTCTTAGCTCTATGGTGGGAATGCCGACTTTCTTTACTTTGAATAGAAGAGTTGTAAGAACAGAGCCTTGTGGTATTCCGAAATTGATATGCCAAAAGAGTTTCCTCATCGACCCAAACAAACTTTAAGTGACACTTTGGATGAATGAGTATAATATTAGGTGCATGACCCGCATTATCCAAAATAGTTCTGAAATTGATTGTTGGTCTCGATTTGTCAGATATCCATCTAAGATGCCAGGTTGCCTCAATATTTTATTTTTGAGGCCAAGAATTAGGATCTATACTACAAATACAAATATTTTATTGCCATTTATCACACATACATGAAATAGGCATTGTCAAATGTGTGTACAACATTTCTTAAAACTATAAAAAAAGATTCTGTCATAAAATGAAGACAAAACAAAAACTAAAAGTTAGTTGGAATGTTACATTGCAAAAAGTCTTGGATTGAATAAAAATAATTGCAAACTAGCCAGTCATATATATTAGATTCAAATTTGTTGAAAGGAAGGGTTCGAGCAGAAGATGGTATTTAAAAAAATTATTGCATAGATTTGGGAAGAGCTTTCTGTTTTACTGAATCTACGCTGCAAACTGGCGTACATAAACATCCCTTAAATAAAATATTGGCGTACAAAGGCAGGAATGCGGATCAACAAAAAGGGCGATTTATAGATAAACTATTGTTGGTCATTAAAAACCCTCAATAACAATCACCAACTTGAAACAAAGATTAAACCCAACAAAAATATTTAAAATTTATAATATTTTCTCTAATAGGTACAAATTTAAAACAACTGATCATTCTAATAAAACGGCAGTATAATTTTACTGTCTTTTTTACAATTAAGATAATTATTTTAATTTGGCCATTTATGCCCCTCGACCTTTCTAGAACTCTACTGTTGATTCAAGTGCGCCCAGGATTCAGATAAAAAAATAAGGTCAGATTTAATAATAAAACTGCATGCAAAGTAAATTGGTGATCCACCGGTTTAAGTCAAGTACTTCAATATTTCTATTTCATATACTCGTAGATTAATACACTTTGATATATTCATAATTTACATTCTCCAAACCTACGTCTTATCTATATGCTATGATCAACGGATCAACACCAAGAGTAGCGTATTGAAAACTGTTCTCTTTGAATTCACAGTAGGATTTACGTACAGTAACAGCGTACAAAATTTAAAAGAGGAAAGGTTACCTCAAATATTCACCACAACGATAAAATACGAGTTTAAACGACAATTAAGAAGACAAATTGGGGTCTCTGTGACTTGGGGGCCTCTGTACGAGGATTACTGTATTCGTCACTCACCGTAAATTACGCTTTCGGCACTATAAGCCGGCGTCTGCTAACTCCTCCATAACCTTTGAGACCTTATCTTCTTTGAATAATTTATGGCTGTTTTTCTAAATTATACAGGCCATTAATTCAGGACATCAAGCACTTGTGTCGTTTACTGCCTAGTTACTGTTGGTCATCGACCACCCGTAGAATGCCTGCATGTTGGTTTAGGTTATATAAAGTGATGATTGAAGGCTCGTGCAAAGAGTGCACTTTCCTTCCAATGGTTGAAGAGGAGAACAAACTTGAGAAATTACAAAACTATACGATTTAATTACAACGTTACAATTCTACTCCTATCAAATTATGCAAAACACTGAAGTGATCTCAAACTCCACTAAGATTTTAAATGTCCAATTTTAATAAAAGTATATTAGCTTGGTTATCAATGTGTACCATCTAACCTTTGGCTTTTCCAATTGATCAGGTATGTCAATAGGGTGTTCACATCGATATTTAAATGACAAAAAAATAGGCGATTGAACTTATTAAACTATGTATTATTGTGAGAAGTGATTCTGGGGGCAGGGAAGGAGAAGCTGGACTCTTTAAACCTACTCTACCTATTCCCAATGAACAAAATGACTGTAAGTTACATAGAAGGCAGTGTATTGAACCGTTGCAACAGTGCCCCATCGATGACAGGCGATCATAGATGGTATCGACATCGAGCCGAGAGGATGATATTGTTTATATCGCGAGTCGGCCCATGCGGCGATATACCGGACTGAACCGTTGCGCCGGTGGCCAGTAGATGACAGCAGATCGTACATAGTATCGACAGCATGCCAGGAGGATAATATTGTTTATATCGCGAGGTAGCCCGTGCGGCGATATACCGCACTGAACCGTGGCGCCGGTGGCCTGTCGATGACAGCAGATCGTAGATAGTATCGACAGCATGCCAGGAGGATAATATTGTTTATATCGCGAGGTAGCCCGTGCGGCGATATACTGGACTGAACCGTTGCGCCGGTGGCCTGTAGATGACAGTAGATCGTAGATAGTATCGACAGCATGCCAGGAGGATAATATTGTTTATATCGCGAGGTAGCCCGTGCGGCGATACACCGCACTGAACCGTGGCGCCGGTGGCCTGTCGATGACAGCAGATCGTAGATATAGTATCGACAGCATGCCAGGAGGATAATATTGTTTATATCGCGAGGCAGCCCGTGCGGCGATATACTGGACTGAACCGTTGCGCCGGTGGCCTGTCGATGACAGCAGAGCGTAGATGATATCGACACCGTACCGAGAGGATGATATTGTTTATATCGCGAGTCGGCCCATGCGGCGATATACCGGACTGAACCGTTGCGCCAGTAGCCTGCCGACGACAGCAGATTGTAGATCGTATCGACAGCGTGTCTGGAGTACGATATTGTATATCGCGAGGAAGCCCGTGCGGTGATTTCCAAACTGAACCGTTGTGCCAGTAGCCTGCCGATGACAGCAGATCGTAGATAATATCGACAGCGTTCCGGAAGGATGATATTGTTTATATCGAGAGGCAGCCCATGCGGCGATATACGGGACTGAACCGTTGAGTCACTAGGCTACCGACGACAGCAGATCGTAGATAGTATCGAGAGCGTTCCGGGAGGATGATATTGTTTATATCGCGAGGCAGCCCAGGCGGCGATATACCGGACTGAGCCGTTGCGCCGGTGGCCTGTCGATGACAGCAGATCGTAGATGGTATCGACAGCATGCCGGGAGGATGATATTGTTTATATCGCGAGGCAGTCCGTGCGGCTGCCAACAATTTCCTTTACAAAGCCCGGGAGGGGGAGATATCAGCCAGCGATCTGACGCCGACCAGCAGCTCGCTGATCATCGCACGATACTGCCCGCACTGGACACTAAATCCTCGCAATTAAAGACAATAAATCGCATTGCAGGCTGTCCAGCTGTGGTGACGGAGGAGGGCCCCACTGTAATTGTTGGTCTCGCAATTTTTTATTTTGCGTCTGCCACCAAGAACAATACCAATGGCACCACATTTATTGGCGATATTTTCTTTGATAACTATGACCCATTTGAAGTCTGTACCTACATCAATATTACCTCTTAATAACGTTATATTTTATTTTTTATAGAGATCTTTGAAACGTGGGGTCACATATAAGTTTGAATATATTTTCTTGCACATTTCGAATGTTTAAAATTTGTATGATTTGCATCACAGATAATAGTAGAGTTAGTCATCTGTGATTTGTATCATCTTGGTCTGAGCATTTATATCTTGGATTCTTATGATCCCACAGGAGATACTAATTCCCGTCTCCGAAACTTCCATTACCTTTGAAAACGAAAGATTCTCTCCCTCATCGGTACAGATGCTATAGACCCACCATGTTTGAAATGAAAGGTCTGTCCTTTGTCGGGTAGCTCAGCTAATACGGATGGATTTTAATAATATTTTAATAATTAATCTCTTGTTAGAATTGGTAAGTGCAATAATTACCTTAAATATATATTTCACATGTAATATAATTGAGATATTAAATATTTACAACGAAGTTGGGTCTGGTTCAGTCACAGAATCGTTCAAACTTTGTTTACGAAAAATAATCAACTTTAACTTTCGAAATAAATATAAAAATCGACTAAATAAACTGGCGTAAAAAGTGACACAGTAAAACAAATGAAATGAAAAAGGACTTTATTTTTTAAGGTGAGGTTAGGACTGGGCAGTCCTCTACCACCTACCCTTAAAATCTTACCTCAGAGACGGTGGTTTCGTAAGGAGCGTTGACGAAGACTGGAGGGTTGTCATTGACGTCGGACACCCTCACGATGACGGGGATGGTCCTCTTCTTGTTACTCGACTTGACAGTGCATGTCAGCTGGAAGCACAAATAGATGTTACTAATCGATTATTTAGAACATTATAACATTATTAAAACTGATATTTTTGAGTGGTGATCTCTGATGGTATTATTTGCAAGGGAATCGCTGAAGATTATGCAAAACAAAAGGTAAAATAGGTAAATAAACCTGAAGCATGATATATAGTAGGCTACATACAAGGTATCCCGAAAGTAAAGTGCCATACTTCGGAAAATGGTTAAAATAAATTGAAAATTAAGAATCTTCTTTTCAAAAAAATCTCTTTGTTTACCAAATATCCACAATGTTGTTTTTTTTTTTTTTTTTCACAAAAGCATTTTTATCTCCGAGTTGGCTCAACCGATTTTTATCAAACTCGCTATGCATGGTACAATAATAGAGACCTATTTAAAAAAAAAACAATCAACTTGATCCAGTATTAAATTTCAAAATGGCGGCCATTTAAAATCTTTAAATGGAAATTGTAGTAAAACGTCAAAAAATACTAAAAACTACTAAAAGCATGTTTTTCAGGTAATTTTATTATCAATCTGCCAGTATCAAAAAAGTTACAATAGAACAAAAATAACAGAGACACATAGACATTTGTGTTGAGAGGCAGCAAAAAAGCTAAAAAGAATGTCTCTTTTGCTGCCTCTCCACACAAATGTCAATATGCCTCAATTATTTTTTTCCCGATTATAACTTTTTTGATATTGACAGATTAGTAGTACAATTATCTATAAAAAACATATTTTTAGTATTTTTGGCCGTTTTCCAGCAATGTTCGTTCAAACCTTTAAAATGACCGCCATTTTGAAATTTTAAATTGGATCAAATTGATTGTTTTTTCTAAATTAGGTCTCTATTATTGTAACATACATAGCGAGTTTCATAAAGATCGGTTGAGCCAACTCGGAGATAAAAATTCTTTTGCGAATTAACAAAATGGTAGATAGCTGGCAAACCAAGTGTTTTTCGAAAAATAATTATTCTTAATTTTCTCTTTATTATGACCTATATGACAATTTACTTTCGGGTCACCCTGTATGTACTTAAGTCAAAACAAAACAACAACAACATAATTGATCGGTAGCTTAGTTGGTTAAATTCCAGGTTCAAAAGCTAAAGGTTCTCAGTTCGATACCAATCAGAGTCATGATACATTTTGAAAGGGATCAGCTGATAACCACCAGTTGTTCATTTTTAATTGAGTTATTAATTAATTAATGACACTATATATGGAATAGTCGGCCTTAGTTTGTAACAATGACTACATTCGCTCATCTACACTCATCACACTCATTCGAAATCCATATTCATCCATACCCTTACGATCGGCGTCTTAAGAATAAATTATCAAAAATATCATACTCTAGTAACATAAAAAATGAGGTTGTAATCCTAGATTGAATGAATACGCTCTTCACACTTGAACATGAATTTAGCGCAATTTACCCATAAATTCGTATTGAAACGTATAAGTTTTGAAAATTCCGTAGAAAAAAATTTGTAGGCTTGAGAATACAACAAAAAACAAGTCTACGCCGACAAACAGTAAAATGTAAAACTAAACTACCCCACATAGTTCAATATTTGTGCCTAGAGTTATGTTGAAAAACTCCTGAGGGAGGGGAGGAGGTCCTTCAAAGTCGTCCATGTAGGGACTGCAAATATTTTCAACATATTGATATTTCAAATAATCGATATATCACAAACTAAATATCGGTTTAACGACAATATCGAAAGAAAATTATTTGATTTATTTGTTTAAAATAATGGACAACTCTTATGCCATGTACCAAAAATACACTCGTTCTGCTGTCACTATTTAGAATAGCCTACTGAATGTAAAAACTAAATAAATTTATCTACACGAAACAGGTTATTTTTATTTTCCACATTTAAAAATGCCATTAGACTTCGCTACATCTGCTTCCAATATATAACAGTTAAACCATTTAAAAATAAAACTTTGGAAATCAATTTTCCACTTAAAAGTAACAGAAAAGTAAATAAAGTTACTTTATTATTTCAATGCATGTTTTGTGAGCATAAGAGGCAATTAAATATGTGTTTTTTTTATTATGTTTTTTTGGAATCGTGATGATTTTGAGGACAGATTATAACGTCAATATTTAGTGATATGATATATCGGACCAAAATATCAATATGGCCGATAATATCCAAAGAAAATATCGATACTAATATATCGATTTTCGAAATGGACTTATAGATGTTCTCGATATATCGATAAATCGTTGCCATCCCTACGTCCATATGTTGGGCTTGCAGAAAGGCTAATGGTTATATCAGTTTATCATGAAAATACAAGATCCCTGTGTGCGCTTAAGTGGGTACAAGATCTACTAAAGTGGGTAAAATACCCTTAATTAAATCATTCATAATGTAAATGAATTAGAAACATTTGGCCCTTTATTTGACAACATCCGTACCATAAATCTATCCCGGAGAGCGGTTTTACTGAACGGGATAAATGCTGAATAGAAATTGATCTCTTACACGACTTAACCGGTTCATAAAGATGCTTATTTTTTAAGTCAAAGGCTCAATTTCTCAACGGGATTATTTAGCGATTGAACAAGTGACAAATTAACAACTCGAAACGTTTCGAAACGACCGGCTTCGCTAATACTCTTTGATAAATCTACGTTTATTAATGAATCCAGCCATTCGATCGTCCATCTTGTAGTACATAGGGGTGATTTAAATTGCTAACTTTACTGCCCAGACCGGCTTTTACAGGTGCGTCATTACCTGTGTAGTTTCATTTACGGCATCTGGACGATCAGCGATAAGTTCTGTAATGCAACCGATAGCCACTTCCAACCATTGAAACCATCTATTTAATATAGTGAACAAACAATTTTTTTTATTGATAAATCACCTCACAATAAGTATACACATAAGAAAATGTTACACAACTATATTTATTATCCTTTTTGAAAAAATACCGTACTGTACAACATTTGGTAAGACAGTGCACTGAAGGTTCGGATTCAATGTTGGTCTATTAGCCATCTAAAAACATCGACTACTTATTATAACTATGCGTGTTTTGTGAAGAAAGTTTTTTGTAAAATATTATAGTTGCCTCAAAAAACTACTCTTTTAGAAAATAAATTTTTTTATAAAAACTCCTTCAGTGCTTGGAAAGCAATATAGCAATTTATTTTTTATTTTATTTATTTATTTATTCACAAGACGCCGATCGTCAAGATATGGGCGAATATGGATTTCGAATGAATGTGATGAGTGTATATGAGCGAATATAGTCATTGTTACAAACTAAGGCCGACTATTCCTTAGAAAGTGTCATTAATTAATAGCCCAATGACAAATGAACAGTCGGTGATTATCAGCTGATCCTTCTCAAAATGTATTGGCTCTGATTGGGATCAAACTGAGAACCTTTAGCACATGAAGCTGGGATTGAACCAACTACGCTACCGACCAATAATTTAGATTCTGAAAAACAGCTGTAATCCGTCCGTTAAATCCGAATTCCGTTAAATCAGGTTCCGTTCAATCGAGGGTTTACCATAGGCCTATTACATTATTACAGTAGAGAAATGCTAATTTTGGGTTGTACTCATAACTGAGATTGGGTGGGTAGGCAAACAGAATCGTTCATAACGTTACAAATAAATAATCATTATGGAAAGTTGCCAATATAAAAAAATGTAAAAATATATATGGTATAAAAAAAAGAAATAAATAGTTGCAAGTGTAGTTGGGATAATTTATGTATCAGTGGAGTTTAAACCAAGTGATTTTTACTGATATATGAAAATTTATTGCTCTGAAGTTATTTCTATGGTTTCATTTTTGTAATCTAGATTTGTTGTATTTTACATACACATTTCAAATGCGTGATTCCTTGCTTATATATAATACAATTGTAAACACACAAATTACGCTTCTTATATTCAATCTATTTTATACTTTTGTGCAGTATCAAATTACGGGTGTCGAGTAGCATTGACTAACGAGTTGAATATGTAGTCTGAGACGGAAACATAATGAAACAAATGTTGGTAGACTCAACATGGTTAGTATGATTAAGGGTGTTCGATCGAAAATTATTTTTGAAATGTTTTTGAATAAAATTGTTTGTATTGGTACAAGTAATATGTGTGTTGAGGAAAAAATTTAAAAAAATATGTTTTATGGATATTTTGGATAAAGTGGCTAATTTGGCCTTTCTTGGTCCCTAACTCATTAACACTAATATATAAAATATTTATTGATAGTGTTTGCAGTAAATAAGGGAGTTATTCTCCGTTGTGCACCGGACATGCAACAAGTGTGCTGTTACTCTCCCATTCCAACAGCAATGCATTCACTCTGCTACTCGTGGACTCGTGGCGACAGTGGCGGCGAAACATTGAAGTAAACTCCATCCAGCGCCGAACTGAGCCGGTCGGACGAACACCCTTAAGACGTGTGACGTGGTGTTACTCCAGAGAGTAAATTCGATGTTTGACAATAAGTACTGTATGTTTTCCCTTATGAACGCTTATTTTTTTAGGTTAGTAAAAGTAAAGTTGTGGTTTTGAATAAAAAAATATGGGGGAAAACTTTTTTGAGTGTATTTATTTTTATAGTTTAGTTGTATAATTAGATAGCTTGAGCTCCATGTTATTATTTACCTCTTTGTCAATGATGCAAACAAATTAGTTTTTTTTTTTTTTACAATTTTTATTTTATAAATGTTTCTGATTGCCTACCCACCCAATCTCAGTTATGAGTACAACCCAAAATTAGCATTTATCTACTGTAATAATGTAGTACAGTAAACCCTCGAACCCTCGATTTAACGGAACCCAATTTAACGGAATTCGGATTTAACGAACAGCTTACTGCTGTTTTTCAGATTAACAGCTTATTGCTATATTTATTTTCAAGCACTGAAGGAATTTTTATAACAAATGTTATTTATAAAAGTATTGTTTTTCTGAGGCAAGTAAAAAAATATTCTACAAATAGTCATTCTTAACAATACACGCACATTTAAATAAGTAGTCGATGTTTTTAGATGTCTAGTAGACCATTATTGAGTCCGAACCTTCAGTGCACTGTCTTATCAAATGTTGTACAGTACAGTATTGTTTCAAAAAGGCCAATAAATATAATTGTGTAACCTTTTATTATGTACAGTACCTTCTAAATACCTTTTATCATAATGACTTCATCACTGTTATACAATATGAATCTATATATTTAATTAATTGTTCAGTTAATGAGCTTGCAACATCACACAGTAAATTTTCAGTAAGCTTTGGCTGTCTCATAACAGCTTGGGGTGAATTTACCTTGATTTAACGGACAATCGGTTTAACGAACTAGAGCCTGAACTATGAAGTCCGTTTAATCGAGGGTTTTCTTTATTTTATAATATAGTTATTTTAAAGTTTTTAATTTATTATTTATAAAAAAACTCTTACAAACCACTCGAGTACGTGTAATTAGTTTAATCAGAAATATTTTTTTAACGAATTTGTAATCATTCCTTAGTTTTATTTTCAATTAAATTTACGTATCCATATTTTTTTTAATTAATACTTTATTACATAATTTTCTGAGGAGCCTACTGTAATCTTTAAACTTGTGATTTTTAAGGGTTTACTAAGTTGATATTGGTTAATTAAGTACTATATAAAAAATGTTCTAAATGTAGGATAAGGCAGTAAGTAGCGCCTGAAAATGACAGGAGGTTCATAACTGTCGAAACGTTGATATAGTTTAAAAAATACTTGAATTGTTGGTAATTTCCAACAAGTTTACCAATATTTATTAAATGGTTGGGAATAAATCCACTTCTTAAAAAGGTTTCCACCAATGAAGTTTCACTTTGCTTAGGAATGAAACTTTGCTTTTTATTCAGATCATTAATATTCTACATTGACATACAAAAGAAAACGTAGTCCATCTCCACCATTGTTGAAATGCTTCCAGTTACTATTGCGTAATGAACATTCCACATTTGTCGTTGTGGATTGTGTGTTTCGATTTATATCGCTGAGTAAAATGAACAAGCTCCAAGCAATTGAAGTAGACCTCGGAAATCCTTGATCCGTCCGGAGAAAATAGCTCATTATCACTGAAAAGGCAACAACGGAGTCAAGAGGACGATGTATTACCCCTTAGCAATGATCAATTCGGACCACATGTTGTTGAGCTAGAAGGAAAAGAGACAGCTGATGACAGAAGTAGAAAGAGAGAGCAAGTGAAGCATGAAGGTATATTAGACCTGACGATTGACGATGTTAATCTTTAGTGGGCCGCAAGTGGCACATCTCTTGCGAGTGACAGCTGTTAACCTTTACGAATACTAAAATTTTTAGTTTAATTTAATATGAGTGCCGCAAGTGGCAGATCGCCGCAAATGGACAGGCCGCATATAGCATGAACCTGATGAGATTGCTAAAGGAGTAATTATTTAGTTGGATTATGAACAATTATAAAACACTTTTATGGTATGTTCCAGACCATATAAAATTAAATCGTTTGTTATTCCTTGACATTTAACAATGTTTGGAACACAGTCAATCAGTGTTGATATAAGTCTAAATTATACATATGTATAAGAAAATCATTAAATATAACACTGATTCAAATCAGAGAAAATCATTGATTACTTAAGAACTCGTCTATTTCATAATATGCCTTGTCTAAAAGATACTGTTTTAACCTGCTTTTGAAAACCCTCTCACTAACACTTTCTCTAATATTATCAATTTGGGATACTGCCAAATATGACCGTGCCAAGATATGCAGATGATTTCTGAAAAAATGGCTTTATAATGAAGAGGTATGATAAAATTATTTTGATTTCTTGTTTGTAGGGATGACTATGGGTGGGGAAAAGGTATAGATTTTTTAAAACAATCAAAACATAAGTGTAAATGAATAAGGATGGAAGGGTTAAAATAGACTTATCACGGAACACCTGCTTACAACTGTCTCTAAATCTCAGACCGAAAACTGTCTTAACTGCCCGTTTATGAAGCTTGAAAACTTTATTAAATGATGTAACTGGGGCCGTCCCAAAATCGAACAGAACCTCCACGAGAGTCGTCAGTACAGTCTCCATGTAAAGAAAATGTTATAGAGTTTGTGTTTTCTTTATTCATAGACAGATGATTTTGTGAAAATCACTCACGTAGGGAATTCAATGTAGCGGTTATTTGGATATCCAGAAGTGGCAGGTGATTTGCTTGCAATTCCACATTAGTGTCGTCGGCATATTGCACTACGTTTCCATTCACTAGCATAACTTTACTTAAAACAAAGTTGTACCATATAAAACTGTCTGGGACCGTGAACTATCGTTATTGATGGTAATCTCATGATCAATTAAAAGAAAACACAAGTTTGACATATGTTTGTGAAGAGGATAAATTTCAAGTTAGCTCTGACGCGCCATGAAAAGTATATTTATGCAAGGTAGGCCAGACATGCTCTCGGTAAAGATGAAAGTATTATAATGTATCAGGTCCTGGTAGCCTTTTTACATTTTACACAAGTAGAGTGAAGGAGTGGTGTTAACTCTTAACACACCCGTTCAAGGTTGTTTGGAATGCTAATTTAAACATCTTTTCTTATAGTTGTTGGCTTATATGTGTCTTATAAAAGTCACTTGAACAATTTCAATCACTTATGGAAATAAGCTTGTAACAAAATATTCAATCAGTATTTATCCTGAGTTATTTTATATAAACGGTCTCTGAAACTAATTTTTAGGTAAAGAATTTATCTTAGGGAATTGTTATGTACAGTAGAACCTCTCTAATTCGAAATTCAGGGGAAAGACGATATATTTCGAATTATGGGAAGTTTGAAATATAGAGAGTTTGAATTATAGAGGCCAAAATAAATAATATTCTAACTATAGAGGTCCAAGTTTATTTTTTAAAAGTTAAACAGAATACTGTTGTTCAAACACATTTCTTGGACAGTAACATTATTTAAATTTAAACATTAATTAATTAATTAAAACATTATTTAAATACAGTAACATTAAAGCAAAAACAAATTAGTGACACAATAATAACTGTGTTATACAGTACAGTGCCTTGTTCGCGAACATTGTTCAATCAGAATTAAAAAGTCTGTAATCCGTGATTGTTTCATCGCTCTTTTGGATTGAATGTCAATCGTGTTTTCTATGGCTACAATAGCTGAAAAAACACTGTCACAAATATCACTTGATTGTTCGATAAAAGTGTGAATTGTTTCGACTGCACGTCTTGCTTCTTTTTGTAAAGAAGCAAGACGTTACACTTTTATTGTAACGAAGTGAAGTTCGTCTGCTCCCGTCTCGTCGTCTGCACCCGACCCATCGTCGTCGTCTGCGCCTGCCTCGTCCCTGTCGGCCACGGCCGCCACGATCTCGTCGTCTGTCAACGTTCCGGCTACCGCTACGTCGTTGTCGACCTCGACGAAATCTTCAAATGTTGTGTTGTTATTCATATTGCAGTGAGCCATTATGACATTCCATTCGCTCTCGATCGGATCTTCAACAGGATCTGGTGTAACTGTTAGGATTTCTGGTTCAGTTTCTTCATTTACAAATCCACAAGCTTTAAAACAATTAGCGATGGTTTGTTGAGTTACATTTTCCCATGTTTTTTTTGCCATTCGCATCGCTTGTAGGATATTGATTGGAACGATGTTCTTCTCTTCTTCAATACTTGTTAAAATATGTTTAACAACTTCCTTCCTGTAGAGAGTCTTAAAATTTTTTATAATTCCCTGGTCTAACGGTTGAAGTTTTGATGTCGTGTTGGCAGGAAGGAACTGAACTTTGATTGCGTCAAGCTCTGGGATATCGTTATGCGCAGTACAGTTGTCAATGAATAAAAGAACTTTACGTTTTTCCTTCTTCATTTGTTTGTCTAGCTTAAGCAACCATTGCCCAAAAACTGTACTATTCATCCATGCTTTTGGATTTGCGACATATTCAAAAGGAAATGACTTAACTCCAGCAAAACATCTTGGTTTGTTGTATTTACCGATCATAAATGGCTTTAACTTTTCTGTTCCTGTCATATTACTCGCAAGCAAAAGTGTTGCTCGAACTTTACTGTTCCTACCACCATGACATTTTTCGTTTTTGAAAGTTAAAGTTTTATCAGGAAGACATTGGTAGTACAGGGCTGTTTCATCGGCATTAAATATGTTTTTAGGATCATAGTCTTTCAACATTGTTTACAGTTCCTCCTTCCAATTTTTACACACACTGTCATCAACGCTTGCGCTCTCTCCACACACCTTACGAAAAATAATGTCATGTCTTTGTTTAAATTTCTCTAGCCAACCATTACTTGCTCGAAAATTATTATAACCAAATGATTTGGCAAAATGTTCAGCTTTTTCTTTGAGGATTGGCCCCCCTACACTTACGTTATGGTCCCTACATTGTTTGAACCACTTTATCAAGCATTCCTCCACTTCAGGGAATTCTGATTTACGTACTCTCTTATTGTTTAAATTACCTGACACCATTCGTTGCCTGACTAGCTCCTCTTGTTTAAGGATCGTAGATAATGTACTGGCGGGGATACCATACTCTTCAGCTATATCCTTTTTACGTTTTCCTCCACTATTCACTTCATCAATTATTTTAAGTTTTTCTCGCAAAGTTAAGCACTTATACTTCTTAGCACTCATTCTTGCTCACGGCACTAAAACTCTCAAACTAACAATCACTGAACACAGCAAAATATGACTGACCGTTAAAGACGTCCACTTTGCAAAGATAACGAACAGAGACTAATAACACATCGTGGGAACATCAACAAAAGCGTCAGTTCATGTTTCAACAGGAGTGTTTTTTGTAATGATTTCGAATTACAGAGGCTTACGGCAACACAGTTCGAATTGTAGAGGTTGAATTCGAATTTTGGAGGTAACAGTTTGAATTACGGCAACAAATTTCGAATTTTAGAGGCTCAAGTATGTGTAAATTCGAATTGTAGAGGCTGAATTAAGAGTAAAAATCACTTCGAATTATCGGTATATTATTTTTCGAATTTTGGAGGTTTTCTGAGGGGAACAGGCAAACGTTACTAATTATAGAGGTTTTCGAATTATCGAGGTTCGAATTAGCGAGGTTCTACTGTATTTATAGATGAAGTTAAAATATTTAAAAAGCCATACATTTTTAGACAAACTGTATTAAATAAAAAAGTAGCGTTATGTATCGTTTAAGTATCTGCAGAAGCGGTCGGCCATGTTGGTTTTAATCCCATAAGAACAATATTATTTTCTAACCGGACATAAGATCACGCGTATCCAAATAAAACAGTTATTTTTAATAAGAATTTTCCAAATAAATTGCATTTGATCAAGGATTAAATTGCACGTTGGAACTGCTATGAGAAATCCTAATTAGTTTAATATAAAAAATATTTACTTTGAAGTTTTTATTTTCAACTATTTTTCAAAACTATGCGTATGTATTTAGAATATCAAAAGCAAACCCAATGCGCATTATGATAACGTTTAAAATGACATCTCATACACAACTGTTGGTCAACAAATAAAAAAAATATGGATTTGAAATAACATTGTTCTTATGGAATTAAAACCAAAATGACCGACATCCGCTGCAGACACTTAATATTCCATGTTATATTATACACAGATCGTATGATTTTCAAAGTCAGCCACCAAACTAAAAGGAGGAGGAATTAAAATAATTTAAACTAAACGAACAAATATTAACTACACAGAATCCGAACTACAGTACTTGTGCCCTGGTGTTTAAAATATTGATCGTCCGTCAAACAACTAAATCCAGGTTTCGCAACAATTCAACACCTGGTTCTTCAATGAATGTAAACCAGCTGATCCCTCCTGAAAGAACGTATCATTAATTATGTGAACCATAGTTTGAAGTTCTCCGATACACATGACTGATCATTTGCCATTCCCCTATTATATTTTCAGTAGTTGCTTGCATCTTCCCACACATGTGCGAAAGCTACTCGACATAGTCCATTTCTTACGAGGAAGTTTCGTTCCTCCGATGACGGCCGTAAGGTCTGATACCAGACACTTTTTCGACCATGAAACATATCCAAAGTTAATGCCCAGTTGGTTTTTGCAAAAATTCTTTAGAGATTAAATGGGAAGCTATTTAAAGAGGTGGTTTTCTACATTTGATCCTCCATGCATGTCGTGGGATATCTTGCACAGTGGGGATAGCCGGAGCTGATGACCCATTTTATACTGAAAAGTACATTTACGTTTTAGAAAGGACCATTATTTGGCTAATAGCTAAGCACGTATAAGAGTATCTATGGATGCGGAACACCACCTTGGTTGTTGAATCGCGAGAGATAACCTGAAGCCCAGTGGGTGAATGAGTGCTGTCACTGAATTGCGAGACAAATTAAATCACTCGACCGATTCGGGACAGCGATCCTGAGTCGGTGATTATCGAATTATAGGCTGTGTTGCGAAACGATCTCTCCACGCTTCATTTGGATAAATGGCGGAATGCATGTAAACTCCACAGAAAACGGATTTAAGTATAAATTACGGACTTTCGACAGGTAAAAAAACATGGAAACTTGGAAGTGAACATTAAATCGGGCCGCATTCCTCTTTGGTTTTAATGGCAGGTTATGTAGTCATAAAAGTATACATTTTGCTAGACTAATGTTTTGCTTCCGAACTGGTGTGGGCAGATGTAACTACTAGTAATATCAATGGGGATTAACACTAGATCAGTAATGTGATTGCGGGGAATCTATCCCAACAATGGATCGCATAGTTACAGATTGCCACCTACGCTCATTTACAGTGGTATCTATTAAGTTCAACGCCTATATAAGTCACTTTAGTATGTGCACTTGGGAGATAATGTTGTTCGCGTTCACAGCAAATCTTTACTATAAGCTATACGTATCCCCTGGGTAGTTCTAAACAAGCAATTTAGCTTGACCTGTAGCTTTACCTGGTAGCTTGACCGTCACAAATTTGTGATATCTTAGATACAGACACATCATTTAGAATGGGGTGAGACATTTATCTGTGTATAAATTAATACATTGCTAATACTAAACCTCTAAGATGACGGGTAGAAAGGAATTCAACGCTGTGATTACCTGGAAAACAATGTGGGAGAGATTATCCTGATCCCGGTCCAGAGGAGAAAGTAGCTGAAGTTTCTTCCCATTGAGGATGAACATAGCCTTACCCTTGGGGAACACGAGGTCCAGAGCGATGTCAGAGAAAGGATCTCCCACAACAGGCAAGTCCCGGGGGCTCGTCTCTTGGCTGATTTCTGGAAATAAAAGGAAATATTGTGAAATATTTCATTAGCATATGACTGGACTCCTTTACAACCACTTGAGTGAACTTAGGGAAAGGAAAAAGGAGAGATATGATTCAATAAGTGGCACACTGATTGATTGATTACTCCTAGATTTGATCAAGGCCTTCTACTCAGTAGCTCATGAAAAACTGGTAGAAAGTGTTTAAATATTGATTTACGATTTGCCGTCTTAGAGCCAAATCCAGGTTTTGTAACCATTAAACTTCTGCTTCTCCGATTGAATGAAGACCAGCAAATCACCCCTGAAATGAACGCAATGGTACTCATTGACTATGTTATCCATAATTTGAACAGATCAAATTTAATGTATTTATATGAACGTTAATTCATTGATACAAAATACATGTTACAGTAATTGGTTTCATTAAAACCACGCTTACTGAAATCGGAGACTTTAATATTTGTCCTTGTCTGTACTTACATAGAGGTTATGTTGTGCAACGTTCACACGTAGGTTATTACATAGTAAAACAACTAACTCGGTTTCAAATAGTTTGCGTTCGTTTGTAAATACACACAAATTTCACACAGATTTGTGTGATGCTAAATCAATGTAATTTGTCTTTATCCAGTATTAATAAATGGAACTAGGGGTTTTAGTTGAAATAAAAGTACATTTTCGGACATGGTAAACGACTTTCATCTGGTAAATTGCCTCCTTGCTATTCGACAGCCATTTTTACTTGATATATATCTTTATTCATGAAACCATACAAGAATCACTCAATTACTATGGTACATAAGTATCCCATAAACCCAGAGAATGGTTTGTCATTTTACTGTTTAAAAGGAAATGTCAGCAGACGCCTGCAGAGATGTGCAAGAGAGGAACATCTTACATTCAAAATTATTCAAACGAATGCAGCGAGACGAGACAAGCGCGACGGCGCACGCTAGCGAATAACTGCAGTAACTGCATATCTGCACTGTCCCCTGCGGCTTGTGGGACGTGGTGCAAATTGGAGTAATTGGCAATCAGAAAGGGTAAATTGGTAGAGACCATACTAGCGGATATATCAAGTCAATGTATCTATCCGTAGTGATCGCTAAACAACAAGATTGACGTGTACAAGTATAAAAAACAAGAACCTTAAAGATGACTTTTCCTTTTAAATATTAGTAGAGCCGGAAATGT
Source organism: Stictocephala bisonia (assembly GCA_035578905.1). Taxonomy (NCBI): domain Eukaryota; kingdom Metazoa; phylum Arthropoda; class Insecta; order Hemiptera; family Membracidae; genus Stictocephala; species Stictocephala bisonia. The sequence continues at coordinate 489,070 of JAQJVL010000406.1, read as the reverse complement.
CTTATACAAGAGTTATATTTTACACATAAATTCAAATTATAATTCTGTTTTCTGACAAACTGCATGGGGAAACATTTTTGCTCAGGACACATTTTTGTGCTATCACACCTTTACAAAATTTCTTAAACATCCCTGTCGGTATTCTGGGCCGAGAGATTAACTTTATGTTTTAACAGTTGTTCGAAGTGTCAACTTACATCTACGATTACATGACTGCATGTTATATTCTGAGTTATTTAGTGATGTGAATTCACGATCCACAGGGTCACCACATCGTGAAGTGAACCACGGAGTCGTCTGTGAAAATGATGACGTATTATCATTTATTTCTTCGTATTCAGAACGGCGCGCTCAAATAAACAGTTTAGTTCCAAAGCATTGTTTTAACACTTAAAACGAAATCAACTAACAGACATAAAGTAAATAAAATCTGAATAAGGATCTGTAAAAGATCTGAATAAGGTCATTGATAACAATCATTTTAAGTTTAGATCAGTAAAATTTTTGTACGCTTATAATAATTAACAAAGTTTAATAAATCGTCTTTAGAACAGATCTCTTGGAAGAATTTAGAACAACGCAACGTATTTTAATCGTGCTAAAATATAGTATAGTACATATGAAGTTTATAAATTACACGCACTATTCCAGTTCCACTCTGGAACTGGAGTGGGAAGTTTCCAGTTCCATTCTTGGAACTGAATGGCCGTGCGGGTGTTAGGGTGAATACTGATACCACAGTTTCAATAAGAGTTACCTACCATTTCAGCAGTGATCAGCAGATTCGTCGCTCATCAGGCACGATTGAGAGATGTTCCAGTTCGAATATGTATAGGATGTAAGTGGTGTATTGCACTGTAAGTGTAAATAAAAACTATGAAAAAGTGTACGACTATATATATATATATATATATATATATATATATATATATATATATATATATATATATATATATATGTCTTACAAGTAGTACTTGAGGGCCTATTAGCTCACGTTGTATTGAACACAGCTTCTGATTTTCTAACCATTAGGAATAAAGTTTCATCATATATTATTCTCTAAGACGCCTATACGTTTAAGTTTAAAATGATAAAACTTTATTATTACTTAATAGTGAAGTTTTTTTTACTATACCGTAAGCTACATGTATGAAGATTGTAAAATACTTATAGTCTCAATAAAAAAATTTGTTTTTAGTAAAACCGATCGTGTCAGAATGCACAAAAAGTAGGGCGTGGTGCCCGTCCGACCAAAAGTCACTGAACACTCTCAGATTCACTTTTCGATTAGGAATTTCGTGGATGAAATCACCTCGTAATGAAGTGGTCACCGCCCAATACCAAAATCGATCACGATAAACCCGATTCGGTTCGTTTTAATTTAACTCGACTACATCCTGGGGCTTTTAATTACCACAGGAGTTGAGTGACGATAGGGATCTCCATCTGGACAGAGAATAATGTATGCAAAGTGCGCGTATGTTATAACAAGTGTACTAACACGCCAAAATGATGGGTTGATCGGCAGCGGGTGGTTAAGGAACAAGACTCCGACTGTAGGAGATACGATCTCCTCCAGTGGTACAGCCCCTGCAGTGCTTGGTGGCAGTAACGATCACCAGTGAGGGGTTGAGAGCTGGGGACACCTGTCTGTAGGAGATACGATCTCCTCCAGTGGTAACAAGTGTGGTACAGCCCCTGCAATGCTAGGTGGCATTAACAATCAGCAGTGAGGTGTTGCAAGCTATGGTCTCCTGTCTGTAGGAGATACGATCACCTCCAGTGGTAATAAGTGTGGTATCACCCCTGAAGTGCTGGGTGGCAGTAACGATTAGCCGTGGAGTGTTGAGTGCTGGGGTTTCCTGTATCTAGGAAATACGATCTCCTCCTGTGCTAACAAGTGTGCTACCGCCCCTAAAGTGATAGGTGGAGGTAACGATCAGCAGTGAGGGGTAGAGAGCTAGGGTCTCTTGTCTGTAGGAGTTACGATCTCCTCCAGTGGTAACAAGTGTGCTACTGGCCCTAGTGTTGGATGGGGTAACGATCAGCAGTGAGGAGGTGTTGAGAGCTGGGGTTAACTGTCTGTAGGAGATGCGATCTCCTCCAGTGGTAACAAGTGTGGTACCACCCCTGAAGTGCTGGGTGGCAGTAACGTACAGCACTGAGGTGTGGAGTGCTGGGGTCTCCTGTATCTAGGAGATACAGTACTCCTACAGTGGATCGCCTACAGTGTGCTACCGCCTCTAAAGTGGTGGGTGGCAGTAACGATCAGCAGTGGGTGGCTGAGGGCCAGGGTATATATCTTTCACCATATCAAACAAACGCGTGACTTTAAATTATGCTGAGAAGATTGTGCAGTTTTCTACAAAGTTTCCTAAATGAATCCTGGATCTAACCTGCACGTATTTTTTAAAAACATGGTGATAGATAAAAGACTGAGCTAACAAATACAATGATTTCTGAATGGACTCTGTTTTTAACAATCGCATGATAAATTTTCAAAAACAATTAAAAACTATATTTAAACATATATCTAATGTTGTTTTTATAAGTCAGTGGTTTGTCAAATGTAAATTAGCTAAGAGTTCTTTCTTTGCATAACGTTTCTCAATCTGCTCATGTTTTAACGTTCCATCAAATGACCTCGCAGACAAAGGGGCTGGAGCTGGAAGGCGACTGACCAGAATCTCGGCCTCCAGCACACTCTGGCCCTCTGTAATTAATTATTTCCAGAAACCGCTGTACTTGGCAATTATCATCCCCACCCACATCGCTGCAGGCGGCATCCAACCTTCCTTTTTCCGTGCTGGTCCAGTATCAAGGGTGTACGGCCTTTTTGGGCCGTTCGTGTAACCGTCACACACCTACCACTTACTGAATCACCACGATTTCGTCAGGTTTTTGTTGCCAATCTGGTTTCACTTGGTACTACGTGGACCAAATTGTATACACAAACTACTGAAATAACTTATAAAACTCTATATGACTTAACAAAATTTCCAAATCATATGAATGCTTGAATGTAAACCATTTGGTTAGTTAAGCGACTATTCTTTTGCAACTCACAGAATATCTATGTTACTACAAGTGCATTCCATAGATTGTGTCGGTGTTATTATTTCTTTTAAAAGGCTTCAAACACCCGTTCAAAATGCGTTTTCTTATTCACTAAGTGTGAATGCTGTTCTTAAACAAAATGTTGAGGCTTTTCTTTGTAGTATTAAGCAAGTGTCTATTTATAGCCTTTTTAAAACGATGCTAGTAACCTTATAGCTTCTGTGCGGTAGAGGATACACCATAAAGAATGTAGCAGTAGTAGCCTCTGGGATGCAACAGCTGGTCGTGTTTGTCCAACTCCAGCAGTGGCGTCAATATGTCATCACTAATGTAACAAGGGACAAACAATATGCAGACCGCTTCTGTGCGGTAGAGGATACACCATAAAGAATGTAGCTGTAGTAGCCTCTGGGATTTAACAGCTGGTCGTGTTTGTCCAACTCCAGCAGTGACGTCAAGATGTCATCACTAATGTAACAAGAGATGGACAATATACAGACAGTTTCTCTGCGGTAGAGGATACACCATAAAGAATGTAGCTGTAGTAGCCTCTGGGATGCAACAGCTGGTCGTGTTTGTCCAACTCCAGCAGTGACGTCAAGATGTCATCACTAATGTAACAAGAGACGGACAATATACAGACAGTTTCTCTGCGGTAGAGAAGAGACCATAAAGAATGTAGCTGTAGTATCCTCTGGGATGCAACAGCTGGTCGTATTTGTCCAACTCCAGCAGTGACGTCAAGATGTCATCACTAATGTAACAAGAGACGGACAATATACAGACAGTTTCTCTGCGGTAGAGAATACACCATAAAGAATGTAGCTGTAGTATCCTCTGGGATGCAACAGCTGGTCGTATTTGTCCAACTCCAGCAGTGGCGTCAAGATGTCATCACTAATGTAACAAGAGACGGACAATATACAGACAGTTTCTCTGTGGTAGAGGATACACCATAAATAATGTAGGTGTAGTAGCCTCTGGGATGCAACAGCTGGTCGTGTTTGTCCAACTCCAGCAGCGGCGTCAAGATGTCATCACTAATGTAACAAGGGACGAACAATATACAGACAGTTTCTCTGCGGTAGAGGATACACCATAAAGAATGTAGCTGTAGTAGCCTCTGGGATGCAACAGCTGGTCGTGTTTGTCCAACTCCAGCAGCGGCGTCAAGATGTCATCACTAATGTAACAAGGGATGAACAATATATAGACAGTTTCTCTGCGGTAGAGGATACACCATAAAGAATGTAGCTGTAGTAGCCTCTGGGATGCAACAGCTGGTCGTGTTTGTCCAACTCCAGCAGTGGCGTCAATATGTCATCACTAATGTAACAAGAGACGGACAATATACAGTTTCTCTGCGGTATAGGATACACTATAAAGAATGTAGCTGTAGTAGCCTCTGGGATGCAACAGCTGGTCGTGTTTGTCCAACTCCAGCAGTGGCGTAAATATGTAATTACTGATGTAACAAGGGACGAACAATATGCAGACAGCTTCTGTGCGGTAGAGAAGAGACCATAAAGAATGTAGCTGTAGTAGCCTCTGGGATGCAACAGCTGGTTGTGTTTGTCCAGCTCCAGCAGCGGCGTCAATATGTCATTACTAAAGATGGCTACAATTGGCAATATTGTTCCAGGGCTGCGAGACGAAAGGCTGCCGCTTTTGACACAGCCGTTAAAATATCAAACCTCACTTGCCATAATAAAACATAACGGTCGGTTCAACATGACCAGCTATATTGCTCTGAAAAACCATTTCCGTTTGATCAATCCATTATTTCCTTTTGATATCAAATACAGTCTACTTTGAATATCGCACAGCGATTTTTTTTTCATTCCAGCAAAGTGTAGTTTGTAATCAATAGTTTTTATACTCGTACTAGATTATGAATAAATAATAACTTTTGAAAACCATCACTATCATTGAAAAATACAAAATGGTGACTGACTCTTTAACGAAAGAATTTTGAACCTTTGTTTATAGAAATGTTTTGCCTTCTTCTGACCCCAGAACAACCCTCATAATTTTGTTGGTGTATTTCGGAAACATCCTGTATAGAGTATAATCAAAAAGGGCAGAACAAAGATTCAAATTTAAGTCTTTTTCACTTGTTCATATAAATGTGAAATGTATACTTTTCTTTTGATTTTTTTATTTTACGATAGAACATAAACTGTATTAGATTTGAATACGAGCTAAGCAGATTTTACAGAGCCCATACAAGCCCCATACAGACCTGGGTTGTATAAAATGCTAACCTTATTGATTCTATACGTACGCTTTTTTATTGTTATACTAATTACTATATTTCTTCTGGCTACTAAAAAACTGTACAATTCTAAAATACAATTACAAGTCGGAGACTTTAACGCAAGTAATTACCTTATACCCAGGTCGTATAATCTGCTAGACTCATTGCTTTTATATACAGAGTATCCAGCTACGACTGTCGCATATTTTATAGGGTTGTTTGTCAATACAAGCAAATAATGCCATATAACATGTGTCCTTTCTCGATTCATTTTCTGTCTATGTGTCTGAATGATGTTTTAGAAAATGTTGAATACCTCAAAAACCGTTTGACCTACAATATTAAATTTTCTTATGTTGAAGGTCTAAAATTGATCTTAAAAAGATACATTTTATGTAAAAAGGCTTAATGTTTAGAATTATAGATTTCAAAATTGTGGCTGTCTAAACACTTCAAAGTCAAATGTAAAAAAAAAAATTACACAATTTACCCAAAAATGTTAAGACACAATATTTGTAGACTACGTTATGCAAAATTAAAAGATATATCAATTTAAAGATCGATTGATAAAAAACAGAGAAAACATATTTTTTGCGACTGACATTAATGTTATCTTTTTAGTCAACTTTCAGTAAAAACAATACTTTCAGTCACAAAAAATAAGTTTTCTCTGGTGTTTATCAACCGATCTTTTTAATTTATATATTGTACCACTTCAAATTATAACTATACAAAACAGATTCTTTGTACTTGATGAGAAATTGATAGTAATAAGTATTTTGCAACATTTAAAGTGTTAGGCAAACTATTTTTGAGATAAAACGCCTTTGATAAAAATAATAAATGATGGCTAGCTGGTTACGAAATCATAATTTCATTTAGTATAATTAATGATATGTAAACCTCCATTACAATGGACCGTTTACACAAAGACTTGGTAATAGATTTAAGAAATTCAATTTATCAGTAGCTTTTAAGACTTGTAATACTATGTCCAACATTTTACACCCGAATATTGAAAGTGAAGATAAATTCAATTATTCAGGAATATATAGGATTAACTGTAATGATTGTAATATGTTTTACTTAGGTCAGACTGTAAATTTTAGCAAAAGATATAAAAACCATGTCTCTACTTTTAAAAACAAGAAACCTGAAATATCAAACGTAGCTGAACACCTTCTGAATTGTACCCACAGTTTGAATAAAATAGATGAAAATGTAGATATTCTAAAAGTTTGTAAGAAGGGTCGTATTATGAATGCTTGGGAAGAGTTAATTATTTTTAAAGAAAAATGTAAGGATCGTGATAAATTAATGAATGAACAGGTTAATTTTGATTACGAAATAGTTTTTAATAGTATATTTTCAGCTACTAAAAGAACAGAATTAACTGCAAATATAAATTAACCAATAGTATCGCAGCAACCACCATTTTGACAACTATAAATTGAGTTATTGAACACCATTTTCCATTCTTTTGTGAATCCCTCTGGTCTGGGTGATCGTGGTTCACCGAAATCGATCACCACAATAATGCATATATTGTGCATTTTGTACTTGTATTGTAAAATATTTGTGCATTTTGTGCTTACATTGTAGTAAAGTTGTGTTGTGTGACGTTTACTTGTACTGTATATTCTATTCTACAACAAGCCTATTATAGAAATATTTTTAATTAAAAAGTTCAACTCACGCGTCCCTCTGCTCTCTTCTATGTCCAAGATGATGTTAGATTGACCACCCTCCACTTCACACAGTCCTGAAAATAAAAATATTTATGACTATATTCATATTGTTTTCAAAAATATCAAAAGATAAATAAACTAGATCCTGAGTATTATTTCATCCTACATAATTAGATGAACAAATAAATGCACAGAAATTAAAATGTCTAATAACCAAGCTCAAATGGATCCATAAAATGTTTCAGTTTTATCAACACAGTTTGAAACACCTCTATTGACATCCGAGTAGACGGGATGTATTATTAGGGCCAAAAGTAGTACAAGGACTTAAGGTGGTGCAATCATTTTTAAGTGAGTTAGTTATTTACCGATTTTATAATCAAAATTAGTTAATGTACATTCCCTTGAGACAAGAAAAATATAACAAAACATTTTGTAACCACTACATTGTACATGTCTAATGAACATGTGGCCTATTGTAGTGGCGAATTTAACTGATTTTAAAACACTATTAAGACAAAATCAATCAAAGTAAAAATTTAATTTTTTATAACTTCTTTTTTACACATAATTTAAGGGATTAAGATGTTTTTAATTTTAAACATGTAATAATATTTCTAATTTTAAAAAGTATTTTTAAAAAATTTTTAACACCTTAATATCTTAAGTTATGTGTTTAAAATCGTAGTTATAAAAAAAATTAATTTGTACTTCAAACTGTTTTGTCTTAATAGTGATTTTAAATCAGCTAAATTAACCACTTTAAAAGGCCACAAGTTCTAATGTAGTGGTTAAAAAAAATGTTTTTAAATTTTTTCTATATCAAGGGAAGGTACATAACTAATGTTGATTATAAAATTGGGAAATAATTAAAAGCGAAAACAGATTGCACAGCTTTAAATGCACGCACAGAGATAATGACCCACCCACCTGCCTATAAACGTATGGTGGTATTGGTAAGAAATTTTAAGTAAACAGAGTCGAAATATAATTTTAAATAAACTATTAGCGCAGTCTGTGGTGATTTTAACCATGGCAACTCGAATATGAATTATTTACTCAGCTGAGAATAAACAATGCAAACAATGCTAAAAACTACAAAGCTATAAGCAATAAAACTATTGTAAAATACCATTATACATATATATGATATAATTTAGAAAATTTTTATAAATCTTGTATTACAAAACAATAAAAGTTTTGCCAACAATAAAACATATCTTACAAACAAACAAGATTCAAAATAGTTATAGAAAAATAATAAATTAAGTATGCTTAATTGATTTGGACGTTGCGACGAGGTGTTGTAAAATGTTTTTTTAGTTTGGCAATTTGACATGCCTTAAAGCCCCAATGAATATGCTATTGGCAAAAGACAGCCGCTAATTCCCTATTAGACGGTGTTAAGCCAAAACCCAAGTTGTACAAGAATTAAAAACCAATCACTCCGCCCACAGGATCTCAGTTAGTTGGAATATGAAGATTAATCACTGACATTTACATCTATTTGAATTTCATACATAATGTATTTGTACATTTCGTCGCAAAATGCCAAAAAATATTATTTATTTGGTAGTAAATTAGGAGATAAGAATCAGATATAAGGTAACGACATTATTGGGTTCACAATTTGAAGAGTACAGGATGGGTGAAATGCTATATGTAGAAAGACTTATACCTAGCAACTAACCAGTACGTAGCTTCACAAACCTGTGAAGTAGTGAACACCGATACATCTTGATAACTACCACAAAGAAAAAGAAAACACAGAAGTCGCCTACTACTACATACCTAGTAGTAGTTATTTCTCCAGTATGTCATGTTATGGCAGAGCCAGCACCTTGTCAGTCCTAGTAGACACACATTTAGCGCACTATAGAATGCGACCTCGGTTTACTTATTCTCTGTGATAGAAAAAACATCACGTACATCCATTTACTTAGACTAAACAAGCTACAGCTACACAAAGAAGAATTGACTTTCTCTTTACAAAAGTACGAATCACTGAATAACAACACGCATTGTTACTTGAACAACTAATCTTAGTACACCTTATTCCGACATTATCAATTTATGCAACGTGACAACGAACACGCATTCATACAATATCATTTTATTGCATGAACAAAATACACGAAATTTTATTGCAATCGTCAAGTATTTGTCTATTTAAAAAATTAGATAACTATTTATATAAATTAATCAATTGAAGAAATATAAAGCTAGTCAATCACTCCACGTGTTGGCTCAGTGGATAAGGCTTCGGACCGCGGAGAGTAAGTTGCAAGTTTCGAATCCCCTATGAGCCAACGGTTGGTCCTTCACTCGTTGAATAAAGTTCACGCACAGGCCTGTAGTTCCATGTCAACTGGTGAGTGAAGTTAAAAATAAAAAAAAATATACACAATACACAAATCCACATTCATCCATTGCTGATCTCTTCCAGGCAATTCATTTCCTTTAAATTGCCTTATACTCCATCAATCCATCTCAGCCTTGGTCGTCCCCTTCTTCTCATACTAAATATTTTCCCATTTAATATCTTTTTAGGCACCCGCAGCTTGGGCACCCTTGCTACATGTCCCAACCATCTTATTCTCTGAGCTTTTATGAACCTGACAATGTCTTTTCTTTCAATGAGTATCTCTATCTGCTCACTCCGTTTTATACCATAGACACTTCTTGTACAGGTCCAAATATTCTTCTGATTATCCTTCTTTCAGAGCAACTTAAGGCTTGAGTGACCCCTGCAGATAAAGTCCACGATGTACAACCATAAGTGACTACTGGACGAACCAGTGTCCGATATATTTTCAGCTTGATTTTTCTCCATATCAGGCAGCTTTTGAAAACCTTAATATCAACAAAATATGCTCTATTGCCTGGTTGTATTCGATATTTAATACAAGATGTATTTCATGTGGTTGCCAGCTGTTACTAATGCTCTTTACTACGAGTTGCGTGATAATGGATTTCAATGACTCATGTCAGAATACATTTAGTCCTACAGTGACTAAATGAGCAGCCTCTAAGACGTAAGATGATAGGCAGAGGGCCAACAGTTGTAGTTGAACGTACATTTTGGACGTGGTTTTACAAGACTCTCTTAATGTTTGTATAAAAACTATTCTGACTGTCTTTTTCTGCAGTCTGAAAAACCGCAAATATCGTTCTTTCAACAGTTACCCCAAAGCACCACTCCGTAGGACAAGTCAGTATGGATTAGACAATAATACGTAGCCATCATTTCTTTAGGAGAACACAATTTAAAAAGTATTCTCAGGACATAAATGCCAGAAGACATCCTGGAGCTAATGCTACCAATATGATTACTGCAAGTTAGGGCATGTCGATGAATATTCCAAGAAAATTTGTCGACTGAACTTCTTCGACCTCTGTCTCCTCTAACACGACTCTTAGGCTGAGTTTAAAGGGTAAAGGCCGTGAAGAGAAATTAATGAAATTTGATTTTGCTAGATTTGTTCTAAGATTAATTTCTCTAGAATGATGGATGCAGTTATTTAGTTCCATAAACTTCTGAATTTTCAAAGCTGATTTAAATATTTCACTAAAGCAGAAGTTCGTATCATCTGCAGTACTGTTTCTGGCCTAAAATAGTGTAAAAAACTATCCTTATGTAGCAGGGTCAGTAACAGTGAGTGTCTGTCTTTAGCGAATCATTGCAATCAGTTGATGAGCGAAAATAGTTTTGTAACTTATCTTCCAACAGTGAAATTCTTTTATCAAACTGACACGTGAAATCCTTACAAATTTAAAATTCTACATTAGACCTTTTTAATCGTTATTGAAAAATTAATTAAATTAGATTTGCTTCATTAAAAATGAGCGTTTTAGTTTGCCTTCCATAAGCTAAATGTACTACCAGGCAGATTCTTATCCAGAGGAACAGGTTTCCAGCTACCAATGATGTCCTTCCAGCGTGGCAGATCATTGTAATGAATGGATCATTGCTGCTTCCCTGAGGCACGCCTGTCGTGTAATGGCAAGCCATCGTCTGCAAATGGCCGACTCATCAAACTGTTTGTTAATTTGTTAAGGATGGCTGAGGGCCTCAGTTACTGATGGCCTCATAGAAACAAAGCGGCGGATCAGCGTGTCACTGTTGCCAATTGAGACTTGAACCCCACCCATCTAGGTTGTAACATTATGTTTTTTTGTTTTGAATACACTTGACTTAATTTGAATATCGTAATGAGATTTTATTTGTGGAATAAATTAAATATCATTCCTCAATTAAAGGACAGTCAAATAAAGATGTACAAATCAAGTGACTTATACTATCTGTTATTCAATAATTATTAGCAATATGGTGTTTGTTTGAAAGAATTCCAAGGACACGATCTGAGAAATTGATTACATTGGTTTGTAATTAGATCATATTTCATTCTACAACATATGTTTAAAATCAAATTGGTTACTCTTTGAAAACCTGACTTAGCTGTGAGGCTCTCGATAGGAATGCTTTCAAAGAAATACATTCAGCCTTACTTAAACCTTTGCCATAGAGAAAAAAAGAATCAGATATCACTTTTCACGGCCACACCAAACGCCTCAGTGGTGGTTTAAATATATCATAACTAATATACATCTTTATATACCTGTAGTAATAATTACTTACAGTGTAGTGATAAATTCTTGTGGATTTGGGTGAAATAACGGAGGGACGGACAAGGTGCTGACCCTGCCATCCCATGACTTACTGGAGAAATAACTTCTCGACACGCTAACTCGGCACATTTAGCACATTATTGCATGCGACCACTGTTTATTTCTTCTCTGAGGCTTTGCTGTTTAAAACCAAGTATGAAACTAATGATAACATATTGTTCACCCTCCTTTTCTTTTCATTCTAATAACTGAAATATGACGTAATTATGCTATTTTTATGACACACAATCATAATTTTTGTGCGAAGTAAATTAATAATAGCATTGACTACATAAATTAATAACTCTAATGCAACAAACGAGCAAATATTATAATAGATAAGATGTAAAATCGTAATTGATAAAGACTTTAGACAAATTATCTTTGTACGTTACGTAAAGAACAGTTGTACATATTAATCATGTTGCATTCGTAAATTGAAGTAAAATTCTGTTGAACAAATACCTATTTTTCACTTAGAATTTTGTTCTTTATCTTTTAAATCAAAATGGTTTTTAATACGCATACAAAAAATACAACGTTATTCCAACCTTCTTGTAGAATAACTAGCGAGTGCGTTTGAAAATAGCTTACTACAATAATACTATACAGTACACGTAAACGTCACACAACACAAATTTACTACAATATAAGCACAAAATGCACAAATATATTACAATGCAAGTACAAAATGCACAAATAATATATTTGTGCATTTTGTGCTTATATTGTAGTAAAGTGTGACGTTTACTTGTACTGTATATGTGCCAACACGTACTATGCTAATTAAAAAACTATTAATAATACTATTTATTATTATATTAGCTCTATGTTCTCTAGAAGTAATTTGATTAGGTTAGTTTGACAAATTAGCCTTAGAGTATAGTTTGCAGCAATGGCATGACGTTTTATTGGGCTGTATTATCCCAGAGTACGGTTACTGATGGGATGGTCCATAAAGACTGCTAGTTGAGGATGGTCATTAAGCCATGCAACAACACAGAACTCTAGCTCTCTCTTAAAAACGAATAGTTTGGACATTGTTGTAAGTCCAGATAGTGTGTCAATGTGAACATGTTCGATGTCCACGGGCAAAAGAACGTTCTTTATTACCTACTTAAAAAGTGGAACCTTTTCCGTCAATTCACTCCCGCTTGATTTATATGTTGTATTGCTCTAAAAACTGTTTCCCAATAATTTTTTTCATATATATATATATATATATATATATATATATATATATATATATATATATATATATATATAAAGAACCACACTTAGCAATCTTTTCTTGATGTTTTTAATGTTTAAAATCGATTTCGGTCTCGAAAGACCATCATCAGTTTAACATAGAATACAAATAGGGTTATAAATATATCTTTAGAATAATTAATTTAACAGCTGACACTATAAAAATTTAAATAAAAATGTAGATGGATAAGTTGTAGATCTTGTTAAATTTTATAATTTTGCATCTTATAATGGCATCTAGTTTTTTACTTTTAGGTGCAAAATGGATAATGTCTAAATTTTCTTCAATTGATGAAATATTATGGTTTTCTTGTATTAAATGTTCAGCAAATGTTGATAAATTTTGATGTTTGTTTTTTGGTATATGTTCCTTGTATCTTCTATTAAAACTTCTTCCTGTTTGGCCAATGTAATATTTAGGACAAGTTGAACATTTAATTTTATAAATTCCAGAATTATTGTATTTGTTTTCATTATTTTTAGTAGAGTAGTTATGCTATAGTATATGTTTGATACTGTTCTTCGTTCTATATGTAATTTTATATCCTTGTTTGGAGAATATGTTATGTAAAGATTTGTTAATATCTCCATGATAGGTCATTTGAATGTAGTTATTTTTTTCTTTAGTTTTAGAATCAAGAGTTTTCTTCCTGTGTTTATTAATTAATTTACTTATTAAATTTGCTTGATATCCATTATCGACAGCAATTTGTTTGATAATGTAGATTTCTTCTTGGTAATCTTCTTCTGTAAGAGGTGTATTCAGTAGTTTATGAATCATACTGTGGAAGGCTGCTAATTTGTGTGAAGTTGGATGATTGGATGTATTGTGAATTATTTGATTTGTTGATGTTGGTTTACGATAAATTTTGAATTGGTGTTTGTTATCTTTTTTAGTTATGGTAAGGTCATGAAAGTTTATGCTGTTAGATTTTTCTATTTCTGTTGTAAATTTTAAGTTAGGATGAATTTTGTTCAGAAAGATTTCTAATAGATCTATTTGTCTTTGGTTTCTGTTGAATAGACAAAGAATGTCATCAGCATATCTATGATAACATATAATTTTCTTGGCGTAAGGGTTTATTTCAGGGTTGAGAATGTATTTATTTTCAAAATAGATACTAATTTTTTTCATTTTTACGTCCACTGTCGTATTATTTATCCGATATCGCTGGCCCTATCTTATCGCATTCCAAAAACTTACACACAAAGAGTGCATTCGGCGGTAAGTCAATCATTAGATTTACCAGTTTTTGATCAACTTTAGTAGTCATCTAACCCTAACCTAACCTGACCTGACCCTGATTGCGACAACAAAAGTAGTGATAGTTAAGTAACGGAAAAAGTAGTGGTAGTGTATTAAAAGGTACAAACAGTGTTTTCCGTCAAACATATTTTTCTATGATAGGAAATTATCGAAAAATAGGCTATATAGTATGCTGTCGACTACGTGATCAGACTCTTAATCCGTCCTGCTAATACCAACCTGAAATTTTCGTGGATCTTAACGGCCCGCTTAATTCATTTCTCCCAATTCTGTAGAATCACAACAGAATATTAATTTGTTAAAATACAACTGAAATAATTCAATCTAGATGGAGAGGTTGTCTTATAATTTTATTTCTCGTCCTGTTTGTTCACAATTATGGAAATACAGTACTAATTTAACATTTTTCAAATTTAAATATCAACAAAACTTAAATTTATTCTTTAATTATTCTCTCGATCTCTTACAAAGTACACGATGATAAGTTGTGGTTTAAGTTGATAAACAAAGAATTAAAAATCCAAATTTAAAATTTGAATATAGGCTGGTTTTAGGTTAACGATTTTTCTTTTTTAAAGGATATGCTATATAATATATATATATATATATATATATATATATATATATATATATATATATATATATAATGAACTTGGCGGTTGGAATGTGATCGACTGCCGATAATTGAGTGTCTGCACGTACCCCGACGGGTCATAACGGTAGTCGGCCAGTCATAGAGTACCGCTACTGACATGGCAGGCACACTCCCAGATCACTTAGTTCTACTAGTAGAATTGCAAAGTAACTTGCTCTAAGCAACTACTTCTCCATTTCTTTGAGACTCCTCCATTTTACTCTTCATAATTTTTATTGAAATGTTTGTAAACATGTTAAAGTTTCTACTTACATTAATCTGCAGATTTTTCTAGATTTTAAACGATATAATTGTGGATGAAAGTATGTATAAACTGATAAATAACAGCCAGTTCAGTTTTACAGATTAAATGTCAATAATCAAATTATATTGATACTTTTCAGACTTCGTAAGGCCGTAAGGGGAAAAGATGAATATCCATACCTCTGTTTGTGTATGGGTGGGAGGGTGGGTGGGTCCATATTACTGTGGGCCTACGTGTATGAGTGGGTGAGTTGGTTCATACCACTGTACCGATAGATACTAAAATATGGTAGTACAAATGTATTGACTACCTACCATACTCGAACAGTGGTAATGATCCACCTACCCACCCACACACGTACAGTGGTACTGACCCACCCACCCAAACACGAAGGTTGATACTTTCCGTGATCTTTTGCTGAGCTAGATAAATACTGTTAATTCTTTGCAAGCTCTCTGAAAATAAATTTAAAACATTCCTTCCTTTAAATTGGTATTCCTTTTAAGTACGTTAACAGTCTTCCCACCCATCTACACACGAATTTCCTCTCACTAATAGCCTACGTATTGTTTGGACGACTTTCCATCCAAAAATCAACTCATACACTTAAAAATGTAAAATATCATCTACAAGTACGGATTTTAATGACCGGATAACAATAGTAACGCCCTTCTATTTATATAATTATAATTGGTTATAGTAATAAAATTATATAACTATACAAAATATATAATGTAATTATAAAATGATATGAAGAATAATTATGAAATTGATCGGTAGCATAGTTTGTTAAATACCAGCTTCATAAGCTATAGTTTCTCAGTTCGATTCCAGAATCACAACAAATCTCGAAAGAGATCAGCTGATAACCACCAGCTGTTCATTTATCATTGGGCTATAAATTAATTATACTTTCGAGGAAAAACCAGCCTTAGTGTTTAACAATGACTACATTCGCTACACCCATGCGAAATCCAAGTCGTATCTTGATAATCAGTGGCCGTTTCGATCCACGAAAAACGCTAAAAATGTGGGTTTCTATTTCAACGATTTGGTTTGTCATAACAGTTAAATTGTAACGTTTAAAGTGTCATTTGTAAGGTGAAGACACTTTTGTTGGTCTAGAGGACCATAAGATTGATTTTGTACAAAAAATTTGTTTATTAATACTTTTTATGGTTAAATATATAAAACTTTACAACACATTCTTTATAATTGTACACAAAAAAACTCATAATATCGACTTATGGTCCACTAGATTGGACCTTTAATAATCATTCAGTGTTCAGTATAACTCATTATACTAATAAACATCAACCGTAGAGTTAAAATAGAAAAACGTGTTTTGGCTCGTAAAATTGCATTATTACTATAGGGCTGTCGTCCTTCCAGCGGTGACTTGGTGGTTTGGGAAACGAGCAACTTAAGAATAAATAAATAAAATCAAGATATGGAATTTATTCTTAAATGGGCCACAACTTAAAAAGATAATAATAGTACTATCGGCGCAGAAATTACGTGTACCCGAGTTTGAAGGTTGTTTTCAAAGAAACTAAAAGATTTAAAAAAAAAAAAAATATATATATATATAATCATATCATTGTTTTCCTCTATTAATTTTACGTTATGCAATATGCATTTTAAAATTTCATTATATGTTTTAATAATTTTTATCCTAGTTGGAACTAACAATACCGGAATCGTAACTAGGTTTCACTATAGGACCTACATCAAATTTACACCGTTATTACTAAAAAAAACCCCTAAATGTAAAGCATTTATATTTTTATACCTTGTTGGCAAGAACATTTTCTATAAGTTTTATTAGTTTTAGAATTTTAACTTTTCAAGAAAAGAAGTTCTGATCAATTCCCTGAAACATTGTTTTCTTTGATTCTAAAGGTCGTAAAATTGATTATTTGGTCTTGTTGTAATCCAAGTAATTAATAGTTCGACCTTTTGAAGCAAAAAAAACAATGTTTCAGGGAATTAATTTACCAGAACTTCGTTTCTCGAAAAATTAAAATTCTGAAACTAATAAAAATATAAATTTATTGACGGGTTTTTTAGTAATAACGGTGTAAATTTGATGTATAGTAAAAACTAGTTGAAATTCCGGTACCTTTTTTGTTCCAGCTAGGATAAAAAATTGATAAAACTTGTAATAAAATATAAAAATGCATATTTCATGACATACAATCAAACGAGAAAAACAATGATGTGGTTAGGCCTCTTAGTTCCTTAGAAAACAACCTTCAAACTCGGATGCACACATATCTTCTGCGCCGACAGTAAATGGGATTTTAGTTACATAATACGGGTAGTTCCCTTACCAGCTTTGGCAAGCACGTCTGTGGAGATGAGAGTGAAGCAGAGCAAGAAGAAGAGAGCCAGGTTCGCCATCCCGCCTGGAACAACAACCAAATTGGTTAGTGAACAAGATGTTAGTAGCTATATATATAATGGCACAAATGTGTTACAATAGTAATGATTAGTATATTTTGTAACAACAGCGTCAAAAATTTTATTATATACAAACATGCTGGTTCCTCCTACAGCTTCTAACAGTTCCGTTACAGCAGTATTAGCGTAGCCAAAATAACTTGATCGATGTCATTCTGTTCCATGAAAACACTGGTTTTACAAAACGAATCGACTCTGTGATCTTTCAGTCAACCCAACCTACTGATAGTTACAGATTTGAACGAACTCGGATTCGTCCAGCGTACAGCCATGCGTCACATGTATTATCTAAGATAATGAAGGCGTTTTTATGTTTATTACGACAACTAACATATGTGACCTAACGAATTTATGTAGTACACATTTAAGACTAAACACAAACTAATATTTAACAGTTTTTATATTTTATAAACGTACAAAACGTTTATTTCGAAGTAAAATAAAGCACTTTATGTGTATTTCAATTGTAAACCCTTGTTGTATGTTTATGTGGAACTGAAATGTTCACGTAATGTTCCTTGATAAACACAGTAAGTTATTTTTAAGTAATATTATAATATTAAATTGTTAAGCAAACATGACGTGTTCTTTAACATAGTGGACTACGGAGTTTTTTTCACGACACGAAATAATAATATAGATATAAAAATAAGTAGTACAGTTGTACAAGTTTGATTTTCACAAATTAATTAAATAACATTCAGTGATCTGTTAACCAATATATCAATTTTAAAAAGTTTTGCTATCTGTAAAAAAATGCCTTATATAGAGAATATCATTAGCGAATTAATAGCATGGTGTGCCCGCTACAATACGACCTGTAGAACGCCTGCAAACTAGGGTTAGGCAAGTAGCCGCGTTTCATTCGAGTCTGTAACTATCAGTATCTTACACTCGTTTAGATGTCCAAATCATTCCCTTTCCCACAACACCACTTTAGAAGCCTACACCTTAATCTACTAATAATTTAGTATCTTGCTAGCCTAGTGTTTACACCCCTGACTCTCATGCGGTGTCTGCGTGTTCAACTCACGATAGATCCTGATAAATGTATCGAAAGGCATATAAATATACCTACTTTATTTTACTCGTATGTGCTGTGATTAGGCTAGAATAAACGAACTATTAAATCAATTTAATGGGTATGTGAAAAATCTTTAGTTGATTTCAGAATTTTGTCCAGTGTTTTTTAATGAGAAAGA
Organism: Stictocephala bisonia; assembly: GCA_035578905.1. NCBI lineage: Eukaryota > Metazoa > Arthropoda > Insecta > Hemiptera > Membracidae > Stictocephala > Stictocephala bisonia. Next base: position 470,318 of record JAQJVL010000406.1, on the reverse strand, counting down.
GTCCAGAAAAGGCATAACTTTCACAGACTCGAATCTCTCTTGGCTGGTTTTAGTGGCGCAATTGTATTTTTTATTTTTGTATTTTTTGATTTGTTTTATTGCTGAGTGATGAATATCTCTTAGGACACACTTGCTATACTAAATAGCTATACAAATTGGACTAAATAGATATACAATGTTATGACCATCCACTATTACAAACACACGCACAGTAATTATAATTTCTAAGTATATTTTTAAATTTTGCTTAAAATATGCTAGTAAGAAGCGATATAACAATACTACTAACACTTAAATGTAAACTCAATTTTGTGATAAATGCTTAGACAATGGGGTCTTTCGAAATTATCATAAATTTATCAATGAACTAAGAATTTTTTAACTATCATGACATCTAATAGTGGTCATATGTTACAGTATAAATACAATACTAATATCTGGCCGAATCAATTGTTAAATATCACTTTTGTGATGGTAAGATTTAGAAATATAATTCTTGACTGTGTTCTTATAGAATTGAGTTTCAATATATATCGCTCATTCGGGTTGCATAATTGTCACTAGAACGCAGGAAGACGGAGGCTGGAAGTGGACCATGGTCAGTGTGGGTCCGGTATTGGCGGAAACTAAAAGTGTCTGGGAGGAAGGGAGGGGCCGGGGTACACTATCCTATAGGTTAATGCAATTACCTATGTAGATAACATCAGGGGCGTTTGTTTATTTGGTACTAAATCAAGCCATATCCAAATCGAGCTGACCCTGGGGTCAAAAGAATGTATAGCTCCATTTAGAAAGTGATATCTGACCTGAGAGCCATGACGAGCAGGCTGTCCTCCACTGTTATTGGGTTTGGGGCTCTTGCAGTGTTGATGCTTGGAAGTCTAGTCAGTGTGTGTGGTTGGACCATATCGAGCACGTTGTTCCCACTGTTGTTGTGGCTGGGACAGTTACTGTGTGGATGCTTGGATGTCTAGTCAAAGTGTGTGGCGAGGCCATGCTGAGTTGGCTGTCCCCCACTGTTGAAGTGACTGAGGCAGTTCCCGCGTGGATGCTTGGAAGCCCAGTTAAAGTGTGTGGCAGGGCCATATCAATCAGGCTGTCCCCACTGTTGTTGTGTCTGAGGCAGTTCCCATGTGGATGCTTGGAAGTCCATTCAAAGTGTATAGTGTGGCAGGACCATTCCGAGCAGGTTGTCCCCCACTGTCGTTGTGTCTGGGACGGTTTCTTTGTGAATGCTTGGAGGTCTAGTCAAAGTGTGGGAAGAGCCATGCCGAGCTGGTTGTCCCCCACTGTTGTTGTGTCTGGGGCTGTTATCGTGTGGATGCTTCGAAGTTCAGTCAATGTTTGTCGTAGGGCCATGTCGAACACGTTGTCCTCACTGTTGTTGTTTCTGGGTTCTTACCGTATGGATGTTTGGAAGTTCAGTCAAAGAGTGTGGTAGGGCCATGCAGAGCAGACTGTCCCCCAGTGTTGAAGTGTCTGAGGCAGTTCCATGTCTGCCCGTGTGGATGCTTGGAACTCCAGTCAAAGTGTGTGCAGGGCCAAGCCGAGCAGTCTTTCACACTATTATTGTGTCTGGGACTATTCCCATGTGGATGCTTGGAAGTCCAGTCAAAGTGTGTGGCAGGGTCATGCAGAGCAGACTGTCCCCCACTGTTGAAGTATCTGAGGCAGTTCCCGTGTGGATGTTTGGAAGTCCAGTCAAAGTTTGTGGTAGAGCCATGCCGAGGTGGCTGTCCCCCACTGCTGCCAACCACTTAGCATGACAATACTAATTATTTGACCGGTGATAACTTCCGGGTGGACACCAGCCGAACTTGTTTCACGCAGCACTAGCAGTAGGTCGACGCCCCACGCCTCTTATTCCCTGTAGCGCCTACTGGATTGATATTTTGTAACGTTACACATATTTCCGAGTATCAGAGTTGTATTTCAGAAAAGGAAGCTGTTTATATCATACGGTATATGTAGGTAATATTTTAAATGTCCAAACAATAAATATCGGAAAACACATTTTTTAGGATTCGGTGATTCCTTTTAACTTTTGCCCGTTCCCGATAGACTACTGATCAGAGAGAGGAACCATTTCAAACAAAGCAAGGGGAGAACTAGGATAATACTAAATTAAAATGAATTATAATTAATTACAGGCCAAGATTCAGACCTGTGGTTTCACTCTCAGGCTCACAGTCCATGCCAGCGAACATTCTGACACCGTCTCTTTAGAAAGTATAATAAACTTTATAAATAGACATGTTTTTATCGATACCCACTGGTCAGAGAGTTGATGAATTTACTGAGGCAAACTTATATAGAGTAATAAGGAAAGCGAATTAGTAGAACTAAATTAAATGACATTTCGTTCAATCGATTAGATATCGACTATGTTGTTCATTACATTAGTTTAAGTTTTGAATACTGTTCTGAATTATCCTTAAATCATAACTGTATTCGAAAGTCTCTATTTGAAAGTAGTCCATTATAAATCAGTTTCAGACTTGTCCCTTTAAAGCTTCTTCAATGCAAGGATCCACTCACAGTTATGAGTCATGAAGCATCCTACTTTCCAACCGGTCAAGCCAGTCATATTCGCGAGAAACCGTCGCTAACTTGCGCAAACAGCACTATGTTACAAACTAATTAAATGATACGCTTCGAGAGATTCTATTCAAATAGCTATCAAGTGCGGAGTAGAATGGCCCGACGGTAAGTAATTGTTGTGGTCGGTGGTCACGGTGGTAACGGCGGTGGCCTTGGCGGGCAAAGCCATCTTATCAGTGCCCATGTCTGTGATAAAGATCAACGATTGCGGTACGGGGGACTGAGAAACGTCCGCGCCGCTTCCGTAAACTCGGATAAATTACAATACGGCAAAGGCTAGCCAGGACATTCACGAAGGAGATGCTCGACCCGATATTATCTCCGAGGCATCCTTCTAACGTCCTGGAGCCCGTCACTTTAATGCTGTCTTACGAAACCATTGTATTTTTAAGAGGCACGTTTTAATACAACTATTTAAAGGACTCCTTAGTCAAGATCTTACTGAATCTGTAAATATTCATATTTTTTATTCATTTAGGACATGAATCACGCCCAAACTTCAGTAATAATTTAAAAATGCAAATGGTCCTGTATATCAATGAGATGAATGTAAAGACACATTCAGGACTGACCAAAACATGTATTTTCATCTCTGCAATATACATATTCATCACTAGACCAATAATTATTTGCTATTCACACCTTTAATCTGTAATTAAAGATAATGTCTTGACCGACTGATTCATAATGTAGAGCAAAAACCATAAAACTTACAAACTTGAGGTTGGTACATAAGTTCATCTTAGATTCTTACATGTTATAGGCGCACTGAGAAAGAATTTTTCGAAAAAAAAACATTACCAAGTGGTAGAAATAGCTCTTCAAAATTTCTTCCATATGAATAAAATTGGCTTTGTTGTTTATTAGAAAATAACCAACAATAGAAAAAAACAATAAATACTTATGCTAATTTTTTTCTCACTCTTAAAATTAACATCGCTCCATCACTAACATATACAGGTACGAATTATTTATAGTTTACAATTAAGTTCATAACCGATATTAGCATTACATTAACATTGAGGATACTGATATAGGTTACAGACTGTCTCGCTTTACGAATATACTGACTTGTAGATAACGTTATAAAATTATTAAATAAGATGTACTACAATTTGCAATAAGTGGATTTTGAAGGACATTTGTTAAATATACTTGACATAGTGTTTTGAGGGATATTCATTTATGAAGAGTGAACGTTTCTTAATCAATTTAGCTTGAAATTTTGTGTCAGATGGTTAAGTTTGTATGACATATGTCTAGTACTGAACAATATTTAAATCATTGGTGCCCAGTCCAGGTATAATTTCGTTCGATTACCAACTTCATTATCAATGTTTGGCCCTTATTTGTTTATAATCGAAGGACATAAATAGTTTCTTAACCTTAATACATTTAAGACTGTTATTGCTTTATCCTTATTCATATTACTAAGAGTTGTTAGTTAAATTATTATTAATTCTTTCTTGATAAATTTAAAGATGAGTCATCTGATATGTACCACTGTTAAAAGGTTCGTAAAAGCATTTGGACTTATTTCCTCAATAACATTAAAATGATTAATTTAAGTTCTTTATGATATAGTCAATTTGAGAGGAGTTTATATTGGTATTCTTCATTTTATTTAATACACTTTGACAAATTACCAATACAAAATTGCTTTTTACAAACTCTGACTTACAGATTTTCTCAAGATCATTTAGAATTTATTGTTCTTGTCTTTCACCGATTGATGGACGTAACGACAACCAAAGTTGCTTTGTTTGTGAAGATATCTATTAATTTAGCGACCTTAGTACTTGAAGTATTAAGCATTAAAGTATTAATCTTACGAATAAATAAATAAGTAAAATAACATTTTATTACATGGAACAGCACACAAGAGACGCTCTTGGTCTCTCAATGCCGGAGATGCCACAGTGTACACTTACGTTGGGGCCCTGATTTTGGTAATTCGTACAGTACAACGCTTAGAAATACATATAAAAGGGTATATATATAGGCCGCTTTGTAAGTGACCTACTGAAAGCATAGGTGCAGGAGAGATGGAATGAGTGGTGGAAGTGAGATAGAGAACTACTCTTCCCCCCCACCAAGTAAAAATAATCTACTTTATGGGTATGGGTGAGTGGGCAGGACAATGCCACTATACGAGTATTGGCTTCACCGATATATTTTTTATTTATTTTTTTTTATTTATTTAATTAAGCCCCGGTCACTACACAATCGGTAGCACTGCTCAATGGTTGGTTTAATTACACTAACGAATCAACCTTAAAACGGTTAAATTAAATCATTAGTATTAAATTGATTGTATTCAAATAATAATCAGTATCAATAACACAGTGAATGAAAATTAAATGAATACATAGCAACTAAACAAACTTGTATGAATTTTTTTAAACTAAACACTGTTAAAGAAGTTGAACGCTTGAAGGTGCAAGTTAGTGAATGCCGTGATGGACGGCTGCTGAGCGGTGGAATGATCCCCTCCGCTGCTGCAACCCCTACGTCAGCTAAGTATAAGACGCATGTCGCTTACTTTCCCACCCAATCATAGCATTTACTACCAGCATACTTAATCGAATTATTTTGTATTAAGGTTCATTTAATACAACTATAAACATATTGGCTCAAGTAATCCCTGGCACTATATTACTCTCAGTCATAGTCATAAATCCTACGTTACTAATGTACTCAGAATGACCTTCGTGGGCGTACAGGTACAAATGAACCTGAGTATCGTGTAAATTCTTGACTATGTACAATAATGTAATCGCAACCGGTGAATAAATATAGTCGTCATGGAACCAAAGAAGGGAAAATGAATGACAGAGATGTTATTTACAAGGCCGTGGATTGTCGCTTTTGTATCATCTGTAATGAAGGTTGATGGCAGTGGAGTCTTGACGATCCATCGTCATTGATCCACATCCCCTCTCATCCTTCCTTCATACATTCTTTGTACTTATTGGAAATTTGCCAAAGAATAGACAGTCCTTTTGTTAATCTAATGATGACGTGAGAATTATATGTAAACAAATTACTTATATACATCACGAAATGTATTTTATTCGGTCATAATACATAATGTGTCTTGGTTCCATTGAAGAGTATAGGTTAGAAATAGTTTAAGCAGCAATCCGTATTCCGTAGATCTGAAAGGAAAGAATTGATTTTATGCGGAAAATGCTTTTATCACGTATGTAGGCCTAGCTTGGTTCAAGTTCAAGTTTCTTTATTATGCCAAGAATACAAAATTGTATATGGGCATTTGTCACTTATATACAATACTAATGGTCATTACAATACTAAAATAACTCAAAATAACTTAATTTCACTAACACTAAGGAACATGTTTACCTTACCGGTACACTAAAGATAGAAAAAAAACTCATTCACATTATATATAGCTGTCTCTACTAGTTTATCTTTCAAAATTCGTTTGAGCTTGACCAATTTTCGTTCTTGTTTTAGGTGGTCTGGTTAATTATTAAACAGACGTATTCCATCCAGCCTGTAAGAGGTGTCTTTCAGAAAAAGAAGTTTTGTGTTTCGGGATTACCAGATTTAGTTTGTTTCGGAGATTATACTTATGCGAATGGGCGGATGTGGTAAAAAGTTGTGGATTTTTTTGACAAATAAAAGGGTTTCCAGAATAGAGATGGAAGGGAAAGTTAAAATGCCTTTCTTTTTGAAAGTTTGTTTGCAAGATTCGGTTTTTTTCAGTCTAAAAATTGCCCTGATGGCTCTTTTTTGGAGCCTAAATAAGTATTCGGTTCTGGTTGATTGAGCACCCCAAACTGGAACACCATACATCAGGTGAGGATAGATGATACCGTAATATACAGTCAGGAGGAGATTTATGTCTGTAAAAAGGGAAAGCCTTCGCAGGATAAAAATGCCAGAGCTGATGGATAGTGACCCCTTTTTGATGTGGCTATGGAAGTTAAGGTTCTCATCGATTATAATTCCGAGGAATTTCACACTGTCAGACGATTGTACTTGGGCTTCGTCCAGGAAACAAGAAAAACCTACCCTGTCATGGATACGGATGGAATATTCCAATAATGTTGTCTTGCTGGAGTTTACTCGAAGACGATTGCCACCGAACCATTCTATCAGGCAGTTAGCTTTTACAAACATGTCTTGCTCAAGCAACTCACTGCAGGGCCCTATCATTGTTAAAGTAGTGTCGTCGGCGAACAGACATATATCAGCATCGTTGACTCCAAGACTGATGTCATTTATGAACAACAACAAAAGTAATGGCCCGAGGACTGACCCTTGTGGCACGCCTGTCATGGTCAGTAAGTCGTCTGAAAAACAATACTGAAGTGCATTAGACGAATCGACAAATGGAATTTTTACTGCTTGTCGCCGTCCACACAAGTATGAACGGAACCATTTCAGCGGATTGCCTCTGATTCCCAACTGTTGGAGCTTACTCAAAAGAAGCTCATGATCGACCAAGTCGAACGCCTTTGTGAGGTCAATAAAAGCACTTGCGGCAAACAACTTCCTATCCAGAGCACAAACTACTTGGTTGGTCAAGTGAAACATAGCGTCAAGAGTGGATTTATTTTTTAGGAAGCCAAACTGCTGCTTAAAAAAGCACATCGTGATCTAACATAAAACTCATGAGTCTGGTGTAAACAGCTTTTTCTATGACCTTAGAAAACGTCGAAACGAGAGTTATCGGCCTAAAATTATCGATCTCATCCTTAGACCCCTTTTTATGCAATGGTAGAACGACTGATGATTTGAGCACCTCGGGAAACTGTCCATTCAGGAATGAATGGTTAATTAAGTGGATTTGTGGGTCAACCAAGACCTCGTAACTATCCCTCAACAGTTTAGAAGACATACCATCCCTTCCTGAAGATGTATTGACTTTAAGGGATGTGATAATGTTAATGACTTCCTCCCTTGTTACAGGAGTCAGAAAGAAGGAGTTGGTGATAGACGACAAATTGGGTCTTGCAGATGACAGTGGAGAGGGAAAACCCGAACGAAAACGATCAGCAACACCAGTGAAAAACGAGTTAAACATAATGGCCACTACTTGAGGGTCAGACACTCTTAATTTGTTGCCATCCCGGACGTGATAGTTCTGAAAGTGAGGTTTATGAGACCATGCTGTTATTTCGTTTACAACCTCCCATGCAGCTTTAGATATGTTGCTTGATGAATTTAATTTTCTAGATACTAGAGCAGCCTTTTCCTTCCTATTAAGATCTCTGGACAACAACTTCAACCTTCGATATTCAGTTCTTAAACTGCTGGACCATTCTAAATCCTTGCTAATGTAATGCAGGCGTTTAACATCTTCAAGCAAGGATATGAGTTTCGAACTGAATTTGATCCTTTTTCTACTTTTTACTGATTTAAGTTTAATCTTTTTCAGAGGAAAAGCCAAATCAAAATGAAAATTCAGGGTTTTAATAAAGTTTGCTGCCGATATATCTGTATCCATGGACGAAAATACCCCCTCCCAGGATTCAGACCTAAGAAGCTGGATGAAACATTGAGTACTACTGTTATTTATCATACGTTTGACCGTGTACCGGGGAGATACTTCTTCGACCAGGTGCGCAGACTTGACTCTGAGAACTTGCGCATGGTGATCCGACAAAGCAGATATCACAACACTGCACTTGAAACAATCTGGGTGAAAATCAGTGCAGATATTGTCGATTAATGACTTTGACCCTTTAAACTCTCTCGTAAATGAGTGAATGGAAGGGTTTAAACCAAAGCTGGTCATTAAGTTGAGAAATTTGTGTTTTTGAAGTCATCTTTAGTCATATCTACGTTAAAATCTCCCGCTACAATTGTATGGCCCGAGGTTGGCATAATACAGTTCAAACATTCAAACAGGACATCAAAAAAGGAGTCGCAATCGGAAATTGGGGGTCTATAAGTGGCCAAAACAACTACACAGCCCGTTTTAAGCTGTATTTTTATAGCTGAAAATTCTGCAACACCTTCCTGACTAAACTGTGAAACGTTAATTGGCTCACACCTGATACCAGTTCTAACAAAAATGCAAGTACCTCCACGCTCCATTTTGTTCCTACAGAAAGCACTGATGTTATCAAAGCCCGGGATGTGTATAAGATCAAAATCTAAGTCTTTCAGGTTGTGTTCAGATACACAAATAATATCTGGATCCTCGTCATTCAGAAGAAGTTGAAATTCGTCTAATTTATTTTCCAAACCTCTAATGTTTTGGTGTAAAAGGGTGAAACCAGTATATTTATCGTTTGGATCTACTGTTACCGTGCTTTGTTTGGGGGCAGGAGAGTTGCTAAAAAAGGCATCGAAGAGTTGTTGTAGCACATTGAGGTTATACAAGTTTGATTTTCCAAAGAATGTACACTGGCATAAGATGTATTTTTACTAACCAATTGCCCAAACTGATTCAGAACGTCATTGGTCTTAAGTCTGTTTGTTAAGTTGATGACTGGACTATTTTGAGAAGGCACTTCAATTCGTGAGGTGTTGACAGAGTATGGAACATTAATATTCCTTTGAAAGTACAAAGTCTTCTGGCGTCTCATTTTGTTGGGTTTATTAGATAACCATTTATGCTCCGAGACTTGCTGACTCTGGAAAGGATAGGTTTTAGAAGGGAACAACTGACCAATTAACGTGTTAGTGATGATTCGTTTACCAACTTTGTTAATGTGAAGTCCGTGGTTGGTAAAATGGCGTCTTAAAAGTTGGGATATAGACACAAAATTTGAATGCTTATGCTTAGAACACACTTTACCAAGCTCACGGTTCACCACCTCAATGTTCTTGTGAAGGTAATATTTATCGGCCCTATAAGGCATGCCTACAACTAGTATATGAGCATTTGTGTAAGTGTCTACTTTCTTAGCAATATGACCATTGTTGCCACTATCAAGTATATCGTTTGTCCCTGCCATAATTATGAGAGAATTCTGTTGACCAACGTCCCCCAACACTCCGCCAGCCGCTTCTAGAATGTGACACATTTTGCCATTGGGCATGACCTGAGAAAAAACATCAAGCTTAGATTCAGACTTGTCTATCAGCAAAGCAGCGAGTGATCACCTCTGGCTATCACTAAAGAGTTTAACACGTCTTTTATAGTTGACACTACTGTTTGGCGAACCGTCTGACTGAGCGTTGTAGGAGTTAGTCTCACAACTACTAACAGGTTTATTAGATTTACATGTGGTAAGTTTTTTAGCTACATGGGTAGGATTATGTTTGACATTTTTTACCCCTGCACTGTCAAGATAATTTTTGTTTAGTTTAGGCATCTTGCTAGGGCTACTTATTGCATTCTGTTCCCTAACGGAACTACTGTCAACAGACAACACCTCAAACCTATTACCACAAACTAATTTACAATATGAGTTTTTGTCAATAGTTTTAATAGACTGTGTTGTTTTTCCTTTCCCTTTATTAACAGTCTTCCATTGTCCTTTAGTTGGACTTTTTTTCAACATTACAGGTGATACAGAGGTTTTTGTCAAGGGCAAATTTTCCAAAACTAGATTATCAGGTATGAAACTTACTGACGTTCACTGGACTATGTTGCTCTCTTCTGGTTACAAAGTGGACTAATTAAAGTTTGTCCTATTTAGAGTACTTTTAATTTAATTCGACAGCAGTTCTATTTAAACGTTCAGTTTTTTTTCATAACCTTAAAATTATGCATAAAATCAAACCAGTAGATGTCTAAAAATTAAATATAGTTACAAAGTTTTTAATGGTCTGTGGAACTGCCAGATAAACTAGTCTCGTTAATTCACCACTCTACTGTCGCACACTTAAGATCTAATTTACTAAACTAAATATTCACGCACGCGACCGAAAACGTGTACTCACTGTCCATTACTTTAAATTACCTCATGGTAATATTTATTGTAGCATGTGAAGCATGGAAATAAGCTGGAAAACAATACTTTTTCAGTATTACATAGATTGCGTATTTGGCGATCAATTCTTACATCCAACTGCTCATTACTTCAAATAAAATTTTCGAGTTACTCTTGCTTGGTTTTCGAGCTACCGTTCTTAAAGTGGTTGGTATCTACTTTGGGTTAGATAATCGGCAAACCAAATCAATCTTTATTGCAGTGACATTGAACAATGTAAGTCTATAGCAGTCGTCAATTATAAATTTACAGTTTTTATATTTTTGCTATCGTACCGCATTACGACCTCATTCAAATATACAATCTCCACGTATTCACACTCCATTCACTCACCAATGTTACCTAGGATCGCATCGATATATCGGAAATATCTATAAATATGTTTCGATATATCTATGTATAAGTATCGATATTTTCTTTTGATAATATCGGCCATATCAATATTTCGGTCCGATATATTATATCACTAAATATTGACGTTATTATCTCTTCTCAAAATCATAACACTAGAAAACAAATTTAAATTGCCTCTTATGCGTACAAAACGTGCATTGAAATAATAATGTAAATTTAATTACTTTTTACGTGAGGTTAACGCACTCAAATGTAGTTTATTGTAGACCAGTGGGTGTAACGGGATAATGAAGTTGTGTGTGAGTTGACAATGCAGACTCTACATCATTCTTTTATAATTAACATAATAATAAAGGGTATGATTATTCTAATTTAGATTTTTTTCATTCAACCTCACAGACCGAAACTTGTTTCGTCTAGATAAATGTATTTAATATTTACATTCAGTAGGCTATTCTAAATAGTAATAGCAAAACGTGATGTATTTTTGGCCATAGATAAGAGTTAGTGCATAATTAATTTTAAACAGATAAATAATTTATAATTCGATATATCGGTTACTCGATAAATCGATATTTTTTCGATATTATGATTAGATCGATATTTCTATTGCGATATATCGATTATTTGATGTATCGATATATTGAAAATATTTTGCCATCCCTACGTCTGTACGTCTTGGCCCCTTATCAAGTTTCTACAATTTAGACAAAGAGGTGCGTCAAACTAAACAATTTCAATTTTTTAAAGGATTATTCACACAACTCTATAAGTGTCAACTGTGCAACTATGCGGATTGCGTTTTCTTTATTATTATTTTTAGTCTAAACACTATCAAAAATGTGTTATTTGCAGACGCCCCTATCAAAGCATGAACAGTAAGTGAGATGCGGGTAAATTAAGCCATATTATGCCACCGAGAATTATAGGAGTCAATTATTACTTCTGTAATAAAATCTGCACTAAATATAAACAATTATTGACCAATACTGATCACTTCCAGTCACCCCAACTGCAGGATGCCGCGGGCGGACGCTGCTCCCGGAAACGACGACCCAACCACCCGCCTGCAGTTCCTGCATTGCTCATTCCTCCCAACAACTTCATCGATGGGTGTTGGACTGTGACTCGATGTTGTACTCGAACCCCCCAATTTAGCAATGCTCCACCAAAATACTAATGGCAGGAACATTTTGTGGCCATCGCACATCATAGCTGGGGATGGCAAAGATATATCAATACGTCGGAAATATCGATACATTTGTTTCGATATATCGATATATTAGTATCGATATTTTCTTTAGAAAATATCGACCATATCGATATTTTGGTCACGATATATCATTTTAACAAATACTAACGTTATTCTCTCTCCTAAAAATCATCACGATTAGGAAAAAACACATTTAAATTGCCTCTAATGGTTACAAAACATGCATTGAAATAATAAAGTCACTTAATTTAGTTTTTTGTACGTGAGATTAACGCACCAAAGTGTAGCTTATTATAGACAAATGGGTGAAAGTTTAGTGTTTAAAAGAATCGTAATGGAATACTTAAATGTGAAAAACAAAAATAACAGTGATATTACATTATCTTTTATAATTAACAAAGTAATTAAATGTATAACTATTCTTATTTTCAATTCTTTTAATTCAACCCCACAGACCACTACTTGTTTCGGGTAGATAAATGTATTTAATTGTTACATTCAGGTGGCTATTCTAAATAGTGACAGCAAAACATGAGTTTATTTTTGGTCATAACGTTTTAGATTTAGTGCATAGTTCTAAAGAGATAAACATTTACAATTCGATATGTCGATTACCCGATATCAACATATCGATATTGTTCTTTCGATATTATCGTTATGTCGATATTTAATTTACGATATATCGATAATTTGATACATCGATTTGTTGAAAATATTTGCTATTTCTAATCGTAGCAGTGTTGTCATTTATCTGATAGTAGACTAGGACTACTATTTCTTATAAAGTTAGTGTCAATGGGAAATTACACATGTACTCACCTACATCTTATTTTATATCTCACTTTTCATCGATAGTATAATTTTACAATGTTTTATTGTAATGTATACAGTGTACAAAGATGTTATTGAGAATTTAGACAATCTACAGCTGGTAGTACGATTTAGTGGAGTTGGGTAAAGAGTGAGTAGTATAATGTTAATACACGAAAGGACTCAAACGCTCGAGTAATATTAGTTTTTTTTATTTCGAGAGGCTTCAGTAACAAAGTTGCCTTCATCAGACAACACACAACTTCTCACCCACTCACCCACCCATCAATATCTTATTACTTGTATAGGTGGGTGGAATTCTTAGTGATATGCATATTTTATATTACAGTGATGTGATGTGTACGTACACTGCCAAAGTATTTGCAACAAATAAAATTTTAATAATTATTTTATGAAATGGTTTATGAAGAATTTATTTTTAACCCAGAATACCGAGTGTAGTAATGCACATTTCATACATTCAAAATCAGTATACACTTTAAAAATTAGTTCTAGATTGTATACAATTTGGCTGGTAAAACTATACTATAGTATTTTCAAACTTTTAATGTCAAAAATCTTTTAACAATATTTATTTTCTTGATATATCTGCGAATGTAATTATTGATAGTAAAACTATCGATATTTTGTAAATGCTAAAATATAATATGTATATTAAATATATTTTGTATAAAATCAATTATAATAGTAGGCCTACTTACAATTATCTAATTTCAATTGATTGCTAATTTTGTTGTTGTGACAGACGTCAATGGCATTGTACGAACCAAATATACTTGTAGGACTATAGCTGTGTACAACATTGTAATATCTCTATAAGTGTATAGTTGGGTAGGTGGGTCAATATTATTGTACGTTCTTGGGTGGGTGAGTGGGACAATATTATTATTACAATACGGATGGGTTAATATTACTGTACGTTCAAGGGTGGTTGAGTGGATCAATACCATTGTTAACGTATGGATGTGTCAATATTACTGTACGTTCAAGGGTGGGTGGGTGGGTTAATTCCATTTTTCCTGTATGGATGGGTGGCTGATGGTTCAAACACTGCACGAAGCAATCAGACTTGTAGGTCTATAGCCGTGTACAACATTTAATGAGTTAGGCTAGCCGTACAAACACTGCACGAAGCAATCAGGCTTGTGTAGGCCTATAGGCCGTGAACAACTTTGCATGAGGTAGGCTAGCCGTAGGGGGCTTCATTCTCCGCTACTTTCTCTAGTGTCATTCACAACGCAGCGACTGTCGATGTCCAACGCAATAGAGCTAATGGAATGACTTTCATTGTCAGCATTCCCCGGACATTCTACCAGACAGGTAGAAAGGCTAACAATAATGTACGACTGGTACTTTAGGGGGCGGAGCCTCCCGCCATTTAATGGTTAAAGCCGGTCACTTTCCCTGTCACGTGATAGGAAACTCCTTAAAGAAGCATCTAAAATAAAGAACTTTGATGTATTAAGTACTTTAGATATCTTTCTCAAGGATTTAACGAATCGAGTAATATATGTTAATTGAAGTTCAGATGGTGATGACGGGAAACATCATTGATGGAGTAAAGTCTCAGGAGCGGCAGTTTGTCACGCGTCCATCAGTCCAAGAAATCGTGACATTGTAGTCGGTCAGTGGGATTGAATAGTTTGTCATGGGTTTACTTGTCAAACTATCAATCCTCGAAATCGTAGTGATGTTTTGACTGCATAACACTTTTTCGGCTGTATACCAAAATAATAAGCGTGACCGCTATACGGAACGATATATTTTCGGGTATGATCAAAAACTGGTACAGAGATTGTGTCAAAACTTTTGACGTCTTCCTTTCTTTAGTATTTTATCCTATGTTTTTCACTATCCATAAGGTCTTTTAAATAAGGCAATACTCAACAAAACACCTCATAAATATACAGGAGTAACAGTTTGTCATGCGTCCATCAATCCAAGAAAACGTCACTTCTTAGTTGGAGTTGGAGAATGGAATGGAACAGTTTGTCGTGGGTCTACTTGTCAAACTATCAATCCTCGGAATTGAAGTGATTGTCTTGACGGCATAATACTTTATCGGCTGTAAGCCAAAACTATGAGAGTGACGGCTTGTCAGCTAGACACGCCTTGAAGGAATGATATATTGAAAGGTATGAACCAAAACTGGTACAGGGATTGTGTCGAAAAATCTTTACGTCTTCTCTTCTTTAGTATTTTATCCTAGGGTTTTCACTATCCATAAGATTAAAAAAAAATAATAAGGCAGTCTTCAACAAAACACCTCAAAATTCTATTCAATGCGTCTACGGTAGTGAATTACTGAGATTTATATTGTAATCAGGTATCACGAAAGCTACGTTACATTCAGTCTTCAGGATCTTCTTCTCCTTCATTTTCTTAAAAAAGGAGATTTCGATCTTCTCTTCGACCTTACTCTATCCATTCCCCATAGACTATTGATATGTGCGAGGAATCTATCAGACAACGTAAGGGGGAGAACCAGTACAGTTAATATTAATGATCAAATCTAACAGTCCAGGCGAGGATTTGAACCTGTAACATCTTTAACCCAGATACAAATACATGACAAGGCTACCCAAGAGTGTAACGGCCAAACAAACAAAAACTATGAAAAAGACAGTACAGATTTCCAGAATAGTTATTATATTAGTCAAATAAGGCAGTAAATTCAGACTTATCGAGGTGGGGGAAGGGGGTGTTATTGGTCAAGACATTGCCAGCAAAATAGGATTCTACAAACTTTCGAATCTTTTGTAGCTAACATTTAACGAACACTTATGCTCAATTGAACATATAGCATTTTGCATAGAATCATACACTAGACTAAATGAACAAGGACAGGCCAGTGGATTGTTCCACAGAGAAAAAGAAAAGAGATCGATTTCTTACGGCCACAGCGATTGTCTCAATGGCAGTTTGATTATAATCTATGTATGTCTTTACGCATCTGTATTAATAATTACTAGGTTTATCCTTGAGGATTTTGGGGAACAAGGGAGGAACTGACAAGGTTTGGCTCTGCCATTTCGTGGCAAACTGGAGAGCTATCTCGACACACATTCAGCGTACTATTGATGCAACCTCTGTTTCTATCTTCTCTGTGATGTGCACTCACCAGCGATACAAATGAATCTCACTCACTCTGCCCTTCTCCTAAAGATAACAAACGAATAAGATTAAAAATATTTATCACTTCAAATTACATTAAGCTCTAATTAAGTGGCTACCATTAAATGAAACACAAGAAACTCTTTCTGGTCAATTAGAGAACATCCGCGTTTAGATTGGACTAATGAATTTCCTACTGTGGCCTAGTATTTTTTAATCTAAATGTTTCTTTTATCAGTAATGCATTCGTAACCTTCGAATGAAACAATTAAAATTAGATACATTTAAATTCAACAATTCCTTACTTTTTTTGTGCAACATGTAATAAGTCTTCTTATAAGTCCACGCACATGTTATATGGTATGTAACATAAGTTAATTATCTTCAAAATATTTTTCTCTGAAACAAGAAGCATTGATGTAGCCCGTACACCACTTGATGTGGTCAAAACATGTTTTTGTATGTTTGAAGACTTTGAAATATATGTTCATTATTGAAGAATGTTTGACATATACATATGTTTATTTATACTTATAAACAAGTTTAAGTGGCGAGGTTAACTTTCAATACGTTATGTTAAGTATCACTTTATAATTGAACTTTTGGGAACTAATAATTTCGTGAGGATTTCTCAAAGAACATCTAAGTCATGGAATTATTTGGTATGTTATAGCTATTTCCTATTAGGGTTACTTTTATATCGAACAGTAATTTTACATAACAGAGTAAATTTTATTTTCCTTTTTCAGGCAACTAGATATATACGAGCCCACTCGTAAAAATGTCTAGAGAGGGCTTCTTACCTTCACCTAGTACAATAATGTCTCCTTTTTTGTTTTAATTGTTTCTGCACTTCTAGGTGTTCAAAAACATTATTGGTGGGTGCGTTCGTTCTAATTAGTTGCAATACCTAATCAAATCAATGTTTGCTGATTCAAAAAATTGCTAATTATATATATATTCAGTCTTTAAGATCCTAATGTTTGTATTTATCCCCCCTCCCCCGTGGGTTAAGGTGGTTTTGGATAGACACTTGGAGGCATCCTTATATCCCATTAAGGGGACGCCGAAGTCCGAAGCTAAAATCGCACAACGATATTTGTAGTTTCCACTTGGAGCTCTGAAAATTGGCCTTGCAAGCCTTTAAAGGATTACTTTATGTGTGGTTATAACAATATTTAACCTAATTTGAACACGTACATTTCATTATGATGTACCTAAGGCAGGTCCTCTGCGGATAAAAAGTCCAAATTGACGTTTTTTTAATAATTTAAAAATACGTATCTTTCGAAACTTGTTATATATCCCTTTTGCTGATTCATATATGCAATTAAAATATGATGAAATAAACATTTTTTTGTGGAGGACACCCACATGACTGTATTGAAGAATGTATTTTTTAATTGGAATGTAATATTTATAGTAAAGATAACAATAAGTAAACTTCCAGACCACTGAAATGAGGTTTGGCGGGAGGTCTGGCGCCTCCTTACTTCAAGGAAAACTTTGGAATCCGACATATCGTCAACAACCCGAGATAATTCACTTGAAGTGCAAAACACCGCCAATTATATCGTGAAATTATCACGGTGTTCTCAGTAGTCAGTAGGCGTTAACGAGAAGGTCAGTTGACTCCTTTTTCACGTTTGATGACATTTATTACGTCTCTGCGTTCTACTTGTGAATGTGAATTCTTCATTAGCATACTTATATAGTATTTATGACACGAAGACGGTACTCGTAAACCGCTTCGGAATTAATGAAGCATTTAAAAAACAAAATCCTGTTGCAGATGCAGACTGCTGTCCGCCAGGTCTGACGCGTCGGAACCTGTCTGGTCAACAACAAGTCTTGGCGAGCCTGAGCCTGTCTGTACCGCGGCAAACTGTGACACGCCACTGTTGGCAGTCGAGTTTTCTCCTCCGTGGATTTATGCCCTGTGAAATTGACAACTTTGTTGTTTTACGGATTTCAGCAAACAATCACCAGTTCGTTCTCCGCCTACGATAACCGTTATGCAAAACAAGCCCATTTAAAGTCTCAAACGGAGATAAGTTATGTGTTTGTTTTGAAGAACTATTAAATTTAATTGTTGACGTGAACAACAACGTCTTTTGCAAACCTAATGAGAGTTTCTGCGTGGGTAAATTATAGTTTTATGCATATGAATTTAACGAGTTTTACTTTCCATTCTTTATGAATAGAATACTTTTGTAAAATAATTTTATGTTCAAGGATCATTAAGGGGGTTCGATCGAACATTATTTTTGAAATTTGTTTCAATAACATTTTTTGTTTTGTTATAAGTAATAAGTTTGTTGAGGTAAAAAAATCAAAATAAATTTTTTACGGAGATGTGGCTACCTAAAGTGGCTAATTTGGCCTTTCTTGGTTCCTAACTCATTAACAAACCGTGCGATATATTTTATTCAAATTTTTAGAATATAGCGGACAAATAGTACTAACCAACATAGAGTAAATTAAAACTAATCATGAAAATAATATTTTTTAAATTGTAACCAATTATTATTTGATAAAGCATGTACGAATTTTGAGTTGAAATTAGTAGAATTATCTTTGACCGAAGAAGTATATTAATAATACATTCAATCTTTATTGATAAAGTTTACAATAAATTAGGGAGTTATTCCTAGCTGTTCCTAGCTGTGCACCGGATACGGAGCAAAAGTGCGTGCGGCGATCGCCTGATGCGGCGTTGGGCTATGGGAGTAGATAAGTCTCTGCACACGAGATCCGGCGGGCGCCGCACGGCGGAGACGCCGCGCGGCGCGCTAATTCCCGCCGGACTCCCCTACGCCGGACATGCGGCGTTCACGCCGGACCACTCTGCGAAGGGCTATTGTTTCTTATTGAGGTTTTCACACGGTCCGGCGCACGCCGCGCGGCCGAACCTCCAGTCTTGGATCTGCCAATGGAGAGTGAAGACGTACGTGTACTACAGTATTGTTTTTGTTCAAGTGTTGTGTTTTGTTGTTGAAGTGTGTGAGTAAAAATGAGTGAAACACAAGAGGTAGAGGTAGTTGAGACTGATGATGATATTGAC
Source organism: Stictocephala bisonia (assembly GCA_035578905.1). Classification (NCBI taxonomy): domain Eukaryota; kingdom Metazoa; phylum Arthropoda; class Insecta; order Hemiptera; family Membracidae; genus Stictocephala; species Stictocephala bisonia. Next base: position 451,225 of record JAQJVL010000406.1, on the reverse strand, counting down.
ATGGAACAATTAATCATGTTGGTGGAAGAATGACCATTGCTGTGGGACAAGTCGCTAGAGGAGTATAAAGACAGAAACAAGAACAGGGAAGCTTGGAGAGAAATCTGTCAGGTGCTATTTCCTGGATTTGAAGACAAATCTGCTTCGGAAAAGAAACAGTTAGAATCTTTCCTCACTGTTCCACAATGAATTGAATAAAACTTTGAAGGACCCAGAAATATTCCGATTTTGAAGCAATGGGTGAATCCAAAACCACCTATTTTTTCTTATTATTCACCGACTCCATAGGAAGTACATAGCTACAACTTTCTTCTTCCGCGATTATACTAGCTAAGCCTCAACTGAACAGTCAAAATGCGAGAGTGCCGCGTGGCGCGCGCCGGACGAAACCAACATCGTGTGAAAACATCATGCTTGCGGCGCGGCGGGCGCCGTACGGCCCGCGCCGGATCGTGTGAAAGAGCACTTAAATGACGTACATGATTATTATGTTAGCATCTCAATCTAATTTCTTGGTGAGAAAATTTTATTTAACATTTTTATTGTTAAGTTATTTATTGGAGTCGTTTAGTTACGCAGCACTAACCATTTGTTCTATCGTCAGATAAGGATAAAATTAACTAATTAGGTTGGGTAAGCAACACTAACCGTTTGACCTGTAGTCAAACAAGGTTAAAATGAACTAATCACGTATAATTATAGGTTCAAAATTCAACTTTCATGCTCAAATATTTTTTTTTTTTTTTAGAAATAAAGTCTTAGATTATACTCTTTCGGCTTTGTGGATATTTTTCCAACATAAATATTCTATTTACAGTTTACTATGGATGTTTCATTCTTGTTCTTTTCCTACGGCGTGTCTATGTGACGATTTCGTTCCAACACCAATTCCAAAATCAAAACCAACTCAATTTTTGTAACTAAAAAATTTTAGTTCACATTGTGTTTGGTTGTGATCTATAATCAAGCCAAAGAATGTTTCAGAATCTCTTGACATTCCCACACTTATCTTGTATTATACGTAGTTCACTTTTACTTTAAATAACTTAAAGTTATTTTATCATAAATCATATTTATAAAATATTGAGTTTAAGGAAAGTCTTCCTAAATTATTCTAGATACATCACCATCTTTAAGCCTGCCACACACTACTGAGCCGGGTGCTAAGCCGAGGCCGAACCGTAACAGATTTTGACATGTTAAAGTAGTGTGTGGTAAATCCGTGCGTCGTGGCGAGCAGAGCCCGAACCATCAGTTGTCGCCGTTGTCGGGTTTTCCCCGACGCATCAACGGGTTGTTACGGCTCGGCGCGGTAGTCTGTGGCAGGTTCGTAACATCGTACCGTAACAATAAAAATCAGCGCATCATCTACATCTAGCACTCATGGTTTACTGTATGTATTGTTTATTAATCAATTTGTTACTAGTTTTAATTAGTGTAGTGTAGTTTTAATAGGCTTAAAGTAATTGTAATAAGTTCAGCAATGGAGTCGAGTGAATGTATTTCACATACACAGTATTTATCGAGGGTTACCAAAGCCGCTCTCTTATGGGATTTAGGAATCTGTTGGTGACATGCGGTTAAAATTATTGTATATACCGCTTACATACTGAAACTTCAGAGTCAGCGTAATTCTGTACCACAATTTCTTCATTGCAGAAATTTTTCTTGCCAACAAAATCTCTCATTCCTTTTTTTTTTCTTAATGTAGATAAATGCAAGCAACCACTGCTATGTTATGTGAACTAGCCATGTAGAAATTGTGAACTGTTGAATATCTATATAAAATACAATACAAAAACACATCACTTGATATTGAATTAAAGCACGTGATCTGTAGTCGACGTACTTAACTAGAGTTGTGGTTCAGCCAAAATGTTACGAGACGTTGCTCGGTTCGCCGCTCGGCTCGGGGTGATAAAGTTGTCCCGTAACTCCAAACAAAACAGATGAGACGTCAATCAGTGCTCGGTTCGGTAGTGTGTGGCCGGCTTTAGGTTTGGTTAGTCAGTGTATTCGCAAAAATGTATCTCTAAAATTATTATCTCTCGGTAAAGAAAGAGTTGCGACCTCCTTCTGTTGTAAAGGACCGAGAGCGGGTAAGTTGTTATTAATAAACATCTTTCTGATTGTTTAATTGCCTAAATGTAGAACTAGTAGCTTAGGAGTCGCTCGTTCATGACAGTAGAATGGGCCCGATAAAGATCTGACCACTACAAGACCACGTATCTACGCATCTGTGGCATTTTAACAACTGCAGGTCAGGCGGAGCAGCGAAATCTTCAGCACCACAGGGATTTACATACAATGAAGGTCTAATTAGTGGGCCGTGACGTCACACGTGGCCAACAGACAACTTGTCCTTACTGGAACGCCATTTCCCAGAATGAGTAGATAAACAAGTGGTAAATGTTCTCACGGTCTGTGATATGGCGGGATTGGAAGACAGGTGATTCCGACCAATGAAGGGACCTTTATCGTTAGGTCTAGCACATATGTGGCGGGATTGGAAGACAGGTGATTCCGACCAATGAAGGGACCTTTATCGTTAGGTCTAGCACATATGTGACGGGATATGGCGGGATTGGAAGACAGGTGATTCCGACCAATGAAGGGACGTTTATCGTTAGGTCTAGCACATATGTGACGGGATTGGAAGACAGGTGATTCCGACCAATGAAGGGACCTTTATCGTTAGGTCTAGCACATATGTGACGGGATATGGCGGGATTGGAAGACAGGTGATTCCGACCAATGAAGGGACGTTTATCGTTAGGTCTAGCACATATGTGACGGGATTGGAAGACAGGTGATTCCGACCAATGAAGGGACCTTTATCGTTAGGTCTAGCACATATGTGACGGGATATGGCGGGATTGGAAGACAGGTGATTCCGACCAATGAAGGGACGTTTATCGTTAGGTCTAGCACATATGTGACGGGATTGGAAGACAGGTGATTCCGACCAATGAAGGGACCTTTATCGTTAGGTCTAGCACATATGTGGCGGGATATGGCGGGATTGGAAGACAGGTGATTCCGACCAATGAAGGGACGTTTATCGTTAGGTCTAGCACATATGTGACGGGATTGGAAGACAGGTGATTCCGACCAATGAAGGGACCTTTATCGTTAGGTCTAGCACATATGTGACGGGATATGGCGGGATTGGAAGACAGGTGATTCCGACCAATGAAGGGACCTTTTTCGTTAGGTCTAGCACATATGTGGCGGGATATGGTGGGATTGGAAGACAGGTGATTCCGACCAATGAAGGGACCTTTATCGTTAGGTCTAGCACATATGTGACGGGATATGGTGGGATTGGAAGACAGGTGATTCCGACCAATGAAGGGACCTTTTTCGTTAGGTCTAGCACATATGTGGCGGGATTGGAAGACAGGTGATTCCGACCAATGAAGGGACCTTTATCGTTAGGTCTAGCACATATGTGACGGGATATGGTGGGATTGGAAGGCAGGTGATTCCGACCAATGAAGGGACCTTTATCGTTAGGTCTAGCACATATGTGACGGGATATGGCGGGATTGGAAGACAGGTGATTCCGACCAATGAAGGGACGTTTATCGTTAGGTCTAGCACATATGTGGCGGGATATGGCGGGATTGGAAGACAGGTGATTCCGACCAATGAAGGGACCTTTATCGTTAGGTCTAGCACATATGTGGCGGGATATGGCGGGATTGGAAGACAGGTGATTCCGACCAATGAAGGGACGTTTATCGTTAGGTCTAGCACATATGTGACGGGATATGGCGGGATTGGAAGACAGGTGATTCCGACCAATGAAGGGACCTTTATCGTTAGGTCTACCACATATGTGACGGGATATGGCGGGATTGGAAGACAGGTGATTCCGACCAATGAAGGGACCTTTATCGTTAGGTCTAGCACATATGTGACGGGATATGGCGGGATTGGAAGACAGGTGATTCCGACCAATGAAGGGACCTTTATCGTTAGGTCTAGCACATATGTGACGGGATATGGCGGGATTGGAAGACAGGTGATTCCGACCAATGAAGGGACCTTTATCGTTAGGTCTAGCACATATGTGGCGGGATATGGTGGGATTGGAAGGCAGGTGATTCCGACCAATGAAGGGACCTTTATCGTTAGGTCTAGCACATATGTGACGGGATATGGCGGGATTGGAAGACAGGTGATTCCGACCAATGAAGGGACCTTTATCGTTAGGTCTAGCACATATGTGGCGGGATATGGTGGGATTGGAAGGCAGGTGATTCCGACCAATGAAGGGACCTTTATCGTTAGGTCTAGCACATATGTGACGGGATATGGTGGGATTGGAAGGCAGGTGATTCCGACCAATGAAGGGACCTTTATCGTTAGGTCTAGCACATATGTGACGGGATATGGTGGGATTGGAAGGCAGGTGATTCCGACCAATGAAGGGACCTTTATCGTTAGGTCTAGCACATATGTGACGGGATATGGTGGGATTGGAAGGCAGGTGATTCCGACCAATGAAGGGACCTTTATCGTTAGGTCTAGCACATATGTGACGGGATATGGTGGGATTGGAAGGCAGGTGATTCCGACCAATGAAGGGACCTTTATCGTTAGGTCTAGCACATATGTGACGGGATATGGTGGGATTGGAAGGCAGGTGATTCCGACCAATGAAGGGACCTTTATCGTTAGGTCTAGCACATATGTGACGTGATATGGTGGGATTGGAAGGCAGGTGATTCCGACCAATGAAGGGACCTTTATCGTTAGGTCTAGCACATATGTGACGGGATATGGTGGGATTGGAAGGCAGGTGATTCCGACCAAAGAAGGGACTTTTATCGTTAGGTCTACCACATATGTGGCGGAATATGGTGGGATTGGAAGACAGGTGATTCCGACCAATGAAGGGACCTTTATCGTTAGGTATACCACATATGTGGCGGAATATGGTGGGATTGGAAGACAGGTGATTCCGACCAATGAAGGGACCTTTATCGTTAGGTCTACCACATATGTGGCGGAATATGGTGGGATTGGAAGACAGGTGATTCCGACCAATAAAGGGACCTTTATCGTTAGGTCTACCACATATGTGGCGGAATATGGTGGGATTGGAAGACAGGTGATTCCGACCAATGAAGGGACCTTTATCGTTAGGTCTACCACATATGTGACGGGATATGGTGGGATTGGAAGGCAGGTGATTCCGACCAATGAAGGGACCTTTATCGTTAGGTCTAGCACATATGTGACGGAATATGGTGGGATTGGAAGACAGGTGATTCCGACCAATGAAGGGACCTTTATCGTTAGGTCTACCACATATGTGACGGGATATGGTGGGATTGGAAGGCAGGTGATTCCGACCAATGAAGGGACCTTTATCGTTAGGTCTAGCACATATGTGACGGGATATGGCGGGATTGGAAGAAAGGTGATTCCGACCAATGAAGGGACCTTTTTCGTTAGGTCTAGCACATATGTGGCGGGATTGGAAGACAGGTGATTCCGATCAATGAAGGGGCCTTTATCGTTAGGTCTAGCACATATGTGGCGGGATATGGCGGGATTGGAAGACAGGTAATTTCCGCCAATGAAGGGACCTTTATCGTTAGGTCTACCACATATGTGACGGGATATGGTGGGATTGGAAGACAAGTGATTCCGACCAATGAAGGGACTTTAAATCGTTAGGTCTACCACATATGTGACGGGATATGGCGGGATTGGAAGAAAGGTGATTCCGACCAATGGAGGGACCTTTATCGTTAGGTCTAGCACATATGTGGCGCCCATACCAGCACAACGATGGGACTTAAGTGTTGCCGACTCCCACACTGGCCTCTCATCGTTAGGCCTCGTATGAAAAACTACGATAACGACGATGGAAGACTTGATTTCAGAAAACATAGGGACCTCTCATCATTAATAGGCCTAGCAGTCTACCAGAACCGGACCATCACAACGAGGGGAATATCGACAGCTTTTTAAACTGATCTCGTATCAGCTTTATGACTGGTTAGTGGCAGTAGTACGCTTTTTAAAGTTTTAATTTACTTCACATAAACAATATTTGGTGAAAGGCACAAGGGAATGAGAAAATTATGATTTTAGATTACAAATTTTAGGCCTACGTGTCTTCCTGATATGAGCAAAATAAAAAAATGTATTTTATTTGGAGTTTAGAGGATAGGATAAAAATACTTCAAATAAAAAAATGATCAAAATGTAGTGTAGTTTATGTTAAATTATGAAAATGTGGTAGGCTCAATCAATGTTCACATTTTTTCACAGTTTGTCGAATTCAAACATCTTTTGTGAAGAAAACTATTTAAGAAACATTTTAAAAACCTCAATAGTTAGTCATTATTTATTGTATTGCACGATTTCCATTGCTAGGTCAAACTCACACAGAGCATGGTTATTATATATGTTTCAATACACAAAAATAGCTAGAATGTCTTAACTACAATAAGTAGGGGCTTTAAAACAAATCGTAGAATAAACAATGAATCCCGACGAAAATCTGAAAAACATTTTAGAAGAGCGGCACTTACTTGAGTTAATTTTATATAACTACTGTTTTTGCTTTGTTGTATCAGACTTGTATTTTTATCTGAGAAACAAAAATGGAAAATACATCAACCATGGAGGGCGTTACCAAATCCAACCTGTACATGGTTGTGTGATTTTGTTTTACCACCTGTAAAAATCTTTAAAACTTAAAATAATCAAACGTACAGTAATTTGAAATGCTTTTTAATTTTGGTTAAATCAAGACAATACTTAATTTACATTGTTGGAGCATGTGTATACATTCAGAAATATTGTTTAATTTTTTATTTGAGTTTGGCACAAAATGGCAAACTGGTTTCAAAGCTATACAAAGTTAATTTCCTATGTGCAATTGTATGATAATATAGTATTTAAAAATGTATTGCGAATTAACTTAAACTGTGTTTTTGTAATTTGCATATATTTTATTTGATCGACTATATTGTTACTATGGTATATTGCTTACTTACTGTAGCGGTCCTAACGACTACATTGAATTTAAATTTTAAAAGTATGTTTACAATTTATTTTCTTTATACAAATAAAATAAATTATTTAGCGAGGAAGAAAAGTTAAAAACATGTAACATCGATATCCAAAGATGAAGTAAAAGCAAATAAAATTGCACAAAGTCTAGTTAAATTGTGAGCGTGTCCGATCGCATGCTGCGGCATCCGTGTTATTTCCTGCTGTATTCGTGAGATGTCGTGCGGAAGTGCCTGGGGGGCTCAGGTGCGCCTTGGCCTTGAGATTATGCAGATCAGCGAGCACAGCCTCCCAGGCCGATGGAGCTAGACTACGCCGAAACCCGGACTTCCATGTCTTTAAATTGTAGCACTTAACGAGGTTAGCAAAAGATACTTAGGCCTACGTGGGCGACAGGAGCGACGCGACAAGAACGACAACAGCGTTTCCAGCGGCATGCTAGGATGATACCGTATTTGGTAGATTTTTGCGTCCTAAGTGGACTGGCGTTGCGGGCGACACTAAATGCTATTGTTCTCGAAACAGTCAGTTTCACTATGATCTCCAAAGAGAAAAGACAGAAGATGCTGTGTTGGGATACGCGTATTGAAAAGAAAGGCGACCAATACATGCGAAAAGAACATTGTTTTTAAAGAAAGCCCGTTGTATGGCGAGTTCCATCATCTTTAAAGAAGATTACGCCAGTACTCGGAACTATTTCTTAATTATTAATTATACTAGAATGTCACTTGAAACATTCGATTAGATTGTCGGCGTTTTAAGAAGTTATAACAATTTGAAAACAACAATCTTTCAAAAATCTATCTCAATTGAAGAACGTCTTATTCTGATTCATAATCTCTCATTCATTAACTAGTTAAGGTAGTGTACATGGCGCATGTTCCACAGTGAAGGATACTTTTGCAGTTGCACTGTAGCAATTCTTCCACAGACATAACTCGATTAGACTCTGAACGCAACAGTCCATCACTAGCTGTAAACGCTTGTGTCGCTGCGGGCGCGTCCGTCCTACGTGAGCTTTGCGGGCGATATCAGCTACACCAGCGACAGCAGCAGTAAGATACTAACTCGTTCGTAGCTACAAAATGTCGCTTCTGTCGTCCACTAAGGACGCTGCAATTCATTCACATTGGTTTGAAATGTTGCTGCTCTAGTCGCGTCCTCCACGTAGGAAGGAGCTTAACTAAGATATCACACAAGGTAGAGTTGACTAAGGTTTGGTCACACAGGCGACAATCTGTCGCTGGCACTAAACAGTAGAATGTAGCGTAATTTTATAATTTTAGGTTAAATTGATATGATTGTGTGACAGTTTACTCAATGATTAAACATATAAGTGTATTTATTGGTTTCACTGCTCTGTGTGGCCGCCTCCTTATTTAACAATGTATTCTAAACTTATGCTACATTTTACTGCTTACTACCTGTGACAGTTTGTAGCCCTTATGGCCAGTTCCTAAGAGAGATTATCAACACTTGCCGTTGTTAATGGGAATTGTAACTTGCTTACTATTGTAAGTACGATTTCTTTAAATCAACAGATTGCCTCAATCAATAGTTTAATATGCTTTTCTTTTAAGTGTAAAAAACTAACCTGCATTTTACAGCATTAATGAGCTTCTAACAGTTGTTTGGAAGACCGCTGTAACACTAAGAGATGATGATTGGTGACAGATGGACAGCCCACGAGAATATGATAAATTGTAGGTTTGAAAGACGATTCGATCACACTTATGTACAGTTAATTTAAAATTTTTATCAAATCAACAGCCATAAACTGACTTGAATTAATTGTCGAGATACTCAAATGATGATAAATATATAATTAAAATTTTAAGATATTTATATAAACTTAATAACCATATTTTATTAACATTATCATGCGATTTTATGAACATAATGACTGAAAGTGCTCTGGACTTCTTAGGTAATTAAATTTACTTCCCATAACGACCTCCGGATCGTATGTTATGAGTTTTCCAACCATGATACTTTTGACGGTACTCAAAGCCTGACCCAACTATCCTAGTAGGCTATACCACAGAGAAGGATGAAAAAAGGTCGCATCCAATAGTGCGCTAAATGTGTGTCGAGTAGTTATTTATTCACTTCGTCATGCGATGACACGGCCAGCACCTTGTTAGTCCCCCCTCACTCCTCCCCCCCAATCCTCATGGATAAACGTAGTATTGTAATCATTACTACAGATGTTGAAAGATGTACATTAATCGCAATCTATAAATAACTGCCTTTGTGAAGTTCACTGCAGCCATAAGAAAGCGACTCTGTTTCTGTAACCTTTGTGTTTATAGCTCTATCTATATGAAACACAGTCATAGTAAAATATAAATGCTAATATATTGTATAACATATGCACATACGATTAACGATTATTACAGATCTCGTATTTAATATGAATAAAAATATCGTTCATTTTAACTCTCGTAAACCACTGTTGCTGGCATCTCACTACTCAATTTTACACTGTCCAATGAGGTTTTACAAGAAACTAGCTTAAAACTGGTTAAAAATGTTATCATATTTAACATTTGTATCATAGTTTTGTATTTACACAAACATACATCAGTACAGCTTGTATGTTTATTTTGCCTGATATAGGCAACGATATATTGGAAATATCGATAAATATGGTTCGATATATCGATATATTAATATCGATTATTTTTTTAGTTTTTTTTTATTTAGTTTTTTTTTGTATACGTCATCTTAACACAATAAAATGCGGTTTAATGAACTAGTTTGTTTATTTTTTAGTATTTATGAGAAGCTTAGTAGCATTTTTAAATCTACAGAATAAAAATAACAATGTTATTACATTTTTCTTTTATAATTAAATGTATAGTTATCCTTATTATGATTTTTGTTTCATTCAACCCCACTTGTTTCGTGTAGATAAATCTACTTAATTTTTCCATTCAGTAAGGCATTTTAAATATTGACAGCAAAACAAGAGTATATTTTTGGTCATGACATAAGACAGATGTCATGTCTGAATTTTAAACAGATAAATCATTTACAATTCGATATATTGGTTACCCAATTGATCGATATTTTTCTTTCGATATTATCGATTTGGTTTGCGACATATCGATATGTTTAAAAATGATGCCATTCCTATTTACACGCCAAAATTGGTCAGTGCGTAACCTAGGCTACCATTGTCAGTGATTTCATAGTAAAATACGTGTTATCAACTAACTCTCAAGGATGCACCAACAGAGAATACTGCTGAAGGTTTGATTCTCAAGTAAAAAATGAGGTGGTAGAGTCAGTAAAAAGCTACTTTAGACGTAGCGATAGCCTCTGACCCTCCTCAGGCTCATCCAAGACAGTGAGTGCCGCATCGAGGCTATGAATGGCCGGTGTTTTGTGCTTTGGACACTATCAGATCTGGAGGTGCCAATTATAAAGCTGATTGCACCTTCTGCTAATATTGTTTTAGATCGTGTCTCCTCATTGTCAGGTTGTTTTTCTATTATTTAACTCTTTATCAAGCTCCCACAGTGTGAGAGCCACTGTGCAAGCAGTTTGTGACAGAAAACTGAATAGCTAAACAGGATCCACGGGGTGAGAGCCACTGTACAAGCTGTTGACGACAGCACACTGAGCCACTAAACAGGTTTAATGGAATGAGAGCCACTGTACAACCTGTTTACGACAGCACACTAAACAGCGTCCGTGGAGTGAGGGCCACTGTGCAAGATGTTTACGACATCACACTGAACCACTAAACAGGGTCCATGGGGTGTGTGCCACTGTACAAGCTGTTTACGACAGCACACTGAATCTCTAAACAGGGCCCACAGGGTGAGGGTCACTGTGCAAGCTGTTTACGACATCACACTGAACCACTAAACAGGGTCCACAGGGTGAGGGTCACTGTGCAAGCTGTTTACGACATCACACTTAACCACTAAACAGGGTCCATGAGGTGTGTACCACTGTTCAAGCTGTTTACGACAGCACAATGAACCACTAAACAGGTTTAATGGAATGAGAGCCACTGTACAACCTGTTTACGACATCACACTGAACCACTAAACAGGGTCCACAGGGTGAGGGTCACTGTGCAAGCTGTTTACGACATCACACTTAACCACTAAACAGGGTCCACAGGGTGAGAGCCACTGTGCAAGCAGTTTGTGACAGAAAACTGAACATCTAAACAGGATCCACGGAGTGAGAGCTACTTTACAAGCTATTGACGACAGCACACTGAACCACTAAACAGGTTTAATGGAATGAGAGCCACTGTACAACCTGTTTACGACAGCACATTGAACCATTAAACAGCGTCCGTGGGGTGAGGGCCACTGTGCAAGCTGTTTACGACATCACACTGAACCACTAAACAGGGTCCATGGGGTGTGTGCCACTGTACAAGCTGTTTACGACAGCACACTGAATCTAAACAGGGCCCACAGGGTGAGGGTCACTGTGCCAGCTGTTTACGACAGCACACTGAACCACTAAACAGGTTTAATGGAATGAGGGCCACTGTACAACCTGTTTACGACAGCAAACTGAACCACTAAAAAGGGTTTACAGGGTGAGGGTCCCTGTGCAAGCTGTTTACGACAGCAAACTGAACCACTAAACAGGGTCCACAGGGTGAGGGTCCCTGTGCAAGCTGTTTACGACTGCACACTGAACCTCTAAACAGGGTCCATGGGGTTTGTGCAACTTTTCAAGCGGTTTACGACAGCACAATGAACCACTAAACAGGGTCCATAGGGTGAATGCCACTGTACAAGCTGTTGACGACATCACAATGAACCACTAAACAGGTTTATGGAATGAGAGCCACTGTACAACTTGTTTACAACAGCACACTGAACCACTAAACAGGGTCCATGGGGTGTGTGCCAATGTTCAAGCTGTTTACGACAACACACTGAACCACTAAACAAGGTCCACAGGGTGGGGGCCACTGTGCAAGCTGCAAGCACGACTGGAACAACTAATTGCAAGTAATCTCAATGGAACTGCATTGTCTGTAGATGCACTCGTGACCATTGCTCCTGTCCCACCACACTTCCTAGAATACATGGTTACCTAGTGTAACATCTTAAACCTTAAATCCTTCTTTAGAGTAATTGGTTTTACAAAGAAAGTTGTTGGCTTTTCTAATTAGTGTATGGATTTTTCTAATTAATGTTGAATGTAGTTAAGATTGTATTTAGGTCGGCCGTTAGATGTCTATTTAATTAATTATCTTTTTATAGATAGTTATTTTTGTTATTTATTACTTATTTTTATACTTTCTGTACTGCGAATAGTGTAGGTAGTAGGTACTTTTGTTAGTCCTCTTTGTACAGACACAGCGGTCGTTCATTGGTTGCAATAGACGTGGACAATAGTGGAAAGCTCTAAGATGACTGTTGGATGGTGGCCGAATGGAATGTTCTTTAGGAGTGATCCCAGTATTGCATAAGTTTGTTAATTACGAGATAAATACTGTAATAATACGTGTTTCGAATTAGGTCTCTACTACACATTTTACTAACGTGGGGTCAATCGACTTTTTTTAGTAAAACCTCAAAATACGCATATTTTGCGGTAAAACAGGTCAGGCTCGTTCATCTTGATACTCTACATAGCACTGATTCGCCAATATATTGACAATGGGTAATTTAGTGCTAAATATATGGAAAATGTTCTTTAATTTTGTTTTCCGTTGATCGAATGTACTAATGTTCATTTACCTACGTAATGGTAACAAGTACTATTCAGCTTCAAGATTATGGTTACTGATAGGGGTCAAAATTGGTTATATGCCCGCAAAATCTAAACTTTTTCATATAAACTTGTGTTAATATTCTCTCTGTTATTGGTAAACCTGACTTTAAAAGCAATATGGGGGACTCGACTCGTTTTGTGGCGTTATAAAATGATGATATTTTGTTAGAAGACAGTATGAGGAGTAACAAACAGTGATTTAGTGCCAATCCGGCCGATGTAGGTTAGGTAGCAACCGTGATCAGCTTGGGTAGCATCCGTGATCAGATTGGGTAGCATCCGTGATCACCTTGGGTAGCATAAGTGATCAACTTTAGTAGCATAAGTGATCAACTTTGGTAGTACCTGTGATCAGCTTTGGTAGCAACCGTTATCAACTTGGGTAGCATCCGTGATCAACTTGGGTAGCATAAGTGATCAACATTGGTAGCATAAGTGATCAACTTTGGTAGTACCTGTGATTAGCTTTGGTAGCAACCGTTATCAACTTGGGTAGCATCCGTGATCAACTTGGGTAGCATAAGTGATCAACTTTGGTAGTACCTGTGATCAGCTTTGGTAGCAACCGTTATCAACTTGGGTAGCATCCGTGATCAACTTGGGTAGCATAAGTGATCAACTTTGGTAGTACCTGTGATCAGCTTGGGTAGCACCCATGATCAGCTTCGGTTAGGTTAGAATACAATGTTTCAGCTCTAAAACAGTCATGTTAAGAAAAAAACTCTTTGCGTGCATATAACCGATTTTGACCCTACCAGGGGTACGGCGTGGTAAACACATTTTACTACCAAACCATAGGTTCAATTCGATTAATCTGTTAGATTCGACTGTACATATTTAATTCTCCAAACAATGTTTCAGATTAGGATTGCTTTACGTATTTGTAATAAAAATGTTGTAAAGGGTGTCCAATTAAATAGGACAAAACAAGAAAAAATAAAAATAAAATCAAACAAAAAGATCCAAATACTCCCCGTTTTACAAGGCGTTTACACTGCTGATACACAAAATATCGATTTCTTCAAAACATTCTGTAAATCGGAGAGAATTAGAAATAGGAGTTAAGTCAGCGAATGCGGGCTTTCTCACGCTTCGGCTGAGACCAATACTAATACACCTGCCATGGCCAGGCTATTAGCTCAACAGAACATCGAACATATCGCCATCACGACCCTATTGGCGACCTTTTCTATGTAAATCGAGCCATCATTCGGGTCGACCGATGGAAAGCCGACTCAGTCGCTCCGCGGCTCGGTCACAAGACAAGCAACGGCCCGCGAACCGGTCCCACCTCATTCATATCTCCAACCATTTATTATTTCTTAATTTGACCATCTTCCTATGTCATTCTGAATAATTTCATACTACTTCCGATGTGTGCGCTGAATATATAAATGCCTAATGCGTTTCACCGGGTTTGTTTTAGTCGGTTTGACTCGCGGAGGTGAAAGACCTGCTGATGTCACAACTCGCTCCGTGACGTCTCATAATGCACGGCCTGTTTATTCCATCAATATATACGATATATCGATATACACCGATATACAGGGTGTCCAGCTTTGACTGTCACATATTTTAGAGGATTGTTTGTCAGGTCGATACAAGCAAATAATACCGTATAACGTGTATTTTCTCGATTCGTTTTCGGTCTGTGTGTCTGTATGTGTTTTTTACAAAATTTTGAATAGCTCAAAAACTGTTTGATATACAATACTGAATTTTGGTATGAAAGTTGATCTTAGAAAAACACATTACACATAAAAGGTCTGTAAGTGTAAGATTATCAGTTTCAAAACAGCGGATGTATAAATACGGTATCTCAAAGTCAAATATTAAAAAAACTTCAAATATTACCCAAAAATGTTAAAATGCAATATTTGTAGATATAATGCCAAATTCTACCATATGCCAATTTGAAAGATATGATAATAAATAACGGAGAAAAGTTATTTTTTGTGACTTAAAACATTGTCATCACTTTAAAGAATTCCCAGATGACAATGCTTTCAGTCACAACAAATAAATTTCCTTTGTTATTTATCGTCGGATCTTTTAAACTAGTATATCGTTGAATTTGGCGCAATGTAATCTAAAAATATTGTATTTTAACAATTTTGGTTAATATTTATAGTTTTTTTTACTTTGAAATATTTAGGCATCCGCCATTTTGAAACTGATAATCTTAAACGAACAGACTTATTATATGAAATGTGTTTTTCTAAGATCAACTTTCATACCAAGATTCAGTATTGTATATCAAACGGTTTTTGAACCATTCAAATGTTTGTAAAAAACACATACAGACACACAGACCGAAAACGAATCGAGAAAATGCACCTGTTATATGGCGTTATTTCCCTGTAGTGACCTAACAAACAATCCTCTAAAATATGTGACAGTCGAAACTGGACACCCTGTATAAACCAATGGTTTATTTACAGCTTCGTTCGTTTCTCCAGAAAGGCTGACACTCACACCACAAAACGAACAAACTCGGCTACGTAACTTTACAATTACCATTGAACTAATCAGCCAGTAACACAAGTATGTAAAACTTTTATCGGAATGTGGCCTTTTCTTTTAATGGTAAAGCTGGGTTAGTTAGTTACAACACTGGTTAATTTACAGGAACAATCCTATACAACTACTGTATCAAGCAATTTAATCCGAGTTTTATATCGAATAAAAAGCGGCCACTTGAAGCACTTTAATAATATAAAAGTTTTAACATAATTAAATGTTTAGATTAAGATAAAACGAATAGCATATAAAATGTCGAAAAGATTATGGGTGCTTTTATGGAAAATTTTACTATCATGCTTATTTTTTATTGATAACTTTATTTATTACTTTTATCATGCCTTTATTGAACAATGACTTGTTTGTTTTAATGTCCTACTTTATTGGTGACGGAAAAGATACTTAATAATTCACCGTTTGTTTTATTGCCCACTTTATTGGTAGCTGTATTGAACAATGACAACTCTTTTATTGGTTTTTACTTGTCAATTTATATTGACGTAGTGATATATGGGTTGAACAATATCAAATCTTTTTCTGTGTTTTACTGTCCACTTTATTGCCAACTGTAATGATAAAAAAACAAAAGACAAATTTACTATTATTTGAACTTTAAAAAGTAATTTACTGATTATGAAATATTGAATATGTATTAACTGGTTGTGTGCTAACTCGTCTAGGTGCGATCTCGTCCAGGACCCTAATTCCTGGAAAAAATGTCAATTCATCCAGGCGGGTTTTACGCATCAGTTAACAGCATAATCGAGTCCACCCCTACGGTTCCGCTAACTGCTCAAGTATTTAAGCATGCATGGTTCATTGGTCCTGCCTTCTGATCTTGTTGTGACATATCACAACAAGATCAGATATGGGGACGGACCATCGCTCATCTGATTTTTGTGCCACCTCTCTGAGTGAGAGAATGAGGACGTAACACTGAGTTGCAGTGCTGATGGTGGTGCTGGGCTGCATGTAAGGTGGACAAACTGAGTGAAAGATGAAAATAAGTCATTCCCTCCTGTGTTTCATATTTGTTTTGTTTTTTTTTTTCAAACTTGATTTTTTATTTTTATCAGATAAGTTGTTTTTCTTTAAATAATTTTATTTATCTTTGGTTAAACAGTTGGTTTTGATGACTATGAACTTACTTATGTCATTAATCTAAGTAATTTATTGATATTGTTAAACTATGAGATTCATGTTTTATATTGTTTAGTGTTAAATATTAATTTAAATGTTTATTGTTATATGTTTACTTGGTTAAGTGGAAGAGAGGACTGTAGAGTCCTAACTTCACCACTAAATAAAGGCTTTTTCATTTCACTCATTCACACCAATTCGTTTTCTCAGTCACAGTCACCATGTTGTCACCGAGGGCCACAGGGAGGCGTGGAGTCACCTGCAGTTAGTTGAGTAACGGGCCTGGTTGGCGCTACCGGCAGGTGGAAGAGAATGCCTCAATTACATGCCAAAAGACAATGGGCTATAGAGGAATACCATGACTATATATTGCGGAAGGTAAGGAGGTCTTTAACGTGGTTGCCATGTACCGGGCCTGATGACATTGTCGTCCAAGGAAACTGTCATGTGCTAGTCTTTAACGTGGTTGCCATGTACCGGGCCTGATGATACTGTTGTCCAAGGAAACTGTCATGTGCAAGTCTTTAACGTGGTTGCCATGTACCGGGCCTGATGACATTGTTGTCCAAGGAAACTGTCATGTGCAAGTCTTTAACGTGGTTGCCATGTACCGGGCCTGATGATACTGTTGTCCAAGGAAACTGTCATGTGCTAGTCTTTAACGTGGTTGCCATGTACCGGGCCTGATGATACTGTTGTCCAAGGAAACTGTCATGTGCAGGTCTTTAACGCGGTTGCCATGTACCAGGCCTGATGATACTGTTGTCCAAGGAAACTGTCATGTGCAAGTCTTTAACGTGGTTGCCATGTACCGGGCCTGATGATACTGTTGTCCAAGGAAACTGTCATTCCAAGTCTTTAACGTGGTTGCCATGTACCGGGCCTGATGATACTGTTGTCCAAGGAAACTGTCATTCCAAGTCTTTAACGTGGTTGCCATGTACTGGGCCTGATGATACTGTTGTCCAAGGAAACTGTCATGTGCAAGTCTTTAACGTGGTTGCCATGTACTGGGCCTGATGATATTGTTGTCCAAGGAAACTGTCATGCGCAAGTCTTTAACGTGGTTGCCATGTACTGGGCCTGATGATACTGTTGTCCAAGGAAACTGTCATGTGCAAGTCTTTAACGTGGTTGCCATGTACTGGGCCTGATGATACTGTTGTCCAAGGAAACTGTCATGTGCAAGTCTTTAACGTGGTTGCCATGTACCGGGCCTGATGATACTGTTGTCCAAGGAAACTGTCATGTGCAAGTCTTTAACGTGGTTGCCATGTACTGGGCCTGATGATACTGTTGTCCAAGGAAACTGTCATGTGCAAGTCTTTAACGTGGTTGCCATGTACCGGGCCTGATGATACTGTTGTCCAAGGAAACTGTCATGTGCAAGTTTTTAACGTGGTTGCCATGTACTGGGCCTTATGATACTGTTGTCAAAGGAAACTGTCATATGCAAGTGTTAAAAATTCTTCACATCTTATGAAATGCCTTTTTTGAAAATATTTGGACGGTAACTAAACAGGAGTTTCATATTTTTTTATATCTTAAATATAAAATTATAAGGAACTCCTCATACTCATTATTTCTAAGGGTAACTCAACCATCAAACTTCTCACTATTTTATGTATTTTTTGTGATTGGATTGTACTGGATTTAAATAATCATTTAAATATGTTTTGCAATATTTTTTTTGTTTTTTTACGACGTCTAGAAGCCAAGAAAACGTTGTTTTTTGGGTAATTTCTAAGAACTTTAATCTTGAAAAGTAAATTCTGAAATGAATAAAACTTATAGAAAACATTCTTGTCGATCACTTATTAAAATATAAATGCGATTCTTTAACGGTTTTTAGGTGATAAAAGTGTAAAGAAGATACAAAATTCAAACTAATTAAAAGTTCTATACTTTTTTGTTCCAATTAGATAAAAATTATTAAAACTTATAATTTTAACATATTTTTTATGTACAATAATTAAATGAGGGAAACAATACTTCTGAACTTTTTTGTTTTTAATAGCAATGCTTCAATCTTTTCTCAGAATCTGAAGATTCTCAGAATCTGAAGATTCTCAGAATCTGAAGATGGTCGTTATTTCGTTCTGATGACGACAAAACTTTGTGCTCTAATAATTCGTTGTCGGTTCAACCACTTAATTGTATTGAGTATCTCTCCTCAAATATAAGGAGCTCGATTTTATGCCATTGCAATCTGTGGAATGGTACTGTTACAATTTGATCAGTCGTAAAAACATAATATATGCATTGTTCGCTAAAAACTGCCTAACAACGAAAATTTCCTTTCGATATAACCTGAAAATTCTTGAGAGTTTCAAAGCCGAAATACAAACAGTAACTACATAAATGAGTTTATAATGATGTTTACTGTTGGAGTTTATGGTTTGGAGATAAAAACGTAACCTTTGTTTTCCTCATAAAAATGATTTTAACGCGAAAAAGTGATCATTGCTTGATTATCCTAGTGGTTTGAGATGAAGGTCTACCCAGAAAACAGAATACCACATTCCTATCTAACATGTCGTGACGTAATTTACACGTTGTGTCAATTAGTGAATCAACGAGTGAGGAATTACGATTTAAAAGCAATTAAACATTTTAATCAATTTAAAATCATTACATTTACGCATATAGCAAATGTATTGCAAATATACATTCCATAACGGTTATAACATGACCAAATAATTAATTTTACGACCTCTATAAGCCAAGAAAACGTTGTTTTATGTCATAGATAAGAACTTTTTTCTCTAAAAATTAAATTCTGAAATTTATAAAACTTATAGAAAACATTCTTGTCAATCACTTATTAAAATATGAATCCGATACATAAACAGTTTTTTGGGTAGTAAAAATGTAAAGTTGATACACAGTGAACACTAGTAAAAATTACAGTATTTTTTTGTTCCTACTAAGATAACAATTACTAAAACTTATAGCTACATTTTAATTCTCGTATGTCATAACGTAAAATTAATTGAGGAAAGCAACTGTGTTATTAGGTTTTTCATAGGCCTTTTAGTTTCTTAGTAATCAACCTTCAAACTCGGGTGCAAATAATGTTTGCACATACAGTAACTGGCTTGGCATGACACTGTTTTATTCAATACTTGCTTATCTCGAAATTTCAAAACATTTCAAGAATAAATGAAATACAATAGAACTTTTTCTCTTCATTATGTTTATGACAAATTATACATAACATTGGGTCAACTTAGTTATTTCTATAAATTATATTTGAATTATTAGGGAAAAACCAATTACCCTGTCTGTACATGTATAAGGAAGACAATTTACTAATCCAAAATTAATACTGATATATATAAAATTGTATTTATTTTTCTAATTAACTAATAAAAACATAAGGTATTTTCACTGTATTCTATTATTTTGTTTATAAAGGTGTTATTGGTTATTAAAAATAATAATTAAACCTGATGAACAAACGGTTCAAAGTCAATAGAATGAAAATTGTCTACAACATAACGTCATTATTCTCCAATTATCCACAGTTAGCCAACTTAAGCAGTTAACTTGTTTACTCTGTCACCGGTAAATGACAAAAAGGTCTGTATATAATTGTCGACCGACACGAATTCCCGGAATGTAGTCGAGACACCTGAATTCCAGTAGAGTTCACTGCTCGAGCCGGTATCTCACAGGAATTCGCGACTTGTGGACTGAGAATAATTGTCAGTCATCATAAACAACAAGGCTTTCGTCTGATATTTATTAAAACATTCAACTGCATATTTTAATATTAAGTTGAATGGAAATTTAATGCACTAGGGCGAAAGTAGTTTGAAAAAGTTATTATAGGGGACAGGGGGAGGGGGTGAATTCTAGAGAGGATCGACATAATTACTACCTAGAACCCCCCCCCCCCCACGACAATAGTATTAAACTATTCATTCACAATATTTATTTCTATCTGTTATTCTTACTCTTTGCAGATCGTCGTAAAAAATATTATTCCAAATTGGACGTCCATATTTATTAGGGGTGGATCGAAAATTATTTTTAAATGTTTTGAATAAAATTGTCAGTAATAAATGTGTTACAGGAAAAATTCTAAAATAATTTTTTATGTAGGTATGACTGCCCAAATTGACTAATTTGGCCTTTTTGGTGCATAAATCATGAACAAACCGTCTTATAAATTTAGAATATAGTTGACTAAAGGTACTAACCAACCTAGTATATAGTAAACCTAAAAAAATACATGTTTGTAGTTGTTACCAATTATTTTGCTACAAATGATATTTTTGTTGAAATTTTGATTTGGAATTTGTACAATCATCTTTGGCTAAAAATAGTAGATTAATAATACCCATACAATTCGTCACTAGAATTTATGATGAATGAGGGAGTTATGTTTTTCTGTCGAATTTGCGGGTGGGGGCTATGAGGGATAGAGAGGGGAGGGGAGGGGAATGTTGCTTGTTCGTAAGTGAGTCAGGATCTTTACTTCTCTTAGCGACACTTGCGATAAAATCTAGAACTAAAGTCCTTAGAGCGCTAAACTGGGCACTCGGACGAACGCCCTTAAAAGTGCCCAACATTGAGATGAAAGAGTAATTTGCTCGTGGCATTAAAGTATAAATTAATAAACCAAGGAAGAAAAAAAATCGAACACAGTAAAAAAATAGCATGTGGAGTATTATAGAAACCAGTAGTCAGAGAAATAAGAACATTTACTACTAGGTAGGCCAATGATAGTGACCATTTGGTTCTTGGTTTTAACATAACCTAACTTATCGATATTAAAGTAATACATAATAATTATATTCTGTATACTCTATGTACTGTTTAGCATAAAGTGTAATAATTGAAAGCTACAATCTTTTTCCAACTACAATTTTTTTTTAAGAATGTATAGAAAACCCTCAAATACAAGTCGTCTCATACATAGGCTATATAAACGAAGCTTGCAACAAGTTTCATTTTAATCATTACGTGAAATAGTATTAAAACTATTTGACATTATTTATTGAACTAAGGTATACTTTGGAATTGGTTATGCTATTCATCCCCTTTATTAACAAAGTAATCCGTATTTACTACCAAAATGGTCAAGGGATCTGTTTGATGAATTTATAATTTCCTTAAAACAATAGAGCAAAAGAAAATAATTTATAAATTATAGTATACCATGAATGATAAGTTTTGTTCTATTAGGGACTTGGTAAACAAATGTTTGCTTTGAAATCATTTAAAAAAATTATTCTTTTGCAAAAAAAAGAATAACTTTACTATATATTAAATATATTTTTTAGAGATAAATATATTATCTAGAAATAATTGTTATTGATGTGAAGTTCCATGGACTGATATAAACTTTAAAACTATACGTATTGAGTCCTAATAATGGTACCGAAATACCCATGAAAAGAGATTTACACCATTATTTCCCTTACTTTGTGATGCGTTTCTATGGTGGGCTTATATACTAAACATTTGTATGGTTGCGTTTGTTTTATTTTTATTGCACGAAAACACAATTGCCTATTTTCTTGCATTCACCGTAAATGGCTGAGTTTGGAGATTCATCTAAGTATACATCATATGGCTTTCAAAGCCAGCTACCAAACTAAAAGTTAGAGGAATTCAAAATAAAAAATCAGACCAATGATTGATACCTAAATAAACACAAAGTAATATAGTGTTTAAATATCGAGATTCCGTCAAAAATCTAAATCCACCCTCAGTAACAAGTTAACTCAGTTTGCCTGGGTCTCTTTTAGGCACCTGAATAATGGACTGCCACAAAGGTCATTGCTCCTCTTTTATTTGATGTATACTTTACCGACGTTCCCACTGCGTAGTCAAGAAAATTCATATATACAGATATTGCTTTCGCAACTAAACACGAGGACAACAACATAAAGAACATTTATACTTGAAACCGTAAATAATTATTTTAGAATCTGGAAGCTAAAGCGCGATTCATATATGTAAAACTACCCTTCATAAGCAATCAATTAGTCAGTAAACAAGAAGTCAGACTGCTGGGTGTGGCGATTGGGCTGCCAGCAATGGTGTGGTCCTGTTGACGACGTCCCATTCATATCTGCCGCAAAGCTCTGTCATAAATAATCCTCAAATTGACCACTGGGACTGGACCTACATGACTCTCCTCTGATATGGTAATTGTGACCTTGTGTTGCAGGTGTTCAGTCTGCAGGCAACACCATTTCGAACTGTTTGTCAGCTTTCCAAAGACATTATTTATTGGAAACTTTAGAACTCCATTTGAATGAAATTATTACCACCCATTCTTAGACCTTTCATAACAATTACTTCTCCTTGGTTTCTTATTGCTTATAATAAATAAACTATAAAAATGCTTTTCATTTGCATAATTATTTAATTTCAGCTTAATTTTAATACTGTAAAATTATATCCCTATACGTTAGTTTTATTAAAACAAATACATTGCATTTAACTATGTCCATATTTATCATTTATATTTTCTATGAAGTGTAACATAACATTCCTATGAAGTGTAAAAATTTCAGAGCTGCTACTTTTAGGGCAGTAAAAATGTTAATATTACGATAGTTAAACAAATGTAGGTTGATTTCTCAATCACTTTAAATCTACAAAGACAACAAGGCGCCTGAATGATGGACCGCCATAAGGCTCTGTTATTGCTCCTCCTTTAATCTATGTATACACTGCTGCCGTTCCCACAGCATGGTACAGAAAATTCATACATACAGACGACATTGCACTCGCAACTCAACATGAGGACAAAAATGAACTTTTATTTGTGAGATGTGTCAGTTCCTGAAATTGAAAAAAAAACTACTTTGTATCTTTTTAAACTAGCTTACTAAAAGAGAGAATATTACTACATTTATATTATTATGTATTAAAATTAATAACAACATAATTCAGTGTATCAAACACAATATGACGAAGACACCATTAACCAATTCAGAAAGAGCAACACAACGTAGACTCATATGTGAATTTTTTACAATACAAAAATCACCACAGATTTTAGAGGCCAATTAAGACAAAAGAACCACTATAAAAAAAAAAACATGGAAACCACTGAAAGTCGGCAGAAAAACGGTAACGGTTTATTGGCCACTTTTATGTTGCCGAAACGTGTAGCCCTAAGCTGGCTGAGTAGCAGGCAGCACATTTTAAAGCCATAATTAGGGTTCTCACCACAGCAACAGGTCCACATCTGTAAATTGAGGCGTATAAAAACAACAGAATGAAGGAAGAAAGTCTTTGTGTTACGTCGTTTGTCTTATCAAAACATTGTGTAATTGTAGAGTAATAACAGCTTAATAAAAAAATTAATAATGTCAGTTAGAACTTCTATCGTTTATTGTGTTCCGTGATGAAAATCAATCTCTAACAATGTTTTTTTTAGTTTAAAATGGATCAGCAAAACATGAAGAGTTGAAGTGGTATAAACATTATTTTCAAGAACTGGAAAAAAATTAAATTTAATACTAACTATTAATTTAATATCGTTTTAAACATTTTATTTTCATTGGAATTACTATAGGAATTACAAAAGGTGTCTGAGTTTGTGTGTAAATTTATTTTTGAGTTTATATTTGAGTTTTCTTGTTGATTCTTCAACAAGTTCATTTCTTGTTGATTCTTCAAAAACCATCAAGAAAGATTTCGTTTAGAATCTTGTAATTTGAAATCTGCTATTTTAAAATGTGATACCATACACATTTTGAGTTGGAATAGGTAAGTACACAAATTCTCATGATTACTTATGCAGTATATACTCGTACCTAATACTCGTGAAAATATCACAGTATGTACTTTAAATGATGAAAAATTATTGAAAAATTATAAATGAAGCCCAATAGTGTAATTATATACAATGTATTTCATGCACACATATTTATGAACATGAAAAAGTCATATCAGTAGTGTCTACTAAAGTTTATATAAATGGGGTGTCCTTCTACATCTAGAATTACTAATAGGCTATACTCCATAATATTCCTGCCAGGAAATGTACCTTTATATTTATACTCTATAATGGGAATGACGTCATTGTTCAAGGCATAAATTGCACTGAACACGCACAGTATTGAGATCAATGAAGTTCAAGCAGAAAGCTGAGCAACCAGTTATTCCAGCTCCAGACTATCTCAGGCGTTGTGTGCCTAAATAAGCCGATCGCATGCAAACAAACTGGATCGCGGTTTACGAGAAGCCTTTGCTCGTAAACAAGACGATCGCCCGACGTTGTCCTGTTACCGCAGTAATGAGGATACCTGACTCAGGTGTTCAGTTCACTTTCCTTACTGACTCCAGGACACTGCAGCTCTCGGTACGACAGAACACTTTGTAAACAAGACGATCGCTCGACGTTGTCTTGTTACCGCAGTAATGAGGATACCTGACTCAGGTGTTCAGTTCACTTTCCTTACTGACTCTAGGACACTGCAGCTCTCGGTACGACAGTACACTTTGTAAACTAGACTGACACTCGCGTCGTCCTGTTACCGCAGTAATAAGGATACCTGACTCAGGTGTTCAGTTCACTTTCCTTACTGACTCCTAGGACACTCAGCTCTCGGTACGACAGAACACTTTGTAAACAAGACGATCACTCGACGTTGTCCGGTTACCGCAGTAATGAGGATACCTAGACGATCACTCGACGTTGTCCGGTTACCGCAGTAATGAGGATACCTACTCAGGTGTTCAGTTCACTTTCCTTACTGACTCCTAGGACACTGCAGCTCTCGGTACGAAAGAACACTTTGTAAACAAGACGATCGCTCGACGTTGTCCTGTTACCGCAGTAATTAGGATACCTGACTCAGGTGTTCAGTTCACCTTCCTTACTGACTCCTAAGACACTGCAGCTCTCGGTACGACGGTACACTTTGTAAACAAGACGATCGCTCGACGTTGTCCTGTTACCGCAGTAATGAGGATACCTACTCAGGTGTTCAGTTCACTTTCCTTACTGACTTCTAGGACACTCAGCTCTCGGTACGACAGTACACTTTGTAAAGAATACTTTCGCTCGTCGTCGCACCTGATTGTTATCTGAGGATAGCTGGCTCAGGTTTTCAGTTCACTTTCCTTACTGACTCCTAGAATCCTAGCAGCTCTCGGTATGACTTTGTAAGCATCGTGGTATCTTATCCGTAATGTTTTTCTAGTTCTTTATTAGTGATAGAATCCACGTATGACGAAAATGTTGTTTGAGTGTTGACATTTTTACTTATGTGCTTTAGCCAATTTGTCCTAATAAAGGAACTTGACGACGAGTTTCAGATCCTTGGTCCTCTGTAAAATAGCTGTTATGCTTCGTATTAATTAATTTGACTAAAACTACACATTACATTGGCATTACATAGTCCACAGACGACACGAAACACATAGGTTTGTTGACACAATGTGAGAACATGACTGAAATATCTTAGATTTGAAAATCGTAGTCATCCATGTGAAGGGCTGGCGGAATAAAAGGGATAAGTCCACTTTCAAAAATTTTTCAGGAGAGCAAAAAAAGTGATCTGAAACCAAATTACTGTTGTGTTTGATAATTTATTTTTTTGTTCTCTTTGTCCCTCAGTAGTTTAAAATATATATATTAACAATTTGTAGTACAAAAGTACAGTAAAAAATGCTATCAGGTAGTTTTTGTTCAAAATAGTGTTTAAACTATAAGTTTTTGTGGGAAGAAGGTGATTAGTCCGTAGGACTTATCCCCTTTATTCCAATAAGAGTGACTTTAAAAAAATACTGTTTCAAACGTCATTTTTATTTTTGACTTTACATGTTATTACAGTTAAATAAACTATCTATTACATGTTACAAGTTAAGTAATTATACAAACTATGATCAGAGAGTGTTCTCTTCCTGCTTAATTGTCTGGAAGGTTTACAAAGAAGATCCTAGCTTTAGGTTCACAGAATTTGGCCAAAATCTGTAGGTCTCGATATTTTGCTGCACTTATCGGAATGGGCCCTAAAATAAAAACAAAGTGATTAAAAACTTAATTTTTTGTTTTAAAAAATTTATAAAACGTTCCTATGAAAATTAACTTACCATCATAGGAGATGCCTGGTAGAGTGAATTCTTCATTTTGTGGTGGTCGATTGTTCCTTTTCACAATGGTTGCTTTTTCCCGTGCTCCGTTGTACGTGGTCCGGTAAAGAATAGTGTCAATGTTGTTGTCGGTCGTCACCTCTCGTATTGGTCGAATTGGAAACTTCCTGTTTGTGTAGAGTGGAGCTAGGTGCTCTGTCCATTTTCGAAAAATATTTTGACCAGCAATCTGATCACTGTTTTGGTCATTTTGTGTTATAAGTTGAACTACAAAAGGTGAAGGTTTCTGCCGAGCTGAATCAAAGTGTTCCTTCCAAGCTTCCGGTGTCTCAAGCCAAGCTTTTGGGTTTAATAAAGCCATTTGCCTGTCGCAGTTTAAGTAGCTGTGGCCACGGATTGGATAAGTGAGAGTAATTTTGGTAAAACGTTTCTCATGGTGGACCAAATAATGCATAAAACGTATCATGGTAAAATTCTTGTTTTGGCCGCCACATGCATCACAAAAGAAGCATATTTCCTTGACTTTTAGTGGTAGGTGGTTATAAAAGAAGTCGTGTAAGAGAGAGCAGACTATGTTTGAGTTTCCCCACTGTCTCTGTGTATAAGTAGAAATAACTTTGACCTGATAATAATACTGTGATATTGAAAACATGCCAAGACAGCTGTCTCTTATAATAAACGTCATTAGTCAACACATTTGGGATTGGCAAGTTTCTGCCATAATCAAAGCAAATGGCATTTTTTGCTACAGAAGTCCGACTATCATTAACTGATGCACTTTTTCTATTTAAAAAGTTTGAGTCTTTCTTTTGTGAAGTGTGTTTGATGTCGTTAATCGACTTATTTCGTTTTCTATTTCTTTTATCCTGTCAAAGTTTGTGGAGTTCTTTTTTTCGGTCTCCAAACCTTTGATTTTAGAATTAAATTCATCGCAAGTAGAACAAGTGTCTACTCATGGATAACCAAATATTATATTAAATTCTGTTAGAAAGATTTGTCTGTAGTAGTGGTAGGACACCTTTACTTCTTGATTCTGTATCTTAAACAATTCAAAAATTTTTTTAATATTCAAATCTTGTTGCAGGTAAGTTCGTTTGGAATCTTTCAAACCATAATGATTGTTCCTGGAAGGAAATGATTTAATGTAGTTTCTAATTAAATTTAAAACATCATCTCTAATCTTGTGAGGCCTAACATCATGTTTTCCTTGCTTGCTTTTTTTACAAAATCCAGTAGCTGCAAGACCAGTACAAACACGTTCTACTCGTTTTTTCC
Source organism: Stictocephala bisonia (assembly GCA_035578905.1). Taxonomy (NCBI): domain Eukaryota; kingdom Metazoa; phylum Arthropoda; class Insecta; order Hemiptera; family Membracidae; genus Stictocephala; species Stictocephala bisonia. The sequence goes on along the minus strand of JAQJVL010000406.1, from coordinate 423,424 downwards.
TATTCCATGAATAGAACAGAAAGTTTTTTTGCAAACGTCATACTCTACTGTCTGGCCCTCATCATTTTTACCACGGACTCTATACTTAAAAGTGGCCGAATTAAGCAATCTAGCCTTTTCTACTGGTTTCCGATTACGTCGACGTTGTACAGGAATAACAGATACCAATCCCCTTATGTAAGTGTCTTGTTCGTCTTTACTCTCCATGAGATTAAGAGTCATAGTTTACTTAGCAACAAGCGCTTGGACTGATCTCAGTCATCACGCAATTCTCACGACTCTTTGGACTGGTCCCTTTTATTATAGACTGGTCCTTTATCCCCGAATAGAGTATTATTTGTTTATTAGTTTTAGAAGGACTGGTCGCATTTATCCCATAACCAACAACACCATTCAAAAGACATTGGTTCAATGTATAGTTAGGCATAAAAACATCATTTTTGAAAATTAATGGACCCTTTTATCCCGCCAGCCCTTCATGTGTGCACCTTTTATATGGCTCTATTGCCCATAAATTGTTGTAAAGAAGAGGCCAGAATTATATTTGTTGAAAAGAGCTGAGCACGGTAGATTTATAGCTCGAACGTCAGTTTATTAAAATAACAAAACGTGTGAGATGGAAATAGATGTGACCAATACAAAAAATTAACTGCAATAATTTAAATAATTACAGCGCACTAAAGAAATGTACGAGGCTAAGCGGTAATGCATCAGATCCTCTTACACAAAGCACAATAGAATCATAGAGTGGACTGTGTAATGATACCGTAGAACGACTGTCGGTTAAGTATGAAATCCACATTTTATCACGACCGGCTTTTAATGAAGTCGTAACTGTGGAAGCGAGGCGTGATAAGTTGCGATAACCTGCGTGCAGTACGCCAGTACTTTCTCCGCTGTCACACCTTGGACCTTCACGGGCACGAGTCGCCGCTGCCCCGATAGAAAGCGGTATCGACGCAATGGAATGTAGACAACAACTAATTAAGGGAAATGCTGATTTATGATTTGAGATCCGTGAGATATTGAAGGGAGAAGCTGTGAGGATGGAGGGAAGATGTTTGGTGTTATCATCTTATCTCGTGATGGAGGATTGTAATCAAGACAATCATAAAAACTGACAAAACAACTCAGAAAAGTGTTTCTGCTAATTAACTATTATTAAACTTTGGTTTTGTTTTATCTAGTAAACAAGGTTTTGGCCCGCAGGATCATTGGATGTACCTTTTAATATTTATCTAACTTATGAACAATTTTCCTCTTTTAATGAGTTCCAAGATAAATAAATGGTTTCAAAAAATTGGCACAAACTTTCTCCCATATTAAACAATAACAAATCAAAACTTTGAAAATTACCAGGATGATTCCCAAATATGTTTTTTTGCCATAACTAAAAAATAGTCAAGTTAGAGACATGCGGTTTTTACTAAAATTTTTAAACTGTAATTTACATCTTTCCTGAAAATTTAATCAAAATTGTTATTGCCGCTTTTTAAAAAATCCATATTATTTGTATGTTTTTGGCCATACAAAAATTCATAAAAGTGAAAAAAATTGGCTGGAGATATTGGCTATTTAGCCTGTAATTTACTCTTACATACCAAATTTCATAAAAATGTATCCATCCATTTGGTCTTCAGCGAAGTTCACATAAGTTACACTCAGACAGACGGTAATACACATACGGACAGACATCAAAGTTTTTTTTTTCTAAAAAAACACTTTTTGGGTTCAGGGGACCCTAAAATGGATTTTAGACCAACTTGTAAAAAATTTTTTTTGGACGATAATAACTTTATGCTAACGCACATGGGAGAAAGTAAAAAGCTAACGTAATTGTGCAAAATATTGCAACACAACCACAAGAAAGTCGATTATATATCTAATATTAGGCTTACGTTTATTTTGAAAGTTTTAGGAAGCAAAATATAGTATATTTCAAATACAAAATGTAACTGCTAATAAAAGCATGTAGCCAGTTAGTAATACAAACATCTATATCAACTAATATATGATATATGGGAACACGAATACATATCAAAAGAACGGAAAGAAACTCTAATACGTATTCCTCATCCACAAAAAGAGAGATAAACCAGAATGCAATAACTACGGGAGAATATCTCTCTTAAACAGCTTAAAAAAAGCAGAGTATGTAGGATTAAAAGTTAACCAAACAAAAACTAAATACTGTACATACAAGGTGGGGAGACAAGAGATTGAAAATAATCTAAATTAAATTTTCAGAGTTGCCAACCATAGGTTCCAAACAGAGAATAATTTCAAGTGTATAGAAGTATTACTTTCAGACAAGAATTTGAAAGACATTGAAATTCAAAACAGGTTCAATGCAGCGAATACTAGCTTGTGAATAAGGTATTGAGGTAAATATATGGATTAATATGTGAATATGGAGCATGGAGAATTAGGCTTAACCAAGTACTGAGAGACCTTTTCAAAGATCTGGATATTGTGGGGGGGGGGGATTGAGGTGGGCTGGCAATATTCTCAGAGGGAATGAGGAGAGCTTATTGAAGGGTGTTCTGCGGTGTGTCCTATGGGGAGGATGCCAGTACGAAGATTAGAAGATCAGATGGTGGAGTCATGTTCTTATGGATATGGACACCATCTGGGATCTGATAGGAAGATGCTGACGGGAAAATTTGGGGGAAACGTGTTGGAAAGGCCAAGTACCAGCTTGGATACAAAATGTCAATGTGTCAATCAGATCTGTAAATAAATTGCATATATTTTTTAAAATGTCTTATTTACGAATACGTGTCCCCCCTATGGGAACTGGATTTGTATTTTCTCCTAGTTATTGTTTTTGTGCATCATTCGTTAGACAGTTACTTTCTAACCAGTTCGAATCTGGGACCTGCTACCACCTAAAATAACAGATTGCTCCACAATTCCAAACGACTTAAACTAAAGGTCTTGGCAACAGATTTACAGGAAATATCCATTTCTAATAACAAAGCTATACCAGACAGTTCATTTAACAAAGTAGATCTCCATTTTTATGCTATCGGTATTATCCTGATTGGTTGTATTTAACAATAGATGGTAAAATAGATACCTCTATTTTGTTACGCCACAAATCTTGCGTTTTTATGGCGTATCTACCGGTTTCGAAGGATGTCCTTCATCTTCAGGTGCACTTTCTTGGGCTTCACTTAACTGTGTGTTTAGTAAAGCCCAAGAAAGTTCACCTGATGATGAAGGACATCCTTCGAAACCGGTAGTGCTATAAAAACACAAGATTGGTGGTAGAACAAACAGAGGGAACTATTTTACCATTTATTGTTAAAGTAGATCTATAATAGCATCTGATGGTAAAACATTTAGTTTTCGAGTACCCAGAAAAAGGCTCATAATAAACATAAAAAACTCCTGAAGATCCTCTGAAGGTAGTTTTAGAAAATTGGTTTGTGTTCTATGGCCTAGATTGGTTAGACGTAACAGATACCAGACTCCACTGTTGTTGTCAACAGTGAAACATCAAGAGACTGCGGTGAACCTAAGGTAAACTCGGTTGACACGGTTTACCTCTCCAAGTAATAACCACATATTAAATGTTACATGCAGCCTCATGGCCCAGTTACTGTAATAGCGAGCCATCGCCAACAACCATCTACCATACAGAATTAATGTAATTACACCACATTATTGCATTAAGCCATCGTACGTGTAATGTTGCAAGCTACGATCGAGGTCGTATTTCACTACATTTTGCTGCTTTCACTAGTTTTACTCGTGACCTTCTGCAGCAATTAATTAAACCTTCCCAAGTATAGTTTGTTACTGTTGCAACAGTTTACTGAATACGATGAAGATGCAAATCAACACTTGACTTTGTATTCGAGTGAGTTTGTTTAGAATATACTTACCAGCTTTTTCAGAGAATCAGTGTGCCCATGTGCATTAGAAATGTAATCCCTGCAAAAAATAAAGAAAATTAGTATTTAAAATAGAAAATAATAACAGTATATAACAGATGATGTGCATCACACGTTATGGAAAGAGAGGACCCAAAAAGGTTTCAATATATTTACATAGAAACGAGTCTCACATTCAGAGACTCAAAGACAGTTACTGGTCTATGCTGGTCAAATTGTACCATAGAAGACAATACCTGCTTGTCAACCAGAATAAATCTGTTTATAATATTTTAATAACGAATCACAAGAATAGTTATTATAACGGTTCACAACTTTTAATATACAAGGTGATTCTATGAGTGTTATATGTGTAGTAGTCACATTTTAGGATGAAGTCGATCGTTAAACATTGTTCTACATTAACTACAGGGTGTTTCTATTAAAACGCAACCCATGATTTGAAATGGGCTGAATTTCAATAAAGTAATGTACATATTCTAACCTCAACTTAATGACATTGCACGAAACCCAAATAAAGTGAGCAACAATGCAGCAAATAAATCAGCTGATAGCTAAGGAAGGAGAGAAACTAGGGCTACCAACTTATGAACCTGTAACTATCTTAAACCTTAATTTTCTGTACTTGTAAATAGGGCTGCGTTTTAAAAGAAACACCCTATCATATTTCATCATGTTTATGATTGGAATCTTATTGGAGCATGTGAAGTTTTTTCAAATTAACAAACAATTTCAGAGCTATGAAATTTGACAATACAGTACATGCAAATTTCAACGATATTAATTTAAAACTTGTATGTTCTTATTCATATGGTTAACTATGGAAAATGCTAAAACAATACATCGAAAACTTAAGCATATACAATAAGTTTTATAAGGGAGCAAAAGGTATAGAATATATATTGAAAGTAAGGGAGATACTTTAACAGAGACACTATATGGTAGAAGAATGTAGCTGTCGGAGGTGATATCTCTAAAATTGATTCCAGGGCGTAGAATCGCAGAATAGCGATACGCTAAAATCAATCATGTCTAATGGACGTTCCCAGGACACAGTGGTTGACCTTGTTTCGGCCAATAAAAGGCGATATGGATCCAAAGTGGTCTCATAAAGTGAGGGCTTGTCACTCAGCAGTGCCTGGCCAGTACAAGGTCAAGCCTCTCGCTAGTACTGCTGGGCATAGATTCACCACAAGTCTTGTAGTGCTTGGGGGTTACTTTGTCACTCAGCAGTGTCTGGCCAGTACAAGGTCAAGTCTCTCGCTGGTACTGCTGGCCATAGATTCACTACCAGTCTTGTAGTGCCCGAAGGGTACTGTGTCTCTTGGCAGTGTCTGGCCAGTACAAGGGCAAGCCTCTCGCTGGTACTGCTGGCCATAGATTCACTACCAGTCTTGTAGTGCCCGAAGGGTACTGTGTCTCTTGGCAGTGTCTGGCCAGTACAAGGGCAAGCCTCTCGCTGGTACTTGTGGGCATAGATTCACCTTACTTGAGTGCAAGTTCAAGCATCTCGATGGTACTGCTGGGCAGAGATTCACCACAAGTCTTGTAGTGCCCGGAGAGTGCTGTGACAGTCAACAGTGCCTGACCGATATAAGGTAAAATCTCTCACTGGTACAGCTAGACTAATGGTAATAATAGATTCACCACGACTTTTGTAGTGGCCGGAAGGTGCTGTGACACTCAGCAGTATCTGGTCGATACAAGGTAAAGTCTCTCGCTGGTACAGCTAGGCTAATGGCAATAATAGATTTACCACGAGTCTTGTAGTGCCCGGAGGGTGCTGTGACACTCAGCAGTGCCTGACCGATACAAGGTAAAGTCTCTCGCTGGTACAGCTAGGCTAATGGCAATAATAGATTTACCACGAGTCTTGTAGTGGCCGGAAGGTGCTGTGACACTCAGCAGTGTCTGGCCGATACAAGGTAAAGTCTCTCGCTGGTACAGCTAGGCTAATGGCAATAATAGATTTACCACGAGTCTTGTAGTGCCCGGAGGGTGCTGTGACACTCAGCAGTGCCTGACCGATACAAGGTAAAGTCTCTCGCTGGTACAGCTAGGTTAATAGCAATAATAGATTTACCACGAGTCTTGTAGTGCCCGGAGGGTGCTGTGACACTCAGCAGTATCTGGTCGATACAAGGTAAAGTCTCTCGCTGGTACAGCTAGGCTAATGGCAATAATAGATTTACCACGAGTCTTGTAGTGCCCGGAGGGTGCTGTGACACTCAGCAGTGCCTGACCGATACAAGGTAAAGTCTCTCGCTGGTACAGCTAGGCTAATGGCAATAATAGATTTACCACGAGTCTTGTAGTGGCCGGAAGGTGCTGTGACACTCAGCAGTGTCTGGCCGATACAAGGTAAAGTCTCTCGCTGGTACAGCTAGGCTAATGGCAATAATAGATTTACCACGAGTCTTGTAGTGCCCGGAGGGTGCTGTGACACTCAGCAGTGCCTGACCGATACAAGGTAAAGTCTCTCGCTGGTACAGCTAGGTTAATAGCAATAATAGATTTACCACGAGTCTTGTAGTGCCCGGAGGGTGCTGTGACACGCAGCAGCGTCTGATCGATACAAGGTAAAGTCTCTCGCTGGTACAGCTTGGCTAATGGCAATAATACTCGTAGATTCACCACGAGTCTTGTAGTGCCCGGAGGGTGCTTCGTCTCAGCCCACTTCCTCCTCCCAGCATCTACGTTTATAATATTCACTACACGTCCTTATCGTATAGTCTTGTCTAGTAGGTAATTAAAATTCATAAGGGTTCATTAAATAGTAGTTGGGTTAAATAATTAATTATTTAGATACTGATACTCTGAAGGTGAGGCATAATCCTTGTTCCAAATCGAGATTTACACAAAACGCACATAAATAAAAAAATTTTCAACATTTAAAATTAACATGCTTTTTTATGGTTTTAACATTTTCCAGAAACTTTTAACTATATTAGTGTAAATGTATACTTTAAACCTAAATAATTGTTTAAACGTAAACATTATACAGATGTTAAGTCCAATTTCACATTTAATGGAACGTTTTCAGAAGAAGCTATCCTTTGAGTTTATCTAAAACAGCCGGCTTTAAGGCTCAGTGGCTTAGGCTTCAGACTGTGGAGGAAGGGGTCCTAGGTTCGAATCCTCAATTGACCTAACGGTCGATACTTCGCTCCTATTGTACACTGACAAGCTTGTACTGCGATAATTAGCTGTTTATAAATGTTCAGCCTCACTAAGCCAACAATATGTGCAGGTGTCATTGAAATAGAATTACTGTGTAGTATTTCACAATGTATGTATAAAATATGTGTATTTTATCATGTATATACTGTTAGAATTAGTAATGTAAGTGCTTTTGATTCCCTTCTAAATTAATTTAAGAAAATATTGTTAGTTTTACAGTTTTATAATAGTAATCAAATTCAAAACACTACCACCGTCTTCTCAAGAATATTCCCCCCCCCTACTTTATTTGTAATACATTTGAATCATTTAGCATGATAACGACTGCTAACCCACGCACAGACCCCTTTGGTCCTTGATGGGAGTAATTCCCGATATATAATTGTAATTTTTTTATTCTCTTTGAAATAATAATGGAATAACCTAATTTTGATTTGATTTAATAAAGGTCACGCACTACCCTGCAGGCCCTTGTAAACTAGCGAGTGAAGTTTTTTCTTCTCTAATTACAAAAATTAATAAAAACGGAAACTTAACTCAATTTCTATTTGCAATATCTTTATAGTCGAGAAACTACGTTTTTAGCACAAAATCGAGAGATGACAAATTTTGAGCATTGAAGTAATGTTCGACGATTGGGTACAGATAAGCTCGTCACTGTATCATTTTCCCCTATAAATTATATCGTCGACACTAACAATTCATCAAACATTTGCACAGAATAGTGATAAAACTGGGAAAAAGGAAATCTTATCTGCGTAAGTTCTGTGCTTGTTGAACTGTCTTGTTACTACACGGTTCGATAATGCAGAAAGTCACCACCAACGCCTCTTCGCACGACGTTATTTTCCTTAAGCACGTAGCACGAGCCTTAGGCCCACATGCCGAGCCTGAGTATCTTGCTCTCACAGATCATACCCTGGCTCCTCGCCAAGACGACCCGCTCCTCCCAACAACTTGCCACGTATTAATCATCTCACTTATATTTTATGTTTGAGACGTGAGAAAATTGCAAAACTTGCCACCAGATCTTGAAGTAGTTATTAAACTTTTAAAACTATCCCGAAGAACAAAATTGTTGTACTGACCAGCCTTTTTAAATCTGGAAAGTATTTGATTAAGAAAAGAACTGTATTACGTTAGGTAAGTTTAGTTTAAATTCAAGTTCTCTAAAATAAAATAGGAAGATATTGTGTTATCTTAAAGGCAACTATGCTTATCTAATGATGAGCTTCCATAGATTATGTCTACACATTGAAGACCACAATGTTAAATAACATAAATCCCTTAAAGGAATCCAAATATGAACTAGACATTGTAAAATGTTTACTCCTCTTATGGAACTACACTACTGAATTAAGTGAAAGAAAAAACGTTGTTTTAAAGAGTCTGCAGAGGTTGTCGGCCATGTTGGTTATGATCCCATAAAATATGTTATTTGCGAATCCATAATTTTTCGTTATTTATTGATCAAAAGTTATGTGTGAGGTGTCATTTTAAACGTTATCATATTGCGCATTGGGTTTGCTTTTATATTTTGAATAAATAAGCCTATTTTGAAAAATAGGCGAACAAAAACTACAAACTAAATATTTTTATACTTTTTCCTATAAAAATAATTAGAAATTTGCAAAACAATTCCAACGTGAAATTTCTTTTTTGACAAAATTCAATTTGTTTGGAATACATCCGTTTAAAAATAACTGTTTAGCTTAGATACGCGTGATCGAATGTCCTGTTCGTAAATAACATTGTTCTTATGGGATTAAAACCAATATGGCCGACAGTCTCTGCAGACTCAGTAGCTGTAGACATTCGTAGTTGTAACTGTGGCTTTAAATTTTAGGCGCTGTTTTTTATCAACTACAATTCTGTCATTTGCCAATGTTGATTCAATTACTGTTCTTTCCTTTTACAAGCATTTGGTTTGTTAGTTGTATCTTTGATTTACTTAACAAACAACAGCTCATTTGTATTACCCTTGTATACTTAATTCATTGAAATAAAATATAAAAAATAATATATAAAAAATAAAATATAAAAAATAAAATAAAATAAAAAATAAAAAAAAATATAAAGTTAAGGTTGTCACTGTGATTGTCATTTTACGCCAGTAAGCATTATTAATTTTTTAATACCATTGACTAAAGAAGCAAGGAGACTGCCTCTTGTAGATAGGAATGGCAACGATAAATCGGAAATATCGATACATATGTTTGGACATCGATATTTTCTTTCGATAATATCGGACATCCGATATATCATATCTCTTAATATTGACGTTATCCATTCTTTCAAACTCATCACGGTTATAAAAAACATTTAAATTGCCTCTTATGCGTACAAAACATGCATTGAAAAAACAAACCAATTTAATGTACTATTTTTACGTGGGGTTAAGTACTAAAATGTAGTTTAGTGAATTAAATTGTTTATAAGATATTTATTCATATTTCTATATGAATTTTTGTGTTTATAAGAAGCCTATTGGTATTTGTAAACGTTAAAACAAAAATAGTAATGTTAATGAATTTCTTTTTTATAAGTAACATATAATTAATGGTATGATTATTCTTATTTTGAATTTGTTTCATTCAACGCCATAGACCACAACTTGTTTCGTGTAGATAAATCTATTTAATTTTTACATTCAGTACGCTTTTCTAAATAGTAACAGCAAAACATGGGTGTATTATGGTCATGACCAAAAAGAGTTAGTGCATAATTTTAAACAGATAAATCATTTACAAATGTCGATACATCAGTTACCCGATATATTGATATTTTTCTTTTGATACTATAGTAAGACCAATATTTGGTTTTCGATATATTGATAGTTAGATATATCGATATGTTGAAAGTATCTGCTATCCCTTCTTGTAGGTTCCGTGAAGCCGGGTTTTCTGTTCGGTGAAATTAGTTCTGTTAGATTTGTCATAGATGTCATAGATTGTTAGATTTCGTCCGTCTCTCTCTTATCCCATCACAGCTGAAGTGACTAATAGCATAGCTAATAGTATGCCAAATAGTCGTCCGGGCACTTAGTTGAAACGAATCATCGTTAGATAGCATATACGGCAACATTTTTCACTTGGGCAGTCTATTTGTTTTATAGACAATGGTTATACTATAAACTAAACTAGTCAAAAAAGCTAGTTTCGTCCACGTATAATATTTAAACATATTTTTAAACGGATGCCCAATTTTTAGATAGAAAAAGAATGGTTTTGTTATGAAGTAGCCAATACTATAATCGGTACTGATAAGTATATCAAACCATAAGTAAAAAGAACAGAAACTATTTTAAGGTGGATTAAAAAAACAATCATAGTAAACCGTAATTCCTTATTGTTATAATGTAAAATTACGGCCAGATTCTGTTATATGCTCCCCAAATACAATTGGGTTAGGTTAGGTTTGGTTAAGTTAGGTTAGGTTAGGTTCCATGATTACAGCTGTACAACATAGTTTCTATTTGGGGGGCATATAACAGAATCTGACCTAAAATTAATCTTTTTAAGTTGTATTGATTTTGTTTTGTTTTTTTACTTTTTGATTCATTTTTGGATGTTGTACTATAAATTTTAATGTATAACATTTTTTGTGGTTAAGTGGTAGAGAAGGCCAACTATTCCTTACTTCGCCACATAAATAAAGGCATTTCTCATTTCATTTCATTCCTTGGACTTTGCGTCAATGTCACTGAACAGAATTCACTACAGCGTGTACTTGTCTACTGACAGGGGTATCTATGTAATTCTACGCCGTTTCGTAATGGTCTGCACCTGCTTTCTCTACTCAACCCTTTCTGGGTCATCATGTAGATAAATTTAACCACTAATCCCACCGCATTCCGATAGCCGCTTTCGCCTCCACGCGACATTGTGCTACGTACTGCGTGTTGTGATTTGGTCTTGTTTGGACAAACTGAATTTACTGTTTCCGAAAAAATAAAAATCTCGTGAAGTACAATCCAAATTTTACACTTGTGGTTCGGATGCCATGTAAATTCTTTGGTCAAAGGTATATGATAGATGATGGCTTGAATCCTAAGAAAATACATATATTGTTTCCTTTGCTTTTTAGGTTGTCGGAGTTCGTCGGCCATGTTGGTTTCAATCCCATAACAACAATGTTATTTTCGAATAGGACATACGATCACGCGTATCCAAATAAAACAATTATTTTTAAACGGATATTTTTCAAAGAAATTGTAATTGGTCAAGAATTAAATTGCGCGTTGGAATTGCTTTGCTGATTCCTAATTAGTTATATGGAAAAATATAACAATTATTTGGTATGAAGATTTTATTTTCATCTATTATTCAAAAGTAGGCATATTTATTCCAAATATAAAAAGGAAACCCAGTATGCAATATGAAAACGTTTGAAATAACACCTCATACACAACTTTTGGTCAATAAATAATTACAAAATATGGATTCTCAAATAACATTGTTCTTATCGGATTAAAACCAACATGGCCGACAGCATCTGCAGACTCTTAAGTAAGACAAGGTTTGATAGAAGCATCTTGTTGCATTGTTGGAAATTAAAAAGCCTACTAACTAAGTAAGGGCTATCGACATATCCTTCTAAGGACTTAGCCAGGAACAGGAAATGTGCAATGTACTGGACTCCTTCCCTCGATGATATTTGCATAATGGTAGTTGAAAAGTGGCATTACGGACGCGTGACCGGTGGGACTGACACGTCCTGGACAGCCTTCTTGGGTGGACTAATTTACAACTGTAACGGATAGGGATGGCAAATATTTTCAACATAGCGATATATCGAATCATCGATAGATAGCAAACCAAATATCGATCTAACGATAATATCGAAAGAAAAATATCGATATTTCGAGTAACCATTATCGAATTATAAATAATTAATTGTTTAAAATTATGCACTGATTCTTATGTCATGACCAAAAATACATTCATGTTTTGCTGTCACTATTTAGAATAGCCTACTGAATGTAAAAATTATATATATTTATCTACGCGAAACAAATTATGGTCTGTGGGAGTTGAATGAAACAATTTTTAAATAATTACGCCTTTAAAAATTATGGTAATCAAAAAATAATAACGTAATAACATTGTTATTTTAGTTTTTCACATTTAAAAATGTTACTAGACTTCTTATGTACACTAAAAATTACAGAAATTAATTCACTAAACTAAATTTTAATGCGTTAACATCACATAAAAATATCAAATAAAGTGAGATTATCATTTCAATGCATAAGAGGCAATTTAAATGTGTTTTTTTTCGAAACGTGATGTTTTGAGGAGAAAGAGTAACGCCAAAATTTAGTGATATGATATATCGGACCAAAATATCGATATGGCCGATATTATCGAAAGAAAACATCGATACTAATATATCGATATATCGAAACATATTCATCGATATTCCCGATATATCTATATATCTTTGCCATTAATAGTAACGGAGATGGCCAGGAAAGGGTATATTTTGTTTTAAATGGATTTTATTTCGAAATTATCCTCATGTTGAAATAATCGAAATGTGTTCATGACGTAAACCTGCAAACTACTAACAGTCTGCAAGGTAGTCAGTCGCCTTATTGGGTTTATTTCCACAAGGGCAGTGATTAATGTGGAACAGCCTGTGACTAAACGATTTTTCAGAAAATGATACTTTTTACATAGTCTAAAGAGCGTAAACGTTAGACTAAAATCTTTAAAATATTGATTTGATATGAAATAAAATGTATTTGAAAACATAAATGAACAATTAACATTCAAAACAGTGGATGCTCTCGTAAATATTACGCTTTCAAATGATGCAAAAATATTATAATTTTCCGACAAGTCGTCACAATGTCGTTCCACACTTAATATTGCACATACGTCTAGGGATGGCAACGATATATCGATATATCCGGTAATATCGATATATGATTCGATACATCGATATATTAGTCTTTCGATAATATCGACCATTTTTTCCGATATATCATATCACTAAATAATATTGACGCTATTCTCTCTCCTCAAAATCACCACTAAAAAACATTTAAATTGCCTCTTATGCGTACAAAGCATGCATAGAAATAATAAAATAACTTTATTTAGTATTTTACGTGGGGTTAACGTACTAAAATGGACGAGTAGTTTAGTGAGTTAATTTTCTTAATTTGTAGAGTTTATAAGAAGCCCAGTGGCTTTTTTAAATGTGATTACATTATTATGTTATAAATAACTTAATAAGTATAGTTCAACCCTACAGACCACAACTTGTTTCGTGTACATAAATGTATTTTAACTTTTACACTCAGTAGGCTGTTCAAAATAGTGAAAGAAATACATGAATGTATTTTTGGACATGACAAAAGAGTTAGTGCATAGTTTCTAACAAATAAAGCATTTTCAATACTCAATATATCGATACTTTTATTTCAATATTATTGTTAGATCGATATTTGGTGTTGCGATATATCGATACGCTGCTTACGTATGGGACGACTACTTCTACAGTGTGCAGACTGTTCTCAATAATTGTTCACCCCTCTCCTCTCCCCCCCCCCCCCAATAGTGACACAGTACTGTTATGACTCCAGTTAGGTGACGTCAAGTCGCCCTCGCAGACAGAACATAAACACAGTGTACTATTTGTATGACTTCATTACGACCGAAGTGAGTCGGTGATGGCGGGCGAGTCGCCCACCTGACCCCACCTTGCTCCTCACTTTTGTCCTTGCTCCACTCTCTCCGAGTCGTTTCCCATCTAGTGGGCCTCAAAGATGTAACTTAACCAGGGTTTCTATTTATATGCCTTAATTATGACCAAATTGGGACGGTTATAGCGTCAAGTCGCCCACTCGACTCCACCTGCTACTCGCACTTTGCTGCTTGTTCAACTATCTAAGACCCTCCATCTTTACAAAGCCATTTGTTGGCACGATATATAATTTTAAATAGGATGAAAACAGCAGAAAATAATAGATAAAATAATAAATCTTTAAAATCTAAATTTCTGGGATTTGGAGTAACCTAGCTCAAAGCATATCATACTACAGGTAAGAAATAGGTTTGGCGTTACGGACAAAAATTGCAACGTTTAAATTGGAATGCATTATAGAGCCGTTGAGTTGTGCTCTATCACAGAGAAGAAAGAAACAGAGGTCGCACTGACATACTGCGCAAAATGTGTGTCGAGTAGTTATTTCTCCAGTTCGCCATGCAGATGGCAGAGCCAGTAACTCCCTTTATTCCCCAAAATCCTCAAGGATAAGAATAGTAATTATTACTACAGACGTATAAATACGTACATTATTTTAATTATATTTTTATATCTGCCGCTTAGGTGTTCGTTGCGGCCATAAGAAAGTGAGTCCTGATTCATTCTTTCTGTTAGGCCAATAAACTGCTAATTAATGGAAATGAGTCTACAACAGTTTAGGACACTCTGTATGAGTCTATAACAGTTTAGGACACTGTATGAGTCCATAACAGTTTAGGACACTCTGTATGAGTCCATAACAGTTTAGGACACTGTGTATGAGTCCATAACAGTTTAGGACACTCTGTATGAGTCCATAACAGTTTAGGACACTCTGTATGAGTCCATAACAGTTTAGGACACTCTGTATGAGCAATCTTTTTGTATAGTAATTATCTTATTACTTTTGTATAGTACAGTTAAGGATATGTAAATGTTTGATAAACCATTTCATAGGGTATGACATATACTGACAAAGTTGATAGTTTAATGATATTAACATTGTTTAATTGAAGTTGGGTACACATGTAACTGAAAGTCAACATTATTGTTTTATAGTTTGCTTTTAGACTAATTATGCCCCTATTAAGTGAGCTAAAATTACAAATATAAACTATACGGATTTCCTCAGTTACACAACCTATGTCACTGCTTTAAGATTCTGCAGAGGCTGTCGGTCATGGTGGTTTTAATTCTACATGAACAATGTTATTTGCGAATCCATATTTTTTCGTTATTTATTTACCAAAAGTCGTGTATGAGGTGTCATTTTAAACGTTATTAAATTGCACATTGGGTTTGTTTTTGATATTTTGAATATATACGCCTAGTTTTGACAAATAGGTGAAAATGAAAACTAAATATTTTTTCTGTTTTTCCCATAAAAATAATTAGAATTTTGCAAAGCAATTCCAACGCGAAATTTCATTTTTGATAAAAAACTATTTGTTTGGCATCCGTGCCAAAATATCCGTTTGAAAATAACTGTTTAATTTGGATTTGCGTGATCGTACGTATGTCCGGTTCTAAAATACTATTATTTTTATGGGATTAATACCAACATGGCCGAAAGCTTCCGACAGCCTCTTCAGACTCTTAATAAGTTATGTAGGGAAGATAGGAGGGTTATTTGAAATGTTATGTACTTGGACAATTGCCGTTGGATAATTACCAATCACGACGTTTCGATTTGGTAGAACCCAACCTTTTTCAAGTGCTAAAAACTAAATTACATCTACACAAACATGTTATAAAACTACGTTCTTAAAGTAATAAACTTATCTACATTAATAATTATTAACATTTTAAAATGTTAACAGGTTAGTATTTAAAATATTTAAAATTAAATAATATTTAAAATGTTAACAGGTTAATATTAATTTAACCCTGTTAACAATTTTATATTTAGCAGAAGTTCATTTTGTTACACCCCATTCTATGATCTAGGTTAAAATGTAGATAATTATTAATGTAGATAAGTTTATTAGTTTAAGAAGGTAGTTTTATAACATGTTTGTGTAGATATAATTTAGTTTTTAGCACTTGAAAAAGGTTTGGGTTCTACCAAATCGAAACGTCGTGATTGGTTATTTTCACGTAATGATGGAAAATGTCCAACAACCGTTGTCTTCCCCACTGATACTCCGTCATTAACAAATTTCAAAAACAAAGTTATGTACTTATTGTTGCGTCCCTTACACGTGTGAAAAAATGTAATCGAACTGTTAATAAAAAATATTATGGGTATTTGAATTACAATCAAATTTATTACATTTGTTCAAATAACAAAGAGATTAATATTATTATGAGCACATTGAGATTTCTTCTACCACCAACAAATAATAGCCGTGACGGCGGAGTTGTTTACAAGATTTCACACCTGATGACGAAGAGATTCTAGGTAGGGAAACGTAGGTGTAATGAAAGAGTAAAGGTGTAAGCAAATTCAATTCGCAATATTATCGCACGTCAATTATCGAGAAACATGGCGGGGAAAGCGCACGACGACTGGACAAAAGCCGCTGATGCTGCAGGGTCAGGCAGGCCTTCGTCAGCACGTTGCTGACGCTTTGACCCCAGGTTTTACGTTGTTGATTTACTAAGAATCGTTTGGTTAAGTAAATCAACTGTTGACACGGTGACGATTCTAGATCTTAAAGTACGTCTTGAAAATATTTCGAAAAACTAGAATTAGTAAAGCATTCATGTTGGGTTATGTTTTGAAAGCAATTGTAGGTGTGTAAAAAACATCATATCGTTCGTTTTCTGATGGAACTATTGGAGAAATTAATAATAATCAGAAAAACGTCACAATACTAAATGATAATGTTTAGTAGAGAAAAAACAAATATAAACAAAATATCATATGATCACACTTTTTTACTTTGACATATTTGATTACATACATTTTGGGATGACAATTCTTATATTACTTGAAACGAATTTTCTGTAAATTAACATGAATTATGTCACTGATTAACAAAAATTATCTCACAAATTTGGTATTTATTTCTTAATCAATATCAGCTTGAACGAAAGAAACACAATATTGTGATTACAAAATGTGCACTTATTTGTGGCAAAATTATTAATAAATTTAGAACTTCAGAGTCAACAGATAGAAATGAAGTATATTTATGCATTTCCTAAGCATTTATTTTATATAATATATAATGTTTTTACAAGTGCAGCATAAATATCAATAAATAACATTTGTTAGTAAAACTAATAATTGTTCAAAATGTTAATTTTTCAGTTTTTAAGTGCTTGCAAATAAAAAGCAATTATATAATTTTAAACATCGAACAATGAGGCTCGATCTAACCATTTAATAAGTTAGTTTTATTAAAAATAGCTACCATAGGCTAAAAATTATTAATATCAGGAATCTAACTAAACAAAGGCAAACATTAAACGTTGTAATAACATTATTTTTTATTCATAATATATAAAAATAAACACCATTTTTATTTATTTTTTTTTAATTGTGTAACAATTACGCTGTTAATAAGTTCAGATATTATTATTATTGCGTTGCTATGGTCCCTTACGTATTCCCCTCCATTTGGAATGACAATCAGATCCGCACTTTTATTTATGCAGAAAATCACGTTATTTTGTGATTACTATAAGACTTAAAATAGATTTTTATAGTTATACCCACTACTGTAAGTGTATGAGTGGGTGGGAGGAGGTGGCACTAGTAGTATTAGCGGAGTGTAGTAACCCAGCTACTTTGGGTGATGTGGAGATTGTAGGTAATATGTTATATGCTTGGTCTTCTTAAGGCGGTTCGGCCGGCTTTACTACAACTGAATTCCACTCACAGCGCTGACTGTACGTCTGACCGCGATCTACTCATACACAGACACTCGACCCCTCCTCCTCCCCTGGGATTGGTGGGGTATAATTGCAGGAAGTCGTTTAAGCGTGATCGTGCGGGAACTGTGTCTCGCTGTACGTGTGCGTAACGATTGGAATGTAATATAACATGCGGGTAAAAGTACAACCACAAGTTGAGTATATAAAGTTAATCGATTTTGTAAATTGTGTGATATTAAAAAGCATAAGATGCCAAACATGACATGGTTTTTCTCGTCGTAATCAAATAAAAGCAAACATATAACATTAATTATATAAAATAAAATTAACTAATCTGCAATAAAATTAAGCAATTTAAAGTAACTGATGAGCAAGACCAGTCCTGTGAGGGTGTTTTTTTTTTTTTTTTTTTTTTTTTTTTTTTTTTATTTGGGAATAATCAGGAAAATACTTTTTTAATTCTGTTTATATCGAAAAAGCCCAAATTCGCATCTTTGAAGTTATGTATTTACAACATCATTTCAATTAAAGAACTACTTGGGAGGCGTTTAATAGCTGATATAAATATATAACATTAATTATTTAAAATCAAATTTGTTAATATACAGTAAAATTACGCCTAGTATAATTTTAAATAAATTTTAAAATAAAATGATGAACAAGACCAGTACTGTGAGAGTCTGTTTTTAAAATTTGGGAATAATTGGAAAATAGTTTCTTAATTCTGAATGTACCAAGAAAGCCTAAATTCGCATCTTTGAGGTGATGTATTTATAACTATAAACATAATTTTTAATGAAAGAACTACTTGGGAGGCGTTTAATAGCTGGTATAAAGTCATTGAAAATTTTGTTGACCAAAAAGCCTTAATACTGACACATCAAACGGTCAATGATTGCCTTCGACGGTGACACTAAGAGAAGTATGGGATGTGCGTGTTGAGGTGTACTCAAGAGTCCAGATGTTATATAAGAAAGAGAACTATCAGGCTTGTCAACTATCTGAAAATCAGACCAATACTTATGTCTGGTGCTTATGCTTTTCGCCAATACTTATCAGACCAAAACAAAATCAAACCAATCAAATTTCACATAAAGCTGTAGATCCCTTAGTTGACCTGGCTATTGTGCTTTTAATTCATGGTCAGGTAATCCTTATTTATCATATTCTCAAGTAATCACTCATATTTACCTTAAAATAGGCACAAGCTATGTCGGCATCTCAGATCTGAATAATAATTTGAATCTGAGGATGGAGTAAGAGATCCAAGGTTCGATTCCTCAACTGAGTTAAGGGTTGGTACATAACTAGTTGAATAAAGTTCACACACAGGCCTGCAGGCCCATGTGAACTGGCGTGTAGAGTTTATATGCGGTCTCGGGACAGTAGCAATTGATGTGTTATGATCAGTTGGAAAACAACTGGACACATTTAGCATTAGGTGAATACTAGGAAAACTGAACCTTATAACGGTAAACCCGAGTAAACTTTGGTAAAAACAAGTAGGATTAATACAACAATGACTTGTTTTCCAAACTAAACTTAGTAACGGGACGACGCCTATAACGATGTTTGTGAGGGAATGGCGCTCACGTTAGGCCCAAGGTCGGAGTCACAAACAAGGCTAAAAATACATCTGACAACAGCAATGATTGAACATTGATGGTCGATAGTCAGCATCGATATCAGCCGTACTCGAATCACGCATATTCTATAGGAAAAGGGAAACGAGTCAAAATATCCCTCCTCATTCTCAAAATATCCAAATTCAAAGACAGTGAAAAATCCAGC
The DNA here is from genome assembly GCA_035578905.1 of Stictocephala bisonia. Taxonomy (NCBI): domain Eukaryota; kingdom Metazoa; phylum Arthropoda; class Insecta; order Hemiptera; family Membracidae; genus Stictocephala; species Stictocephala bisonia. The sequence goes on along the minus strand of JAQJVL010000406.1, from coordinate 403,979 downwards.
TCCTCAGCTCAAAAACTCAATTTCCACCTCTCCCCTCCCATCATATCTATTCACACATTTGTACTCAATTTTCAAAAAATTGTATGGAATGGTTTGACGAGTTTAGGACCATCCCCAACCACAAACGCACTGAGTGGTGGCAGTGAGACAGAAAACTATTCTTCTCCCACTGTGTAATTCCGATTAAAAATTGTCACCGCAACCAGAATGACGGGGATCTGTGTGCTAGTGGCACAATAGCAAGCCCCGCCCACTACGTCATAAGCAACAGTAACCATGGGTTGGTTTAATTAACACTGATGTATAAAGCTTAAAACGATTAGATTAAATCGCTATTTACTATTTAAATGACAAATAATAATAATAATATAAAAAATACAATGATTGATAATGTAAACAATAAATAGCAACTGATCAAACTTGTACAGCTTATTAGTGTTTTTTTTATATTTTTTTTAAACTTAACACTGTTGCGAAAGTTAGTCACACCCGTGATGTATGGCAGCTGAGAGTTGGAAAGATTTCCACCCACTGCTGAAACCCCCTACATATGCTAAATATAACACGCAGGTCACTTACTGTCCGGCCCAATTAATTATATTAATATGGCTTAAAAGTAAAATAGGATAATTTCTTCAAAAATAAGATGTTCTCTTCTTTTCTATTATGGGTGGTATTTAATACATAAATCACAATGATAAACATTCTAATGTTGTTGAGAAAGAAGTTCAATGAAAAGTGGCCACTGTGGAAGAACACTGTGGCCAAATCAGTAACGAACGACGAGGAAGTGGCAACGAGGACACTTTCAGTTGGAGAATTGCTAAACGACCGCCTCAATATCCACCTGTAATGATGGATGGGGTGGGCGCCAGATTGCCACCTGCGGGCGGGATGATTACACAGGAAATGTAGAGGCGAGAGTAAGTCTCCCGCTGTTCCTTACTTCACCCCTTCAATTGCGCAGCTGGATCATTGCTGTCCAGAATATAGAGTATCTTTCATGTAGAGCATTGCAAATTTGTTTACTGCTGAAACTGCACCCGAGGCAGGTTGAAATGGACATAAATTTTCCTCCCTCTTCAAGGTATGAATTCATGTGCAATAAACTCAACCTCCCTCCTTAACGGCTTGTATATCAACCTGCATTAGTACGGCTTATCCCATCAATGATGTTCAAAAGTCTGCATAGGCTGGCGGAGGCTATCAGACATGCTGGTTTTAATCCCATAAAAACAATGTTTTTTTAACCAAACATGCAATCACGCGTGTCCAAATTAAACAGTTATTTTTAAACAGAGTTTTTCCAAACAAATTGCATTTAATCTAGAATGAAATTGCGCGTTAGAATTGCTTTGCAAATACCTAATAAGTTTTCTTTAGAAACAATTTTAGAAAAGTTTGGTTTGAAGTTTTTATTTTCACTTATTTTTCAAAACTAGGCGTATGTATTCAAAATATAAAAGCAAACCCAATGCACGTTTAAAATGACACCTCACACACAAATTTTAGTCAATAAATAAGAAAAATATGGATTCGCAAACATTATTCTTCTTATGGGATTAAAACCAACATGGCCGACAGCTTCTGCAAACTCTAAAGGGTGGGCTGAAGTGATCAGTGTCGGCATTTGCACAGTATTGTAACCCAGCTAATTGAGGAAAAAGTGTTGAGGAGACTGTAGGTGATAAGTTCTATGCTTGGTTCTCTTAATACCGACATGGCGACCGCTCAACGGTTGCCATCGACGTGGACACTACTAGAGAAGTCTGAGGTTGGATGGTAGTCAAGGCTCAGATGTTGTATAGGGAAGAGACTGAGTGTCAGACTTGTCAGTTAGCTGAAAATCAGAACAACACTACGAGGTTCGGATTCACGTAAAGCTTTAGGTCCGTTAGTTCCCCTGGCTATGGAACTATTAATAAATAGCTCTTGCTAAGGAACAGTCAGCCTTAGTTAGTAACAATGACTACACTCATTCATCCACACTTATCGCACTCGTTCACCCTCATATTCTTCTATATTTTGACGATCGACGTTTTACTAATGAATAAAACGTCGTTCTGGTGATTTCTAGCTCAAAGAAATAAAATTCTCTTTTTATTATGTGCTTTTAGTCTGGTTTCCGGCCAGCCCGAATCTATTCTCCCTACTACATTGATACATGATACATTGATAGTAAGACCAATTTTTCAATTTTCTCAAATCAACCAAAAACATTCTACTAGTAGTCCTTTAAAAGTTTCTTCCTTGGCCGACTTTAGAATTTATATTGTGATGACTTCTTGACAAATTCTTATGGTGATTACGCATTCATTTTTCCAATTGTTAGAGTTCAACTAATGTTTTAAATTAGAACAAGCTAATCCAGTGAAACGCAGGTAAACCGTATAAAATCTTGGCCTTACTGATGTAGCTTTTTTGAACTTAATTAATGTCACGTAAATGATTTAACTTCCATTTAACCTACAAAACCTTCACGTGTATAATGTATTATTTTATTTAAGACGTATTTAACAGCATTTGAACCCGAGTCATTACCATTTATGATTACGAAAAACTACATAATATAAAAAAAACGTAAATCTATATTTTATATCCATCAGCGACTGCCGTTGGCTGTGCAAAATGAATAATCGGTGTAAAACAATCAGTTGTATAAATATGTGTATACAAATTGATATTTGTTGTTGCACGGTCCGAGATGCCAGACACCGATAAGGACGCGTTACGTGACCGGTCGGCCGTCAAACTGCTCCACTAATATCACTGTTACACGGTCCGACGACCAAGCGGGTCACCGGTGATCGGGGAATAGATTTATTTCTTGGTAGCCACCGCTGTAAATAATTGTCTTTTTACTATGTGTATGGAGTAATTGCTTAAATGAATTGACATGCTCTATTTAGTACGATAAAATAAAGAACTCTGGAAGTTTGAAGACATTCACCATCAAGGTCATTTAGAACATCACTTATTGTTTTACTAGAGGAGTGATGCTTAGTTTGGTTGATGACGCATCTACTCTGTCTAAAAACAGCTGGTGCGTACCACAGAGAAGAAAGAAACAGAGGTCGCATCCATTAGTGCGCTAAGTGTGAGTCAGCACTGGTGGCGCAGTGCTGAAACTTGGGGACAAAGTGTAGTTGGAGATTGTAGGTGATAGGCTATATACTTTGTCCTCTTTAATGCCGACATGGCGTCCGCTCAGTGTTTGCTATCAACTGGGGAGTCCATGTTGGGTGGTAATGTCCGGATGTTGTGTAGGTGAGAGAGCTGAGTATCAGGCTTGTCAATTAGCTGAAAATCAGACCATTTCTATGTGGATCGGATTGCACGTAAGGTCGTTAGTTGCTCTGTCTATTGGGCTATTAATAAATGGCCCTTTATAAGGAACAGTCGAACTCAGTTAGTAACCAGACTACACAGGTCATCGAAACTTATCCCACACTCATGTAATCATTCATATTCGCCTTAAAATACGCACAAAGTTGTGTCGACGTCTCATTATGTAAGACTGTATAAGTTAGTGTTGAGTAGTTATTTCTCTAGTTTACCATGCAGATGGATCAGCACCTTGTCAGTCCCTCCTTTATTCCTCTAAATCCTCAAGGATGAACGTATTAATTAAGTTATTACTACAGATGTGTAAAGAGGTGCATTAGTTTTAATTTATATATAGAATACATAAAAATATAACTGCCTTTGAGGCGTTCGCTGTAGCAAAATGGAAACGACCTCTTAATATTATTTCCCTGTGACCAAATGTAATAGTTCCGTTATTCCAATACATCTTATGGTAACATAATTTTTATAAATAAAATTATTTTGATTTATAATTTTATTTTCATGTTTTTTGAATTAATGTTATGCTTGTATTGCTGCTCAGGCGTGAGAACTGTAACTTGATTTTGTTCATTAGGTATAAACTGACATTCCGTAACTTAAAACCAAAAATCAAATCTATATCGTTCGAAATGATCGAAAACAAATAAACAGTATCCGAGTGTACGTTCTGTCCCACAATATGGAGTATCTAAAAGTTACAATCTCTGTTATAATTTTCCAGGGATAAATTTGGAATCGTCAGAATTAAATTTGGTTATTTCTAATAATGAGTGATGATTATATGTTTATCATGATTATATGTTACAGCCCTTGCATCGTAACGGGGTGGGTCTCTACGCTTACTTACCCTTCCCTCCATGGTTCTCTCTAAAACATCACATCAATATAAAAGCTCAGCTTGCTGCCGTTCTTCTAGATAGTAAAGTTGTTATAGTATAGAACACCCCATAAGTCTACTGTAGGGGGATGAAACGTAGAGCAGTCATGTCAGAGTTAGTAGATATTATTTTAAACATTTCAAAATTTCATAATACAAAATTAGCAAAACGTTTTTGTCATGCTTGTTTTTTCCTTATCAGCTGTTTGAAGTAAATTATTAAATTAAATTAATGCCAATTTTACTCTTACGGAAAAATGGAAACCTTGAGGGCTGTTTCCTACCCCTTAAAATGGAATTTATCAAGAACTCCTTTCTTAGTGGGTCTTCATGATACAAAAACTAAGTTCCCTCCTAAGTTCATCAAAATCCGTTCAGTGGTTTTGGAGATTTTATGATGAGAGGGTACTTGATTTTGGACTTGATATATTAAGATTGTAGAAATATTATGGCAATATACTTAAATACCACATCAAGATTTATTGGCAGCATTTCTTGATTTCGATCACCAAGTACCTTGAGCACCCAAGTATCATATTTTTTTGTAATAAGTTTTTCTCGTCAGAATGTTTTAATTCGGGTAGCTGAATCTAACATTTTTCAATTCTATTATTTTATTCATCCTAACGATGGCAGATTTGCATAAAAATATCAAAATGTATGCAAATCCTGGCTGTTATCACTCTTTTTAAAGAAGGAAACTATCTGCCAGAACCTAAATCCCACATGTTTGAGGGGATAAAAATAAATAATTGTTCTAATTGAGTACAAAACATGCTTGAAATCCGTTAGGAACAAGATAAGAATATCCGGAAACAATTCGATTTATGGAGGATTACATTCGAGCTCATTAAATCAACGCGAGGCAGTAGTGAGCCTGACGGCGTGTGAGAGGATCTGCTCGTGCGCAGGCTGATTGGACACACGGCATGCTAGGCCACGGACCGGCAAATTATTGCCAACATTGAAGATGCTAATTCCACGGACTCATCGATAGCTTCGCACGAGTTGATGTAGGTCTGGGCAATCCCTGTGAGATAATCTTAACTGAACAAGTTGATAATCAATTTTATATGTTTTATTTTTATATATAATTTCGTATATATAACATTAATATATGCACATAAATTAATTTGCTCTGTTATTACACTTTATTATTTGGATTCTTGTTAAAATTTGGTGGTTTTTTATTTTTTATTTTTTTTTATTTTTGTATAGTCTATATTTGTTAAACATTTTTAAATATTTACTTCTGTTGTGTTTGAAGATATTTATTTGTCATTCGTTTGTACCTCCTTCTCTCTATAAATATATATTTATTGAACGTAATGTAAATTGTACTATACAAACCTTCCATCTAATAATTACAAAAATCACCCCATCATTATTTAAATATTCTTATTTTGACTTGCATAAACATTTGTCACTGTTAATTAAATATGTACAGTATATATAACTTTTTTTATCTAATGTTATTATTATCTATTTTATTATTATTATTATTTTTGTAAATATAATAGGTCTATACAGCAGTGTGGAAAATAGTATGTACATACTTTGTTAAACTTGCGAATTTTTTATTATTCATATTATGAGAAATAAAAAATGTACCAGTATTATTAAGATTTTAGTCAAAGTTCTCATTACATTCGTAAATATTTTAAGCTATAACTAACCAGTGTTTTAAACACTTTACATCTTTTAAAATAAAACTTATATATTTAATAGCAGGAGAATAAAACAATAAACAACTATAAAGGGCCAAATACTTAAAATATTTCTATTTTAAGTCGTTCGTTCATTTTCTAAACCGTTTGCCTCGCAAAATTTAAGTGCCAGGTCGTCGAAGTCATTCAAAACTCGTCTCAAACAATTTTTTACAAGTCAGTCATTGATAAAGGTACTAGTTCTTGGAATGGATGGATGAATGAATTAATGAAACAATTGTATGTATGAATGCAGAATTTGCAGAGTTATTAACATATTTATTTTTTCCTGACGATTGCAATACTACTTATTGTTAAAATTGATACAACTTACCGTTTATTATTTTAGTAGTTACATATCATACAATTTATTACTTTCATTGCAGATTTGTTGTGAAATATACTTCTATTTATTTTTGTTATTTATGGTATGTAATCATATAGGCCTAAGATTTTTTAGGATATTTCTACTTCTGTGATGTTTCCATCCAACTGAATATGATTATATATTGTAGAATGAATAAATAAAGACTATTTTAAAACAAACAAAATTCAAGAGCACAATATTGGTTGACTACGGCAAAACATAAACGTGATTTAGGAAATGTTGTAATGAAGAAGAAGACACATGTTAGATTAGGTTAGGTTAAGTTGGGTTAGGTTAGGAAGAGTGGGGGTCCTATTCTAAACAAAATCCCATTCTTGTACTTTTACAACATTACACTTTTGTTTTGTAACTTAACCTGTCTTTAAAGTCCACTAATTCATAGTAAGGTAAGATAATACCTACTTTTTTCAACTTTAAGCAAATTTTGAAAGATGTAACGAATACATCCCTAATGATCGTAATTAATATTATTATTATTTATATAGATAAGTAAAAGCTAAAATGGCGTAAATGTCCTTGCCTTCAGAAGATTACTGTTGTCTTAGGTATTTCAGTAGAGAAAGTATGGTTCTGCACAAGCCCATCCATTCCGAACGATCTTCTTCGGCCCCGGGCTTGATAAATGAGCGCAGTGCCAATTGCTTCATTACGAACGCGCATCGGCCAGACAGTAAATCACATTTATGTGAAACTAATCACATTTTAAAGGGAAAATATTAACCATGACAGCCAATTGCTGTTTGCCTACGGCTCCACTTACACTTGCTTAGAAACATTTACAGCAAGGGTTTGGTCACTTACAAAACTGCATGAATTACTTGAAGCTCTAGGGCTATTCAAGCCATAATAATTTGACACGTACGTCGATTTTAATGAATAATTAAAAATAAATCGACTTATCAGATCAATTAAAGAAACCATATGATTTGTTCTGTAAAAAGAAATCCATAATTGACAAATGGGAACATTGCAAATAGGTTAAGTTTTGATCCTCCATAGACCTTGTTAAATGACGTTGGCTATTGGAAATATGTTTATGTCCTAACAAATAAACATATACAATTTAGACTACATTAAATTAAATCATGTTAGTACAGGGTTCGTCTAAGCCTTTGAGCCTAAAATTATGTAACATTTCTTTTACCATAGGTCTTCATTGTTCTGGAATGTTTTTGATTCCCTGACAGATATATAATCTGGGTAATATATGTAGGTCCGTAAGAAAAGTACAGAAAAGTTAACATGTTTTCTATTTTTATAGAAAATTTTATGAAAGTGGTGTTATTATTCTAAAAAGTCACAGTGACGCAAGATTTTAAAAAATAATGTTTTTTTTCAGAATGTCCCCGCATATAATAAAGATTGTCTACCAATACTAGAACTAAACTAAAGTTAGAAACAATATACCTTTGATATTTTGGTCACGTTGTTTTGACCTACAAGAAAATAATAAGAGTCATCGCTTTAATTATCAGTCGGCGCCATCTGGTATTTAGGTTAGGTTAGGTTGTTAAGCACTGCCAAACAATTTGGTTTGTTAGGTTAGGTTTGGTTAGTTTAGGTTATGTTAGCATTAAATAAATATAATTTGATGAGTTACTTTTGTTTGACGATTATTCATGGCTAAATAATGCGAGAAAAATCCGAAAAACCCCAAAATATGGAACGAAAATGCCCAAATCAGTGTAAAATAGTGAAATAAATCCCTAAAACAAGTTTTCAACTTTCCTAAAATATAACAAAAGGGAAGTAAATAAATCATACCAAGGAAAAAACGAACTTAGACGTACAAAACAATAACTTGAGACAAATTGACAATTAGAATGGAATTGATAAAAGTCCATTTAAATTTCCTACTGCAGATTGGTACTGTCCAAGAAAATTATGGTATCTGCCAACTCGCTGACATTTATTTCACAGCAGAACTTGAAAGCAACGAATAAAAACCGCCACAAAAATTTTATTGCCCACTGTTCCATGTGATAAACGAGCTGTAAGTGACTTGGTTTCCGCCAAAACCAACGCCCAGTCCCCGCAAGTGTTTGTTTTGAGAAACTCTCCATTGTGAACGTGCCATAAATTGTCAGCGAGATATATACCCTATTGACAACTATCAAAATCTACTTTCCACCGATTGCACGCTTCCTAGTTGACTGAGTAGATAACAATGCAAGATCAGTTCAATTCATTATTCTGACAATCAGTGCTAGTCTATTGTTGACCAGATCCACCGGTCACAGATCCGATCGCCCAGTGGCTGGAGCAGTAGCTAATTAGTAAGTCCAACAATAAAACTACTCAATCTATTGTTATCGAACGTTTTCAATCAAATCGTCCTGCCAAAACGGATCCTGGAGGACATTGTTCACGACTGGAGCTGAGTGGTTCGATTACATAGAAGATCGTGCATTAATAGCCGTGTATTATGAACTCAGAATGTCTGCGATGGTTTTTGTGCTAAACAAAGCCTAACTACATATTGTGGTTCGTTTAGTACTTTGTGCTATTAACTGTGTTTTGTCGGCCGGCTCCTTTGATCCTGGCTGCCACCTTGCACCTTATTGTTCGCGTTTCTTTACCACAAATTTAACAACTTGCAAGGCCAGACTGCCTATAAAGGTGGCCCAAGGAGATGCCTTCAAGATTTAATTTAGAGTTGGTGCTGAAAACCCTGTTTAAATGAGTTTCAAGGCAATAAAATAAAACGTTTTACTCTTAAGTCCAAAGTCATGTATTATCCATATTAGTCAATGGAGAATAGATGGGCCATTACTTCTTGTGAAGACTAACTCTAATTTTGTTTGTAGAGAGTAAGTGATTTGTACTCCTTCTAAGAAGAACGTTTAACAGTTTTTTTCACAGAGAAAGGTAAAATAAATAAACAAACAAACAAAATTCAAATGAAAAGGAAGAAAGAAATCATAATTTTTAATGAGACCACAAAGAAAATTCAAAGTAAATTTAACAACATAATATTTAAAATTTATGTGGTGTGGTATAGTAAAGGGCTCAGAACACTTCCTCCTTAAAGTGTTACTTGCTAAAATACTAACACTACTCTAATGATCAATGAAATTAGGCTTCTTCTGGCTTGGCCTCTCTACTCTATGAATGAATTTTTTACACTTTCTACTGAAACTGTCAGTAGCTTTTTTAATTGAGCATCCACCTAAATCAATCTTTTTGTTTTAACAGTGAATGTATGTTGCTGTAACCTTTGCATGTATTAAGTATATTTACCAAAATTATTAGCTTAAATTATTATATTTTTTGCTACAATTGAGCATGTGTGCCTCAATCTCTGCATGTAGATATTTATATTTAGACATAATGTTTTATTACTTATTGAGATAATCGTTGTAGTATATACTATTTAAACTTGATTGCAATTTTTTATGTACTTTAATTATGTATTGACCTGTCCAATTGCATGTAACTGCATGTTTAACGGATCAATAAATTGCTTATTGCTTATTGCTTAAATCAAAGGCTTTAAAGCAAAACAACCAAACCTAATCGTCCTGAGTCGTGCTGCACATGCTTCAGTACTTCTCAAGGTCTCTGCTCAGCACGCCTCAGAGTTGGAGCTTGGCCAATCATGTTCCACGACACAGTCACATGGCCGATGGAACCTGCACGACTGTTCATACCAATATTGAGCCCATTAAAAGGTTTCAAGCGTAGATACTCATAGCTTGAGAGGCTCATCCCCCAACCTAGCGAATGTAATGAGGGCTTGAGAGACTCATCCCCCAACCTAGCGAATGTAATGAGGGCTTAAGAGGCTCATCCCCAACCTAGCGAATGTAATGAGGGCTTGAGAGGCTCATCCCCCAACCTAGCGAATGTAATGAGGGCTTGAGAGGCTCATCCCCAACCTAGCGAATGTAATGAGGGCTTGAGAGGCTCGTCCCCCAACCTAGCGAATGTAATGAGGGCTTGAGATGCCCAGGTTAGGTACTCATAGCTTATGAGATCCTCATACTAAACCATCGTATGGAGTCAGGGCTTGATATGCCCACTCACCAACCCAGTGAAGGTAGTTATGGCTTACTGACCCTCTAACCAACCCATCGTAAAAACTCATGGCTTAAGAGGTCCTCCCGTCAATCCAAGGAAAGTTATTTATAGCTTGAGATACCCTCCTACTAATCATGCATGTAAATCGTAAGCTTTTTCGTGCCAGACAAAAAAAGGAGAAGAAAAATGTAAATCCGAACTAAACATTTTATGCAAAACGAATGTGCAGTGCAAAGTAATCGTGTCTTAATTTGACTATATTGAAATTCTGTCAAAGATATATGTCGAAGAGTTGCAATTACCGCCTACTTTCACGATTGAATAAAGACAAGCTAATTCCCCTTGAAAAGAGCAATATCAACTATGTGATTCATAGTTGAGTTTCATATCCACAATTACATGGTTCTTTGACATTTCCCAATTACATTTCCAATAGTTAGCCTACATCTTCCCATTCCTGTGCGAAAGTGACTCAACATAGTCTATTATTTATGAGGAAGGTTCATTAGATCAACGACAGTCATAGGGTATGATTGGCAAACTTGTTCCGACCTTTTAAGTTGACGCTCAGCTGGTTTTTGATGAGGAGTCATTTGAAATTAACTGGAAAGCCTGTCAAATCGGTAGTTTTCTAGATTTAAGTCACCGAGCGTGTTGTGAACTATTTTGCAATATGGGGAGATTTGAATCGAAGATGGTCTTTTTCAAGTCCCTTACTAGAGCACTTTTTAGTGAAATTACAGAAAAAACTACGTTGCACAGTACTTAAAATCCATGGTAGGAGTATTTGTAATGAAGAAACTGCTAATAGTCCAGGGAGATTGTGTATGTACTTATGGCTTGATAGCCATAGAGTATAGGTAGGCCTACTTATGTCTGGAGAAGCTCCTTCGCCAACTTAGCTTAATACGGGAGGAGACCTTCTGGCCTCATGCTTGGCGTCTTCTTCAAGTAATATATCATACCGTGCTTATTTAAGGGTATTCTCCCCCATGCTCCAAAGCTCATACATCATCTCAGTATAATAATATGGCTTGAACAAGATTCTTATCCACTGTTAATACATGACTTGAACTCTATACATAATCAGGTGAGAGTTTAAAGGCTTCAACCATCTGAAAACACCTAGCAAAGTTTAAGATAATATCTAAAATGTAATCTTTGCCAAACAATTCAGAGATGGAGATGTTCATATGGACTCAGAATTTGCGGAGGGACAAATTTTTTAGCAAAAATGAGGAGAGTATTTGCTGTATATAACTCTTTTCGAAGAAAAACAAATTGTTGTTCTGGTTAAGACAACTGGCATCTTCTTAAGCGATATTTCTTACTGGTCCATGGTTTAGAATGACGCACTGTCCCATGTGCTGCAAACAATGGACACACTGGAATCTATTACTCATTCTGAACTGGTGTGAAACCATTTTTGCGGCCATCTTAAATAATGATAAATGTCTGAATAGATTAAGGTTACACATTGTATGTATGGACAGTACGAGGCGTTCACGAGATTTGCATGAAAATGTGCTCGTAAGCATGGGATACGCGGGAGGCTGGCCACCACATGCATTCAACTTTATATTCCAAGAGTATGGGAGTGACGGTAAACTCCTCATCTGACTTACAATAGCAGCGTAAGTCTATTGTAAATCTTTGAGTGTCCAGGAATCTGTTCAACCACGTAGATATTAAATAAAAAAGACGTATTTGTAAATCTACAATTATCTATGAAGTAAATCTTATTTCATTTGATTAATCATATTTGCTGTTAGATTATGTTGAAATCTAACAAGGAAAAAACTTACTATTCGCATTATTACAAGAGATTATATATACAAGAGATTATATGTAAATTTTAGCAAAAGATATAAAACCCCGTTTTTAAAAAGAAGAAACCTGAAAGATCTAATGTAGCTAAACACCTTCTGAATTGTAGCCACAGTTTGAATAAAATAGATGAAAATGTAGATATTCTAAAAGTTTGTAAGAAGGGCCGTATTATGAATGCTTGGAAAGAGTTATTTATTTTTAAAGAAAAATTTAAGGATAGTGATAAATTGATGAATGAACAGGTTAATTTTGATTCCGAAATAGTTTTTAATAATGTATTTTCAGCAACTAAAAAGAACAGAAGTAACAGCCAACAGAAGGGATTAACCAATAATATCACAGCAGCCGCCATTTTGACGATTCCAGCCAATGGGGTCACGTGATAATAGGCCTATAAATTGAGTTGTTGAACACCGTTTCCCATTATTTTGTGAATCCCTCTGGTCTGAGGAAGGTGAGCGTGGTTCACTGAAATCGATCACCATAATATTTGTGCATTTTGTACTTATATTGTAATAAATTTGTGTTGTGTGACGTTTACTTGTACTGTATATGTACCAACACGTATTATACTAATTAAAAAACTAAGAGATTATAGTATTGTTAGAAAAAAGCACTTAACTGGATTCCCACTGCGTATGCACTGGTCATGACCATTAAAGTGTACTGAAGAGAAGTTATAGTTTTCGTATAATTTATGTGCACTTAGTTATATTATAGATTACTCGTACAGTTTCCAAATATATATCATAAAGACACACGAACATTCAAAATCCTTATTCAGTGCCTTTAAAATATCCACCCTCTCTTCTTACTCTAACGCAAATACCTTTGGCGATTATTGTGCCTAAGTGAAAAGCTTAAGTGATAAAACTCAATGAGATAAGCTACAATGTGTGAAATTCTAGTATCTGTGGTGTTTGAGAATTTCACCCTTCTTCAATGAAATGGTTGCAGGGATGCCAATATTATCAAAATGAAATACCTATGGATACCTCGCTTTAAGTTCTTTGCAAAAGAAGAAACCTGACATTTTTGAGGTCGTTCAGTCAGATAAACCAATCGACAATGGTGACGTTTGAATTATTGTTGAAACTTGTGATGCATATTGTTAATTATAGCTTTTATGCGGTGAAATGAGTAAAGAAAAATATTCAAAACATATCTTAACACTTTGAGAGCTCACAATGAATATTTAAAATTACTTAATAAGTAATGAAAAGGAAGTAATTTTGGATTTAAAAGTTCTAACTTTTGACAGTGTACTATTTTTACGAAGACCTTGTGTCATCACTTATGGATGTTTTCATTTGAGCATTTCAGCCATAATTCGTAACTTAAGAGTCTTGGTGCAGATTTTTATCAGTTACGAATAGTAGATACGTAGCTCAAAGGCGAAGATAAATGTACGGGATCTGTGAAGGAAGTATAGCAAGGCCAAGGTGGTAGTAACAGTGACGTCACGGCTAAGGTAAGCAGGTCTGGCGTATTGACAACCTATATGTCTGCAATTATCCCACTACAGCAATGCAGATATCAAGTAGGCAGGCTTCCTATTTAGGATCGTTTCCACTACCGGTCAATGACAACTTCTGACTTTGGACATGTACAATATAGATCAACTGTTGTCTTGTTCGCGCTTGAATTATGTAAATTAAAATCTAAAACCTTGTAGAGACCCTGGTTTTTTTATCTATAACTTTTATTTCATGCACCTATACGCTCACTATGCTAATTTAAAAAGAAAAAAAAACGATTAATTCACAATTATTTAGTGAGTAGTTGCTTTCATTCAATACTATCTGTTTTATAAATAGATTAAAAGCTTAACAAAAAAGATATGAAATATTTAAAAATAAGATAAAATGAATCCAAGAAAGTTATGTCATCCTAAAGGATTAAAAAAGTTTACGTTTCAGTGCCATAATATTTTTAAACACAACCAACGACTTTCAGTTATTCAAAGATATTTAAATTAAGTTGATAGATCCAAAGATAGTTTGAGCGCAAGTTGAGAAAGAACATCATTCCACTAATATTGCTTCTACGTGAAATATCGGAATTCCTTCAAATACTTTGGTTAAAATCAAAGGGTCATTATGAAACAACAAGACAAAGTATTTCTTGAAACGAGGGTGTAAATAAATTACTTAGTCTACAATTAGTCTTCGGTCACTAAGGGATCAATAAGATATTTGATAACTAATAAGAGTTGCTACAATTGTATAAGTAATGAGTGTGAAGTGCTTAACCCTAAAGAAGCGTTATAAGTGCCTTGGCATATGGTTTGATAATGAAACGTTACTTTAAGTTGCTAGAATTGTATAAGTGATGAGTGTGAAGTTCTTAACCCTAAAGAAGCGTTATAAGTGCCTTGGCATATGGTTTGATAATGAAACGTTACTTTAAGTTGCTAGAATTGTATAAGTGATGAGTGTGAAGTTCTTAACCCTAAAGAAGCGTTATAAGTGCCTTGGCATATGGTTTGATAATGAAACGTTACTTTAAGTTGCTAGAATTGTATAAGTGATGAGTGTGAAGTTCTTAACCCTAAAGAAGCGTTATAAGTGCCTTGGCATATGGTTTGATAATGAAACGTTACTTTAAGTTGCTAGAATTGTATAAGTGATGAGTGTGAAGTTCTTAACCCTAAAGAAGCGTTATAAGTGCCTTGGCATATGGTTTGATAATGAAACGTTACTTTAAGTTGCTAGAATTGTATAAGTGATGAGTGTGAAGTTCTTAACCCTAAAGAAGCGTTATAAGTGCATTGGCATATGGTTTGATAATGAAACGTTACTTTAAGTTGCTAGAATTGTATAAGTGATGAGTGTGAAGTTCTTAACCCTAAAGAAGCGTTATAAGTGCATTGGCATATGGTTTGATAATGAAACGTTACTTTAAATTGCTAGAATTGTATAAGTGATGAGTGTGAAGTGCTTAACCCTAAAGAAGCGTTATAAGTGCCTTGGCATATGGTTTGATAATGAAACGTTACTTTAAGTTGCTAGAATTGTATAAGTGATGAGTGTGAAGTTCTTAACCCTAAAGAAGCGTTATAAGTGCCTTGGCATATGGTTTGATAATGAAACGTTACTTTAAGTTGCTAGAATTGTATAAGTGATGAGTGTGAAGTTCTTAACCCTAAAGAAGCGTTATAAGTGCCTTGGCATATGGTTTGATAATGAAACGTTACTTTAAGTTGCTAGAATTGTATAAGTGATGAGTGTGAAGTTCTTAACCCTAAAGAAGCGTTATAAGTGCCTTGGCATATGGTTTGATAATGAAACGTTACTTTAAGTTGCTAGAATTGTATAAGTGATGAGTGTGAAGTTCTTAACCCTAAAGAAGCGTTATAAGTGCCTTGGCATATGGTTTGATAATGAAACGTTACTTTAAGTTGCTAGAATTGTATAAGTGATGAGTGTGAAGTTCTTAACCCTAAAGAAGCGTTATAAGTGCCTTGGCATATGGTTTGATAATGAAACGTTACTTTAAGTTGCTAGAATTGTATAAGTGATGAGTGTGAAGTTCTTAACCCTAAAGAAGCGTTATAAGTGCATTGGCATATGGTTTGATAATGAAACGTTACTTTAAGTTGCTAGAATTGTATAAGTGATGAGTGTGAAGTTCTTAACCCTAAAGAAGCGTTATAAGTGCATTGGCATATGGTTTGATAATGAAACGTTACTTTAAGTTGCTAGAATTGTATAAGTGATGAGTGTGAAGTTCTTAACCCTAAAGAAGCGTTATAAGTGCCTTGGCATATGGTTTGATAATGAAACGTTACTTTAAGTTGCTAGAATTGTATAAGTGATGAGTGTGAAGTTCTTAACCCTAAAGAAGCGTTATAAGTGCCTTGGCATATGGTTTGATAATGAAACGTTACTTTAAGTTGCTAGAATTGTATAAGTGATGAGTGTGAAGTTCTTAACCCTAAAGAAGCGCTATAAGTGCCTTGGCATATGGTTTGATAATGAAACGTTACTTTAAGTTGCTAGAATTGTATAAGTGATGAGTGTGAAGTGCTTAACCCTAAAGAAGCGTTATAAGTGCCTTGGCATATGGTTTGATAATGAAACGTTACTTTAAGTTGCTAGAATTGTATAAGTGATGAGTGTGAAGTTCTTAACCCTAAAGAAGCGTTATAAGTGCCTTGGCATATGGTTTGATAATGAAACGTTACTTTAAGTTGCTAGAATTGTATAAGTGATGAGTGTGAAGTTCTTAACCCTAAAGAAGCGTTATAAGTGCCTTGGCATATGGTTTGATAATGAAACGTTACTTTAAGTTGCTAGAATTGTATAAGTGATGAGTGTGAAGTTCTTAACCCTAAAGAAGCGTTATAAGTGCCTTGGCATATGGTTTGATAATGAAACGTTACTTTAAGTTGTTAGAATTGTATAAGTGATGAGTGTGAAGTGCTTAACCCTAAAGAAGCGTTATAAGTGCCTTGGCATATGGTTTGATAATGAAACGTTACTTTAAGTTGTTAGAATTGTATAAGTGATGAGTGTGAAGTTCTTAACCCTAAAGAAGCGTTATAAGTGCCTTGGCATATGGTTTGATAATGAAACGTTACTTTAAGTTGCTAGAATTGTATAAGTGATGAGTGTGAAGTTCTTAACCCTAAAGAAGCGTTATAAGTGCCTTGGCATATGGTTTGATAATGAAACGTTACTTTAAGTTGCTAGAATTGTATAAGTGATGAGTGTGAAGTTCTTAACCCTAAAGAAGCGTTATAAGTGCCTTGGCATATGGTTTGATAATGAAACGTTACTTTAAGTTGCTAGAATTGTATAAGTGATGAGTGTGAAGTTCTTAACCCTAAAGAAGCGTTATAAGTGCCTTGGCATATGGTTTGATAATGAAACGTTACTTTAAGTTGCTAGAATTGTATAAGTGATGAGTGTGAAGTTCTTAACCCTAAAGAAGCGTTATAAGTGCCTTGGCATATGGTTTGATAATGAAACGTTACTTTAAGTTTCTAGAATTGTATAAGTGATGAGTGTGAAGTTCTTAACCCTAATGAAGCGTTATAAGTGCCTTGGCATATGGTTTGATAATGAAACGTTACTTTAAGTTGCTAGAATTGTATAAGTGATGAGTGTGAAGTTCTTAACCCTAAAGAAGCGTTATAAGTGCCTTGGCATATGGTTTGATAATGAAACGTTACTTTAAGTTGCTAGAATTGTATAAGTGATGAGTGTGAAGTGCTTAACCCTAAAGAAGCGTTATAAGAGCCTTGGCATATGGTTTGATAATGAAACGTTACTTTAAGTTGCTAGAATTGTATAAGTGATGAGTGTGAAGTGCTTAACCCTAAAGAAGCGTTATAAGTGCCTTGGCATATGGTTTGATAATGAAACGTTACTTTAAGTTGCTTGAACATTTAATCTAGGATTGATAGATGCTTATCATGTGTTTAGTATCAAACTAGTTAAGAAATCACATCAAAAATGTTGTTTCCAAAACAACATAGATGTGCATGCATGTGAACCATTAATTTCAGTAATATAACCAGGGTCAACTTGGTATTCCTGTTGGTCTGGATGAGAAAGCCGTCAAGTCTGTTATTAATTTCCCAATTATTAAACAAGATCATCTACTAGACAGCTTGTAACCTCATTTAATAATCAGATTTCCGTTAGAGAGGCGTCACCTCAACCTCATCATCTGGCTGCCTGACATCACCGGTCTGGTCTGACACACTTCAGTACAGCTGAAGTCTTCCAAACCACAGAGTAATAATTTAGTTCCAGACAGACACAACAGAGACTTACGCACTTGGACAGCGGCAGTGTAAGGATAATTGTGGGAACTTTTGATTGCCCACTGTCAACTTGATATAAAAAAAGTAAATTAAAATGTTTGTGACGGCCGTATTTTCATAATAGAAGTTGAAATAGAGATGTAGGCTGTCCATTTACTAAGCTGTGTAGCACACGCAATAAACTTGGTAATTAATGCATACAAACTTAAAACTATTTTACGGAATACAGGTTTCATATGCCAAGATCGACTAACATTTTGGATATCATTTATTGGCTCTATAAATACTAAAACATTAAGACTTGTTTCAAGGTTTGTGTCTAATGTTGCACTCAACATCAGGTAATAATTTCTAGATCTACTTGAAGAGATGAGACAAATCCATTCCATGACCAATACACAGATTGGATGTTGTCATCCCGACCACCTTGACCTGATTTTCGTTTGATGTATGTGAGAAAGGATCGCCATTTAGGATTCATTCAACAGCAACTGGAGATACTTAAAATACTCATCCAAATGATCCGTGATTCGCCAATCTAAAGATTATTTATGTAAACAGTTCGTGGGTACTGGTCGGCTTGATGGAGATTTGCGTATACGAGGATTCTTAATAGGTCCAAATGGCTCAAAAAGGCAACTTTCGCTGTTGAAATGTCAGTTGAAATACGCAACTTCTTGCTGATGACATACTTAACTTGTCGCTGCTCCATTCCTCTTGACCTTTGACATGTCTGCTGACTGGCTGTTTGTGTATTTCACTCATCTTTCATATCTAAATGTAATCTGGAATCATCATTCTCTTTGCCTGTCAACGAAATGTCACGCAGTCTCTTACAGTGGTTTAAGGTATTTCCTAAGATCAGGAAGTTCTGCCATAGTAAGTAGAATGAAGGCGACGCCTTCTGCCCTACTTCTACTCTTATTTATGTCATCCGTTCGTTAGGTCTAGGCGTATAAAACATATGTTTATATGTTATATGAGAAAATACGCTGAATGGATATGATGCATATTTAAGGTGAGTGGGAGAAGTTAGTTGCCCAAGTAAGGTTGACTGAGATCAATATTTTGTACCCCCAGCATTCCGAGATCAAGATTTTACATAGATAATCAACCAAACATGATCCACAGCGTATAATGAACATCGAAGACGCAACTAAAACTGCAATTGCCGATTATAACCGTGATCCGGGGATTAGTAAATGAAACAGAGAAATGAAATAATACTAAGCTCACAAATCTTGCCTTTAGATCTAAAAATCTCCATATAGCTCAGAAAATCAGATATATGCTCACCCTCCGGTATCAAACAAATCGTTATTGTTGAAGATCCCATCTTAGTCTGTATCAACAGCAGGCTTAGTTTGGTCATTAATATAGACCTAACTAATTCTACAGTAAATAGGTATAACGAAAAATCCGAATGTCTAATTATCATTTAGAAATTATTTTCCGTCGGTGGACTATTCGCAACTACCATTGTTGAGTCTTGAATTGGGCAAAAGCATGCTAGAAAGGGTGTGATGTTTTGTGTAGTACCACCTTTGGGCCCATATCATTCGAAAACGATATATTTAAATTCCTATACACATTCAGATAAAGCAATTGATAAAAATTAATTAAATAATTTGTTACATACTGATAATGATTGTCTAGGAACATCACGTAGACACTGGGGCTATGGATAGACACGTATCACTACATGTAAAAACCTCAATTTACCATGACAAAAGCAAAACAACCATAACAGGTCAAAGAAAGCAAGGCCCACTTACTTGTAGAGTAGCACGTAATAAAAGCTACGTTAATTGCCTTCGAAATGGGAACATTAAAAAGCACTAAAATATAAAAGGTTAAACCACTTTAATTAAACTACTCTGTAGTGGTCCATAAATATGTGTTCCACATGCAAGAATTTAAAATACTTTTAAAAGACCTTGGATTAGCAGCTTAATGAAATAAAAAGGACGTATTGAAGGTCTAATGACAGTTTTGACTAAGTAGGCCTAATGGAACTTTATTTAATTCTTCTCTCAAGTTCAGTATTTTAAATTTTTCCTATCACTTTTTTCAAAGTAAAAGCTTGTTTTTTCAAAGAAAATCTTAAGCTATGGTCACTCGTAAATGATCATAAATGATTCCTATGTATTTTAGGCCATTTTAGTACACAATTTTCAAGAAATTTCTTGCTAGGATGCTCATTGAACTGCTATGGACTACCATTTGAACAAGTCTTCTATTTGAAAGTAATTAGTGAAAAAATCTAACAGTTCACCTGACTTTCAAAGTGGTACTAAATTGTCTTTCTTCGACTCTTCAGCGTAGTCTGTCTGTAATTTTTGTTTCTAAAAAGTAACTTTCTCTTGGCATACTGTGCAAAATGCATTCGTTAATAACCACATTGTCATCTGGTTTATGAGCTATATTGATCGGTGTAAAGATATCCATGAAGATTTGGGCTAGTAATAAAAAAATAATTTGATCTTTGGTGAACGGTCTGTTATTAAAATCATAATTATGTTTGGATGCAGCCTTCTATTAGTTAAGGAATTATTTATTCAACTGGTGAATCATACTTCGATGTTCCATCTCAATAAATTTGCTGGAGCTATTGTTTTATCAAGAGGTCTACAATATCATCATCCATTTCTTCAGTAATTTTATTATTGTTCATTATACACCACTAAAACACCGATCGAAGAGATATGGGCGAATATTAATGGTGGATGAATGTGATGAGTGTAGTTACTGTTACTAACTAAGGTCGACTGTTCCTTTGAAAGAGCTATTTATTAAACACCATAGCCAGGGCAACTCAGGTGCCTACTTACAGCTTTATTTGGATTCTGAACCGCGTAGTATTGATCTGATTTTCAGCTATTTGACAAGCCTGCTGCTCAGTTCTCTTCCCTACACAACATCTGGCCCCTGACTACCAATTTACATGGACATATAAGGAACTTCACTTTGCCACCCTTGTTTTTGCTAGTGCAACAACTCGATGCCAAACTGAACGTGATCGCTTCAGCTGAGACAGGTCTTGGAAAACGACTCCAACAACAAGCCTTGATTGAGAAAATAAGTGATCTCTTTTACAATTATACTCTCACACAGACTTGTGGGAGTATACCCTTTGATCATTTAACATTGCCACCTACTCAACAATGTTCAATTTTAAGTAAAACATATTCCGTTCCTCCTCCTCAAAATTAGAGAATAAATGATTCCAAGAACTGGATACTTTGTCGATGCTTCTAAATTTGTATATATTTCTCCAGAACAATTATTTTTCAGAGTAGGCCTACGGTAAAGAAAATCCTGTTACTATTTTTCATATTGCGTCATAGTCAGGGTCTGGGATGTTGTGTAAGGAAAAGAACTAAGTATTAAGCTTGTCAGATAGCAAAAAATCAGATCAATACTTCGCGGTTTGGATTTCTCGTAAAGCTGTAGGTCCCTTAATTGCCCTGGCTATTGAGCGACTAACGTTTCTTACTAAAGAAAAGGTTGATCTCAGTTAGTATCAATTACTACACTCGTTCATCTTACACTCATTACACTCATTTACCCCTCATATTCACCCATATATCAACGATCGTGTTTTCATGATGAATATGGAAAAGTGTCTTTTATTGGAGGAAATCCCGTGAAAACTGTACGTACCAAATTGAATTGTCCAACCAGGATCACTGACTACTGACTACTTGCTACTTGGATACCCCCCAGGCGTGGCACTCGTCCAAACATAACTTCGCTTTCGTCAGCTAATCTTTCCTCACCTCAGATCGTTATCTGTTGTCTCCCCCCTCCCCCACCCACCACAATTTACACCTGCGGGTGTGGGTTCAGCCAGACGTCACTTCCTTCATCTGGTTCTGTTTCTATTACCACTGCCAGTTCAGGTTCAAGACCGCCAATCCTGTTGCCTGCCTCCGGTGAAATGTTAACCGACATCTTCGTTAGCGAGCTGCTAACCTTGTCGTGAAATACTTATTAAAAAAGATAAATAATTTCACGTTTGATAATTAAGAAGATCCTGTTCTGAATTTTTTTTAAGATAGCGGCGGATTGTAATTGATACTTTTCATCTCAATTTTAATACGTATAAATTATAAATACTGTGTGAAAATAAATATTTATTATCTCCCTCAAATGTGTATGGCCATTATTAGTATACAGGGTGGGAAAAAATATGGAAACCCCTTCAAAACAACTTTATTATTGTCCAAAGATAATTTGATATTTTAATTTTTTTTTATAATTGTGTTCCATTTTTTTATCAGAATAATTTACTTAAAACCGTTATATGACAGAGAAACAATATTCTCCAAATTAATTACTTTGACATTCAAATGAACGCTACTCTGGAAAGAATAAACCTTTCGAAGTCTGGTTTGTGGCAATTAATTTCTCTTGAGTAGACATTTCATTTGATACCTAACTCGACCTAGGCTTACGTTGAAGATTGTCGTTCACCTCCTCGTGGGGCGTCACCCTGAAAAGATTAAATGTCACTAATGGTGTCAAAAAGTATATTCTTTGCAACCATGGTCATGTAGAAGATTTACTTTTACAAGAGAAGTTATTAAAAAGTTGTGAATGCGTTTCCATATTTTTTTCTACCCTGTATAGTGTAGTTGGGTTATCGGTGTTTTGGGTTTGTAGTTGGGTTATACAGTATATGTAAAGTATGGTACAAATATGGCGATATAACGTTTATTTTACTTATGTATAATTATATTAAGTGTTAATTTTTAAATCATATAAAAACATTTAAGATTTAAATTACTAAGGTAGGAATCAACTGACTTATAGGTTAGTTTTAAAACTTACAAATCCTAGTTTTAGTTCCCTTTTAGGAGCAAGGAAAATCACATTATTTTTACATGTGGCTCCCTGTAAAGCCAAGTAGACACAGGTTATTCTTACCATGGGAAAAAAAGCATTAAATCTACAGTTGAACAATAATTACTATATTCTTACATGTCATCCCTATAAATATTGAGACTGAACAAAAAAGAACTCTTACAAATAATTATAATAAAATAAATATAATCTGCGTCCAAAGAAGTAATGACTTCAGCTACATAAGTAATAAATAAGCATTATTTAAATATCAACGTGCGCATGTGAGTAGAATAAAATAATACAACGGTTTACAGCTGTAAATAATTACAGAGCCTGTAACGGCCTGTTAGATGTAATCTAATCTGTGTCCAACAGAGGTCGCCATTGTTCTCCGTCTCAAGGCTTCCTGATTCCTCCTCCTCTTAGAAAGGCATGGTTTGATGTCTGTGTTGAGAGAGCAACTTTGAAATACATACATAATAAATGGTTCAAAAGAATTGAGACAAACTTTCCCCCATATTAAACACTAAAAAATCAAAACTTTGACAATCACCAGTTTAGTTCACAAATAGGTGTTTTTGCCATAACTAAAAAACTAGTCACGTTCGAGACATCCGGTTTTTACTAAAATATTTTGCATTGTAACTGACTTATTTCCTGAAAATTTAATCAAAATCGTTACAGCCTACAAAAATGTTTGTATTTCTTTGCTTATAAAAACTACAATTTCAAAAAAGCGGAAAAAACTGTCTGGAGTTATTGGCTAAATTGACCTTCATACCAAAGTTCATAAAAATTGATCCATCCATTTGGTCTTCAGCGATATGACATAAACACAGACAGACATCCAAAATGTTTGTTTAAAGCCACTTCTTTTGGGTTCAGGGGACCCTAATTTGATTTTTTTACCAACTTGTAAAAACCTTTTTTATGGACGATCACAAATCACAATCCTTTCTCTATGCTAACGTATATGGAAGAAAGTAAAAACGTACTCTTTGTATTTTATTTATTAAATTTTTTTTATTAAGTAGGTAATTGATACAGGTTAAATTAATTTGTTTAATTTTGATTCCTACAATGTTTTGGTGATTTAGTGGACAAAGAAACAGCATGTTTTCTACTTGTTTTCAAGAAAACGAATTGTGGAAATATTTCAACGAAAATCGTGTGGACTGTCCAGTCTGGATATTTTATTTGTTCCAAATCCATTAAGTTGGTTAATTTATTACAACATTACTGTCAATACTTTAGACATAATTAAGTTTGTTTATATCTCATTTGTCCAACATTGTCAGTTTTTCTGGTAAGCAGACGTATGTAGTGTGTTCTATAGTATTTATTACTATTTTTTTTAAAAACTGTTCGAAAAACAATCTAAGATCTAATCTATTCTAAAGTTTATAAACATGTTTGTTCATTAAAGAAGATATACAATTTATCCAAAATAAACAAAAATAAAATTAGTGTAGATATAAAATATTTTAACCATTTATTTGGTCAAAAACAGTCAAGAAACTGAACTCTAGTTAATAAACAATACCAATTAAAATATATATAATATATATATATAGAAATTAATCAAAGTCGACAAATGCATTCGAGCTGTGATAAAGCAAAACATAAACAAACGCAAAAATGCGAAAAGAAACAAAATCTGTTGAAATTATTGAATCGTTAGAAAAAAATTGTTCTGACACGAGCAACAAATCATTTTCGAGGCTGCATTAGCACCAATATTTGGCTAGTAACGATCTGGCTGACACAGTGGCGCAACCTGACGGCAGTTTGTCAGCCAGGAATTAAGGCCAGCTGTGACAAATGTTCGGCCTACATACAGGTCTGCCTCCTCTCCTTCCTTCAGCGGTGCTGATGTCTACACCGCCTTGGGCTGTTGTCACTGGTCCAACAGGTCTGCCTCCTATCCCTTCTTCAGCCTTTTCTGAAGTTCTGAAGTTTTTCTATTACAACTTAAAGCACATAGCGAGTGTTTGACTTCTTTTGTTTTAAAATTAATCCATGAACGAAGTAAGTTAAAAAAAAATTAAGTCATTACAACTATGTGATTACGATAGTCATTTTGTTGATATATAATTTTTTATTTTTAATACAGCTATTTATAGCCTGGATGTGTGGTTAAAAGCAAGTGCCTGAGACCCCACGAATCAGGTGGTTGCTACAAACTTGCTGATTTAGAGCCTAAGTATAATCTGCTCTGGAAAATGTTATTAACTATATTGTAGCATTGACGAAGTCACAATTAATATTTTGCACAATGGTTGGAAAGCAATGCAATGAGGTTCAATTGCAATCCTGCACCTCCTGGAGGCAGGTATTTGCATATAGACAGAGGACGCTCGTAACTTAACACAGAACCATTGTGCGTCGACCTTTGTCCTGACACAGTGTTCCAGGAGGCGTGGCGTGGGGCACGGGGAACACCCCAGGTCCGGGACCACATAATTTGTAGCGATGCTTTGGCACCTAGAACCTCGTACGAACACATTTATGTAAACAAGGGCCTATTTATGTAAACAAGGTGGAATCAGGTCTAGTGAATTAACTTCCGTTGGTAGAGAATAGTTTAAAAGTAAATCTTTCACCTTCCCTGAAGATTAAATACACATCTCTCGGGGTGATTAAAATTACTAACATCCCAATGACGTCAATTCACATTTCTTTCATCATATACTTATACGTATTTTATACATGGCAAGACTTAACAGTCTTTTCCAGTGAAACATGTTGACCCAGTCTAGCCTCCAATGGTTTACCTGGTGTTGAATTTTGAACTACTTATAACGATATCAACAGGTTGTCGTCTGTCCGTCCATCCCAAACCAATGTGTGATTTGAACAGTTGTGCAGTTGACTCTCCTTCTCCACTTGGTTACCAGGCAGCGCCTATATTAGTATCTGACAATATCAGATACTAATATAGGCGTTTTGCAGTTGAACATTATATCACTTAAATACGTATCCCACTTACATTTTTTTACCTATGTGTTTCAAATTATAACATATTTTATAGGTAACTGGTACTAGTCTAACATGAAATTAGATTTTTTTAACTAGTTTTGGTTCATAAAAAAATTGAACACCGGTTGTAATCTTCATTTAAATAAATGGTTCCAAAGAATTAGTACAAATTTTCCCGCATATTAAACGCTAAAATAATTAAATTTTAAGAATTTACCAGTTTGATTCCCAAATATATTTTTTTGGCATATCCAAAAAACTAGTCAAGTTAGAGACATACGGTTTTTACTAAATTATTTTGAATTGTAATTCGCATATTTTCTGATAATTTAATCAAAATCTTTACAGCCGTTTGTGAGAAAATTACATTTTTGAATGATTTTTTCATAAAAATAAAAAACTAAAATTTCAAAATAGTGGAAAAACAGTCTGGAGATATTGTCTAAATACACCTTCATATCAAATTTCATAAAAATTGGTCTATCCGTTTGGTCTCCAGCGAAGTGCACATGCACACAAACAGGCGCACATACGGTCAGACATCCAATTTTTTTCGAAAACCCACTTTTTGGGTTCAGGTGACCCTAAAATGGATTTTAAGACCAACTTGTAAATTTTTTTTACGATTACAATACTTTTTCTATGCTAACACGTATGGGAGGAAGTAAAATATAAATCAAAAGTTAAAATTAAAATCTGGTCTCAGGGGCACTAGACAATTGTGTCTTCTTTCAAAAATGGTTAAGTTCAAAATTCAAAGTTCATATATAAAGCTGTAATTTTTTATAAATTTACATTGGCTTTGTGGAGAGTTAAATCCAATATGGCGGCAAGTGTAGCAGACTCTTAAAGTATTCAGGGATTCAATATAAAAATCAGACAGACTAACAGATCCAGTCGGGAAAAGTGTGGTGGTAGAATGTGATGATTGAAGGACGGAATGTGAGATTAGGATTGAAATGTCATTTGGAACGGTGGTACTGAACTGACATTTGCGGCATACCTCAACTCTCGCACTACAGTTCTTTACTGGGTACAGATTTATTTTTCATTTAAGTTCTATGTTTTTACGTATTAATAATTACGAAATATTAAGCATTTATTTTACACATATTTCTAGATTTCTCTCCACAATAGGGAATAAACGTTGTCCTAACACGAAATAAAACTATAGAGTAAAAACCCTATGACGTATCGAATCATTAAGGTGGGATTGTAGTGGTCGGCCATTTTGGATTTACAGATCATAGAAACAAATTTTAATAGGTTAATCTGATATAATATTAGTTATTATGATAAAGTCATGTTTAGTATGTACTGTTTTAGATAATGATAATGAAATAGATAAGGCCGCTTGCTTAGTGTCTTATATATTTGTATATGTTTGTAATAAACGTATTTTGTTTCTATCTACATACGTACGTAATTTGTTCTAAAATTCGTCGAAATAAAATAAATGCAAAGAGGAAAACAGAACATGAATCCAAATTAAGCACTTATTCAAACATTTGTCAAAATAATAATCGCAAACATCGGCTTATGATGAAAAACTTTAAAAGACACAATGGAGCTATGTTTTTGCCTACGGAAAGCTAATTCGTGCTACCGAAAAACTAGGCATTACACAAACTAGCTAGATACCAGAAATTCGTATCACTACGGCCTCCCTATCTTACTAATACATTTACAATAATCCATGTAGAAGTATTAGTATTGTACGTAAAATCAGGGTTCAGTTTTTACCACGTGGCCGGGAAGGCTGGAAGAGACTTGTTCTCAGTAACCGAGATGTATCCGGACGTTCACGCTTCACCGGTTGTGGCGTGATATACCGGATCACCCTCCGGTATCTGGACCTCCACACTCCCTGTATCTGTTGAATGGCGTGGGAGTATTGATCAGCACTTCATTGCAGGATCTCCCTCTCGGTATCTGGACCTCCACACTCCCTGTATCTGTTGAAGGATGTGGGAGGAATGAGCAGTTCACTTTATTGAAGGATCACCCTCTTGGTATCTGGACCTCCACACTCCCCGTATCTGTTGAATAGCGTGTGAGTATTGAGTGGTTTGATTTGTTGAAGGGTCGTCCTAATGATATCTAGACCTCCAACACTTGTATCTTTTGCATAACTGACAAAGTTTACTTAGGCCTACTTAATGGCTGAGTGGTTCACTCACTCACATATTTACTCAATCCCTGACTGACATTTTTACTCACTCACTGTCTGGCAAGTTTCTGGTGGAAATAAAATCTAAAACCAAAGAACGAAACGTAATTTACCAAGAAATCCATTAAATTGCCTCTGCAAGACACAGTATGTGACTAATAGACGATTTCACAACTTTACTGCTAGTAAATTTGCCATGATCATTATTATTGTCGAGCAGGAAGTATAACAAGATAAACGACTTGACGAAAGTGCCGTTGGTGAAGTAGTAAAGACAAAGGTGAACTGTCGTACTTGCTCAACGTACATTATCGCATGAGTTAGCAGAATGGGAAGTTGATGTAAACATGGTCAACGATTGTCTATTGAATGACTGTAGGAATCACAAGACATTGATTGTCAATCCGGAGGGAATCACATGGTAAAATTGTTCTGGACGATTGAAAGCTAACATGTAGAACTTTGTTCCATTTTCAACCAAACGTCTCTATAAATGGTATTCACATATAAATCCGATAGGACATCTTAGTATTCATTCACGTCCTTAATGAGTTTGCCTATCTCTCAAATGAGCTGTTTTTATCTCACTGCAAACAATTGTAAAAACACTCTACTTTAGATATCGATCTTATTCCAACAAAAATTGAGTATAGGCATCACTTACTACTCTACTATTAAGTTGTTTAAGTAGCACAATGTACATATATGTACTACCAAATTTTAATTTGAGTCAACACACGATATAAGTATGACTAACTATAATTAAAATGAACAAATACTTCATTTGGGTCATCACACGATATATCTTCAACTAACTGTAGTTATTCTGACGAACTAGCTCTTTTAAGTCAGCACACGATATATCTTCAACTGAGTAGTTATTGTGATCAACTAGTTCTTTTAAGTCTGCACACAATATATCCTCAACTAACTGTAGTTATTCTGACCAACTAGCTCTTTTAAGCCAGCACACGATATATCTTCATCTAACTGTAGTTATTCTAACCAAATAGCTCTTTTAAGCTAGCACACGATATATCCTCAACTAACTGTAGTTATTCTAACCAAATAGCTCTTTTAAGTCAGCACACGTTATATCGTCAACTAACTGTAGTTATTCTAACCAAATAGCTCTTTTAAGTCAGCACACGATATATCTTCATCTAACTGTAGTTATTCTAACCAAATAGCTCTTTTAAGCTAGCACACGATATATCCTCAACTAACTGTAGTTATTCTAACCAAATAGCTCTTTTAAGTCAGCACACGATATTTCCTCAACTAACTGTAGTTATTCTGGCCATCTATTCCTTTGATTAAGCAGATGACATACGTACGACTAACTGTAATTAAAATTAATAACTACTTTATCTTTATCAACACACGATATTTTTTTAAATTACTATAGTTATCCTGATCAACTACTCGAGTCAGTTGATGACAACATAACTCTAGTCTACAGAGTGTGTCTGTGATAATAACCAGCAAGCTTTCTAATTACAACATTTACACGAGCAATAGTTTGCTTTTCTTATCACCTGGACATTCCTGTTTTTTGACCTTTTTAGAACAGAATATTAGTATTCGTCTAACGCAGCACAGACATTTTTACAATTAGAATACTCTCCTGACAGACAATGGTTGGTTTGACTCACAAAATAGTGAATTAAAGAATGTTTCGATAAACTTGTTTAAACGGAGTTAATTATTAGTGGTATTTGCTAAAAATGTATTTATCTCACAATGTAATTAAACAGTTCTACAATTTGTTGTGAAGTAATAGGATTTATTTGGAGTAAATTCACAAAACAAAACAAAAATAAACCTGATTAAACTTTATTAATAAACTTACTATCGAGTTCCTGTTGTTTATACTAATTTAAAGTCTTTAATTATAAAATTTACGTAATCACATATTAATTAATTTATATAAAAGTAAAATATTTTACTTGCGTTGAATTTTATTTGATACAATGGAGTTATACCCTTCCATAAGACACAAGCAAAACGTAACACAACAAAATTAATTATTTTAATATAAAATAAGAACAAGAATTAAAAACTGATTTTGTTCATAGCTAAACCTAGTAACAGCATTCAATTACCAGTGTACAATACTAATCTATAGAATATTTATTTCTGAATTTAGTCTATATTTTGAAAACGCGTTTTATCAAAATCAATATTGTATGTGTATTACATTTATCTTATATTGCATTACATTTTTATGTGTGAAATGACATTCTACTTGTTGTCACTATAGCAAGAAATTACATGACATTATTTCAGAAAATATTATTGTATCTTAGTATTATGAACTCAAAATCCCCAGGCAAAACGTTTAAATTGATATTTCTTAATCCCAACATTTAGCTTTTTAAACTTTGTTGATGAGAGGTAAATGACAGGGGTAAAAACATAGTGAGTAGACGTTCAGACTACCCCCTCCCCTAAAATTTGTAAATATGATAAATAAATTGAGTAACAGAAAAGTTAAATTTACTTTTCCAACTGCCATTACATTAGGCTTTTTAAATTGCGTAATTTATTGTATACGTTTTGACGTTTTGCTTTCTTTAAATCACTGCAATCAAAACTCGTTCGCTTGAACTGTTGTTAATAATAATAAATCTTAATTTGTATTGACAACAACTTGTTGTATACAAAACGTCATATTATACAAAGAATAAAACTAAAAAATAATAAATATGAAACTTGAAACACGGCACACGTTCTTTCATTCACAAATACACGCCCATCCTTCATTCAAACCCTTATTCTGGCATGTCCGACCCGACCCTGCTCTGAGCCAAGACTCACTCTCCCAGTTGTCCATATACAATAAATTGCCAGAAACTGACTTTAATTGTCAAGTAGAGATAATAATCTTATTTCATGGAGAAACTAATGAGAAAGGAGGGGTTTATGAGCAGTAATTAGTGCAAGTTGGCCTCTTGCTGGAAGGCCTGATTTTATGAGACTTATATGAGGTCTCTGGCTGGTGCTCCAAGGATGAACCCTCCAAGTGTCTACTTAGACATTCAGAGTAACTAAGATAAAAGGAGGCTATTATTTACCACCAACAGAGAAGTGTAGTTGAACATGTAAAGAGTAGTTAGGCTTTCTGGGAGTGTAGCAGTTGGTACCTTCTTCGAACTAACAAAGGGCTTTTGATCTTATCGATAATAATGAATTCATGTTGAGTAAGCTTGACGGTACGAGTATTAGGGATCTCAGTTATTCATGGATTGCTTCCTTCTTCTGTGTAAGACATTAGATCGTACAAATTAAATGTGTTGATTATTACGAGTGCTTGAAGTCCATTTGTTTCGTTCATCTATTCTAAAGGGGTACCTCAGGGTTCGGTGCTTGAGCCAGTGCTCTTTCTTCTATATAGAAATGATCTTCCTGATAGTGTCCCATATTTAGCTAGAGACATAGGGACCAAAATCCAACCAGCTCAGTTGCAATGTCTTGACCAGTTTCTACATGTTGAAATTAAGATGAGTCATGGTAATTAGTTTTTCTGTCTTACAAACAATGGGTTTCTAACACTAAAGGTAGCTCTTTAGTTCAAATAGAGAGTACAAAGCTTAGCTGTGAGATCACTTGTTCCTTTTAATATTACCTTACAGATAAATATTATGGAGTATGATTCTGCTACCAGCCGTATAAATGCTGATTTTGCGTATCAAATTCTAGGTAGCTTTTGTCTGCGTCTTTGAAAAAAGGGTGTACTAATATCATAGACCTTCTATTATAATAGAAGGTCTGTGCTAATATACTGTATGTCGATGATTTATCTTCAAGAGAAAATAAACTAATGCTATTTATTTCATAAAAATAAATATTCTAATTGTTTTCAACTGTATTAAATTTTGAATACTAAGCAAGCAAAAAGTAGTAATTTTTAAAACAAAATGCTAGTAACTACATTCCAAACATTCTCTCCACTTGGTATCAGCTAATTTACATATAATCTTGGTTCAGACAATTTTAATGGTTCTTGTACAAATGCTTAATAGAAAAGTACAGTCATTAACCTACTCTAGTTCGACGACGTAAAAGTGTCAAGCATAAAAATAGAGAAAGCCTACTAAAACGTAAAAGTTGTAAAGCAGTTAGTCCCACGCGGAAGCCTCCAACTATGGAGAGTGGGCCGAGTTAGACTGGAGCAGGTTTACTCCATTAGTAATGGCGGCCTAATGGCGACTGATAACATATCGAATTGTCGAGTTGCATCACTACTACTATGTGTATCCAGGCGAGCTTACAGGTAGTGATAAGGTATATAAATTATGTAAGATTGCAAATAAAAAAAAATAACTTCACTCGCCAGTTCACATGGGCCTAAAAGTCTGTGCGTGAACTTTATTCAACGAGTGAAATACCAATCATAGGCTCAGAGGGGATTCAACCCTTGGACCTTGCCCTCCGAAACCTTAGCCACTGAGCCACCAAAGTAATTCATCAAGAAGGTCGATGGTAATTCTTTTATTATTCGAGTTTTCAAAACTGTTATTCGATTGAAATATATTACTCGATTGAAATTGCTGGTTTCGGGTTGAATGAGAGATTGTGCTCCGATCAATAAAATTCCTTATATTAGAACGCGTAAATTTAATAGTTTTGAAAAATTAATGTCTTGTTGGTTGAATTTTATCATTTTTCTATAATATCTATATATTTAATCAAAAATAATTTTTTAATTTATTTTTTGTTTTAGTTTTGCATATTTTTTATAAGTTTGAACCCTAATTACTATAGTAGTGCTGATCTGTCTTCTGACTGTCTATCAACCTTCTCCCCATTACTGACTCTCTAACCCCCAATTACTTTGTGTCAGCAACAATGTAGTAGAATTAAGATCAGAAACTAATTGGCGAGTCGTGTTTTCGATAGAATATTTTTGGAGTATTTTACTATCCTCCTTTGTTTATGAAACATATTTCGTTAGTATAGAATGTTCTAATCCTTTGAAAAATAATGTTAAAAATAACTAAGGCTATTCTATCATAGTAGTGTCAACTATGCTTTTGTCTTAATATTGACATTTCAAAAATTCAGGATAATTTCACCAGACTCTCGTTAGATAAAGGTTAATGTTCTGATGATACAGATGATAGATGCTGTACGTATTGGGGCTTGACATTATGGGTAGACATTAGGTCATCATCTTTGATGACTCTCTGATGTTCCGGGCATCTTCAAAACTTGCACAACTGATGTCAACAAGTTAGGCCTAGAAGTATTGTAACTGTATTCACTTAAAACTGTTCAGTAGATTTTGTTACCATATACACCCTAGGGGTTTCAGAGACTAATGGAGTGCTTTATTATGAAAGAATTATTTTTTAAATATGTTCAGATTGGTAGGGTAGTTATTATAAATCGAATAGCTGACACATTCCACAGAGAAGATAGACACAGAGGTCACATTCAATAGTGCTCTGAATGTGGGTCGAGTAGTTATTTCTTTAATTTGCCATGCGAAGACGGTCCCTCCCAAATCCTCAAGGATAAACGTAGTCATTATAACTATATTTGTATAAAGATGTAAATTATTAAAAAACTATTTATAATTGCCACTTTTGCATTTTCCGCGGCATAAAGAAGCGACCTCTGTTTATTTCTCCTCTGTGTACATACAAACTCACTTTCTCTCAACTTATAAGATAAGAGTAGGTACATTCTATGAGGATTTTCCCACACCCTAAAAACATACAATTAACAGTAAATGTAAAAAGGTTTAATTATTCGTCGATATTAAATGAACAAAAGTATCTAAATATTTTTCAAAGCATTTTTGTTGTTGTCAGAAATAAAGTTCATAATAAAAATAACTTACAACTGAACATGTTCCTTTTAAGAAGAAGCAGACCGAATTATCTTTTGAGGTTGGTGAAAGCAGTAAAGCGATTATTTGCTAAAAGGTTAAAAGCTCTTATCGAGGTACATCCTGTAAATGTGGCTGCAAGACTGTGGACATAGTGTTGAAACCCCGAGGGCATGCGTACTCATAGTTGTACCACAGAGACAAAGAAACATATTTCGCATTCTTACGGCTACAGCGAACGCCTAAGTGTGTTATAAATATATACAACAAATGTATATCTTTATACATCTGTGTTAATAATTGCTACATTTATCCTGTGTTAATAATTGCTACTTCAGGCAGGGACTGACAAGTAGCTGGTCCTGCCATCACATGACAAACTGGAGAAATAACTACTTGACATCCTAACTTGACACACATTTAGTGCACTATTTGATGCGACCTCTGTTTCTTTCCTCTCTGTGGTACAGGCATACCATATATGCCAACAACCATGGTTGTACATTGGATAGACCGAGGTTGTCTTTATCTAATAGGCTTCTTCGTAATTGAACATTTTTCTCAGTATCGTATCGGATTTGATACAAAAGAACTTTACATAGAATCCACAATGGAAAGTAAACGTTGTCTGTCATACTTATTTTACTACATCGTAACTAAATAGAAGAAATTCATAAATTCCCCAACAATACCCTTTGGAAAATGTTCTTCTGGATAATCTGATGTCTGGTTTTGAAGGGACCTAAATAACTCGACTGTGAATCTTACTTCTAATGTAATCCTCTGCGTAAACAACAGTTCGATAAATCGAGTAACTTCCTTCGAAGACGTTTTCAAACGAGGACGTGAGTTAGTATTGCAGCATTCAAGCTTCACTTGATTGTAACAACATAGCCTACGGCTTATAAAATATGGAAATAAATTTGTATGTTTCTGTGTTTAAAATTGAACATTTTCCATAGGACTCGTCTAAATTTAGGTAGAAGAGTATAGCTACATTGTAATTGGCATTTGAAGGGGTTCAGAAACATTTACCTGTAGTACATTTTTAGTATTAGTAGGTAGCACAGAGAAGAACGAAACAGAGGTCACATCGTTTAGTGCGCTGAATGTGTGTCTAATTAGTGTGTCGAGTAGTTATTTCTCCACTTTGCCATTGAGATGGCAGGGCCAACACCTTGTCAATCCAACCTTTTGTTCCCCTAAATACTCAAGGATTAACGTAGAAACTACTACAGATGTATAATGTTGTTCATTAGTTCTAATCTGTATACAGCTGCCATTGAGGCGTTCGCTGTGGCCTTAACAAAGCGACCTCTGTTTCTTTTTTCTCTGTGTAGGTAGTAAAGAAAAACTCACCTTCTGACGGTTTACTCGGATTGCATGACAAGAAAACACCTGTTGACAGAAATAATACTTGTTAGATCATTATGCTGTATTTACAAATTTGATTTTACAACATTTTGCAACATTACAACATGAAAAGATTAAACTTACACAAAGTGTTAGGAAAGCTACTACCATATTATGAGCAAGAAAATAGTTGATTATGAGTAAAGAATTAATACACATACAAAGTTAAGATAAGAAAAAGCGACTAGCTTCTTGAAAACAATACGTGATAAACTAAAATGGCTACTTAGTCTAGTCATTCAGACATTACATAGAATTGAACTATGAAAGCTTTTAGCATAGCGAGTAGCCAGGAATTCAAGAAAAAATCAATTGTTAAAGCTATTTAGCCTGAATTACTAACAGTCATGTAGACAAGAGTATTGAAATCTTAAAGAAGTCTTGAAAGAAGCGTGAAAAACAAATACAGAATTTAATTTTTTTAAGAAGTACAAGACACGTGTTAAACTTTAAAAAAATTAATATGGCTTGTTACAAATGACGTCTAATAAAGATCATTGTAATACGTTTATATGTATAAATGAACTGAGCTAAACGTATCTTGGAAACTACGAATATGAGGGTACATCAGGAGTTCGATGTACATATTTACTCCTCCACCTATTATTGCATTGTTTCTATTAATATTCATGACTGGTTTAGAAAAATCAAACAAAACTACATATAGACGCAGTTTAAAAGTGATCGTTCCAATATTCATATATGTATACAGAAGCAAAGCTAATAAACAAACTTTAAACAGGTTTAATGGCTAATGGTTTTTTCAGTTTTAATATGTTAATTTATTAAAATCAATTACTACTACAATTATTACTGTTAAAGCCCTCGTGAAAAAAATTGTTATGGGAAATGTTTTTCTTAATTAATTCATTGGTTTTTAATACTAACGTATCCGATAAAACGATTTATACGTCCGAAATTAAGTGTTTTGAGAAATTCATATAGTCAAGAATTCGTTAAAAAAGTTATTTAGAATCTCCCACAATCACCTGGTTACAAGAGGCGTGGAAACTGTCAGAGCGCGGCAACGTTGCTTCCCCGCCGGGCGGTCTGGGAAGCCCACAATTACACGGTCCGGTGCACATGACATCCCAAAGATTAATAAAGCTATATAAAATCAATCAGTATTCATAGAATAAAAATAAATATATATTCGACTCACTGACAGACACCTGAAACCATCTTTTGTCTCAAGTTCGTATACCTTTTCAATGTCGAGAAAAATTTACTTTAGAAAATTAATAACAGCATTTTTTGATGCCTTTGAAAAATACTGTGACCTCGTATATGTAGTCTAATTAAAGTACGTACACGTGATTAAAATTGCAAAATTATCTTATCGTTATTTTTACTATAGTGAATTTTCAAACGTAACAAATCATCTGAAACTGTAAAAACTTATGCACTTTTCACACTCTAAATACGATTTTTAAATATTGAGAAAAGGTGAAAATATAAAATACCACTCATGGACGAGAAACAATACTCATAGAAATAGACGAGAAACATTTTTATGGTAATTTATTTTTCCTTCGCCTTATACTTTTCACACAGTTTATGTTTGAACCTGAGTATCTATACTTTTTGGTCCGACAGTAGATAGGCAGCTAAAGAAGCGACACACCGAATGCATCGGTCCAAGAGAGGTACAATGAGTGGTGGAATTGAGATACAGAACTAATCTTCCCCACTTAATAATTCCATTTAAAAAATTTAATGACAACCAGGATTATGGAAGGCAACGTGCTAGTGGCACAATACCAAGCCCCGCCCACTACGTCATGAGTAGCAGTGACCATTGGTTGGTTAGAATCAAAATAAAGACGATTAAATTAAATCGTTATTTACTGTTCAAGTAATAATTAAAAATAACAATAACACCAGCAATACTAATGTAAACAATAAATAGCAATTGAACAAAATTGTACAGTTAATAAAATTAGTATATGTTTGTTTTTCTTTTTAAACTAAATACTGTTACAGAAATGGACACACACGTGATGAACGTCAGCTGAGAGGTGGAAAGATTCTGTTTCACTGATGAGCTAAAAAACTCATATCGCTTACTATTCAGTCCAATTATATAAACCCGTTTTAAAAAGTACTCAGTCGGGTTAAGATATTGCAATCGACTTTCGGTGAGTTAATTAATTCCCAATTTTATGATCAAAGTTAGTTCATATACTTTCCCTAGAGACAGGAAAAATTCAAAAACAATTTTTTTTAACCACTATTTAAGAACTTGTGGCCTTATGACGTGGCGAATTTAGCTGATTTTAAATCAATTACAAGACTAAATCGTTCAAAGTACAAATTTAAATTTTTACAACTACGTTTTTTAGACTTAACTGAAGGGATTAAGATGTTTTATATTTTTTAATTTAAAAAAATTAAAATTTGGGATCTTTTCCGTTATACGTATACCACTATTTAATGTCGGATCTTTTCCGTTATGTGTCAGCAATCCCAAAATATTTCCATATACATCGCGCCGCGGCAGTTATGGTTAGGTTAGGTTAGCATAGCCTATTGTAGAATGTTTTTACAAATTACAGGTTCATTCTACAATATAATAACCTAACCTAACCATAACTGCCGCGGCGCGATGTATATGGGCGGCCTCGATGTATTGGGATTCTAAAGGTTGAAAATGAGGAAAACATGTTTTAAATCAATAAATTGAATACCGTGTTCCGTTAATTATACCAAACAATGGTTAAAATGTATTATTCAATATATTTAAATAGTGGTATACGTATAACGGAAAAGATCCAAAATTTGAAAGGTAAAAAAATAACTTTTTTGTCTTTAAACTTATAAATATTTTTAATTTTTTTTTCAAAAAATATCTTTAATCCCTTCAGTTATGTCTAAAAAACGTAGTTATAAACAAATAAATGTTTACTTTAACGGTTGTCTTACAAATGTTCTTAATTTTCCGAAATATCAATTCGTATTATTATTCAGGTTTTAGATGCCAACACAGCTCATGCGGTAACTACTGGAAGTATAAATGGGGAATGACAATAGATCAATCATGTGATTGCGGGGAGTATATCCAAACAATAGATCACATAATTACAGAGTGTTCCCTGAGTTCTTTTATGGAGGGATTACCTAGTATAAACAGAATAAGTGAGGCAGGTCGTAAATTTCTCGATGGAATGGATTTAGCTTTGTGACAGGAGGTCACTCTTTTTTTATAAAATATATTGCATGACTTTTGGATCTTAATCCAAATATATATATCACAGCTATAAAAGAAAAAGAATTACTGAATGGTAGCTGAGAAAAAAAACATATGCGTATTTTAATGCAGATTTGAATGATTAATAGAGTGTTGGATGAGTGTGGATTGCCTGTTTAGTCTTGTTACTGAGTTCAATATAGCTCAGAAAGTACCATTCATAATTACCCAAATATCCAGGCTACCTAAGGGACCTACATCTTAACGTGGAATCCAAACCACGTAGTATTGGTCTGATTTTCAGCTGATTGACAAGCCTGATACTCAGTTCTCTTCCCTAAACAACATCTGACACTGACTATAAAAAATTATATCACCCAACACGAACACCCCAGACCTCCTATAGTTGTGTTCACTTCGATGACAACCATTCTTTGGATGCCATGACGGTTATGGCATGGAGCTTAGAAAATATCGCCCACAATCTCCGCAACAGTTTGCCCTCAAGTAGGTGTGGGTTACAGCACCACGCCACTAGTACCGACTAATAGATAATCCATGTCGTTCGCAGAAAAAGACATGTCCTTTAGAAGATTTGCACACTTGAACACGAATGTTTTGTAATTTACATAAAATTAAACATGCAAATGATGTCCACGTCGTGAACTCACAGAGGAAATGTTAACACAACACTATTACAGCTGTTAATAATTTATTGCATCAATGAAATTACATTACGCTAGTTTTGATCGTCTGTAAGCTCATCGTTAAGATGGCGGTATCCCAAACTGCCAAGTCACCACTGGGAGATCGACAGTCCCAGACAGCCCTACAGTAGCCAAGACACCGCTGGGAAGGCGACAGCCCCAGACAGCCCTACAGTAGCCAAGTCAACGCTGGAATGTCGACAGGCCCAGACAGTCCTACAGTAGCCAAGTCACCGCTGGGAAGTCGACAGTCCCAGACGGCCCTAACAGTAGCCAAGTCTCCGCTGGGAAGTCGACAGTCCCAGACGGCCCTACAGTAGCCAAGCCACCGCTGGGAAGTCGACAGTCCCAGACAGCCCTACAGTATCCAAGTCACCGCTGGGAAGTCGACAGTCCCAGACAGCCCTACAGTAGCCAAGTCACCACTGGGAAGTCGACAGTCCCGTACAGCCCTACAGTAGCCAAGTCACCGCTGGGAAGTCGACAGTCCCAGACGGCCTTACAGTAGCCAAGCCACCGCTGGGAAGTCGACAGTCCCAGACAGCCCTACAGTAGCCATGCAATCTTACCGTCAACGAGCACAAACATGATGTTCTATTTCAACTGCTCGGTTCGTGTTTATTATTATGAGTTATGGTAAACACTGTATGATTATAAAAAGTCCAATCTAGTGGACTATTTATTGTTGTTATGATTTTTTTATAATTTAAAATCGTAAAGAATTACATATAAAGTGTTGACTGTTTACTTGTATGAATATCATTAAGATAGTAATTTTACTTTCTCCCATATGCGTTAGTATTGAGAAAGTATTGTGATCATCAAAATAATTTTTTACACGTTGGTCTAAAAATCCATTTTAGGGTCCCCTGAACCCAAAAAAAGTGTTTTATTTCGAAAAAACACTTTGGTGTCTGTCTTTGTGTGTGTCTGTATGTGTGTAAGTGCACTTCGCTGAAGACTAAACGGATGGATTTTTATGAAATTTTGTACGTGTGTGTTTACCCAACATTTCCATACAATTTTTTCACTTTTTTGAAATTTTATTTATTTTTTATGGGCTAAAACCATAAAAAATATAATTTTCTCAACAACAGCTTTAACGATTTTGGTGAAATTTTCAGTAAATATGTGAATTACAATGTAAAATATTTTAGTAAAAACCGCATGTCTCTAACTTGACTAATATATTAGTTATGACAAAAACATTTGGGAATCAAACTGGTAATTTTCAAAGTTTTGATATTTGTTAGTGTTTAATACGAGGGGAAGTTTGTGCCAATTCTTGGAACCGTTTATTTTTATAAAACCCAACTTATGTTCCATTACAAGTTCATCGCTTTCAAATGACACTTCAAATGTTAAGGATGCGATCATTATTACGGACCAAATCTTACAAATAGAATCTGATGGTTTTGGTTTTTTTGTGAAGAGAAACATGCCCCCTTGAGAATTAAATGTTGTACCTTTTCAAGCTGCATTAGTTTTGTAATTCATACTATAAATTACAAAACACACGCTTTCTTTTTCTGATAATTCGATCGACACACTAAGAAGGGTTAGTAATGCCAACCTACATGACTAACGAATCATCGCGAGATCGATCTGGTGGTAGTTTCTTCGACGTCCACTCCGCCTTGTCCTAGACAGACACTGACTTATAGTCACTAAAAGCCGTTCTCGTGGGAGTTCCAGTTGTTGTCATAAATGTCTGTATTAGTGACATGGTAATACGGTCGAGGGTTCGTGATCTGTAGATCATCATTTCCCTCTTCTGGTCTGCAATTTATCTCAAGTCATGGCTAGCAGAACTTAAAAGAACAAATCGAATAACGGTATCTCCTTCCCTGCTCAGTATATGAGGATTTAGCCCGTATTGTATCTCTAAACAGAACTGATATAATTAGAGGCCTGACTCATTCTCAGTGGTTTTTTATTTCTGCTTTTTTTCTGTATAGCAATTTATATCCTCTGTTTTCTGTTAATCATAAGTAACAGTCCGTTGTGGGGATTAATTCTGATAAAATAGTCCGAACTGAATT
Organism: Stictocephala bisonia; assembly: GCA_035578905.1. NCBI lineage: Eukaryota > Metazoa > Arthropoda > Insecta > Hemiptera > Membracidae > Stictocephala > Stictocephala bisonia. The sequence goes on along the minus strand of JAQJVL010000406.1, from coordinate 362,855 downwards.
GTGAAATTGAATATAGATTATGCTCTAAAACTAAAGAATATATGTTGTAAATTATAATACTCTTTTAAAATGCTACTATGAGTGACTAAGGGTAATTGCAAGTCAAGTAACTAGAATAATCTATCAGATAAAGAGTTACAATAAAACCTAACCTAACTTAACCCACCCAAACACGTTCAGTACCTACTCATACACGCACAGAGGTAACGGCCCTCCCAACCACCCATACACGTACAGTGGTAACATCCCTCACACCCACCCATACACGTACAGAGGTGATGGTATCGGTCACCCCTGTACGAGGCTGTACGTCTTTTTACAGACAACATGAAAGACTTATTTCTACAGGTCATTTTGAATTATACAGTCCTTTAACACTAATACTCCAACATATTTTGGATGATAAAACCCTATTTCAGTACTGTTCCAAAACAATACGGATGATACAACCCTATTACACTTACTATTCCAAGACATTTTGGATGATACGATTCTACCACTATACCAAGACAGATTGGATGATACAACCTTATTTCACTACTATACCAAAACATTTCGGATGATACAATCCTATTACACTACTATACCAAGGCATTTTGGATGATACAGCCCTATTCCGCTACTATACCAAGGCATTTTGGATGATACAGCCCTATTACGCTACTATACCAAGGCATTTTGGATGATACAACCCTATTACACTACTAGGTACTCCAAGGCATTTTGGATGATACAACTCAACCACTATATTAAGGTATTTTTGATGATACAACCCTATTACACCACTACTTCAAGACATTTTTATGATACAACTCAACTACTATAACAAGGCATTTTGGATGATACAGCCCTATTCCGCTACTATACCAAGGCATTTTGGATGATACAGCCCTATTCCGCTACTATACCAAGGCATTTTGGATGATACAGCCCTATTAAGCTACTATACCAAGGCATTTTGGATGATACAACCCTATTACACTACTAGGTACTCCAAGGCATTTTGGATGATACAACTCTACCACTATATTAAGGTACTTTTGATGATACAACCCTATTACATCACTCCTCCAAGACATTTTGGATGATATAATCCTATTACACTACCACTCCAAGGCATTTTTGATGATACAACTCTACCATTATATTAAGGTATTTTTGATGATACAATCCTATTACACCACTACTTCAAGACATTTTTATGATACAACTCTACTACTATAACAAGACATGTTGAATGATACAGCCCTATTACACTAATCTTCCAAGACCTTTTGAATTATACAACCCTATTAAACTACTTACTCTAACACATTTTGGATAATACAACCCTATTCCGCTACTATACCAAGGCATTTTGGATGATACAGCCCTATTCCGCTACTATACCAAGGCATTTTGGATGATACAGCCCTATAACGCTACTATACCAAGGCATTTTGGATGATACAACCCTATTACACTACTAGGTACTCCAAGGCATTTTGGATGATACAACTCTACCACTATATTAAGGTATTTTTGATGATGCAACCCTATTACATCACTCCTCCAAGACATTTTGGATGATATAATCCTATTACACTACCACTCCAAGGCATTTTTGATGATACAACTCTACCATTATATTAAGGTATTTTTGATGATACAACCCTATTACACCACTACTTCAAGACATTTTTATGATACAACTCAACTACTATAACAAGGCATTTTGGATGATACAGCCCTATTCCGCTACTATACCAAGGCATTTTGGATGATACAGCCCTATTCCGCTACTATACCAAGGCATTTTGGATGATACAGCCCTATTACGCTACTATACCAAGGCATTTTGGATGATACAACCCTATTACACTACTAGGTACTCCAAGGCATTTTGGATGATACAACTCTACCACTATGTTAAGGTACTTTTGATGATACAACCCTATTACAACACTCCTCCAAGACATTTTGGATGATATAATCCTATTACACTACCACTCCAAGGCATTTTTGATGATACAACTCTACCATTATATTAAGGTATTTTTGATGATACAATCCTATTACACCACTACTTCAAGACATTTTTATGATACAACTCTACTACTATAACAAGACATTTTGAATGATAAAACCCTAATAAATCACTATTCCAAGACATTTTGGATTATAGAACTCTATTAGACCACTACTTCAAGGCATTTTGAATGATACAGCCCTATTACACTAATCTTCCAAGACCTTTTGAATTATACAACCCTATTAAACTACTTACTCCAACACATTTTGGATTATAGAACTCTATTACACCACTACTCCAACACATTTTGGATGATACAACTCTTATTACACCACTACTCAAAGATATTTTTAGATGATACAACCCTATTACACTACTACTCCAAGACATTTTACGATCCTATTACAACACTATTCTTAGACATTTTAGATTTTAAACCCCTATTACGCATACTTCTCCAAAACAGATTTTGTTTGTTTTGCTGATATTGTATTTAGCAACAAAAGGCTTCATCCAGTAAAAATTCAATTATTTGAATCTCGAAGTTCTTCTTGATGTATTTGAAAATAAATAATTTTCAAATGATAATAAGGCTTTTTTCAAAATGGTATTATGTAATATTATATTTTCATAGATACACTCCAATTGAAAGAACGTTCAGTTATGATGAGGAGGATACACACTCCCACTAATGAAGCGTTCTAAGAACCAGACCAAGTTTTTTTTTTTTTTTTGAAGTTATACTTCTTTGCGCCCGTTAGACACTTTGGGATGGGATGTTGGTCGAGAAACCGCGTCACGCTGAAAAGTAAGAACAAATTTTTAAGAACTATCGATTAATCGATTATTAATCGAAGAAATTTAATCGAAGAAATTACTGATAATGATAATATAGGTGTATAATATAATAATGAAGTCACGTATAATATATTGAAGATAAATATATTGAATAATATTGAAAAATGTCTTATATTTCAAATGAAATATATAAATATATAAATATGTAAATGAAATATATAAATATATAAATAAAATATATATATATAAATATGAAATATATAAATATATATCCTGTCTGTTTGTGTGCGTGAGTGGGTGTATGAGAATGGCCAAAGAATTATAACTTTTTTTTTTTTTTTATTGAGCACATGAACTTTATTCACTACGTTGATATTATTTAGAGTCACTGAACCATTAGATCTTATCTCTCGCATAGATAATTTGTGTCAGCACAAAAGAACGTATGTGTAGTTTATTATTGATAGTATTTATTACTAATGAACGTCCAGGGTCTAAGATAATTACTACTCGGGAATTCGTTTAAGGTAGTCCTAAAAAATAGATAACATCTGTTATACATATCAAACAAAACAAACTATTTTGCTATCTATTAAAGTGCATTCCCCTTGATACCCTAATAACTTCCCTAGATAAATGCACAAACTATTCACAGATTAGAGACTGCGGCGACATATTTCTTGTCAAGTAATGGCAGTGGATGAATTGTCACCCCCCCCCCTCAGAAATCCAGATCAAGTGGCCGCGAGTCTCACACGTAGATAGTGCGATCGGCTGCGGCATCTTATCTCTGCCGTCTAGAAAGTCATATAAAGTAGGCCCAACAAGTGGTTGGCTATCTCAGTCGTGAGATGTATGTAAGGTGATCTCCCTTGGGAAAGAGCTGAGGCAAGGCAGAGGTTGTCGGCCACGTTGGTTTTAATCCCACAAGAACAAAGTTGTTTTCGAACGTACATACAATCACGCGTATCCAAATTAAACAATTATTTTTTTAACTGATTTTTTCCAAACAAATTGCATTTGGTCAAGAATTAAATTGTGCGTTGCAATTGCTTTGCAAATTCTTAATTAGTTATATTGTAAATAATATAGAAAATATTCAGTTCGTAGTTTTTACTTTCACCTATTTTTCAAAACTAAGCGTATGTTTTTAAAAATATCAGAAGCGAACTCAATGCGCAATATGATAACGTTTGAAATAATACCTCAAACACAACTTTAGGTCAATAAATAAAGTAAAAATATGGATTCGCAAACAACATTGCTTTTATGGAATTCAAACCAACATGGCTGACAACCTCTGCAGACTCTTAAGATAGGTGAGCAGTACCGACCGTTAGCTCAATTGGGATTAGTACCTTGGACATTGCCCTCCGCAGTCCGAAGTCATAACCTCTGAGCCACCACGTCGGTTCCAGGTCATTAATGTATGAGACAGCTATAAACACATTATCTAATCATAAATCACAATTTATTAAAATAAACAGAGATGGTTGCCAATTATAATTTGGGCTATAAGATGATAATTCCCAATTTCAACCACTAAACAGTTAAAACTATGTATTTTCTTTTTTATATACAGTATTTATGTACGACAGGAGGCTCTCGCCTTTACTTCTTATCCTTGGATTTCCCCACCCAGTTACCTCGCTATTGAATCTAGAATGCAGTGCAGGCTCCAAGATGTTCTCCTAGATACAAGAAAGAGTTATTATTATTCATTACTCATCATTAAGACGCTGATCCTAGAGATATGAGCGAATACGACAAGCGAATGAAGCGTGTGATAAGTGAAGATGAACGAGTGTAGTTATTGTTACTAACTAAGGACGAGTGTTCCTTAGAAACTGCCATTTATTAATAGCTCAATAGACAGGGCAACTTACAGCTTTACGTGGAATCTGAAACACGTAGATTGGTTTGATTTTCAGCTTACTGAAAAATCTGATACTCTCAAACACAACGTCTGAATCCTGACTACTACCCAACACGGACACTTGAGAGTTCTCCTCGATGGCAACCATTAAGCGGACGCCGTACCATTATTAGGAGGACCAAGTATGGAACCTATCGCATAAATTCTCCTTATCAGTTTGTCCCCAAGTAGCTGGGTTACAGCACTACGCCACTAGTGCCGAGTCAACAACTTTAAATTCTGACTGCAAAAACACTTCTACACGATTCTATGGTATAGCTTAGCAAGAATTCTTCTGGCTTTTATAAAGTCTGAATATCTTGTTAAAATTGTTCATGTAGAAATCTCAGATAGAACATTTCGATTCAATGAAAAATTCAAACTGAAACATTATAGGTACCTATTATGTATGTTCAAAAGTGATAAGGAAGAAGACAATGGAAAGTGGATTTAGGATTGTAACAAGTATTTTGAAGTATATTTTTAGCAATTCTTGCGGTAGACACAATGAAAAAAAGCTTTATGTGGCTCTTGAAGAAGCAAAATCTTTGTAGAAGCTACCAAAATCAATCACTGGTACATCCCAATTCGGTATATTTAGGCCGGAAGGGTAAGTGATATCGATAACACAAAAACTGCAAGGTACTTCACGCGTGATACATTTTGATCACGCGTGATACATTTTGATCACGCGTGAAGTACCTATTAGTTGCTGCCTTTAAGTTCAAAATTACAAGTTTTTTTAACAAATTACAACAAAAATACCTCAAAAAATATTTTTAATTACATGCTTACCTTAACCACAGTATTCAGTATTTTATCTCTCCGACATATTTTCAAGAGATTGTCTCAAATTCGTTTTCTTCTTCCTGTGTGCCCAAATACGTTATACAAGGCCCAACCTAAACAAGCCAGTTCAATGAATCAACGTCAGGGAGCCGTTCACTTCCAGGGTCCAGTTGCTTAGGCCGTTAGGTCCACGTTTCCCTTGCGTTCTCAAGCCCATTATATCCAGTAGCCAATAGACGATGTTGTACCTCCTCGATTTCCATACAGAAGGTACTTACTTCCCCGACCATTTAAGGCACTTGTTTGAAAGTTTCCCGTCCTGACATGTATATTTAACCTAAGTGCGCGCCTGCCGATGAGTCCGCTAACCCAAACGACTGGAGCAAGTACTTATTCATTGTGAAGACAATTTTACAGTTCCGATCTACGTCAAGTTCACATTATCTTGCCTCTTAAAACTGTTTGGTGATGGTCTATTTAGAACAAGTACCAAGTATCGACATCCTCGAGTGTTTGTTTGTATTTAACGTTTTACGCCTCTTTAAATATCAATTAGAGACTAATCACTTCCTTTAAACGTATTTATCCCTTATTTCGTACTCGTAAAAGAAGTTCTTATAAACAATTGTAATAGAATAATGGATATATTTTTATTATTATAGGCCTATGCTTGTTTGAATGATAGAATACAAACTGTTTGATTAATTTCTAGATTGAAACAATTATACATATATATAAGGATTTAGAAATATTTATTAACAATGTTAACAATAAAATGAACTGCTCAAGGACTACCAATAGTCCATGTTACATAGATCATAATTTGAATTACTTTATGAGTATTCTTGAGAAATTATTTTCATTAGGAAAATCAATTAGTGAGTAAGATAAAAATTACTAATAATTATCATCTTAAAGAGCAAACTCACTTATTGGATTTTAGATATATAATGATAGAAAGATATTCACATTTTCCAATGAAACTTTGTTAAATTTGCCTGAGACCTATCGGAAACTAAGTTTTCATCCTCAAAGAAAACAAACCCACCCGTTTACATCTAAAAATCCTTCAGTTGTTTGTTGTCTTTGAAGAAGAAAACTTAGGCTTTCGTAAGGCTTCAGGCAAAATTCACCTTGAGTCACACGAAGACGTTGTTTTGAACCTATAGAGGCTACTAAAGGTGGTTGTCATATTGTACGTGATGACACTTCATATCTCTTGGTTATTCTTCACATTGAGCCGCGCGAGGACGTTGTTTTGTACCCATAGAGAGTACTAAAGGTGGTTGCCATATTGTACGTAATGACGCTTCACCTCTATGGTTATTCTTCACCTTGAGCCGCGTGAAGACGTTGTTTTGTACTTATAGAGGCTACTAAATGTGGTTGTCATATTGTACGTGATGACACTTCATATCTCTTGGTTATTCTTCACATTGAGCCGCGCGAGGACGTTGTTTTGTACCCATAGAGAGTACTAAAGGTGGTTGCCATATTGTACGTGATGACACTCATCTCTCCAGTTATTGATTCATCTCGTTGCACGTGGGCGGTGATTTGTTCAAGTAAACGCTAAAACTGGTTACTAAGTCTATGAAAACACAATTACATTTCACTCTCATAACTATTGGGCGTGTGCTATCTAGAGTTAAAATTACAACGTATGTGCATAATGTTCAATTTGTATGGACTCTCCAAAGAGTATGTATAGAACAAAAGATGTAGCTTTCCCAACTAATTATTAGTATATATATATATATATTGCATATAGTAATATAATAGCATATAATTATTAGTTGGGAAAGCTACATCTTTTGTTCTATACATACTCGTTGGATGTATAATATACATACTCTTTGGAGCGTCCATACAAATTGAACATTATGCACATACGTTCTAATTTTAACTCTAGATAGCACACGCCCAGTGGTTGTGAGAGCGAGATGCAATTGTGTTTTCATAGACTTAGTAACCAGTTTTTGCGTTTACTTGAACAAATCACCACCCACGTGCAACGAGATGAATCAATAACCGGAGAGATGAGTGTCATCACGTACAATATGGCAACCACCTTTAGTACTCTCTATGGGTACAAAACAACGTCCTCGAGCGGCTCAATGTGAAGAATAACCAAGAGATATGAAGTGTCATCACGTACAATATGACAACCACATTTAGTAGCCTCTATAGGTACAAAACAACGTCTTCGCGCGGCTCAAGGTGAAAAATAACCAGAGACGTGAAGCGTCATTACGTACAATATGTCAACCACCTTCAGTAGCCTCTATAGGTACAAAACAACGTCTTCGCGTGGAAACAAGGTGAAGCTATAACCAGAGAGATAAAGCGTCATCTCGCACAATATGACAACCACCTTTAGTACCCTCTATGGAAATAAAACAACGTCCTCGCGCGGCTCAAGGTGTAAGAATAACCAGAGAGGTGAGGGGACAGCACGCGCAGTACGGCAGCCAGCCTTAGTCCCATCTACAAGTACAAATCACTGTCCTCGTGCGGCATCAAGGTGAAGCAATAAACAGAGAGGTGAGGGGACAGCACGCGCAGTACGGCAGCCAGCCTTAGTACCATCTACAGGTACAAATAACTGTCCTCGCGTGGCATCAAGGTGAAGCAATAAACAGAGAGGTGAGGGGACAGCACGCGCAGTACGGCAGCCAGCCTTAGTACCATCTACAGGTACAAATCACTGTCCTCGCGCGGCATCAAGGTGAAGCAATACCCAGAGAGGTGAGGGGACAGCACGCGCAGTACGGCAGCCAGCCTTAGTCCCATCTTCAGGTACAAATCACTGTCCTCGCGCGGCATCAAGGTGAAGCAATAACCAGAGTGGTGAGGGGACAGCACGTGCAGTACGGCAGCCAGCCTTAGTACCATCTACAGGTACAAATCGCTGTCCTCGCGCGGCATCAAGTTGAAGCAATAACAAGAGAGGTGAGGGGACAGCACGTGCAGTACGGCAGCCAGCCATAGTACCATCTACAGGTACAAATCAAATAATAACCCTTGCATTATTCTTGACTAAGGCCACCGGGATTTGAATTATTCCGTCAGTATATCTCCAGCTATACATAACTTCGAGACTACTTACCGGAATGTGGTCTGTCCAAATCTATTCTCAACTACAGTATTGATACAAACCACTTTAAACATAACAATACATTGCGTATAGAAAGAATGTTATAATTCAGATATATTTGAAACCCATTTACTATATTTTATTCATCAATGTTATTTTTTTAAATTATTGCTTGCTTCGCTTGAATAAGAGTCAAAGTAATAGGTTTTGTGTTGAGTAGGTAATCCAAAGACACGCTTCAATAAATATAGGGTGTTTGTTTCAAAAAGTAACCTATGATTTGAACTGGGTTGAGTTTCAATACAATAATTTACATACAATTAACAATACATAGTTAATACCATGGGTTCAGAATACTGTTTGAAGGCATCTTGACATAAAACAAACTATTTTGTTTTTAACTATTCCTCCACAATAAACACTTAGGTACAAGTACGTTGTACTGTAGATTTTATTAGGGTATTTTTCATCAGTTTAATTTTTAATCTCTTATTAGTTTGGTAGCTGACCTATGAAAGCCATACGATATAAATAATTCAAATAAATAAACATAAATATATATATAAAACTATCTTTATTCACCATTGACAGATACAAAGAATCAAAATAGGCTTCCTCAGATGAGTTATAAATCTATAATTAAATTACTTAATATTAAAATTCATCTTAAATCTAAAACTAAGAATAAATTTAGCTTTTTCTATATTAATACGAGAGAAAAATAAATTACAAAGGGAAAAGACAATACTAGTCTAGTATTCGGTCATGGCGAACCTAAGCAGAGATTCATGGTCAGATTTATAATTATAAATTATTCTAGAGAAAAGAAAATATTTTATCTTATTGCTAAACCTGAAGTACGAACATTCCTCTCTCAGCTCGGCCGGTAGCATATTGAAATACTTTATTGCAGAATAGAACACTCCTCTTTCGGTGAGTGCTGGACTGTGTTTCGGAATGCGACATAATCACCAGGTCATGTAATGTAATTATGTATTTGATTGTTTTTGAGATAATTATTTTGAGTTTTTTTTTACAGAACAAGTGAACGTCACACAACACAAATTTATTACAATATAAGTATAAAATGCACATATATATTACAATACAATTACAAAATGCACAAATATTATGGTGATCGATTTCGGTGAACCACGCTCACCTTCCTCAGACCAGAGGGATTCACAAAAGGTCATAAAGGGATTCACAAAAGGGACACCTTCTTTTATGAATCCCTCTGGACTGAGGAAGATGAGCGTGGTTCACCGAAATCGATCACCATAATATTTGTACATTTTGTACTTGTATTGTAATATATTTGTGCATTTTGTGTTTATATTGTAATACATTTGTGTTGTGTGACGTTTACTTGTACTGTATATGTACCAACACGTATTATGCTAATTACAAATGTTGTAAACTAATTAGATTGTAAATATTTTATATCGAGTCTGGAGATTGCTGGTTATGATATATACTATAACACACTATATTATACCCTTGTTTTGCTTGTGAAAGATTAAGATATAAAGAATATGAATCCATTTTGAAGAAATTAAGCTCTTATTTTGAATTAGGACAATCTTTTGGGTGATTAAAATCACACACACTAATAAGTGTGATAAAATAAAATCAACACATAAACTATGTCAAACAACATTTCTCAGCTTCTGTTCTGATTTTATAACAACATTATTTATTTCCAAGTGTTGCCAATTAACATAATATGATAATGAACTGCTAGCCAGAAAGTGGTACCGCCATCTGGAGTCATTAGTCAACTCCCCTCAGTATCATAGTAATTAGTTAGTGTATTGGGTAAATATTCGAGAGAGGACTTGCTAGGTGGGCTTTCTCATACGTGACGCTCGGCACACAAGTGCCGGGGGGGTTTACCACTGCCCCCCTCCCCATGAATGTCACAATAAATACATGGAGAAAGTCTACTAACGGATAGTAATACTGGATACTTACGACCCCCCCCCCCCACTTTCCTGACATTTATTACTGCGCAATTCTCCATGATATATTAATTCCTATCTCGGATGCAAGATTTGTTTATGCAAATTTCTAAATTGAGATTCCTTCTGCTTCTGTGTGATATAAGATACTATTGTTGCGTGTCTTCCATATTTACATCTTGAGAAATCTTAATTATTGTACTTAATTCACCTCATAATAATGTTAATGGAAATTAAACAAATAAAAAGCCCATTAATGAAACTCTAATGATAGATAGTGAAATTTTCCTTTTGCTGTAAGTAAACTTTCGATAAACGGGAATACCAAACAAGATAACCGCAAGAAAATAAATGATTACCATCTCATAATTTTAAACTGTTACTACATGTACAATATATAATTATATATGTAGAAATAAACAATATTATTTTAGATTTACCTAATTAAAAGAAACTTACTGTAAAACTTTATTTTCAATGATAATAAAATTAATAACCTGATAATGATGATGATAAATTAAAGGCATAAAGGAAAAGTAGGCCAATTACCATTTGTTTTATATATATGTATCCTAATTAATTAATGTTAGTCGGCACTGGTGGCGCACTGCTGTAAGCCCAGCTACTTGGGGACAAAGTGTTGTGAAGATTGTAGGCGATAGGTTCTATGTTCGGTCCTCTTCATACCGACACCGCGTCCGCTCAATGCTTGACATCGACGTGGGCACTACTAGAGAAGTCTTGGTTGGCCATGTTGGGTGGTAATTAAAGTTCAGATATTGCGTAGGGAAGAGAACTGAGTATCAGGCTTGTCAGTTAGATAAAATCATACCAACACTATGTAGTTCGGATTCCACGTAAAGGTGTAGGTCCCTTAGTTGCATTATTGGGATATTAATAAATAGCTCTTTCTTAGGAACAGTCACCTTAGTTGGTAACAATGACTACCCTCGTTCATCTACACTCATCACACTCATTCGCCCTTCACATTCGGCCATGTTTTGACGATTGACGCCTTACTTATGAATAATATTTAATAATTAATACTTATGAATGTTATGAGTTTTTAATCTTTACACGTTTTTCTTAAACTATACTGATCTCATGTTAAATTATCTTCAGCCTGAATGCTAATGTTTATGGAGACTATTCCAGACGGTTTCAACAACTAATATTTGACCCGTAGCACTACGTTATCAAATACTAGCGGACAATTAGCCCGAATATATTGGTTGGGGTACTTTACCATCGTCAAACTGCGAGGATCGGACATTTAGCTATGTCCGACTATGCAAAAGAGGTAAAATCATGTTTGACAGTTTAATGATCAGGGCTGGATGTTATCAAAGGAGCGCAGATATCTAGGTTTACCTTAGCATAGGATTGACTGATGTGACGTGTCTGTATTATAGATAGGCCTGTTGAAGTTGGTCTGAGACAATGCGTGCGTGACATATGACGATAGACTGTTACAACTGTTGGTGAATGATGAGACAGGTGATCTGGTTGAAGGCCTCACGACAGCCTACCTCGCCCAGGCACGCGGCCTTCGGCCTTCCTACACCGCAACGGTTTCCGCTGACTGATCTGTTCCTGGTGGTGCACAAGGTCAGCGAAGGTCAACGGAGTTTGATACTTTCGTTAAAGGCATATATGAATGCATGATGGAATACGACTTTAACGAACACTTACATTTAATTCAAGTCAATTGAGTAAATCATCCCCATAGTTTCCCTAAGATATAGGTTGAAACTCCTGTTTATTTCGGAAGACGATTACCTACCCATTTCAATAATATATTAAAAAATAAAATGTTTTAAATAAAAAGAAAACTGTTTTATGTCATAAATAAGTCATACATACAATTATTACAATAATGTATGCTGATAATTTTTTTACAATATTGTCAATAAATGTATGTACAGAATTAATATTTTTTAAATTATTTTGCTCATGTAGTTGCACTTAAAACTGATTTCTTGTAAATTGCTACGATGCTAATTAATGATGTTATACTTTGAATTTCCGTGGGTCAGTTGTTAAGAGTAAAAGAAAACTTTGTATTCACATTCAACGAAGTTTTCGTTTAATAAATGTTACGACCAGAAATTTTATAATATAAATTTTATTTTGTTTACATGTATAAGCTATAAGTGTATTTATGTGTTGAAGATTATGTTGCTGGATGGAAAACATCTCTAAAGATAGACAGCACAAAACTTGTTAAAAGTGAGTAAGTGCATTGATTAGTTCTAGAATTAAAGAACAAACACGAAGGTAACCACAGAGAAGAATGAAACAGAGGTCGTATCCAATAGTGCGCTAAATATGTGTCGAGTTAGTGTTTCGAATAGTTATTTCTCCAGTTTTTAATGCGACAGAGTCACCACCTTGTCAGTCCTCCTTTGTTACCCTAAAATCCTTAAGGATTAACTTAGCAATTATTCCTACAGATGTATAAAGATATACATCACTTTTAACCTACGTACAACTGCCACCGAAGTGTTCGCTGCTATCCTAAGAAAACGACCTCTGAATCTATTTCTCTGTTAGATGCCGTAGTTCATACATATGTAGTAGTATTGTTACAGGAATAACATGTCAGATACTTACAATTCGCGTGTTATATTCCTTGGTCATCAATCATCAATGGATTACCAAACACATAACGACTTGATGACAACATTTATGCGTTTGATCAACGTCTCTAAAACGTCCAATGGTGGGTGTTAAGAGTTGCGTAATCGGAATTGATACTAGGAGGAAATTTATCTGGCCATGAGGAAACCACAGGTGCAATGTAATAGCTGTTGGATTGCTTCACATTCGCCTTGCAGGATCACAGTTATTAGCTGCCCATCCCTCACTGCATCGTCCACGTCTTGGACTGCACACGTCGTTGCCCAACGAGCGGCGGAGTTCAAAGGCGTACCTGTTGAGATGTCTCGGTCCATACTGAGCTCGTATGCTTGTATGGACACCTTCATCTGGTTAAGTTGCCCGCCAAGGGTATAATTCTTGAGTCAAGGTAACGCCGCAACTCTTGGAACTATCCCGGAATTCTAAACTTTCTAAGTAGCGCCTGAAGACGACAGGAGCTTCATACCTGACGTTACTTGGAGTGTTGGGAATCCCCAACAAATTTACCAGTATGAGCTATCCAACGCTAACAAATGACTTTCAAACAACAAGTTGATAAAAACAGGATAAGTTGGAAGATAAGCTCAATGATTCCAAGAACAATGATTCCAAGAACAATGATTCCAGGTGATATTTTACACACTTCTGTTAATGTTTAGGACAACCATCGCAATTTAATATTAAGTCGCTTTACACGTATGTTTTAAGTAACGGCTTTTTAGCTTGGCATCATTTTCGTTTTGGTTAGTCTCTTGTTCAAAAGGATGATTATTTTTTCGGCAAATATATGAAGATACTAAGCAAATCGACTCTTGGACTTATGTGGCGATCAATAAACTGAAATTTTGAGTAGTTTCTAGTTTAAATGGCTTAAATAATTTATTTATATTTAAAATATCTATGATCTGTCTTCTCATCCGACATGAGCTATTCTATTATTATTCTGCATAGTGCATTTTTTCATAAGAATGTTTAACAGTATGAATTAAACAATTAAAAAATCTTATATTGGTTGTATTATAAAAATTATATGAGAAAATCGTACAATTCTAAATTGATCTCTAAAATGTGTTGCCTAAAATAAGTATTAGACTATACTGATGGTTCTCAGTAAGTGAACGAGCTAGAGTTAGCTCAGTCAGTGACACAGTGAGTATGCTGTCAACTGTAGCCAAACTCAAACAGAAGAAAACGTGTCCTGCACGGTTCTAAATACTGTGGGATAAAATGTTCCTTACAACTCTTGCCAGCTCTCGTTTGTGATGAACAAACGCGCTGTAGGTAAGACCTGTCCACAGGGAAGAAATAAACAGAGGTTGCACCATTATTGAGGTAAATGGGATGTCAGTTAGTTCGTTGTTCAGTTCATCATGAGAATGGTAAGGCGCACGGTTACCAATCCCTCCCCTTTTCCCCCTCCAAACCCTCAAATATAATCGTGTTAGTTATTAGTACAGATATAAAAAGGTGTCATTACTTATAAATAAATTACAGGCATACGCTACAGCCGTTAGAAAGCTACCTCTATTACTTTTTCTCTGTACATTTACCTGCACTTAAATTTTTTATAAAATCAGAAGCAACATAACTTTCCACATTATTATCAATAACTATCACTTATAAAATTGCCTGAGTTCTCATATTACAACTATCGTAAATCGTCTGCAACTAGGTAAACCTAACGATTATGCTGGTACAGTATTTACATCAACATCACTTTAACCTTTCGTGCACGATGTCAACAAGTGTTCATGGGAGATTGTACCAATCGCCAAGATCGTATTGCAGGTTGTATGCGCATACATATAACGATTTAAAAAACAGTAATTAGAATATAACACAGCATACAAGATAAAAAATAAATGGTTCAATTCTAAGCTATTTAAAACCACTCCATAAACTGTGCAAATGTGAAAGTTCTAACTGCATATCAAAGGTATGTTCATCTAAATACATGAATCACTAAATTAAAAGAATTTACTCATGGCATAGTCTTATCAGATACGCTCAGCATTCGTGGCTATGAAGCAGAAGACCATCCGTGAGTTATAAAATTGAGGACACAATTTCCGAAAAAGGAATAAATTTGTTGAAAAAGAAGAACAAATTAAAATTCAAAATTTAATGATATCAGTTGATATATTTATAGTCAATATTATAGTAAAATCCTAAAAATTAACATGAAACATTAGTGCAAGTGTCAATTTATTACTGTGAAAATGAGTAAGTTCTGTTTTTTGTATACATGTATGTGTAACTAAAATATTCCTCAAATTTCAGCTAATTGGAAGAACACAGCGTAAAAAGGAGAACATTTTTAGCCAAAAAAATGGAAGTCAAACCAGATTTCACGGGGTTAAATGTTAAAGAGTTAGTATTGTGTACAGTATTGTATTGTATAGTATTGTAAACAGTAAATATTACAAAGAGAAATAAGGGCTTAAACCCAAATATTGATAATTATTTATAACAATATTGTTACTCAAACGCTTCAGCATTTACACTGACAGTTCTAACACTTGGCGCACTGAGTGCTACTACCGATAGTTGCAAGTTACTTCACGTATGTAACTATTTATATAAAGATAACTAAATTTAAATAGTTAAATCGTGATAATATGATATATCCTTGTGTAACGACTCGCTATCAACAGCCCACTACTACTGCGGGTATGTCACGACTGGCCGCGTTGGAATTACCAAGCTCGATGCCAATCAACACCTCCGCCAATTAAGAGCATAATTGAGACTACATTCAGGTTGCAAGTACCATGACCTGGACACTACATGGAGGGTTATGACCTGACCTAATTCTCTGCTTTGGTGCATGTTCTCCAAATTTAGTCTCTAAATTTTGAAACGGAACAAGTACGATGTTTTGATATTGTAGGAACTAAGGTAAACTTGCTAACATTTTGGAAGTAAATTTTAATTTTAGCGTTAGTCCTCCTCCATACAGCGTTTTACTCTTATTAATGGAGCTTTAATAAGTTATGATGTATTTGTTGTTTCTTACTTTATAGAAAATACCTACTTGATACTTTGATACAATTCACCTTTGGCGTTTGTTTCCACATTTTAAGTTGATTCTTCAAAAAATTAGTAGGCTAACATTTTATAGAGATGAAGCCGACTAGATAAATTGCACTGGTTACATGTTTATATGCCAATTGTCAAATATTGTCTTTGGGAAGAGAGAGGGGGTGGTATACGTTTTGTCTTAATGCAAATTAAATACGAGTTATTTATATTTAAGGCAACATTTATGAAGAAATTACGTCATCTTAAAAAGGCCTGTTATTCACTTCGATTGTTTCGATTTTTACGGCTCAGTAGCTAAGGACTCGGACTGCGAAGGGTAAGGTCTAAGTTTTGACTTCTCAACTGAGCTAACGATCGGAACTTCAATCGTTGATTAAAGTTTACGCACAGGCCTGTTGGCCCATGTGAACTTGCGAGTTAATTTCAAACAAATCAAAGCAGATTAAACGCATCTTTAACAATAATTATGGCTAAATAGATGTTGTTTTTCGTGGCCTTTCAAAGAAACGTTCAAAACAAATATCCAATTTAGATCTGGCATCTACACATCTTGTAAATGTGCGGCCGCGTTGAGTCCAGCCAGGGAGTAACTAAGAACGATTGTGAACACTGAGAAGGGTTGTAAGACTGGTAACTAAGGAAGGTGAGACTGTGGATGTTCAATCAAAGGTGTTTGTAGACAGCTCTAGGGCAAAGACCTAGGTCCGGAATAGTTAGGTGCCGTGGGCTGGGAGCCTCGTCCATAATTATTGTAGCTTACTGGACCCACCACAGTAACAGATTGTAGGCTGCAAGCTAACTACCACCAGCCACCCTCAGTTATCAAGTCTACGATCGGTTTTGATGGAGAAAGATTTAAATCATCCACGGAGTTATAGGGTAGTGCGTTTCAAAGTTCATCACTCATCATCCATTCATTTATTTTGCCTGTTTTGCTTAGGCAAAACTCACAGTTGGACGAAGGTAGATAGCTCAACTAATTTATTCGGGCTCGTTGTCCAGAAATTGCTAAACACGCATCAGCGAGTAAAACCGCTGTCCAACACGCTTGATCCTTGAAGGCCCATTCGCTAATTTATGTTACGCCTATTACAAAAAAACAAAGTAAAATCTAAGTGTGCTACCCTAAACAAACACTAAACAATAATTTCATTTAATTTTTCTTGTATGAATACAAAATCGAACTGCATACCCTAACGGCCCTAAATTTGACCACCCTACGCAGCCAATTGTCTCAATTCTCCGTGCATGACAATGAAATGTCCGAATTCAATCATCCACCTCATTTTCACTTTCTCCTAAGACAAAACACCGAGCCTGTGTCCAGAGGTATCAATTCCACTCTTCTTCAGACAATGGCAAGCGCCATTGACCAAATAATCACCTCACTTTCGCTCGACAATTCCCGAGCTGGTGTACCTGGTCGACCAGCCTGCAAGGAAATTGCAATTCGCGGATTATAAAAAGGGACAAGAATTGTTAATGTTACTCGTGATGGTGAAACATATTAATGAATGTTTAGATAATCATGTTATATCACCCTACAATTTTTAAAAATTTGTATGCTGGGGGAGAAATCTGTCACAGATATGGAATAAAACTGCTATTTCTACAAGATTTTAGATATCATTGATTGAGAATTTGCATTTTACATCTAGTCATCATGTATTATTTAACAATTTATTGATCTTGAGAAAATTACGTAAACATATATATAGGTGGTCTAGCCCCTTGAATCAAGTAAATAGATTAGATAAGTGACCTATGATGTCATGCCCTTCTTCCACTCTTATGTAGATTTCAGGTGTAGTGTCTTTCCCCCTCAGTCGTATTCTTACATTGGGCCTAAGGTGTCGTGTCCGTTCACCCTTAAATTACGTAAACCTATATATAGGTGGTCTAGCCCCTTGAATCAAGTAAATAGATTAGATAAGTGACCTATGATGTCATGCCCTTCTTCCACTCTTATGTAGATTTCAGGTGTAGTGTCTTTCCCCCTCAGTCGTATTCTTACATTGGGCCTAAGGTGTCGTGTCCGTTCACCCTTAAATTACGTAAACCTATATATAGGTGGTCTAGCCCCTTGAATCAAGTAAATAGATTAGATAAGTGACCTATGATGGAATGCCCTTCTTCCACTCTTATGTAGATTTCAGGTGTAGTGTCTTTCCCCCTCAGTCGTATTCTTACATTGGGCCTAAGGTGTCGTGTCCGTTCACCCTTAAATTAGATTAGATTGGCGGACCATAACATATCGTGCTTTTTTCCTTGCATCGTATATTAAATTAGAATCGTGTGTCCTTAGGTGTCATCCCAGAGTCGTATATATTGATGGCTTGTTGGGCCATAAGGGCACGAGTACTTAGGGACTCTAGGTAGGTCCCCTAAGTGGTCATGCCCATTCTTCGAGGAGCCCTTTTAGTTTGAAGTAGACATGGTGTAAGTGTACGTAGATCTGTGGATTATTATTAGCGGTCATGCGCATTCCTCTACGAGTTGTGTAGGTAGACCTAACATTTATTTCGTAAGTTACGTGCTGAGTTAATTTTTAATTGCACGTAAGTAAATTGTTGGGAAGAAAGTGATTTTAGTATAACTTATGAATATTTTTCTAAATTACAACCATAAGCTTAAACTCTGTCACATACTCTCATGGTGATGGTACAAAAGAAGCTGTATGGTCCAGAGACAGCAGCCAGAGAACCTGGTTAGCTGGAAGTTGCCATGCTAATTCAGCTATAAACCCACTCATTATGATAGCTGTAAATTCGGCATTCCTGTTCCAACACACCTAATGGCCATTGCTAGGATATCCCTTCACAGCGTTGCTCGTAAATCTGACACAATTAATGTGCAGTAGAAATTCTATAGAAAAATTCTTATGACATTTGATTTATAATGAAATATACTATACAAGAAAGTTTTTAAAGAATTAGTAATTTTTTACGTGTAAAATATCAAATGTATTACTGCGTAAATCGTAAATTAATGAATTTATCTACAGATCACAGATTAAATAAACAATCTCACCCATTACTGTCACATTTAGACAGTTTATAAAATACTATTAGATAAAATATAAATTTACGATTTTGAATTTGTTTTTAAATTTTATTTAAGGAATAGTTTTAATGAGGATTTGTCTTTTATCCAGATTGCCTGTATCATTGTCATCCTTCTTTATGAACTTTTAAATAATTATAACATCGGATCAGAAAAAAGGATTATGTTCGAACTCTAATGAAAGGGCAGCATAATATACACAAAACCCTAAGAACAGTTTTATACCTTTTTTATTCGTATGTATAAGGCAATTATAAAATCAAAATAATCGAGATAGACAATACATTATTTTTATAAATTATATTTTATTCGGGTTTCTCAAACTTCTTCAAAATTTAAAGTTTTTGAAATTAATTTTTATTAATTTATATTTAATATTTCGTTTTCTGTCTTCAATTTCTCAATTAACAAATCATAAATATAGTTACATATATTTCAATAAATTTAAATAGAGTTACTGTCCATAGTGTTCCTTATCATTCTGGCTTTAATAAGTACATATAGTAAAAAAAGTCCAAAAACACAACTGAAATACGATATATAAATTGAAAATTAACAATAATAATAAATGCATTGCAGCAGATTTGGTAGTAAGATTCATTTTGAAAACTAATATGTTATGCAATACTCCAATTATACACACGGAAGTCTCAATCAGACAAACAATTCTACTTCGTACATTGTAGTCAGCGTTAGTTTTAGAATTGAAATTTTTATTATTATTATTCGCTCCAATGCGATAACAATCTCGACAGTGTAATAAGATTTAACAAGAGGTGTTTTATCGATCTTTAAATTTTGTTGGAATGGTGGACTCTTTCACGCTTGCCGGAAGTTGTTTAAACAAATAACTTGTTCTATAAAACTGCCCTCAGCAGTGGCCTCTGCATCTGACAAGAGTCAGCAGTACAGAACAGTAACTGAACAAATTATTTTTGAAGACAATTAAATGAGTAGGCTTACTTGTCTGTACATTGTCTAAATGTCCCGTAACAGTTACACTTTAAATAGTTTGTTTAAATAGACAATTTATTTATTTACACATGGATAATATTAAAACTGCATTTTTATGTGAACTCACTTCGTTAATTTTGGTTAAATTTGGCAAAAATAACTTAGGTTATTTACTTAGTAAACATTTTCTGAATACCACTAAAAATACCTAACATTTTGAAATGTTATCTGAATCAAGTCGTAAAATAAAATGGCTTGTTTAGGTTTCCTGGTTCTAATATAAATCAAATACAACATAAACAAAGACAAAACAATATAACATTGCATGGATAGTTGGAGATGAATATTAATACAAGCTTGTAATTTAAACAAAAGACGAATCTATTGTGAATATGATGTGGTAAACAATCGACCATTTAACATTCTTAGCGTAGATAGCTCCTTTATGAATGTATAATGAGCGGCAGACAGAACACATCGATGTATACGATGAATCGATTGGTGGTTGGTTTGATCATCGGTGATTGTGATGTTTTGCAACAGCTTAGTGTTGCATAAAAGACAGTAAATGTTAAACCGATGACTCTGTCTACACTTTTTCAGTTTAAATTTTTTAAAATAAATTTTCGATACCTCAATGTTTAACTAATTAACCATAGATATGGATAAATTGTTAATCGAAATATTTGCAATACTTCTTACTTTGATAATATGGAACCAGTTGTCAATTAGATGATAAAATTCTAACGTTATTAAAATCAGAGACAAATTAGGTGTAGGATGTCAAATGATTTTATCTTAAATATTAAGGCGATATTAATAAATACTATTTTCCACCGATATCTGCTAAAGGGGTGGGTTACGGACTGAATTCACTCTTTAAGGCGTAATATAAAAAGAAATGTGTTAAAATAAGATGACTGCACCGTGCTATTTATCTTGTTTTTCAACCTCAGTTTATGAACTATTTTTTAACATCATAAATGACAGTGTCTTGAAAATTAATTTTTTATACATCGATAGCCATGATGTAGATTAGGTTGCTTCCTTAATTAGGTTGTTTAACCATTTACCTGAGGGCTGTGACTTCTTTATATATTAAGGGAGAATTTAATATTTTCTTCATGGTATATTCAATTATTACTTTCTTATCAGAGATAACATAATTTAATATTTTAAGATGTGACTACGAAATGTATTATTTAGAAACTAGTTAATTATTAAATATTTCCATGTAAATATAGTATTTCTTATCCACACTTATACGAGATTGATTAGATCCCAAGGTGTTTTATAAATCTTAACGAATTATTTAAAACTCGGGGAATTGAATGCTCCCATTCTTTTGTTTACATCTGCTAGCTACTTCAGTTTTCTTTCAAACAATGAACAAATGTGGCCTAACTGTAATCCACTAACTGCAACATCTGTTTATGACGTATAATGTTATTTCCTCGCCTGCATAGAGAGAATTTTGCCTCGCTTCTGTGATAATCACATACATCTAGCACTTTCTTTTTGCCATGTTTAGAGCGAAAATTGTATTAATAAAGTTCATTGCCTCATATTTCGTTTCAATATGAAGACGCTAACTGTCGAAGTAATCAGAAGATTAAAGTAAATTATTCAGCGCATCGTACACTTAATGTTGTAAACAATTAACGTTAAGCCTTGCCAAAAGTTTAGGTCACATTTTCCAAAACATATGCGAGAAATGCAATTAAGCAAACCTCTCACATGTTGGCCAGTATTCTTGGTAGGCTACTAATACAAATAGTTTACCAAAATATACAAGGTTAAGTAAGGTATTCTCAATTTTAAAACCTACGACATAAATGTTAGAGATAAAACATATTCATCGTCTTCTTCATACCGACCGTTAAAGTCTCCTATATTTGTACTCAACAAAATTGAATTAACAATAATTGCACTGTAAATAATACTTTTATAATTGGATCGGTAAACTAAATGTGTTGTAATATAACATCTTACTCAAACTCTACGTGCTTAGTACATAAAAAAAACTATAATACTGAAAACAAACAATCCTGCAAGGGCCACCAATTAAAAACAAATATCGTACATACCACTGTACAGTTGAGAGTGGACGAACCCCTCACTGTGTGACACCCCCCTGCTGGCAATGTTATCACTTCAACAACAAACGTTACATCTGTACAGAGGAGTGCCACTCTAGTTGTGTTTACTGGCCTTGACAACATGTGTGCTTGGTGTACCTGTGTGGAATGGACAGGCAGTTGACCGACCGATCGTCCACCGTGACCAAACGTGTCATTGACATTGACCGATACAAACACATCGTACCCTGACTGTAATCCACTCACCGTATCACACTTCCTTGCTGGCAATGTTATCACTTCAACAGCAAACGTTACATCTGTACAGAGGAGTGTCACTTTAGTTGTGTTTACTGGCCTTGACAACATGTGTGCTTGGTGTACCTGTGTGGAATGGAGAGGCAGTTGACCGACCGATCGTCCACCGTGACCAAACGTGTCATTGACATTGACCGAACCAAACACATCGTACCCTGACTACTATCCACTCACCGTATCACACCTCCTTGCTGGCAATGTTATCACTTCAACAACAAACGTTACATCTGTACAGAGGAGTGCCACTCTAGTTGTGTTTACTGGCCTTGACAACATGTGTGCTTGGTGTACCTGTGTGGAATGGACAGGCAGTTGACCGACCGATCGTCCACCGTGACCAAACGTGTCATTGACATTGGCCGATCTAAGCACATCGTACTCTGATTGTAATCCACTCACCGTATCACACCTTCTTACTGGCAATGTTATCACTTCAACAACAAACGTTACTGTACAGAGGAGTTCCACTTTATTTGTGTTTACTGGCCTTGACAACATGTATCCTTGGTGCTATTTTATATACGCTTAACACTTCAAAATAACTTTATTTCTTATGTGCATTTTTTAAATTCTGTGATGATGTTCCGTTCGTTTTAAAGGATTTTTTACAACAAAAGTACTGTTTATACATTAATTGTTATCTATTAATTTATATGTCATAAAAATATGAGGTCTAAGTTTGATTGTTATTTTGTGAAGATTACGTACTTTCTTCAATATGTGTTAGCATAGAGAAAGTATTGTGATCGTAACATTTTTTTAACAAGTTGGTCTAAATATCCCCCTGAACCCAAAAAAATTATGTTGTCTGTCTTTGTATCTGTTCAGTTCATTATTAAATTCGGTATGTAGATGTATTTAGCCAGACTGTTTTTTTTTACTTTTTTGAAATTTTAGCATTTTATTTTATGGGCAAAAAACTAACAAAAAGGAATTTCTTAAAAACAGCTTTAACGATTTTGATTAAATTTCCGGGGAAAATGTGAATTACAATTTTAAATGTTTAGTAAAAACCGCACGTCTCTAACTTGACTAGTTTCGAATTATGATAAAAATCATATTTGGGAATCAAACTGGTAATTTTCAAAGTTTTGTTTTTTAGTGTTTATACGGGGGAAAGTTTGTGTCAATTCTTTAGAACTATTTATTTTCTTTAGCTTAGGTACACTCATTCCTTATATTTTCTTAATTTTGCCATAATATGCCTCATAACTATGTTTGTTTATTGATAAAAAGCCCATTGGCATTAATTTAAATAAATAACATGTAAGGTATGTAGATATTTATTTTGAAAATGAAAACTTTTAGTCAGAAAATATATATCGTTATATAGTCAAAAAAATTTTATAGCAATCTCTTATTACGTTATGCTGGTAAACGTAAGCCTAGTTCATCGACCACTGTAAATATAATGTTTGCACCTTCTTGTTTACTTTTGTGAACTGTCACTTGCTAGTAATTTCTACCAACATGTAAATTGCTGAATAATAAATTAGTTGTTTTTAATTTTCTAAAACGGCAGCGAACATATGGTTTGATATGCATGATTAACTTTTACATCTTGGTAATATTCTAATTAGTCTTCAAATTTCTTACATTCATCTCTCTAAAAAAGTTATTGAATATCGATCAGGTATTCACTTGAAATATGTGTAATATAATATTATACTTAATAGTCTCCATTACTTATACTTTGAATGATCTCCATTATTCAAAACCCTGTGTATATATTTTTCTGATTACAGACTGGAGGATTTTTTATTTAAATATGAAGGAATGTTATGCCACCTAAATTACCACCCTAAAATTGTGGGTGATGCTGGAATACACTGATATAAATAGAAAACATATACATCTAACATATACATATGTATTCTGGATAGTTCTGAATGGTTCTTGTCATTATTTTGCAGTTTTTGTAGTGTTGTCCCTGTATTTTAAGACAAAGACGACCAAATGCAAGTTCTTCAATAACTGAAATACTTCACTTGAGAGTTATAACTGAAAAAAGTACGATAAATTGTCGTGAGTGTTTAAAATGGTTAAACAGGTCCATTAACATCCATGTACATGTTGAGAAGCAGGGATGTAATGCATATGAAATGTTGTGTACACTTCACATTTTATGCATAGTCGTTCAAACACATAATCTACTATCTAGGCTACGTTTGAAAAAAAAGAACAATGCAGATATTAGAAGAGGGAAACAAAATTAGAAAATATATTCCAAGGTAGCTACTTACGGTGTCAGTATGCAATAACCATTTTTGTTTAGGCATATTTATTGCATTATTATATTACTTTAACACGGTTTTTAGTGATTACGACATCACATACTGTATCCATAACACTTATCAATCACCAATGAAAGGTGTGTAGGCAGCTATCTTGATCATATTTACGCAAATTTGTTACCACTTTGGGTCTTGATTCCCATTTTTGATAAGTCGCATTTAATATTCACATCGTGAGTAGCCTTGGGGCCTTGCTGTTCCTTCAGACGCCTGTCGAAATCATCAATGGTCAGCTAATTCGAATTTGATTGATCGATAATTTTTTACTTTCTATTCCCTACATAAAGCAACAGAAGCTGAACATTAACTGCAAGTTAGTTCGACTTTCTTTAAATAAATACACTTTAAAGTGTATGTTTTTTTTTTTAAAGAGGCATGGTTTGAAGATTATCATATTATATGTTGGTAGAAGTTTCGTGATATGAAACGTCATACAAATCGTCAAACTAGACATTCAAAAGACAACATTCCTCTGTTACACACTAATTATCTTCTGAATGAATTTAGCCAATGAATACAAACGTCTATTAGAAGCAAAAAGGCAACGTTAAAAAGACAGCCTACTTTATTTCTAATTTCACTATCTTGCCGCGGCCGCCGCTAGGTTGAGCTTATTGCGCGGCAGGCTAGAATGAGATAGAAAATGACAGAGAAGACAGCGCGGCCGACTGGAGAGAGAGGAAGATTGAGGGAGGTAGCGAGCGAGAAAGAGAGAGAGAGAGAGAGGGGGGGATGGAGAGAGGGAGAGGGAGAGAGGGGGGAGAGAGAGGAGAGAGAGAGGAGAGAGAGAGGAGAGAGAGAGAGAGAGAGAGAGAGAGAGAGAGAGAGAGAGAGAGAGAGAGAGAGAGAGAGAGAGAGAGAGAGAGAGAGAGAGAGAGAGAGATTAAAACTTTCCAAATAGTTTTTTAATTAGCATAATACGTGTTGGTACATATACAGTACAAGTAAACGTCACACAACACAAATTTATTACAATATAAGCACAAAATGCACAAATATACTACAATACAAGCACAAAATGCACAAATATTATGGTGATCGATTTCGGTGAACCACGCTCACCTTCCTCAGACCAGAGGAATAAATAATAAATAGTAATAAATTTGTGTTGTGTGACGTTTATTTGTACTGTAAAACTTTCCGTGAGAATAATAGAATTTTCAACCAGCGCTGCGTATCGGCAGCCGCGCTAAGCTCGTTTAGTCTGCTACAGGAAGTTTGACTACTTTCTTCACTTCTTACATATGTGTATTCATTGTTTAGCCTGAGTATTGTAAGCTAAAATGGTTTATTAAAGTAACATAATACTATGTCGTACAGTACTTGGTTTTCAGTACACTTGTACTATAAAGGGCCTCCAGTATAACCGTATAACTTAGTCAATCAATTCATTACTCCGTAATTCCAAGTCGCAGTCTTATAGCACAAAAACCTAACTTGTATTTCTTGTTTCTCACAACAGTACTTTCACCCCTTCATCGATTTTGTTTAGGTGCAGTAAAAGTGTTTCGTCACAGCAAGCTACCACTGCTCTTAACCTAATAAGGTCACACAAATCCATAAAAACGTGCCAAATCCGATAACCGTCTTTCTTCTGCCAACTAATGTAACAAGAAGAGCCATTAATGCCACCTGATGTCTGATGGAAGTGTGTGTTGATGCTGCAGACCAGCGAACTTATAAGGAGCGCAGTATAGTTGATTTGTAAAACAAACGGTGATCACTGGAAGAGAATGGCAAGTCGGTCGTTTGAATGTGAGTCCTGTCGAGGGACACGCTCCAACCAGCCAGACGTCTTGCTCCTGATGGATGAGATTCGCGGAGCTATTGGGCTAACTATGGTGAATAGTGAACTGGTTGTGCCAACCTTTCCTTACTGGACAGTAATGTAGTCCCTCTTCGACAACGCCATTTGAGTCTCCCTAATCGGATAGTAATTGGCTGATTCTAAACGTAGAACTGCAGAACGAGTGAAAATAGGTATTGTATTGGCATTTATTAAAAACGAGTTAAGCTTTTAGAGAGCTTTTTGAAGAATTTTCCTAAAAGAGAGCTTTTTTGTGGGGCTATTCCTCTCTTGAACAATTTTCTACGTGAATAGCCCCACGAACGTCAATCAAAAAAAACATTACTGTAAATCAATAAATGTTATAATGAAGAAAAAGAGACATTTTAGCCTACACTAACCTATTAATAGTGGAGGTCCTCTTATAAAAAGGTCTGAATGGTTCACATCACCAATACCATACAATACAAGTACAAGATACACAAAAATATGGTGATCTATTTCGGCAAAACACGTTTAACTTCCTCAGACCAGAGGGATTCACTAAAGAATAGAAATAGCGACTAAACTACTCTGTTTCTACTACGTACTTATATAGAAATACTAACACGTGACTCATGATGTTAGCTCAAATCATCAAAATGGCGACTACTAAAATATTATTGTTAATTTCAATTAGCTGTTACTTGTGTTGTTGTATTTGATCAAAATACGTTATGAAAAACTATTTCAGAATCTAAATTGTCTTGTTCATTCATACTTTTTTCACGATCCACAATTTTTTCTTTAAAAATCTATTTGTGCATCATTATACATAGTATTGGTTTGGTGCATTTTAAACTTATAAGTATGTTGTATGACGTTCACTTATATTGTATCTGTACCAACAATATTATGCTAACTAAGAAATTAAAATTTAAAATCCCCACTAAACTGACCTTTCTAAAGGTTGTAGAGGGCAACCCTCTTATTTACCCACCCACCCTCCCAGACATGTTTAACACCACTGACCATCGACTCTCACAGAAATGACCCATCTGCCCTCCCATATAACTACAGTGCTACTGACCCACCCGTTCTCCCAGGCATTTACAGTGCTACTCACCCAACTGCCTGCCCTCTCAGATATGTCCAGTACAGTTTAGTAAGCCAACAAGTTGATCAACAGCAGATGGAAGTAACTATGAGGTAATTTACTTCGTAATTTGTAACTGATTGACTTCCATTATCAAATATGGTGATGTGATCTTGTAAAATAAAGCACAAGAATTGGAGAAAGTTACCAACATTAAGAAAGAAAAGCAGTTCGTCAGAAGCAGTTTGAGTTATGACACATTCTAGGTATCCCTGCCTTTAACCAGTGGCGCAAACAGTCTGTTAGATCTATGAGCAATTATCAATCCTGCGTAATACTAGGCAAACAAATAAATTTCACAGTCAGTAACTCATTGTGCCGTTTATGTTGTACTTAAGTGGGTGGATATCAAGACAATATTCATGAAGAATATATTCACTGCAACAATCGGCTATCCCTCGTTAGTGTTGGTGTGTAATTGCGTTGGAGTCATTATATATTTGCGGAAAGATGACACTCACTATGGACCAAGAAGATAAATTAGTTCGGCGCTACCAAGGACCAAGGTCGGAATGCGTGAAGAATCCTGGGAGTGATGGCCGATGGACACAGTCGACAATGGTTTCCCCAGAGACGACCACTACACGCGTAGTTTTTGTCCCATCTCTGTTGTATAAAGACATCAGGTACATGAGACGAGTTATCTAATGTCGTCTGTCAACTATTCCCTTTCACCCGGTTAATGAGAAAGACTGACTTTGGTCCGAGAACAAATCCTTCCTTTGTTCACCTGCCAACGAGGACATGACAGCTAAAGTAATCCAATGGCACTAATGATCGAGTTAACCGACGTACTTCCCAGCCCTAATTGTAGAGGGGAGAGTCTGTGTGTGGTCGCATGTCCTCTTAACCAATCTGTGTTTAGACGTCTTTGAATACTAGCCACAGGTTTTTTATTATCCGATCTCCTCTTTAATCTTACTCTACTAATGATCCGTAGATTATTGATCTGTGCGGGGATCTTATCAGACAAAGTAAAGTGGAGAACCAAAGTATTATCAGTATGAATATTACTGATGAAAACTAACAGCCAAGGCCGGAATTTGAACCTGTGCTGTTTCTAACTCAGGTACAATATCCTGAAGTCTTAGACAGCTCTGCCACTGGCGTTCACAACTAACTGCAATGTACCAGAAGATCTAAACGTGAATGTCACCAAACCAATATGAAATAAGATGGAATTGTACGGCTCAGTTCTGCTTCAAAATGTTAATTCTTAGGTGGAAAAAATATCTTTAATATCCGTGCGATAAAACTGTTGGTATGTTAACTATACATTAAAATACTAAGAGATAAATTATAAACTATATAGGTCAACAACAGATTTTCTTAAAAATAAATATCGCATGGCCTCTCGTGGTGATGGATGCCTAATTGAAGAAAAGGCGAGCGCATTTTTACAGGATCACTGAGTGATGTTTTTAGGATCATATAGCTATCCCATGAAATTCCACAGCTGGAAAATTATCTAAACTTTTTTAGATGGAAATAAAAATACCTATTAAATGTTACTATTTCCATAAACGGTATAAAAACACTAGTGACACATAATTTACATTTAGGTTTTGAAAGAATCTTTTTTCAGGTTGAAGGTCACTAAATAAAACGGATTTCAACGTTTTGGTTTTAAAATATTAGGAGGAGTTTCAAATAATGCTGTTAAATCTTCATCACATCAGTGCTGTAACGTTATGTTTAGTATTATACAATCATGATTTAGAATATTACTAAATAAGTTACCTACTGTACTAGTAGGCTATGTAACTAGTATAACATTTCAAATAGTAATTAGATTTGTTGTAAACATAAATCAAGATTTCACGAAACGCTTCCATATTGGATATCATAAATAGAAGCAATTCTAATAGATTTTATCACAAACAGGTAGGTTTTTAATTTATCCTATGCAGCCCAGCAGTGTGGTCTATCTTGTTGGGTGGCACAACTTGGAGCCTACGGCAAGCAATCTACAAGGGAAGACCATTCATCATGGCAAAGTGTCAACTTTCCCACAGCCTTCTGACTGATTACTGCAATGAACAATTTGTTTTGTTAACAATGAGAATTGAATGTGTCAAAAGACTGTGCAATCACTAGCGCATTAATGGCATCGTGAAATCATCTAGTCACACTGAAAAGGAGTTATTTGGCGCCCAATTATGTTAAATAGTGTATTTTTTATGACTGAAATATATCTAATGGACATTTCTAAATCAATATGACGACAAATCTTGTGATTTTTTAAAATAGATAAAGTACATATTATGAGTATACTGTAGAATAAATCGTGTGTGTGTGTGTGTGTGCGTGCGTGCGTGCGTGCGTGCGTGCGCGCGCGCGCGCGCGCGTGTGTGTGTGTGTGTGTGTGTGTGTGTGTGTGTGCGTGCGTGCGTGCGTGCGTGCGTGCGTGCGTGCGTGCGTGCGTGCGTGCGTGCGTGCGTGCGTGCGTGCGTGCGTGCGTGCGTGTGTGTGTGTGTGTGTGTGTGTGTGTGTGTGTGTGTGTGTGTGTGTGTGTGTGTGTGTGTGTGTGTGTGTGTGTGTGTGTGTGTGTGTGTGTGTGTGTGTGTGTGTGTGTGTGTGTGTGTGTGTGTGTGTGTGTGTGTGTGTGTGTGTGTAATCTTGTTACTATTATAGGTCAAATAATCACCAGAAAGACTATTTCATCTAGATGAGTTGCAAGTTTCTACAATTGCTGTTAAAAAATAAAATACATTGATTGATATAAAAATAAAATACATGAACAAAAATAACAACCAGTCGGTTGTTTGGTTGGAGCCAACCCACTCGTAGTGAGTGACCTGTTTCTACAAGATCTGAATCTTGAGAAAGTCCGACACGATACCAGTTTTGCAATGAGATATTCTGCGAGAATGTTGTGTGGAAGAGAAATTTGTCGCAGAAGGTGTAATGGACAGGTAATCGCCACTAGTTGAGGGAAATGAGTTCTGACCCGGTTACATTGAATCTTGCCTTTGCATGTTTCTGGTTGTTTCTAATCTGTATACTTTGTTGCTATCAGTTTACTGAAGGGAGGAGGGTGGGGAGCCGCATTTGTTGGACTGGCGAATTGAGTAAAGTGGTTAACATATTTAGGGATGGTAGGCAAGTATCCCAAATTCATGTATGTAGGGGTGGTAGTTTTAGGTGTTATGTGGGATGAAAAAAGTAAAAATGGAAAACAGGATAAAAATACCAAAGTAAATAAAGTCGTCCGATGAGTAACCGCAATGGTTGTGATGAATAAAGCCCCCAACATACGGGACAGGGTTTTCGAAAACCAGAAGCACTGCATCTGACCCTAGGTGGTTTGTGTACATTCACTAGGTTAGTTTCGGACACTTTTACTGCCAGTATGGAAATTTTACCATTACAACTTTTGTGGAATGTTTTGATATCAACAATGCCATGTTGCACGTACGTTGATACACCTTAAGTTCTATGTTGGATAGCCTTCACCAGTCTATACCGAGTGATATTGACTACATTGTAGTACTTCAACGTGTGTTTCTTGAGGTGCAAGGGTATCAACAATGTTTTCAGGGAGGACATTACCTGAACATTCACACTTACCTCTATCCAGGCCTTCGACATTCAAATGATAGATGGTCAAGCCAGAACCCAAACCTATAAAGTTTTTTTGGCCCTCGAAATGGCCAATTTTTTTGATTCAGAAAGCTTCGTCCTTGTGTAAGGCCGATAAATGGGAGGATCATAGTACCTGATAGTGACTTAAGAATATGGGTTGATTCTTTTTAAATGACAGAACAAACAAATATAATCGGAAAGTTCAGTTTTCCACCAGTGAATTATACTATTTTTTATTTACCAGCTATTCCACCATTTTATATTGCTCGTACCCTCAGTCATAGAGGGAGCTGTTATTAATAGTTGAAGGATCAAGAATGGCTACAGTAATACTTCGTACATACCTCAATATAAATTAGCCCTACTTTTTTTTAATCAGAGCATACCGTTCTGCTACTCTTTAGAGAAGCCATTTCCTCAAATGTTGTAATGAATTTGGACCAACCAATTTGGATTCTTATTTGTTAAGAATCCAAGCTGGGATATCATTTTAAATTTAAGTTACCAAGTTTAAGGTGAATTCATTAAAAAATGACATAAGGCCCCACTTATAATATCGTACGCCCAATGTAATTACGAGCCTAAGGAGGGTTCTGCCATTTCCATCCAAATCTAATTATGATTCTGCACAGTCACCGGGTGAGGACCTCCCTCTGAGAAGATGGTGAAAGCTGTCTTGCCCCGTGGTCCGAGTGCGTCTGCACTGACTTGGCAGAATCGAGCGGCAAATATCTTTGATGCCGTTGAGTAAATAGAAAGCAAGATAGTTTGTATTCTTTTACTTAAAACAGCTAAGTTTTTGTTTTATTCTTAACACGTTGATTTAAAGGTATGGATGAATATGTATTCAAATGGGGGAATGAATAGTCTTTGTTACCGACAAGTTCAACGGTTTCTTAGATAGTCCCTCTTATTACTAAACCAACAACCAAGGCAGCAAAGTAACCTGTGGCTTACCTTGGGATTTGAACCACGTTATATTAGACTGATTTTCGTCCATCTGAAAACCTAACTAGTATCTCTTCTTGCCTTGTACATCCGAACCCTACATATATCCCAAAAAAGGCACTCTAGACCGTTTGGGCATTAACACACTGTACGTCTCAGCCACAGCATCACCTTCTTATTTTTTACATATCCGTCAGGAAAACGACAAAATACCAACATAACTATGTTTTTTACCTCTGAAATAAGGTGTGGCTCGAAACAACCGGTGTTGTAGAGTTTTGGTGTACCCGATATTTAAAATGTGCAATTTAAAAAAAATCACATCCTAGACCTTCACTGATAGACAATTAACGAATAAGAACCATAAATATACTGTCAGTTACTATTCGAATACTGCAATATACAAAGAAATCTTTACTTACCATCTCTCTTTTTTCTCGTGAATTTAGTTCATAGCATCCATCTTCAGATATTGAGATATTTCTTGTATGTATCTCTTTTCTGACTTCTCGTTTCTTGTCCCAAAAGCACGGTTTCATTTCAGCGATCCCTGAGAGTAACTAGGTTATTTCTTTAATTTGATCTTTCCATTTTTCTAAGCGTTAACAACAAATAACGGCCTATAACTGCTGTGATGGTTTACATTGCTGACAGCGCTGTGCTTTTGCTGTGACTTGTAGTGTAAAAACAACCTTCCAATTGTGTCGTCGCTAATGGAAACCATTAGGTAGACGACGTGAATAGCTTAAGTGTTAAGAAGCAAATGTCCAGGTTACATAGCCTCCAAGTAATTGGTTGGTTTACAGCATCATGTCACAGTGCAGGCTAACCATAAGAAAATACTTTTTTGAACTTTATAAGTGAAATTTTGTGTGTTTGTTTAATGAAAGTTTAAAATTTAAATAGACTTACGTATATTTAGCTGAACATTGATTGACGATAAAGGCTATTCAATTTATAACCATTTTCTGGTATTAGGATTTAATGACAATAGCCACTACAAATTTGCAAAACTATTTCATTCCAGAAAGTGCTGATAAAGTAAGCAATTAACGATGCTCTTTTTAAATTATCAATTAAATAATTTATTCTTACCTAAAGCTAAACAGATCTCAATTTATCATTCTGTCAGGTATAAATGTTTACATGTCACTTATAAGACGTGTTTACATGTCACTTATATAAACGTGGACGGAGTTCTACAATTGATTGCGCATGCGTATTCAAATTTCAGTTCATTATATATCAGTACCTCTGATAATTACACTTCTTCAATTTACATATAGAAAAATGCTGAGGTGATGTCTCAATGGAGGTTGCTGACGTAATCGCCAAACTGGTGTTAGTGGCTGCAGGAGTTTTTGAACTTATTGCGCCCATTTGTATTCCAGACCGGACGAAAACGAATGATGGGTTAAAACCAGGCTTGGGACTAACGATTAAAAATAATTAACGATTAAGTTTAATCGTTAGTTTTTCTGTTAACTTTTCAACTTATTCGTTAGTTTTGGGGATGTTTAACTTTTAACTTTAACTAGTTAACAAATTCACTAACGATTAAACTAACTTAGTTAGTTTTACAAACGAGGTACGGTTTGTCCCGTGGAATGTAGACAATGGCGGAGAAAGCGTCCAAAACTTTGGTCAAAGACCGGGCGTTTTCCTCAATCCCAAGTATTCGCCGACAAACAAAGTCATGAGTCACACCCATCCCTTTCCGCCATCTTCCTGCCCTGCCCATAATTAATAGACACACCCAACGTGTCCCATTGTTGTTTGTCCAAGACGTAGTCATAGTGTTAGTGATAATACTGGGAGACTTGAAGGTGGATTCATTTCAGTTTTAAAGTTTGCCGAGTGAATAATAAAGTGTGTTGAATTAGTTTCCAGACGGTTTACGTTATGTATAATAATAAGAGACAAAAGTTTTTTTGTAAATAATTGTATGTATTCTTTCATGCCACACAAACTAACTTTTAATTTCAGTTACTTTTTTAAAATTTAACTTTAATCAGTTAGTTTTATTGAACTCTAACTTTTAACTTCAATTAGTTAGTTTAATAGAGGATTAACTTTAACTTTATTCAGTTAAAAATAATTGTTAACTTTCCCAAGTCTGGTTAAAACACAATAATTACAGAACCGCCGGACCGCCCAGACCTGTATGTTCAGAGGTAATACCCCAAAGGTACAGGGCTTCTTCTTATTAGTTTTTGCGATGAGTGAGAATCATCATTGCTGAGAGACGAAGGAGGACGCAGGACGGCGAAGGAACAGGTCCTCAGTAGGCCAAAGTGTAACGGGATCCCAACCGCCAGCCAGGCTCAGCCTACTTTACTCACTTGACATCCGTCTCCGAGCCTGATGACGACTGCGCAGCACGCTTCCTTAGGCCGCATTGACCGCAGTTATGACCGTGAAGCCCTTCCGTGCTACCGTTTCGTTGTTAGAATAGAATATTTCTGAGAAATTAATCACTGGAAAATATGCTTTCTAATTAAAATCTCAGTAAAACAATATAAAACCACATATTAATAGGTAAACAACTCGTTAATTTTCGTATCAAATAATGTAACTTTCATTTTGATGCGTTATATTATAAATAGTACTTCATTTGTATCCTAAACATCCTCTTCGTAATCATTATGATTTGATAATATAAAAAATCTTCTCTCAATACACCTCTTACATTCCGACAACAAATATCTGAGGCTGACATTGTGGAGGCCTACTACTACAAATTTCCCTCTCACAACAATCGATTTTCCTTCTAGACATTCCAAGTTCAATTCAAAACTTATATACTTTTCAGATCTTTACTCTATGGATAAAATGGATAAACTTATGTTCCGAAATTCAACAAAACAACTCATTCATTGCCATTATACAAAGATTACATTCGTTGCCATCTCTGTATACATCTGCTGTAATAATTACTACGTTTATCCTTGTGGATTTGGAGGGAATAAGGGAGGGACTGACAAGGTGCTGGCCCTGCCATCGCATGTCATACTGAATAAATAACTACTCGACACTCTGACTCCACACACATTTAGCAAACTATTGGATATAGCATCTCTATATTTATTCTCTGT
Source organism: Stictocephala bisonia (assembly GCA_035578905.1). Lineage (NCBI taxonomy): Eukaryota > Metazoa > Arthropoda > Insecta > Hemiptera > Membracidae > Stictocephala > Stictocephala bisonia. Next base: position 327,346 of record JAQJVL010000406.1, on the reverse strand, counting down.
GCTGTAAGTAATATTGCAGAGCAGGAGGCTAGCAGTTGTTGTGTGATAAATTAATTTATTAGAACCTCGTGATTGAAACCCACATTACTTACGCCGGCAGTTCGTTCTCCTCTTGACATGTTTAAAACGGTTGGTCTTCGATTACGAGACACTGTGTACATGTGTATACTTACGAGACATTGTCTGGGTCTCCGGATGAGTTGTTCCCTATCTAAAGTGCAAGTCACTGCAACTTCACGACGCTCTTGTATAACACTTCTGAGCCGTGTCTCAACTTATTGGGGTTGCCTTGTTTCCGGATTTGGAAAGTAAAAATATTGCTCCGGAGGATTAACACAAAAACATAGTAATCTCTCTTTTTATAAAACGCCAACAAAAATCAATAATATATATAATGTGAGATAATGTTATAATAAAAAATAATAACTGAGCACCCTTATAGTTTTTTATTAAATGAACACGACCGGTTTCGGCATTTATGCCATCTTCATAGGTGAACACTAATAAAATAATAATAAACTATAAGGGTGCTCAGTTATTATTTTATTATTATAACATTATCATAAATAGCAGCCCTAGGATTTACAACTTTTCTAATAATGTGAGATATATATACTATCGTCTACCTCTAAGACCTCTTATCATTATTTCAACGAGAAATTTCGTTAGCTTGGCGTCAAATGCTGACAATCCGTACTAATATTTACGATTTTCCGCCAAAGTGACCCGACCATTTGTGTATGGCGAGTAGGAGCGTCACCTCTACTGTACGTGTATAGGTAGTGGGAGGGTTAGTTGTTACATGTAGCTACATTAGGTCAGGTTACGTGTAAGGTAGGTTACAAACCACTGTACATGTATGGGCGGGCGATGTGAGGGGTTTGTAACGGCGGGACCTCTCCACAAATCACCCGACTACAAATCTTCTCTTTTTCTCACACTATCATATGGTAACCCTACTCATCATTCCACGTAGCATCGTCTGAGAAGTAATTATAATTAATAAATATATTAAAATGTATATATAAATCTGGCGTTACTGTTTTATTTCTCATAATAACATCATGTTTGTAAAGGTACAGCCTGATATTTACTTCTGTATGATGTTTTTTATCGTTATTTTAGAGTTACAACACCAATCATTGTGAGAGCCACGCATGTTGTGAATAAATAATGTACCTAAATGCTCAAAAGCATTCCAACGTGGCATTAGAAGAAAATATGCTGACACTTTAGGCGAAACTCTTCTTGGTCGATGGGTTACTATGTAGGTATAATGTCTGCATTTAGACATTTAAAATGTCTGTATTATTATATTATCTTACACGGAGAATATTTCAGAATTAGGCATGATGGTTGGGATGAAGGAAATGTCAGCTTCACAGCCATATGTTCAGCTGAAGTGATAATCTCTCTTTAGACATATTGAGTAATACATGATATACGATTCTAATAAGACTCTCTGCTCTGAACACTGATCAATATATACACAAACCGATCTCCCGATATGACGGGATAAGCAACGATTAATGTTAATCCTGTCTAATTATCAGCGACAAGAGATGGCAACGACATAAAGATACGTCGTAAATATCGATAAATATGCTTCGATAAATCGATAAATTAGTATCGATATTTTCGATAATATCGGCCATATCGATATATTGGTCCGATATACCATATAACTAAATATTGACGTTATTCTATCTTCCCAAAATCATCACGATTAGAAAAAAAAACATTAGAATTACCTATTTTGCATACAATACATGTATTAAAATAATAAAAGTAACTTTATTTAGATTTTTATGTGAGGCTAAGACACTAAAATGTAGTATCTTGTAGACCAGCGGGTGGAAGTTTGGTGTTTATCTGAAGCGAAATGGCATTTTTAAATTGTGAAAAACAAAAATAACAGTTTTATTACAGTATTGATTTATAACTAACATAATCCTTAAAATTATAATAATTCTAATTTTGATTTTTTTTCAGTCAATCCCACAGACCACAACTTTATTCGTTTAGATAGATGAAGGCATTTATTTTTACATTAAGTAGGCTATTTAAATAGTGACAGCAAAACATGAGTGTGTTTTCGGTCATGACATAATAGTTAATGCATAATTTTAAACAGATAAATCATTTACAATTCGATATATTGGTTACGCGATATATCGATTTTTTTCTCGATATTATCGTTAGATCGATATTCAGTTTGCGATATATCGATATGTTGAAATTATTTGCCATCCCTAGGCCGACAAAAGGTCTCAAAAATATGTTGGTGACTTCCAACAAAGAAAGTCATAACAATAATTTATTATGAATCTTTGGATTTCTAAATGAGGTTTCTTCTTGAAATAAGGTAATGAAAGGCTTTTTTGGAGATTTAATTGGAAGATTTATAAATCAGCAAGATCATTTGGCCAAATGTTTACTTATCAGTATAAAATACTTAAAACCGTCTACAAGGAAATTAAAAAAAAAACCTTGTATGTTTTAATAAATAAGGTCAAGTTTTTGTTTTAACGTGGTAATGTATTCCCTTCTAGTTTACAGCTACGTAATTCAACTTACTGCTCAGCAAAATATTGCAATGTTTTTCTTCCGCAAATAAATGCTGTTCTTCATTCGGCGTGCAGACGTATTTACTTTAGTGTTAGATAGCAGAGTAAGCAATCTGGCGTCGACAGGAACGAGGAAATAATAAATACCGGTTACAACATGGCTACACTCGCAATTAGGAATGTGGACAAGACGTAAGAAACAGCTGTTGTACGCATTACCACAGCCATTGCTGAGTGAAGAACTATTTCCTTCGTCTACAAAAATAAATAATGTTCTTATTGCAAATATCACAGTAAAATTAGCGCCTTTGATTCTACCGTTCCAATATTATTTTATAATAATTAACATTTTTTTAGAATAAAATAGTTGATAGATTCTGGGACGGGAGATAACCATCTTACGTTCGTAGAAAATTATTTGCTTCAATTTAACTTCCAAAATGTTAAAACCCTCCATGCTGTTAACTCATAAACGATGCAAATGCAGGTTTTAATAAAAAAAACGAACTGGCACCTAATAAATGTTAACAGAGTTGATTATAATTTATAAATCTATTTAAATAAATGTGGGCGTTGAGTAATTTTAAAGATATTATATAAAAATTGATTTTTAAGTCCGGTTTCAAACCCAACAACTAACTTGTCGTACTAATTTTAGTGCCTTTATGTTGATTTAAAAAAATATACGTATGGTTGTTATAATGAATAACAATTAACGTATGTTTCAAACATACTTCATAAATATTTCTTCAATATCATATACATTAATTTATTAACATTTGTTAATAATTTGCATCATGGAGTTAATTTTAATCTCAATGTTAATAGAAATGAATTTTTTTGGTCACTAATGCTGATAAAAATGTACTAACGATACTACAGATACTTAAAATTACAGCTATGAAAGAGTAATTCTATGACAGGCATTATGTTATTCAACTCCAAAACCTGTAGCAGTGTCACCGTGATATCACTGCCCTACATCACCAATGTATTCGGCTATCAACAGTCACGAGTGTGAAAGTGAGTTCCCCTCAGCCAACCCTTTATAGCAGGAGTTAGGACTCCTTGACCTGTACCAGTGCCACCGTGATATCACTGCCCTACATCACCAGTGTATTCGGATATCAAGAGTCACGAGTGTGAAAGTGAGTTACCCTCAACCGTGCCTTTATAGCTAGAGTTAGGACTCCATGACCTGTACCAGTGTCACCGTGATATCACTGCCCTACATCACCAGTGTATTCGGATATCAACAGTCACGAGTGTAAAAGTGAGTTCCCCTCAGCCGACCCTTTATAGCTGGAGTTAGGACTCCATGACCTGTACCAGTGTCACCGTGATATCACTGCCCTACATCACCAGTGTATTCGGATATCAACAGTCACGAGTGTGAAAGTGAGTTACCCTCAACCGTGCCTTTATAGCTAGAGTTAGGACTCCATGACCTGTGGTAGTGTCGCCGTGATATCACTGCCCTACATCACCAGTGTATTCGGATATCAACAGTCACGAGTGTAAAAGTGAGTTCCCCTCAGCCGACCCTTTATAGCTGGAGTTAGGACTCCATGACCTGTACCAGTGTCACCGTGATATCACTGCCCTACATCACCAGTGTATACGGATATCAACAGTCACGAGTGTGAAAGTGAGTTCCCCTCAGCCGATCCTTTATAGCTGGAGTTAGGACTCCATGACCTGTACCAGTGTCACCGTGATATCACTGCCCTACATCACCAGTGTATTCGGATATCAACAGTCACGAGTGTGAAAGTGAGTTCCCCTCAGCCGAGCCTTTATAGCTAGAGTTAGGACTCCATGACCTGTACCAGTGTCGACGTGATATCACTGCCCTACATCACCAATGTATTCGGCTATCAACAGTCACGAGTGTGAAAGTGAGTTCCCCTCAGCCGAGCCTTTATAGCAGGAGTTAGGACTCCATGACCTGTACCAGTGTCACCGTGATATCACTGCCCTTCATCACCAGTGTATTCGGATATCAACAGTCACGAGTGTGAAAGTGAGTTCCCCTCAGCCGACCCTTTATAGCTGGAGTTAGGACTCCATGACCTGTACCAGTGTCACCGTGATATCACTGCCCTACATCACCAGTGTATTCGGATATCAACAGTCACAAGTGTGAAAGTGTGTTCCCCTCAGCCGACCCTTTATAGCTGGAGTTAGGACTCCATGACCTGTACCAGTGTCACCGTGATATCACTGCCCTACATCACCAGTGTATTCGGATATCAACAGTCACGAGTGTGAAAGTGAGTTCCCCTCAGCCGATCCTTTATAGCTGGAGTTAGGACTCCATGACCTGTACCAGTGTCACCGTGATATCACTGCCCTACATCACCAGTGTATTCGGATATCAACAGTCACGAGTGTGAAAGTGAGTTCCCCTCAGCCGAGCCTTTATAGCTAGAGTTAGGACTCCATGACCTGTACCAGTGTCGACGTGATATCACTGCCCTACATCACCAATGTATTCGGCTATCAACAGTCACGAGTGTGAAAGTGAGTTCCCCTCAGCCGAGCCTTTATAGCAGGAGTTAGGACTCCATGACCTGTACCAGTGTCACCGTGATATCACTGCCCTTCATCACCAGTGTATTCGGATATCAACAGTCACGAGTGTGAAAGTGAGTTCCCCTCAGCCGACCCTTTATAGCTGGAGTTAGGACTCCATGACCTGTACCAGTGTCACCGTGATATCACTGCCCTACATCACCAGTGTATTCGGATATCAACAGTCACGAGTGTGAAAGTGTGTTCCCCTCAGCCGACCCTTTATAGCTGGAGTTAGGACTCCATGACCTGTACCAGTGTCACCGTGATATCACTGCCCTACATCACCAGTGTATTCGGATATCAACAGTCACGAGTGTGAAAGTGAGTTCCCCTCAGCCGAGCCTTTATAGCAGGAGTTAGGACTCCATGACCTGTACCAGTGTCACCGTGATATCACTGCCCTACATCACCAGTGTATTCAGATATCAACAGTCACGAGTGTAAAAGTGAGTTCCCCTCAGCCGACCCTTTATAGCTGGAGTTAGGACTCCATGACCTATACCAGTGTCACCGTGATATCACTGCCCTACATCACCAGTGTATTCGGATATCAACAGTCACGAGTGTGAAAGTGAGTTCCCCTCAGCCGAGCTTTTATAGCTAGAGTTAGGACTCCATGACCTGTACCAGTGTCACCGTGATATCACTGCCCTACATCACCAGTGTATTCGGATATCAACAGTCACGAGTGTGAAAGTGAGTTCCCCTCAGCCGAGCCTTTATAGCTAGAGTTAGAACTCCATCACCTGTACCAGTGTCGACGTGATATCACTGCCATACATCACCAATGTATTCGGCTATCAACAGTCACGAGTGTGAAAGTGAGTTCCCCTCAGCCGAGCCTTTATAGCTAGAGTTAGGACTCCATGACCAGTACCAGTGTCACCGTGATATCACTGCCATACATCACCAGTGTATTCGGCTATCAACAGTCACGAGTGTGAAAGTGAGTTCCCCTCAGCCGAGCCTTTATAGCTAGAGTTAGGACTCCATCACCTGTACCAGTGTCACCGTGATATCACTGCCCTACATCACCAATGTATTCGGCTATCAACAGTCACGAGTGTGAAAGTGAGTTCCCCTCAGCCAACCCTTTATAGCTAGAGTTAGGACTCCATGACCTATACCAGTGTCACCGTGATATCACTGCCCTACATCACCAGTGTATTCGGATATCAACAGTCACGAGTGTGAAAGTGAGTTCCCCTCAGCCGAGCTTTTATAGCTAGAGTTAGGACTCCATGACCTGTACCAGTGTCACCGTGATATCACTGCCCTACATCACCAGTGTATTCGGATATCAACAGTCACGAGTGTGAAAGTGAGTTCCCCTCAGCCGAGCCTTTATAGCTAGAGTTAGAACTCCATCACCTGTACCAGTGTCGACGTGATATCACTGCCATACATCACCAATGTATTCGGCTATCAACAGTCACGAGTGTGAAAGTGAGTTCCCCTCAGCCGAGCCTTTATAGCTAGAGTTAGGACTCCATGACCAGTACCAGTGTCACCGTGATATCACTGCCATACATCACCAGTGTATTCGGCTATCAACAGTCACGAGTGTGAAAGTGAGTTCCCCTCAGCCGAGCCTTTATAGCTAGAGTTAGGACTCCATCACCTGTACCAGTGTCACCGTGATATCACTGCCCTACATCACCAATGTATTCGGCTATCAACAGTCACGAGTGTGAAAGTGAGTTCCCCTCAGCCAACCCTTTATAGCTAGAGTTAGGACTCCATGACCAGTACCAGTGTCACCGTGATATCACTGCCATACATCACCAGTGTATTCGGCTATCAACAGTCACGAGTGTGAAAGTGAGTTCCCCTCAGCCGAGCCTTTATAGCTAGAGTTAGGACTCCATGACCAGTACCAGTGTCACCGTGATATCACTGCCATACATCACCAGTGTATTCGGCTATCAACAGTCACGAGTGTGAAAGTGAGTTCCCCTCAGCCGAGCCTTTATAGCTAGAGTTAGGACTCCATCACCTGTACCAGTGTCACCGTGATATCACTGCCCTACATCACCAATGTATTCGGCTATCAACAGTCACGAGTGTGAAAGTGAGTTCCCCTCAGCCGACTCTTTATAGCTAGAGTTAGGACTCCATGACCAGTACCAGTGTCACCGTGATATCACTGCCATACATCACCAGTGTATTCGGCTATCAACAGTCACGAGTGTGAAAGTGAGTTCCCCTCAGCCGAGCCTTTATAGCTAGAATTAGGACTCCATCACCTGTACCAGTGTCACCGTGATATCACTGCCCTACATCACCAATGTATTCGGCTATCAACAGTCACGAGTGTGAAAGTGAGTTCCCCTCAGCCGAGCCTTTATAGCTAGAGTTAGGACTCCATGACCAGTACCAGTGTCACCGTGATATCACTGCCATACATCACCAGTGTATTCGGATATCAACAGTCACGAGTGTGAAAGTGAGTTCCCCACAGCCGACCCGTTATAGCTGGAGTTAGGACTCCATGACCTGTACCAGTGTCACCGTGATATTACTGCCCTACATCACCAGTGTATTCGGATATCAACAATCACGAGTGTGAAAGTAAGTTCCCCTCAGCCGAATCTTTATAGTAGGAGTTAGGACTCCATGACCTGTACCAGTGTCACCGTGATAGCACTGCCCTACATCACCAGTATATTCGGATATCAACAGTCACGAGTGTGAAAGTGAGTTTCCCTCAGCCGACCTGTACCACTCCACGGTACCATCAGCCGAGTTCCCCCACTCCACGACCTGTACCAGTGTCACCGTGATATCACTGCCCTACATCACCAGTGTATTCGGATATCAACAGTCACGAGTGAGAAAGTGAGTTCCCCTCAGCCGAGCCTTTATAGCTGGAGTTAGGTCTCCATGACCTGTGGTAGTGTCGCCGTGATATCACTGCCCTACATCACCAGTGTATTCGGATATCAACAGTCACGAGTGTGAAAGTGAGTTACCCTCAGCCGAGTCTTTATAGGAGCAGTTAGGACTCCATGACCTGTACCAGTGTCACCGTGATATCACTGCCCTACATCACCAGTGTATTCGGATATCAATATTTACGAGTGCGTTGTTGAGTTACCCTCAGCCGAGCCTTTACAGCTAAGGTTGCCATACGTCCGTATTTTGTACGGACAGTTTGTAATTTACATTCAATGTTCGTGTCCGTACCGTAACAAAGAAAAAAATCGGATAAATGTCCATATTGCTCATTCTATTAATATTAAAAGTAAATATTTTAAATATTTAATATTGTACAGCATGTATTACTTCGGGCAATCGTCAAGCGATACTCCTGAGAGGTTGTGTAATGCTCACATACTATGCTCTATTATTATAATACCATACACCTCCCTGCCCTTAAAAAAAAGTTTTCAACTCTTGAAATTATCTGGAGATAAGTGTGAACATTTTGAAAGAATTTTGGAGTTTGCTCTTTCTCTACTCAGTCCTTAGGCACCAGTTGAACGAGCTTTTAGCTTTATTCTAGTGAAAAATGTCTGAACATCAGATCGAATTAGACTGTCAGTGGAGAAGGGAAAAACTGTTCTGAGCATCAAAGTTAACAATGACTCATGTATTTCTTTAGAAATTAATATCATGAGAACAATTGACTGGTTTCAGCTTTCAGCCAGTATACCAGTGCAACTAGCACAAGAGATGCCTGAACAATTATGACAATTTATTGAATTCTGCCGAGTTAACTTAAACGTAATGAATGACTTTTTAAATGAAACAAAAAATAACTGTCCATTAATATTGTATTATTCTGTAATCTCTTAAATTAAAATATAGTTTTAGTATTAATATTACGAGTAAATATATATATATATATATATATATATATATATATATTACAAAGTCGTTATATATATACTCGCATATATATCGCGTATAATAAAATTCATAAAAGACAGTTTTCAAATCCTCCCCTCCCACCAGACCCCCAATTATATCCAGTGTCCGTATTTTACTGTGAAAACGTATGGCAAGCCTATTTATAGGAGGATTTATGTCTCCATGACCTGTGGTAGTGTCGCCGTGATATCACTGCCCTACATCACCAGTGTATTCGGATATCAACAGTCACGACTGCGAGAGTGAGTTCCACTTCTCACTGTTATACAACACCTTGTAACTGACCCTTTTTTGTGAAAGTATAAACAAAATATTTTGAGACAATTATGTAATGAAACCTTTGGTTCTCTAATGGTAAAAAGCTGCCTTTATGTTTGACGAATGTTTGTAAAATACTAGACCAGGAGCTCAACCATCATTGCAAGGATCAGCCTCTCTTTTATGTTATCATTTACAAAGAAGTACTGGAACCTTGGGATTTGAGAGGCTCTTCTCTGATCATAGTTTCCATCAATATTTAAACTCAAGAATGTGGATGTATTTCCTTGCCGTAAGTTGGGTTTCCTTAATTTCCTTGACGGTCGTGGTTTGTATTAAGTCAAGTAATTGATCTACTACATTCCTACAAATTGTTTTTCTAAGTATACCAAGGTTGTTGTTAGATAACGGTCCAAATCCATGAATATAAATTTATCTGAAACTCGCAGAATAATTTGGATCCCCTGACTTTCTGAATTGAAGTCAGGAGAGCTAACCACTAAGATATTCTGAAGCTTGTTGAATTGTGGGCGTTAATTTCAGTTCAAAAATTAAAAAAAGCTCTGACCCACTAACTTTTGGATTCACAATCTTCCCCCTTCGATGCATTAGAACAAAAAGCACCAATGCTTATTATTTGAGTCGGAGTTTTTTTGTGTAAGATCTACTTTTAATGTGTTCTCCTGAAATGACCTTGAAATAAATTGAGGTTCTTTTTTAGGGGGAGATCGGGACTGAAGTGAAGCCAGCTCAGGTAGAGATGGAAGCAGAAGGATGCCCTCGCCTCTAAACCCCTCCCGGCATTATCCACCCTCCACCTGACAAATGGCCTTTTTGTTTTTTTAGAGCGGGGTGCAGTAGGGCTATGCAGGTGTCGGGAGACTGGGAGAGAAGTAGTGAGAGGGTATGTGTGAGAGAAATGCGATTTCAAGAAAATGTGAAAACAGGAGTAGAAGGACTCTGAAATGTTCCTCATATAATTCATTAAGTTCATATCACCAATGTTAAAAATCCGAAACCACCCCTAACACTGACTCATGTTCCCATAATACAGTTCCACCACAAAATATTATGGCCTACATCAACTATCCTACATCTCCACCACAAAATATCATGGCCTACATGAATAATCCAACATCTCCACCACAAAATATCATGTTCTTAATAAAAATTCTGAACGATCCACTACAAAATATATCGCCTACATCAACAATCTGAAAGCTCCGCCGCATAATACGTCTTTGGTAGAAAGAAAATTCTATATCTATATTAATTATCGAAAAATGACAAAACATTGATGTGTTTGGTTTACTAAGTACTATGTACCAGTACAGATTATTACGTAGTCTGTATGTCTAACGCTACTTAAACACTTTACATTCAATTTTTTTCAATAACGGGATAAGCAACTGAGCTTAGCGGAACGAATTACGGATATTGCGTTTTCGAACTAACAGACTTATCAGGCATGGATTGCCACGCTCCCCAAGCAGAAAATTGTTACCGTTTTCACGTTATTTGAGGTAAATAATGTCGCTATTACACCTAAATCCATTTTTCCTCAATTTTATGGTGTTTGAGTAAGAACGAAAAAAGTTATTTCGGTCAATACCTCTCATGGCAACTAAATTAGTTTTAACTTGGCTAGCTGACATTCGTTATTATTTATTTTGTTTAGCGATTTTTCACTGAAGCGGCATCACGTGACACCAATATCAGCATCTTTTTTTACTAAATTACATTACTATTCATTTAAATATGTTATTAATATCTTTGAAAGTAGGCTAATCGTAGTATTTTATTAAAATATCTTTTGGGTGTAAGAAAAATAATTATTCTCTGCATGAGAATTCAATACATAATTATTGCAATCAGTGCATTAAAAACTGCATAATTTCGACCTATAATTAATGAATTTATTAATTGTAATGATTTTATATTTATATAAATAACTATTTAATATATAGTTGATTTAACAGTAGTGGCCAAAGCTCATGTACAAATATAGCATATTGCTTTTGCCACAGGTTATCATAGGTTACCACAGGAATGGCTGTTCTTTAAAAAAATTACTCTTAGAAAAATAAAGAAAATATATAATTGTTGCTTGATAAAAACTATAACAGGCCGATATTCTGTAGATAATTACACGTTAGAAGTTAGTGTTACAATTTACAGACATGGAGTACATCCCAACCAGAATTAACTAAATGATGAAAGGGGCCAGCTTGCGACCAAGGTTGGTCAGAGGACACGTGAACTTTAGTTTACAAGGGGAGAAAACAACCACGCATCTACAAGTATTATACCTTTTCACTAATACCATTGATCTCAAGGAAGACAAGTTCATCTATATGATAAGAGAGGTAAGAACAACGTCGAGTCCAACAATGTAGAATCAATAGTGAACGACTTTCATCTCAGACAAGTGTCAGGTTGATGAATAAGCTGTCTGAAGCACTCAAAATTATCAAAAAGCGAAAAACAATTTGTCTTGTGTCAAAAATGTTCTGTTGTCGAATATATTTATTCGGTTGACGAGCTATGGTGATTCACGGGGATAATCCTTTTTAAATTCACACTATAAGCAAGGCTTGGTGCCATGGGTAAGAATGAGCGAGGGGGAAATTATGTTTGCCTGAATTGTTACTGCATTGGATTGATTGACCTGCAGTAACACAACTTGATGTCCATTTTTTACATTTATACATGTTTTATTAGATACAAATTATAATAGTGTATATAGCAATACAACTCTTGCTATAGCAATTCCATTGTTCAGCAGCAATAAATGTACTTATGTACAACCCTATCAATGGTGTCTTAGAAATAAACTGAATACTCTAATCATGTCTAGACGGTTCCTAAAGGAAGGTTTACACGCAACGTTTTATTGTACGTCTTATCGTTCACATTAAAGATACGTCAAAACGTTCCTTTTCTCCTGTGTTTCGGCAACGTCTTTTCTTGCGTTTTAGCTGAGTTCAGTTCGGCCAACGTTTAAGTTATGTTTGCATTACAGTTCTAGAATTGAAGAAGCACTTATATTATTCCCAACTGTTGACTCTCGTTCGTGTCTTTTATTGCAGTCAAAAAAGACACGAATTGTCTTGTTTTTTATATGCCTCAAACAAGAAAATTTTCACACGGCTCAATAAAATCTGTAAGAAATTAATGAGTACATTGTCATAGGTCTGTTGACATCAATTTGCAAAAAAAGAAAACTAAATAGCTTTGTTTTTTTTTAATGGAAAATCTTAGCAGCAAAATAGGACAGAAAAGTTCGTACTGTATAGTGATCCGTATTTAAGGCGATATGACAAACAAGGAGAAGTTTAACAATGCTCTCCTCGTATGTTTTCATATCCGTCTTTGGTTTTCATTCCGTTTCGACAAAACGTACCTTTTGCTGTCTACACGCTACGTTTTAGCTGATAGGATTTGTCCTTGCCAACTTAACGTACAATGAGACGTTGGTGTAAACCCCCCTTAGGTAAAAGAACACAATTTTCCTGGATTATAACAATCTCCTCCAGACAAACAAAGAAAGCAAAGCAGTTTTGCAGATTGAGATATGCTCAAGTGTAATTCTGGCAGAAATGCAGAGCACGTTAGTTTTATCCTCCATCTCTTGCAGACACTCTGAAGCGACAGATAATGCCAGCAGCCTCGGTGCTGTGGCCTCGGATCTTGCCTTGACCTCGGTCACAGCATTGTGTCCTGACTTCACACGTGTGTCCTGGACGCTGACATTTCATACTTTAACAATCGCGGGTCAAATTTGAACAAATTACTGCGCGGGTGTGCCTCACAATGGTGTTCGGCAATTTGCCGTGCCAAATGTGTACACAGAGGACTCTAGGCCCCATTATGTGTCATTACCGCGTCAACCACGCGACAATAGATTCTTCCAAGAGTTGTCTGAGAGATAAACATGGATTCAAATAAGTGTAAATGTTTTATTTTCTCTGTCGTAAGATCAGCTTTTACTTAAAATTCCTTTTTCTTTACTGTCACTACATTAACTTTGTGTTTTTCTTTGAAAGATATTTTTTGGCTTTGTATTCTTTATACTGGTAAATTTGTTGACATTTCCAACCCTTTAAGTGTTTTTAAAACTAACAAAACGTTTCATCGTCATGAGACATCTTGTCGTCTTCGGGTGCTACTTACTACCTTATCCTACAAGTAAAACTATTTCACATATATTTTAAAATGTGTATGGGTGGGTGGGTCAACACCACTGTACGTGTATGGGTGAATATGAGGCCGTAAGCCAAGATCCTTAAGTCAAGCTTCATTCTCACTATTTTTGAGGATTTATGATTAGATAACGTTTACGTTTTTATACGTTTATTATATTATTGTCTAGCCGAGATCAAAGTACAAAACCCCTAAAAAATTATATGATTATAGATTTAGATAAACTTTCAGAAAATCGTGTCTTCTTACAAACTACTACATGTACACATTAGGTACATAACAGTTGGCGATTGACGTTCGTGGTGAGTTCCGACCGTTTAAGAAGTAATTCTTTTTACCTGGTTCTCCGTACCCAGTGGGACTGGGAGATTCAACTTCGACTATTAGTATACGCAGTTATATAAGTTCGACTTTTACTATTTGATAATTTTGTTCGTGTATTGTTGTTTTATAACGTAATATTTTGTTCTTTGTGTTGTATGTTTTCCATAATTGTGTTTGCCTGTAATAGTTTTAAGGAAGTCTATGGTAATCTATAAAAATGTAATTTTGTAAGGGTTTTCTACATTTATATAGGTTAGTTGAGTAGTATATATAAGTTTTATATGTAAGATAAGGTAGTAAGTGGCTCCGGAAGATGACCGGAGTTTCATACCTGTCGAAACGTTGTATTAGTTTAAACTCAAACTTGAAACGTTGTAAATCTCCAACAAATGTAACAATACATAACTTAATGTTCAGTTATGAAAATAAGGCACCTAACCTATTATAAGGCTAGAAGTATTCAAAGGTACAAATTAAGAAAAAAACTCAAACTCTTTACGATTTAAACTACCATTAGCGAAAGAGGTTGTAAACTGCCGTCATCAAAATGCCTGAACTCTTGAGACATATTCACAGTCCCTACCTAAAATTGGCCCTGGCAGGGTGTTTAACATTTTATACTGGTTTCCGAATAAAATATTCTTTTCATGTGTCTTATGAACTTAACTAGAAGGTCTTAGACCTTGGGCTTAAGCGGCCGATGTCATAACTAGAATTTACATTTTCCGGTGACAACCTCGTCAAGGTGCTACCTACATTATTACAAATAACCAGACGTTTCGCCCATGCTGTGATGTGGCATCCTCAGAGGTATCTCTGAGATTAGCTGTATTCGGTTGCTATATATACTTGTCAACTGACTGACATAAACTAAAAATGTTTTAAAAGATCGTACTTAATAGTTGCATTGTTTTTTTTTTTTTATTTTTATTTACAAACTCACAACTATGGGTATTTACCATACGTAACTTATTCATTGTGTATCGTCTGAAGGATATCTATGAAATAATTCTAAAATTACATAAATGATCAATTAAACCTATTCTTTAGGCCATTTATAAAGACCTTAGCTGGTAACAAGTGTATTCATAGTTACTAGCTAAGGTCGCAGATTACAAAGCTCTGGCTTTCGAAATCATTAGTTAAATTTAATTATCCACTCTCTCAATACGTACACTTAAACAATCCCCAGTTTCAATAACTTGTTCAATTACTCATCCACCCTCTTCACACAAGTGACCTAGTGGGCTTACCAACCTCCCTTTGATTACGATTGCTTATGGGTGGGTTTGAATCGTAAACCCTCTTGGTAACCCAACCGCCAGTGTTAACCTAACACACCATCAATACTTACTGACTTAGTTCACTAAGTCCGTATGTAAAAACCTCAACCTACCATATTAGTTTGTTCCGGGGACTCGAGCAGCCTCCATGCCTCTAGCAATCGTCTCTCCATCCAAACCTATCCTAGGCTGAAGAGGCCTATAACATCCGCAGCTCCTTGCTGCATCTTCTAAGGTCCAGTCCTCCCTACTTACAAAGGTTGTCTTACTACACCGCACCCCTCCCAGGCATTCAACACACCTAAACTATTGACTCACCAACATTGTATACGTGTGAAATGGCACATTTCCTCCACAAACACTCTCTTCCTGTATATAAATTATCTGCAGATTTTGATTCACTAGCTACAAACGCTTCTGTAATTAAGTGAACTCTCTCGACACAGCCAATAGAACACTCTCGACAGGAATGCAGCTGACCTTTTAACTAAATTACTACAGATTGCATGAACACCTACATTGATTACGCGCGATATATCCCAGAGTAGTGTACAAGATTGGAACGGAATTAGTCGTATGTTTATCGATGACAGAGAGCAAGGAGTATGAGGTGTGGCGTGAAGGTTAAACATAAGATACCTATCGGACATTGTACATTCTAAGGCTAATGTGTGAAGTACATGGTCATAAATGTATAACATAAGATCTTTTTACATGTACAAACGTTAGTGTGTCGGTCGTGACGACGTTTAAATCTTACGTAATGTATCTTGCATGATATATTTAAAATGTTTTTCAATCAAAATCTTTTGAAGATTTGTGTTCAACAATTTTTTGTGAGATAAAATAGTAATTTATAAGTCATCCCATTATGTCAATCCTTAAATAGATTCAACTTTACGTGAATTCTGACTAAATGACTTGCTCACAACATTAAGGAGTTGCCCCATCTTCACTACGAACTTTACGTGAGGTAATATAAATTTAGTTGATAAACATTTCAATTTAATTGGACTAGTGGTGGGTACTAATTGAAATGGATGGATAAATGAAACAAAATGTTATCTTGTACCCTATAGACATTGTACCCCACCCACTCATTCACGTACAATTTTCATTACTCTCCCAACCACTCATACTTGTAACGTTGTAGGTCCAGCCACCCACTCATTCACGTACAGTGTTAATGACCCTCCCACCCACATATACACACAAAGTTGTACTGGTCCTCCCTCCCATTATTATACGGACAGTGGTAATGACCCTCCCACCCACTCATAAACACAAAGTTATAATGGTCCTCTCATCCTTACACGTACAGTGGTATGACCCTCCCACCCATCCATACACGTAAAGTTGTAGGTCCTCCCACCCACTCATACACGTATAATTGGTAATGATGTTAGTGTAATTCTAATGGAATTTACTACTTATAATATTCTGTCGGGGCAGAAATTATGTGCACACGAGATTAAAGGTTGTTCTCTAAGGATTAAGAGACCTACGAAAAATCTAATTACTCCATTATTTTAACTTTTCCTACAAAATACAAAATTCAGTTATCAACGTGGAATATGTACGTTTATTAATATATTTACAATCACGTAACTTGTTCTCTTATGCCCTTTTCATGATCAGTCTAGACAATTTCATTTACAAAAGACATAGTATCCTTTGTAAAACACGTACACTTTACCATAATTTAGTAAAGTACGTAGTTCTTATACACGGAAATAGGTATGCATGCATCTAGATAGAGGGAAACTGCTCCATAAAAATGTTTGAATAATGGCGTGGACTCTGTATTGCATTATATAATCCCTTTCGTATAATAATCTGTACCTGTCAAGACGTAGACAGCTTCTAGATTTATCATTTGCCACTTTCATTGTAATGACAATTTCATTATTATCTACAATCGAATGATTTCAAGTAATTGATAAAAATCGTAATTTATAGGAGTGATTTATAGGTCGTTATTTCATTATTATGTTTACCCACAGAGTTCCTTTACAGCGAATGCCTCAGACGCCGTTAAATAGAAATTACAACTAAAGTACATATTTATACGTCTGCAGTAATAAAATTAATTCGTTTATTCTTGTGAATATGGGGGGGGGGGGGTAGGAAGGGACTTACAAGTTTCTGGCTTTGCCATCGCATGACGTAACTGCCCGACACACTAACTCGAGACACATGTAACGAGCTGTTGGATGCGACCTCTGTTTATTTCTTCTATGTAGTTTACCAAACGTTGTGTTACATTAATTTGATTTTGGTAGCTATTCTAAAAATTCCAGTATTTTAGTTAAATATAAACCTGTAACGACTTGGTATTGAGCTCATTTTAAATCAAGCATAAGAAAGGTAAAAAATAACCTTCAAAATTATAAATATTTTTACATTTAAAAATGAAAAACATGTTTATCCCTTCATTTATGTGCAATAAACGTAGTTATAAAATATTAAACTTGTACTATGTACGATTTTGTCTTGAAAATAACCAAACCACCGAAAACCGATTGCACCACCTTAAAGTGTAGGCTAAATTATGAATTTAATAGATACGTAAATTGGCATATTTAATAAAACCTTTACTTAATTGAACATACATTTCGCTAAGCATAGGATTTGGTGAAATTCTACTAAATATAGATATTTAAAATATAATTTTAAATCCAATAACAACCGTACTATTCCATTCGAGGTTTGTGTGTTTGTAGATAGATAAACAGCGTCACTCAAGCCGGACATCACGGCTTCTGTAATAACCACCGTTCAAGTCTCCAGAAACTCACGGAACTCATCGTTGTGTGCGCCAATTCCCCTTGTACAATCCAACAAAAACCTCATAATCCATTAATCACAACCTCTTAACAGATCTAGACCAAGCTGGTAAGTGCCAACTGCATTAATTTTGTTATCTGATGCATTTTTTACAAGTCGTTGGAGTTTGGGTTGAATTTCATACATAAACAGAGCTCATAAATTCTGATCTTGACTGTTTTTATGGAAGTTTTTGTTTGCAAGGAATGTGGCCCCTAAAATGATTTGTCCCTCGTCCAAATCTAGATGGGGGGTTTGTTGTTTGCACTCATAGTTATGATGTAGATCCTATCTTTATCCGGACAACATGCTGGGTTTATCGTTTCAATATGATTACAATTTTCTTTATAATACAGTAATTTAATTACAAATTTGGAAAATTTATTTTATGTTACTGAATTTCTAGTTTTTACTATATTTATAATGTTGGCTAAACTTAACGAATGGCTATGTAGACAGTGAAGCTGCTTTTGCTGCTATTATAGAAAAAATTAGGTTTACATCCCAAATATGCAAATTTATTTATTGGTGCATATGATTGTTTTAGATTAACGTTTAACTAAATCTTCAATTGCACCTATTTTAAGTCAAGCAGTCCATGTAAGCTACGTTAAACGGTTGTTTAAAAGTTATTTGTTAGCCTTTGATTGTTCTTATTGCTAAATATTTTGGATATTTCCCATATTTATATTGTTTCGACCTTTCAACAGGCGCGAAACTCCTGTCCTCTTCAGTATTGTATGTACGTTTCTGTCTCTGTTCTTTGTATTGTATGTTTTTCTTTTTTGTATAATTTTGAGGAACTGAACTAATTTTTAAAAGGACATGATTTTCTGATAAGTCTATCTTAATATTTAGGTATGTAATTTGTCGAGTGTTTTCTACGTTGATATAGGTTAGTTAATCACTTTAATAAATAAATATATATATATATATATATATATAATGTTTGTTTTGTAGGATAAGGTAATAAGTAACACCTGATGATGATGACGATAGTTTCATACCTATCGATACGTTGTGTTGGTTTTAAAAACACTTAAAGCGTTGGAAATGTTCAAAATATTTAATTCCACGTTAAACCTCATAATTATTTTTAGAATCTACGAAAAAATATTCCTAATACAGTGCTGTGTACAATAACTCTACTGGAAAGATTATTTTTCTCTATTAATACGTGTAAACTTTTATATTTAGTGTATTCCTATATTGTTTACAATTTTAGGAGGGACTGGATTCACACACCCTAGCTGTTGTTAATAAGTTATTGTATATATATACTGTATATATATATATATATATATATATATATATATATATATATATATATATATATATATATATATATATATATATATATATATATATATATATATATATATATATGGATTATCGTGACCTTACACTCTAGATCGTCTTACAATCATGTTACATCCTGTAACAGTTTTATTAACCTCACGTTTGCCCGAGGGCCTGAATTCACGCTTCCTATATGTTGTCCCTAACCTGTATATATCCATTATCGTGATCTCCTTACTCTCTAGATCGTCCTACAATCCTGTTATATCCTGTTACAGTTTTATTAACCTCTCGTTTGTCGCTAAGCCTGGATTCACGCTTCCTATAAGTTATGTTGTCCCTAAGCTGTAGATATGCATTATCATGGATGTAGTACGGCTGGTAGGTCGCAGATGTTACACTGGCAGATACCTGTCGATGTTGTTTGATCTTGTACGGCTGGTAGGTCGTAGATATGACACTGACAGATACCCGTCGATGTTGGTGGATGTTCTACGACTGGTAGATCATATATGTGATACTGACAGATACCCGTCGACGTTGATGGAGGTTGTACGTATGGTAGGTCGTAGGTGTGACACTGACAGATAATCGTCGATGTTGGTGGATGTAATACGGCTGGTAGGTCGAGGGTGTGACACTAACAGATACCCATTGCTGCTGGTTGATGTTGTACGGCTGGTAAGTCGTAGATGTGACACTGACAGATAATCGTCGATGTTGGTTGATGTTGCACGGCTGGTAGGCCGTTGGTCTGGCACTGACAGATATCCGTCGATGTAGGTGGATGTAGTACGGGTGGTAGGTCGTAGATGAGACACTGACAGATACCCGTCGATGTCTGTTGATGTTGTACGGCTGGTAGGTCGTAGATGTGACACTGACAGATACCAATCGATGTCTTTTGATGTTGAATGGCTGGTAGGTCGTTGGTGTGACACTGACAAATTAATCGCACCTTGTAATACCGGTGAAAGACCTGGAGGTTGTTGGCTTGTACCAGACAATGGGCTGAACATCATCAATGCCCACATTTGCTCTCACCTCGCTAGACTCAAAACTACAAGATCATGCCGTAAACAGACATTTCTGACTGTTTAAAACAGTAGTATTGATTAAAATTGTATTGATGTTGTACGCCTGGTAGGTCGAAGGTGTGACACTTACAGATACCCGTCGCTGATGGTTGAAGTTGTACGGCTGGTAGGTCGTAGATGTGACACTGACAGAAACCCGTCGATGTCTGTTGATGTTGTACGGCTGGTAGATCGTAGGTGTGACACTGACAGATACCCGTTGCTGCTGGTTGAAGTTGTACGGCTGGTAGGTCGTAGATGTTATACTGACAGATACCTGTCGTTTTTTGTTTGATTTTGTACGGCTGGTAGGTGGTAGATGTGACACTAACAGATACCCGTCGATGTTGGTGAATGTTGTACGGCTGGTAGGTCGTAGGTGTGACACTGACCGATACCCGTCGCTGCTGGTTAAAGTTGTACGGCTGGTAGGTCGTAGAAATGACACTGACAAATTAATCACACCTTGTAATACCGGTGAAAGACCTGGAGGTTGTTGGCTTGTACCAGACAATGGGCTGAACATCATCACTGCGCACATTTGCTCTCACCTCGCTAGACTCGAAACTACATCACGCCGTAAACAGGCGGTGAAGTAGTAGTATTGATTAAAATTTTAATTCACGATGTAAGTTATAAGGAAAGTAAAATTAGTTATTTGATACTTTGCGATAAACACTTTAAACTTTAATAAATAATTAATAAAGTGTGCTTTATGTATAAAAGTATGATCTATAGGTCAACATTACAAACATGTATTTTCAGTATAAGTTTGTAAAGGATCATATTTCGGCATGCCTTTTTGAGAATCATATACACAAAAAACAAGTTTACATCTTTTGTTGTTATCATTATTTTGTTTTCTCATGTAATTATTTTGTATCTTTTGGTATTAATTGTATTTTTATTCACATAATTAATTTAAAAATGTTTAAAATTCAAACCAAACTATGTTTATATTTATATATTTGTAATATGAAGGGTGTCCGGACAATTCGTCCCACGGACATTTCGTCCCCCAAGAAAAATGCGGACATTTCGTCCCACTTTGTGGAACGGCTACCTGGGTAGGGTTTGATAAATAGTCTCCAAATATTTCTAAACGGACACTTCGTCCCACCTGAGAGAAGGGTTGTAAAAAGGTTAGGTTAGGTTAGGTTCTCTCAGGGTGGGACGAAGTGTCCGTTTAGAAATATTTGGAGACTAATTATCAAACCCGACCCAGGTAGACACTCCACAGAGTGGGACGGAATGTCCGCATTTTTCTTTGGGGACGAAATGTCCGTGGGACGAATTGTCCTGTAATCAATATGAAGTAGTGGAAATAAACAGCTTTTGATTTTTTTATATAAACATCCCCAGGAACTTTTTACACAACTTTCTTCTAGATGTTTATTGTTTTCGTTACTATGGGTGGTTAAAGTTGGGTAAAGACTATCCCAACTAGTGTTTTGTGCTTGGAAAGCCTACTAAGCACTATTGGCGTATTAATTTGTTATAAATTATGTTATTTTTTTTAATAGAGGACTAATGATTAAAATCAATAAGTACCTACTTTCTGTTAGTTTAATGAGACCCAAAATAAATTTAATCACGTTTCATCTTAACCCCTATAAACTTAAGTAAACTTATAGGCCTATGGATTTCACGATAATAAAAGAAGAAAGCTGCTTTTTTGTATATCTACACCGGTGTCTTTTTTAACTTAGTTTAACATCTTTGTTAAAGGACTCTTTAGGCCACCTGCACTTGAAACAGAGTTGTTAATCACCAGATTAACAAGAGTTTATCAAAGCTAATTTAAAAATAATTTGAAATAATTTACCGAACATAATGTATTAATTAATACCAAAAAGTTTTAATTTTTCTTTCAATTCATTTAGGAAAGAAATGTTATCACACAATTCTTTGATAGCACAGTTATATTTTATATTTAATTGGCCTATTACCTGACCTTCTCCTCCATCCTGACAAATTAGTAATGTATTTGTACTTTATAAATGTTTGTAAAATCCTCTTTCTCCAGACGCCTGTGATCGAATTCTCATAGAAACCCCCAAAACCCTACTTGACAGTAACGAAATATGCTCCAAGGATATGTTGGTAATCTAACTGGTATTTACCCTGTGCTATTTTATTTCTAAAATACATAATTTTGATCGGATTTGTATAAACTACCGTATTGTAGTGTACTATCATTACAACAACAGTTAATTTGACAGTAAATAATAAATTAATTATTTTTTTTTTTAATATAATGTACCCAGTTTTTTTTACATTTATTAACAATATAGTTTTATTTTAAAATCCTTAACCTTAAATGTGTTAATTATAAAATTAACAAACTAAAAACATCAGTTCTACTGATGCTCAACTTCAAAATATTAAAAGTCTATAGAACAGAATTAGTATATAGCTTATAATAATTTATTTTTTAAGATACTTTATATAGTATTTTCTTCAATAATCGAGAGAGGATTTTTTCTAATTACAAATTCAATATTTTAATTCAATTTATAAATAATCATCGGTAATCATGAAACAATTTTACTCTTTACATATTTCTCGTACAAATAATAACGAAAATGATCTACAAATCGTATGTTTTATTATATGTTTATGACGTATGATGAAACCATTTAAATATTAAAATATTAATTTATTATTTTAATTTTGTTTACATTATTTCATTGTTAAGTTCATTGAAATAATGTTGTATAATTTGTAAATAGAAGTATCGATAAACTGAATTTAATACCCAGCAATTTTTTTAATTCTTGTAACAAAATTAAAATGATATAACAATTAATTACCGTATGTAATTTGGTTCCAAAATCAAGACAATAACCAAGCAAATGGACACTAATAGTTAAACAACCAAATTGTCTAATGCTTACAATTTGAAAACGTAAAACAGACAAGAGGAGCTACTGGCTCTGGAGGTAGATCTGACGCCACTCCCCTACCGGTAGACGAATTGAGTTACAAACTACTGTCTCAGTTATTCTAGTAAAAATAAATCTTCAAAGAATATGCACATGCAGCAACTTAAAGAATTAAAACTAGTTCCACTCACCAAAGATGATATTGATGTGTTATTAGTAATCCAATTGTATATAAACAAGAGTCCGAGATAAGACACACTGAGTAGGTTGAGTGACGCGGCACACACACTTGCCCGGCAGAACTGACACTACACAGACAGAGTGAGTGTTTGGGTGGAGGGGGGGCAGGGCAACCACCCGGCAGTGCGGCAGGTGCGACAGCCGCGCCATCTAGCCTTGGCCGCCACAAAGTAGGCTCACTCTCCGAGTGGAACTCATCGGTTAATCAGTGATACAGGAGTATACAAGACTTGCTTCCACCAATTATGCACACACTCCGAGTGGAAATCATCGGCCAATCAGTGATACAGGAGTAAACAAGCCTTGCTTCCACCAATTATGCACACACTCCGAGTGGAAATCATCGGTCAATCAGTGATACAGGAGTGTGCAAGCCCTGCTTCCACCAATTATGCACACACTCCGAGTGGAAATCATCGGTTAATCAGTGATACAGGAGTGTGCAAAGCCTTGGCTTTCACTTAGTATTCTCATATCCCGAGTGAAAATTATCGGTCTACTATTATTTCATTTAGACTACATGATAATACCCGCATTACTGTAGTTTATTCTAACCAGTGACGATAACACTGAAACTGTATTAATGAATTAATAACAAAATGAATGGAATAGTTTAGCAATATGATTACGTTCCATAAATGCATTTGAATCAGTAATTTGACGGTGATCCTTGTAAATCTTATCTACGGTTCGATTATGATACATGCATATCATTGAATCAAAATTGTGATCGTGATCCATGTCTGTAATAGTGTCTACAGTTCGATTGTGTTGCGTGTCTTTTATTGTATCGACTATTTGATGGTAATCCATGTCTGTAATCGTATCTACAGTTCGATAGTGATCCATGTCCATCATTGTATCATTGTATCGACTATTTGATGGCGATCCATGTATTTAATCGTATCTACAGTTATATTGTGATCTATGTCTATCATTGTATCGGCAATCTGATGGCAATCCATATCTGTAATATTATCTACAGTTAGATCGTAATCCATATCTATCATTGTATCGACAATCTGATGGCGACCCATGCCTGTAATGGTATCTACAGATCGAATTTGATCTATGTCTATCATTGTATCAGCAATCTGATGGCAATCCATGTCTGTAATCTTATCTACAGTTAGATCGTGATCCATGTCTATCATTGTATCGACTATTTGATGGCGATCCATGTATTTAATCGTATCTACAGTTCTATTGTGATCTATGTCTATCATTGTATCGGCAATCTGATGGCAATCCATATCTGTAATATTATCTACAGTTAGATCGTAATCCATATCTATCATTGTATCGACAATTTGATGGCGACCCATGCCTGCAATGGTATCTACAGATCGAATGTGATCAATGTCTATCATTGTATCAGCAATCTGATGGCAATCCATGTCTGTAATCTTATCTACAGTTAGATCGTGATCCATGTCTATCATTGTATCGACAATTTGATGGCGATCCATGTATTTAATCGTATCTACAGTTCTATTGTGATCTATGTATCTATATATATATATATATATATATATATATATATATATATATATATATATATCGGCAATCTGATGGCAATCCATATCTGTAATATTATCTACAGTTAGATCGTAATCCATATCTATCATTGTATCGACAATTTGATGGCGACCCATGCCTGTAATGGTATCTACAGATCGAATGTGATCTATGTCTATCATTGTATCGGCAATCTGATGGCAATCCATGTCTGTAATCTTATCTACAGTTAGATCGTGATCCATGTCTATCATTGTATCGACAATTTGATGGCGATCCGTGCCTTTAATCGTATCTACAGTTCTATTGTGATCTATGTATATCATTGTATCGGCAACCTGATGGCGATCCATATCTATTATTTTATGAACAATCACTTTGCAATCAATATATGTGAGTATATCAACAACTTTATTGAGATTAATGTATATTATTGCATGAACATTTTGATAGTGATCCGTAGCTGTGATTTGTATCATCAGTGTCAGTAAAAACGTTGTAGTCTAAAAAATTACAACTAAATCAAAGACATGAGTTCACATATCATTTATAATATTAACTACGACTCTTGGTCGTATCAGCAAAACTCCCTTGAACCAGGTCAAAACAATTCTGGTGACCGCTGGAGACTTCAGCGTACGATTTCAACGAATCCGTCGATGAATACTATCCATTATCCTCGTGGTAAGCCTGCTGGACGCCACACACGCCTGTCGCAGGACAGAGTCGCCGATACCGCCCAAGTTAATAGGAAGGCTTGATATTTATGTGCCGATCGTATCGCCTATTACCGCCCGCATGCCGACTCAAATCCCCTATTTTTTCTTGTTTACTTGTATAAATTTCAACTAATTCGAGTGGGAAATCGATGTCATTTATCGCTATTGACAACTTGTTTTCTGAGTTTGTTGGTTATATACCTACATACCGTCTCAGCGTATTAATTTATTTATATTTTAATTAAGTTCTATTAAATATTGCTATGGATAATTTTTATTTATCGTAGTCTTCTCCTAAACATATTGTTGATAGTGTTTTATATATATTAAAGCTGCATATGAAATTTATGTTTCCAAACAATTTGAGAACTTACTTAATAATCCGATTGCTTTGCCTTTAGAGAATTTAAATCAATGTTAAATATTAAACCATACTGATTCAATAATCGACATACAGCTAGCTTATAAAACAAAGTAGGCTATATTTATTAAACTCTCATTATAAATTTATTAAAAATATAGTTTATTAACAGTATTACCACTATGATTGTATGCAAAATAAGAGCCTTTCTACGTCACGTTTTTTATTTTATATTTATTAATATAAAGTTAAAAATTAGGGCTACTTACGCATTTTTAGGATGTAATGAAATTAAAAACTGAGTACCCTTCATATTTTTTATTAAAATTGATTAACACAACATGTTTCGACTTTATTGTCATTTTCAAGGGTAAATTAAATAATTAGGTTAAGTATATAATAATTCTTTTCACTACACTACTATGAGTTCAGTTGTTATCGTTATATGTTTACAACCTGCGAAACATCATATTTTCAACAGCTGTCTATTGTTTACTACCGAAAGTAACATTGTTTACAACCGAAAATTTTCCACAGTCAACAACACCTGTTTTTATTCCGTAGTGTAGTGAAAAGTATCGTTCAAAACTCGAGTGAAAGTGTTTTGTATGTTCTCGACCATTTGAAGTCCTCGACAAGTCTCGCACTTCAAACATATGGTCTCGAACATGCAAAACCCCACTTTCCACTCTTGTTATGAAATATACTATTAAATAAAATTGTAAAACATGTGGTTTTTGTAAATATTGATGAATATGGATAAGTTGGTGATATTTTTAGTTATAAATTTTAATGTTTCGAATCTTATCAAACATTGGGTTTGTATAATTGATTTGTGTGTTCAATATGTTCACTGGATTTTCTTGTTGTGCTAAATATATATGTAATTCTTCTGTTGCATTCATTTTCTTGCCCTTTTTCATAAAATATAATATTTTCATGTTTTCTTCCATTTTTGTGTACGTGTGGTCAGTAGAGAGCAAGTGTTATGCGAATGTGGATTTCATTGTAGTTGTGTTATAGCTTCTGAGAGCTTGTATGTGTTCTTGAAAGCGTGTTTTGAATGGTCTTCCAGTTTGTCCAATGTAGAATTTATCACAGTCTGTACAGTTAATTTTGTAAATACCTGATTTGCTGTAAATGTTGTCACTATTATGTTCTTTTTGAGATTTTTTTATCTAAAATGTTGAATGTGTTGTAGCGTGTGGAGAAACTTAGTTTGTAATTTGTATTTTGAAAGGTTTTTCGAATAGCTTTGTTTAGGTTTGTGTTATATGGTACGTTTATAAATATGATCTTCTTTGGGTCTTGATTTGTTGAGGTGTTATTTCTTTTCTTCTTTTTGTTTCTTGTTAGTTTGTCAATCATGTTTGGTTTGTATCCGTTTTTTATTGTCAAATATTTTATTATATTTTTTTCTTCGTTGAAGTGTTTCTCGTTCATTGGTATGTTTGATGAATCACAACAAAAACACACAACAACAAAAATCACAAAAGGCGAGTCCATTTTGTGAATCCATATGATTCACAGAAGAATTCACAAAAGGGATTTTTTGTGAATTCTTCTGGTCTGAGGAAGGTGAGCGTGGTTCACCGAAATCGATCACCATAATATTCGTGCATTTTTTACTTGTATTGTAATATATTTGTGCATTTTGTGTTTATATTGTAATAAATTTGTGTTGTGTGACGTTTACTTGCACTGTATATAAAATTATAACACTTTTAAACACATTCATGGCCGGACACCTGTAAATAAAAGTTAAAAATTGTTAAGTTCGACAAGTTTAGCTGAATCAACCAACTTGTCGAGCTGACACCGTAAAGACTCAGGCCCAAATATTTTTTAGGGCAGACGATGATACCAAATATGTTCCAAATAGTAAACGAAAATCTGTCAGAAATTCAATTTCACATTTAATCCAATTTTTCATAAAGCAATGAATAAAATATAAAGTAATATTCTTAAACACAAATTATGAAATATTAACTAAATTCCAAATCATTATCAACTAAGTCTACAAACATATTATCATTAAGATTAAAATCAATAGAAAAGGAATCAAATAAGATGATACATTTTTGTATTCTAAATGTTTAATCTTAATGTTTATCACCATATCCTATTAAGATTTTACTTGCAATATTTTGGATTTTTTTCTATTGGTTTCTTCTTAACGTTACTGAGTAAAAAATACTAACTGAGAAAGTATTTAGTTTTAGATTTTCATACATTTTTATATTAAAGAACCTCTGTTAAATTCGTGTTAAGTTTGAACAATATATATTTATATGTAAAAAAACACATTCATATTATATCAGTATATATATATATTGTGAACCCCTCTAGTCTTAGGAAGGTGAGCGTGGTTCACCGAAATCGATCACCATAATATTTGTGCATTTTGTACTTGTATTGTAATACATTTGTGTTGTGTGACGTTTACTTGTACTGTATATGTGCTAATACGTATTATACTATTTAAAAAACTGTTTAACTATAATTCACATATAACAGTATTATTTGCTGTTTTTTGATAATTATTTTTTCGATTGACAACGTTTTTAGTTTGTGGATGGAAAGGATTCCAAATTCCTTTTAAAAAAATGAGGTTTATCTTTTAATATAACTCAAATTTGTCATTTGTCTACAGATCTCCAAACAAAATAAAATGAACTACGCGCGCGTCAGTTTTAAAGGATATAAGATAAACAATCTAAGTTTAGGCTAACTAGCCTAAACTTTACACAAATCCTTAGTAATCCCTTTGCTAAGAATACAAACAGTAATCAGTTGTATCGAAATAATTGAATGAACAAGTCCTAATAGAGCCCAAACAAGCGGACATTCGAAACAGTTCACGCGACTTCCTTAAATCGCAAGCGGCGAAGGATCTGATTTGAAGTAAAACTGCAAGATGGTCTGGAAAGGCAGTGGACACAGCAGCCAGGCCCATCTGCTGTCCTCTCACGCTATTTGTACTGATTATTTATTCAATAGTTTCGATTCGAGGCACGGCAGAGCGTCGCTTGGAATAACACAGTACGGCCCCTTGCTGCCTGTATCCGCACTTTGCCGCCTCAAAGTGTCCTGCTTTGAATCCAAAAGATTTGGTTTTTAGTGTTACAGTAGTACGAATTTATTCGAAAGTTCAAACTGAGAATCTTATTAACGATTTTCGAACAAATCTGACCACAAACCAACAGGTGTCAAGTGATCATCAGGTGTGAATACTGTGAAGCACAATGAGCGTTGACTGTGTAGGGTGGGTATTAGGGTGAACGCGAGTAAATTTGTCTTACTATAGTCTGTTTGAAACTACTTTAGTATTTATGAGCGTTTGTCGTCGGCAATATTTATACATTTATTTGAAAAAAAATTATTAAGAGTCTGCAGAGGTCTTCACCATATTGGATTTATATTCCGTAAGGAAAATGTTAAATGTGGTATTGTACAGCACTATAAATTAAACGATATGTTAAAAATATGATTTTTATATAATTTGCAAAAGCAAGACGCTATTTTTTAATTGATTAGAAATATTGATAAGAGATCAAATAAAATTTGTGCGTTTTAGTTTACTAGTTTAGGTATTTTCAGAAACTATAAACTCGAATAATCGAAATTTTAAGTGGATCGAAAATGGATCCATTAGTATTACGTTAATATTACGTTCTTTAAAATGGTGTAAAATGTATAGTTGTCAAACAAATCGTTAGTTCACAGGATTGAACCACATATATATTTGCTCTTATGGGATATAAATAATATTGGAATTGAAACAACGCTTAATCATTAGTAGTAAGTGACGAACTGATTGCCGTTAGAATGGTAGGTTTCATTCTCTCGACACTGTGGCAACAAAGTCCATCCCACCAACCAAACGGCCCAATACTAAAGTAGTTATAAACAGACTATGATAATGAACGACTTATAATATAATATGGTTTTTATTGGGGAAAGATGTCCGATTAGGACAGCCCTCAACTGCAAAGACGAGCCTTGATATAGTCTGTGGATACACATCTGTTAGAAGCGATAAAAGGTCGGTAAATAGTCAGACTTCCTTGAGCTGACGAAACGAGTTTGGCACGGCTGCCGATACGCAGCGCTGGTTGATAATTTCAGCTACGTAGGTCTACCCCTCTCCCACCCCAATTCTTTCCTCTGGCCACCGTTTCTTTCCTCATTCTCAAATCTCAAAACAGTTTATAATCTGTTTTCTCTCTCTCTCTCTGTAGGCTGCCACGCTACAAGCTCGACCGCGGTGGCCGCGCCAAGATGGCAAAACTGGAAAACGTAGTCTGACTTTTAACATTGGCTTTTCTTCTTATAGACGTGTATTCGTTGATATCGTGGGTTCGCTGTACCAATAACTAACGTGACCACCGAACGATAGATCGGAACTGATGTAAGATGGTTGTGGTCACTGCGAACTCAGGTAAACTGCTTTATGTTATAGTTAGGCTAGAGGTAGCATGTCGGAAACTATTTAACCGGTGTAGGTCCATGCCTTAGTCATATTCACTCATCCCCTTATTGAACTTGACAAACATTTTGTTTGTTTTTACGTTATAACAATTTTACTTTAAACACATTACCTAGTTTTTTTTAATATTCAACAAATATAAAAAATAAATCTTCGATTTTAGAGGTACAATCGTCTACCACAGAGAAGAAAGAAGCAGAGGTCACTAAATATGGTTGAGGTAGTGTGTCGAGTAGTTAGTTCTCCAGTTTTCAGGGCGATAGCAGGGCTAGAACCTTGTCAGTCCCTCCCTTATTCTCCGTAAATCCACAAGGATAAACGTAGTAATTATTACTACAGATGTATGCATTATGTGCATTAGTAAAAATCTATTTATAACCGACACTTAGTCTTTCACTATGGCAATAGGAAAACGACTTCTGTTTCTTCTTCTCCGTGATTCCACGAAAAAATCAGGATACAGGGTATCGGCAGCGTGACGCCCACATCTTCGGTAACAGCTGGCAGTCCACCGGTGTTTACTTCAACAAAGAGAACCAATCAACTGAATACACTCTGCAGAACTGAGTCACCTGACCTACTGGCCGAAAACGTACTTTGAGGGCTTCCCATGCCCTTCAGGGTGAAAATATTGAACATCGAAGACCGTATTGCATATTTAACACCTCAGTCGCTAAAATTGATCTCGAAACAAAAAGACGAGTTGGGTTAACAAAAGACTGCTTCACGTATTATATTAAATAAGGATATTTAAAGTAGATATAGATCTAAAATAAATACAAATAAATAAATACACTGCCACGAGAAAGACAGGCAGTGGCTGGCTCCCCGCCGAGCTCGGCCTTGTACAGACACCGGCTTGAAGTCGGACATCTCGAGTCTCCGTATTACGAATACAAATGTGCAACAAGGTTACCTGATAAGAATTACACGAGGCAGAAATGACAATTATTTGTGTTTTGTTTTTATCTAAGACGTCTCGTGATAACCAAACATGCGCTGGTCAGTCGGCCTGATTACAACCTTGTTTGTGCGATAAATTTATGTGTGGGCAACAAGCGTTTATAATAACATGTCTTGTTTTAACAACTAGCTACCTTTATATGAGGTTATAATATAATTTATATTTTTGATAATTTATCACATTGAATCACATGGAACAATTGAGTATTTACATCACGTGCATGTGCCAAATAGATCGATCATATATAATTCAGTATTGAAAATGATGTTTAAGTCAGTGACATTTCAAATTAAATAACCGAGGCCAATTTTTTAAAAAATTATTGAGGAAAAATTATTAACATTATTATTGAGGCTTTATCTTAACATCCTTGACAAGTAGAGGTTAGGCTGCCGATTTCGGAGACACAGCTCCATCGTCAGGCATCCTCCAGTTGGATTTTTCACCATTTAAAAAATGCAATACACACATAAACACTCAGAAACGAACACGAAATACATTCAAACGAGTAGATCTACTATAATAATGTACGATAGTCACATGACATAGTAGGCCTACTCGTTTCAACATATTTCGTGTTCGTTTCTGTGTGTTTGTGTAAGTGTATTGTATTTTTTAAATGGTGACGAAACCAACTGGAGGATGCCTGATGATGAAGCTGTGTCTCCGAAACCGGTAGCCTAACCTCTGCTTGTTAAGGATGTTACGGTAAATCCTGTTGTAGTTTAATAAATATTGACATCATATGAAGGATCATGAATGAAGTAAAATTCATTGAACTGAAAATGCATTATTAAACTATGCAAAACGCTGAAATAGTTTCTATAATTTACCTAAAATAATTAAAAGACAGAACCTTAAAGAAACTAAAATAAAATATTATTTTTGGACTGTCAAAGATTTAATATATGATTTATACTCCTAAAGATGGGTTTGAGTGTTTTATGTTACCTCACAGAGAAAAAAGATTCAGAGGTCTCTTCTTATGGCCGCAGCGAACTTCCTCGGCGGCAGTATTAAAAAGTTTACAACTGATGTACATCTTTATAAATTTGTAGTAATAATTACTACGTTAATCCTTGGGGATTTGGGGGAATACAGGAGGGACTGGCAAGGCAAGGTGATGGCCCTGTCATTTCAAGTCAAAGTGGAGTAATTTACTCGACGTACATTTAGCGCACTATTGGATGCGGCCTCTGTTTCCTTCCTATATGATCTTAAAGGACTTATATTGTCTTATTACTGTTAGAAGTTCTTTTTTTACAGTTTCAAAGGTTCGTAGAAAAAAAACTCGTTCATACAGATATTGAATCGTTTACAAAGCCTTCTTTGGGTATTTATTTAGTGTAGTGTTCACCGCTCCCAGGACCCAGTCTGCTGCTGATGTATCATTCGAAAAATATTGTTTCTACATTGGTCCCGTCAAAACAACACACGACTCAGTTCACACCTCGCCTCTACTTATTTGAGACAACAGCAGGTCAGAGTGCAGCACACTCGCCACTACTATGTTATTGGGTCAAGAGCGACACGCCCTCTCGCTCCCTTGGCACCTTCTCTTCTATTAGACGTGTGAGCACGATAGTTGAGTAACCTGTTAGAGGGGGAGATAGTGGTTTCTAGAACTCCATTGACCTTTGAGTTATTTACTATTAACTTTATATCAAATAAAACGTGAAGTAATGAGATTCCAGAATTATGAGTGCTGAGAATTCTGTTAAATTAAGCCTGATAATCAACTCATAAAATGCACTAAAGTAAATAATTACATCTTATATGGTAACCTAAGGTAACATCTGAAAATAATTTGACTAATTGTCTGCCTTTGTTTTTATAAATTTTTATATTATACAGTACATATTGAATTTGATAAAGGTTTCAACTAATCTACGTCATACAGGGCGTTTCTTTTACAACGCAACCCTATTTACAAGTACAGAAAATGAAAGTTTAAGATAATTACAAGCTCATAAGTTGGTAGCCCTGGTTCGAATTCTTCCTTGCTATCAGCTGATTTACATTGTTGCATTGTTGTTGTTCACTTTATTTGTGTTTCGCACTCGGACAATATCATTAAATTGAGGTTAGAAACATGGTTTTGAGCAAACGCCAAAAAGTATTTATTGAGGAGGAATATTTTTACACAAAACCATTTGTTTTATTCAAGATGCTTTCGAACAGTATTCTGAACCCATTGTTAATTGTATGTACCGTATTGTATTGAAATTCAACCCATTTCACATCATAGGTTACGTTTTAAAAGGAACACCTTGTATAAAGTAGATTTATATTATGGCTCCAAGTACCATGTATTCTATTATGCTGATACAAACGATGACCTACCTAATAAAAAATGACATGTATTGTCTTTGTTCATAAAACTGCAGAGAAATTGGAAATACTCCATAATATTATAAGCTTAATTGGAGATACGTTAAGATCCGTTACAATACATTAATGCATGTGGGATTACGAATTAATGTTCGTTACATTATGTAGATTTATATGAAAGCCAACAAACATTCATCATGTCTCGCCACTTAGTCAAGTTCGAGCTACGATGTCATGGCTTTTCAGCGGTCGTGTGAGCCCAGCAAGTTATGGACCATGACTGGGTTGTTTGTCCATTAAGTCATGGGTAGGTGAAAGAGTCCTCCATACCTCAGGAGTGGGTGTAAGCCATTTTGTGACCCAGCAAGTTATGGACCATGAGTGGTTGGTGAGCCCATAAGTCATGTATTTTGAGCAAGTGAGTGAGCTCAGCAAGTTATGGACCATGAGTGGTTGGTGAGCCCATAAGTCATGTATTTTGAGCGGGTGAGTGAGCTCAGCAAGTTATGGACCATGAATGGGTGGTGAGCCCATAAGTCATGTCTTTTGAGCGGGTGTGTAAGCCCTTTAAGTCAGGACCCATGGGTTAATGGTGGTTCTATGAGTGGGGGGGGGGCGTCGAGTCATGTTCAGAGAGTGGGTGGTTGGGCCGTCGAGTCATGTTCAGGGAGTGGATGGGGGACCGTCGAATAATGTTCCGAGAGGGGGTGGGAGGGCAGGTCAAGTAATTTTTTATAGGTAAAAGGTTTTATTTTTAAGATTAAACATAATTGAAACTATTTCCCAGCTACAACTAATATAAGCATTATTTACGAACAAGACAAGTGTCCTTCCTTGTAGATAATGTACTTGAACATTCTGAAATAATTGGCGTCAGCAAAAAGACACATTGGCTTTGTTTATTCAGCAGATGATTTCATTGGCAACCAGCAGAAACAAAGTAGATCCTAGGGCAGATCATTGTTTTCGTAAACAATGAAGAACACAACAATTGTGTAATAATACTCTTCCGTCTGACTTTGCTCTTTTCAGATATTTATTATTACAATGATACTCTTTATGAGTAGATTCTATTCGCGGAAATCGACAAATTGCAAATAAATTGAAAAGCAAACACTCGTAAATAAAACTATCTTATTTGCAATATTAATTTATCATTAAGTTTGTTTTTTTGTGTCAAACGGAAGCGGAAGTAGTAAAATAATTACACAACGCTCAAAACTTATAGATAATCAAGTTGATATATTGTTAACATGTACTCAAAGATGAGAGCTTCCAAGGAATCTTACTTTTGTAAAGAACTTACAATTTGAAGTTCTCAAACAAAAGTTAAGGAAAAGTAAACTTTTACAAAAGTATTAATGAATGATAATATTACATGTGCTGAAATCTGGCCAGTAACTATCAATTTATTTATAAAAATGTTTAAAATACTGGTAATATAATATAAATATTGTTGTTACAATTATGTTTTACTATCGAGTAACACAGATGTTGATTTGAAATCCTGTTTTTAAAGAAGTTAGAGTGATGAATGATTAATTAATAATAAATATACAGCACTTTATATACAGCACTGAAATATAAAGGACTATACAGCACTGAAATATAAAGGACTATACAGCACTGAAATATAAAGGACTATACAGCACTGAAATATAAAGGACTATACAGCACTGAAATATAAAGGACTATACAGCACTGAAATATAAATGTGTTACTATTTAATTGAAGGATAATTTCTTTAAAACAAGTATTTTAGAAATTGTTTACCTTATCTGTAATAATATTAATGTATTTTATAGGTTTCTAATTGTGAAATTGACTTTTCAATTCTGAACTTCTCAGTGTTATTACTTATACAAATAATTTTTATCACCGTACTCATTTTAAGTGTTACATAAGTAATATTGTTATAAATGCCATAATGTAGTTAGGTTTTTAAAAGTAATATGAATAAATAAGTTCTGTTGAAGAGGATATGAAAAGTGAACCAACCAATTGAGTAAAGAAATCAGTATCAGCAAAAGAAAAGGTAGCACTAATATTAGGGCGGGTCCTTAACTTAAATAATTTACAACTGATAAATTAATTAAGTTTGAATATTGGCAATAATCGGGTTCACAGAAAAGTGAAATGTGCAATATACTTGTATGATGCTCGTTCAACTATAAAACGAAAAGCCGAAGAAAGTATTTACTAGTTTGTACATTGTTAGTAATTTTCTATTAATACAATCCTTTTTGTTATTAGCAAAATATCCACTCTATATCTTTTGACAGCCGCAGTATTGATTGTGAAATTGAAAAACAGTTTGCACCTCTACAATTTGTTTTGGGATTTGTAAATCAGGGATGACATTTTTTTTATAGTTGTGGCTTGCTTATAAAGTATTTTAACTTCATTGTCAGTTTTTCAACAATAAATATAAAATACGCCACCGAAAACTGAGTTTAAACACATCCAACCCAAATTTCAACAAAAATTCCTAAACAGGCCGACCTCACTGTAGCGTACAATTCTTGTCGAAAACACCAGCTAGGGACACGACAGCACATATTTTCACGTATTGAGTCAATTGCGTAAAACCGCAGCGTTTTTTTGGCAGTGAAGAAACTCGACGGAGAATAACGGCTAATTCCTCTGAACGCAAAGAGGATTCTACGACTGTGATAAATCGTTCGAATATATTATCCGATATCACATAACATATTGCATCAATCAACATTTAAATTTCTAGGATTTATCTGCCTGCACCAGTCAGTAAAACCCACTCTTTGAGGGGAAGGTTCATTACACCCACACAATTTGTTGATTCGGGGACAAGAAACTTATTTCGTCAAGGAAAACGTCTAATCTTTATTGGGCAAGATATCAGTTTCATTTAACTAACAAGCAGTATTTAGGGATGAATTTCGAGGTTTTAAACGGAAATTAAGGCATGGCAAATCTTGTTTAAGGAGAGTTAAATATCTTTTTGATCTCTGTCTGTATAACTTTCACTCAACATATTAATTAGCACCGAAATCCAAGGCATGGGAGTCACCATAAGAGTACTACATATATATCCTATGACTTTATGTAATTAGCCATTGAATTTCCATGAGTACCATTCCCGGCTGTCGTACGCTCCTCAAATTCCCCTGCAAAAACATTTGCCCTGATGTTCATCGTAGCTACTTTTGTCTATTATTGGATTTGAAAAACGTGAGCTGCATCTAATGTTACTTACAGGTAATGTGGGGTTGAGTCGTGGAGATGGTGGTGTTCGTTTCCACAGCATCCCCGAGCTGTACCATTGATGTTACTTTGTACAGCTCAATCTTGATAGGTGGCCTACTACAAAATGTTATCTATAAGCTATGTAAGCTACCGTACATAATACAAAAGATACTTTTTAGAGTCAAGCAAACCAAGAAATAAAGATTTGCTTCAACAGTTGGTATAAAAATAATAAATGTGATATTGAATTGTGATACATTTTAGCCATAAAAAGACTTATTTTTAGTGAGTTTTATAATTAATAAACATTTTATTAGTTTAGCCTGATTTATTTTCATTCCAATTTCACTTCAAAGTTTTAAATTAAATAATATGGAAGTTAAATTTCTAGCAATATTCTAAAGGCGATCTTGCTATATTTGAACGATAACTGGAATATAAAATTGGAGGAAAACTCTCTGAAGGAGAAAGCAGTTAAATTGAAATAGCACAATAGGTAACCAAATAACTTTCCAGATTGGTTGCCAAAGATCATATGAACAAGGCAGAAAGAAACGTTTGAGCTGTCACAGGATGTAGCTTCATTTATGAGTTATAAATAATAACTGTTTATGGCTTTCCTAACAAGTTAGTTCTCTAGTCACGTAAGGAGTGCCTTCCATTGATTTTTGATTCATAGCTCAAGAATACATTAAAGGTTGCAGGATGCAATGATAAAGGAAGGTAATTTCTCGCTCCACAGTAGAGGTGAAAGAACACAAAGTTTGTAAGATAGCACTCGGCCATTACATAATAATGAAGTAGGCCTGTTGCGCTGAATACCGATACTCTTACTGTACACGTCCGGGGACTTAACTGCACTGATGGAGACTTGCCGTCACTGACGGGCGACTTACCTTCACTGGCGAGGGACTTACCTTCTTAGACCAGGGACTTACCGTCACTGACGAGGGATTCACTTCACTGACGGGGAACTTCTATTCCCTAACGTGGAATTTAAATTCTTTACTGACGGGCGAATTACCGTCACTGTCTGGGAACTTACTTTCACTGAAGGGGGCTTACCTTCACTGAAAGGCGCCTTAGCGTCACTGACAGAAGACTTACCGTCATTGACGGGGGACTTACTTTCACTGACTTGGGACTTACCTTCACTGTTGGGGGACTTACCTTCTCTGATGTGGGACTTACCTTCACTGATGAAGGACTTATCTTTACTGACAAAGGAATTTGTACTTTGTTTTGGTAGTAGAATGTGACATACAATCAAAGGATCCACTTAATGTAAGATGTAATGTAAGATCATTATTATATTATCTATTAACAACAACAAAACATTGTGATCTGCTATCATATAAACACGATACGCAGATTAGTAAAAGACAAGTTTGCTTAAATATTCTGTAAGTACAATGTAACATAAATGTAGATAGAAACTATAAAACACCAACTTCTGCGCCAAAAGTAATAAGGTTAAAAAGATAACTGAATGTGCTTGATAAAGTACCACTAAATTGCACTTTTTTCAAGCCGACAGTGGGAGATAAATCGCAAGTAACAATCTCTAACGACCGTACAGGACAAAGCCGGTGCAACCTGCAACTGCACCAGCAATTAACTGCAGAAAAGTGTTGTGTTTACGGTGTAATTGATTTCATTCCATCACGATATCCATCATTAATTACGAGCCTATAATAATTGGTTGCATAAAATAGGACCAATATGGAACCGCGACTTATCAGTGGCTATGAATCAGATAGGGTATAGTATACTAGGTCGGCCGCCAAGGTAAAGGAGGATGGCTCTCTATAATCAGGGTGGTTTATCGTGAGCATAAAGTGTGGGACTACATTACACAACCTGGGTAGTCGATGGTATCGAACACCTGACGGTCGGGGCTGGTTCGTGTGTTAGTGACTGTGTTCTTTAACAACACAGCTGGATCTATAAGAAGACCCTTTGGATGTGTAAGACTATATCCAAAGTCTACTGTAGCCGATGTTATTGAACAGTTGATGGTCTTGTTCGTTCGTGTGTTAGTGACTGTAGATGCTCTCTGTGCTCTTTTGCAGTTTAAATCAATTTGGGAAAGCTCACTCTCTGTGCGTTGTGGTGCTTCTGGTCACTTCTGGTTGCGCGGTCAATCGGGAAGCTCCCAGATAGTGTGAGGGTTTTCTATTAAGGCAGTTACTTGACCTCTAGGTGGAGCTAGGATGCTCTAGCATGAAATTCAAGACTCTTCCAGATCAAAACTATGCAATATTTTGGATTGCAGTGGTCCCCTATAAAAAGACAACCTTCGACCGTCTAGTCTTTGGTCGCCAGTCTTAATAGTGGAATGGAAGTTTGCTTGTGAGAGTTAAGTGATAGGTTGTAAACAGCGACAGTTCGCGGATAGTGTAGATATTGAACAAATATTCTAATGAGTGTTAAGTGACATTAATAATAATTGTAAATAAGATAAAATTAATTTAAAGTGCTGAAATAGTTTTTAATAGTATCCACTTTAGTGCCGGAACTGTGCAGGTTTCACTTGGTTAGTTCTGTTAGGATATGGCTAGGTTGTGTATTGATAGGTTAGGTTATGTAAGGTTTGGTTACGTTATGTTATGTTAAATTAAGTTAACCTACCTAACATCAGAAACCCAAAACTATCTCACTAACCTGACAATACCAAACTTATTCTTATCCTAACAAAATATAATCTTACTGAAACCAGCACATTTCCTGCGTTAACGTGCTTAATAATGGTTCAATTGCAACAAAACTTGTCATATTTGTAATCAAGACGAAATTCCGCACATCGCCATATTTATGGGGGGGGGGGGGGAATTAAGGTTATGTTTGGTTTGGTTAATTGTTAACTTAGGTTTTCGTAAATGTTCCTCATTTTCGTAATTTCTCCGGCTTTTCCATCGAAAAAGACTATCATATTCTTGTTCTGCTATGAAAAATATTCTATTCATCTGCTATGAAAAAAAATGTTAGCCAAAAATTTGACAAGGCTCCTGTTCTATATAGTTACTATATTTGTAAGTACCGGTATCTTCAATTGAGTGATTTAACTAGGAGGGTAATAAAACAAACCGTTAGGAGCCACAGAGGGGAATCTCTTTATTATTTAGGACCCTGTTGGACCATAACATGACCGATTACAGCGCTGTCTACGAGAACAGCTGATCGTCGTGAGGGACTTTATTTATATGGAACTTCATTTTTAGGATTCTCTCGTGTCAAGTATTTATTTAAAATATGATGAATATTTCAACACTGCCGGTGTCTTAATAGCTGCTACTGTAGTACTTAATAGCAGCTACTGTAGTACTTAATAGCTGCTACTGTAGTACTTAAATCAAACTTATAATATATTCATTACTTGGAAGAATCAGTTTTTACGCCGCTCCTCAATTTGTCGTGGGAAGCTTAATGGAAAATAGAAAAATAGTGCAGTCTTTTAGTTAATATTTCCTTTAAATTATTCAAATTGTATCATTGTCTGCTCAAAATTTAAATATTAAATATGCTCCCAAGTTTCAAATCTCGTTTATAGAATGATTGAACTATTAAAGGCTTTTAAAATGTGTAATCGATCAGTTGAATATAAATATATGCTAATTAGGGGTTGGACCAATTATCCTGAAGCGCACTGATTTCATGAACGTCCATCAAGTAAATGTTAAAGGCAGCCCAGTATAATAATAGCAGCCCGGTGATACAATATAAACTTGTTCAATAATAGCAGCCCGGTGATACAATATAAACTTGTTCAATAATAGCAGCCCGGTGATACAGTATAAACTTGTTCAATAATAGCAGCCCGGTGATACAATATAAACTTGTTCAATGATAGCAGCCCGGTGATACAATATAAACTTGTTCAATGATAGCAGCCCGGTGATACAATATAAACTTGTTCAATAATAGCAGCCCGGTGATACAATATAAACTTGTTCAATAATAGCAGCCCGGTGATACAATATAAACTTGTTCAATAATAGCAGCCCGGTGATACAATATAAACTTGTTCAATAATAGCAGCCCGGTGATACAATATAAACTTGTTCAATAATAGCAGCCCGGTGATACAATATAAACTTGTTCAATAATAGCAGCCCGGTGATACAATATAAACTTGTTCAATGCCAA
The DNA here is from genome assembly GCA_035578905.1 of Stictocephala bisonia. NCBI lineage: Eukaryota > Metazoa > Arthropoda > Insecta > Hemiptera > Membracidae > Stictocephala > Stictocephala bisonia. The sequence goes on along the minus strand of JAQJVL010000406.1, from coordinate 286,185 downwards.
TTCTTATTATCTATAGTTTTTAACACATACAATTAATTACGTTGATTTTGAGACTATAGTTACTCTTAGGGTTTTAAATGAACTTAAATCTCCAGTAAACATATGAATATAATTTCTAACTGAAGGCCGGCCTTGCATGGCTGTTTGCTTCCTTAATGACTACGTTCTACGTTCAAAAATTGTCTCACTGCATGATAGGCTGTTTGCTTGCTTAATGACTATGTTCTACGTTCATAAACTGTCTCCCTGAATGGTAGGATGTTTGGTTGCTTAATGACTATATTCTACGTTCATAAACTGTCTCTCATCATGGTAGGTATTTTACTTGCTAAATTATTACGTTTTACGTTTATATACTGTCTCCCTACATGGTAGGCAATTTGCTTGCTTAATGACTACGTTCTACGTTCATAAACTGTCTCCGGAATGGTAGGCTATTCGCTTGCTTAATGATTACGTTTTACGTTCATAAACTGTCTCCCTGCGTAGCAGGCTGTCTGCTTGTTTAATGGTTACGTTCATAAACTGTCTCCCTGCTTGACAGGCTGTTTGCTTGCTTATTGGCTACATTATACATTCATAAACTGTCTCCCTGCTTGACAGGCTGTTTGCTTGCTTATTGGCTCCATTATACATTCATAAACTGTCTCCCTGCTTGACAGGCTGTATGCTTGCTTAGTGGCTACATTATACATTCATAAACTGTCTTCCTGCTTGACAGGCTTTTTGCTTGTTTAGTGGCTACATTATACGTTCATAAATTGTCTCCCTGCATGCAGGCTGTTTGCTTGCTTAGTGGCTCAATCATACGTTAGTAAATTGTCTCCCTGTATGCAGGTTGATTGCTTGCTTAATGGCTACATTATACGTTCATAAATTGTCTCCCTGAATGCAGGCTGTTTGCTTGCTCAGTGGCTACATTATACGTTCATAAATTGTCTTCCTGCATGCAGGCTGTTTTCTTGCTTAGTGGCTACACTATACGTTCATAAATTGTCTTCCTGCATGCAGGCTGTTTTCTTGCTTAATGGCTACATTATACGTTCATAAATTGTCTCCCTGCATGCAGGCTGTTTTCTTGCTTAATGGCTTCATTATACGTTCATAAATTGTCTCCCTGCATGCAGGATGTTTTCTTGCTTAATGGCTACATTATACGTTCATAAATTGTCTCCCTGCATGCAGGATGTTTTCTTGCTTAATGGCTACATTATACGTTCATAAATTGTCTCCCTGCATGCAGGCTGTTTTCTTGCTTAATGGCTACATTATACGTTCATAAATTGTCTCCCTGCATCCAGGCTGTTTTCTTGCTTAATGGCTACATTATACGTTCATAAATAATCTCCCTGCATCCAGGCTGTTTTCTTGCTTAATGGCTACATTATACGTTCATAAATTGTCTCCCTGCATGCAGGCTGTTTTCTTGCTTAATGGCTACATTATACGTTCATAAATTGTCTCCCTGCATGCAGGCTGTTTGCTTGCTTAGTGCCTACATTATACGTTCATAAATTGTCTCCCTGAAGGCAGGCTGTTTGCTTGCTCAGTGCCTACATTATACGTTCATAAATTGTCTCCCTGCATGCAGGCTGTTTTCTTGCTTAATGGCTACATTATACGTTCATAAATTGTCTCCCTGCATGCAGGCTGTTTTCTTGCTTAATGGCTATATTATACGATCATAAATTGTCTCCCTGCATGCAGGCTGTTTGCTTGCTTAGTGGCTACATTATACGTTAGTAAATTGTCTCCCTATATGATAGGCTGTCTGTATCGATGTGATTACATCCTTGCTAATGTATACGATCACATTTGTTCCCCCGTAAGAATGTGCTAGACGCAGACACTTATTTGTAATCAGAAGACGTGACATTATGATGGAGAGTCGAGTTTCCCTCCACTAGAGATAGAGATATATAAACCACTAGAGATCAAACGGTGAGTTTAGAGCCAACGTATTCGATAGTTGGACATACTGTTAATTGTTTCGATATAAATTATTGCACCCTAAAAATTCAGAATCAAAGTCTGTTTTACCATTATAAATATCACCGGAATATTGTTGAGTATATTGAAGTAATGTTTCTCTGCCAGTAGGTTTTTGTATCTATGTCATGCATTGGTATCTGTCATCCACTATCACAGGGTGTTTCTTTTAAAACGCAACCCATGATTTTAAATGGGTTGAATTTCAACACGATACTGTACATACAATTAACAATACATCCAGTTAATAGGCCTACAATGGGTTCAGAATACTGTTCGTAAGCATCTTGACATAAAACAACGATTTTGTTTTAAAATATTTCTCGACAAAACACTCCCTCGTCTTTGCTCAAATCCATATTTCTAAACTCAACTTAATGACATTGCACGAAACTCAAATAAAGTAAGCAACAATGTAAATCAGCCGATAGTCAATGAAGAAGAAGAACTAGCGCTACCAGCCTATGAACTTGTACTTATATTAAACCTTTCTGTACTTGTAAATAGGTTGCGTTTTAAAAGAAACACCCTGTAGAACAAAAGACATATGAAAACGAAAGCGCATGTTGTTGTTTTAACTTTCTCATTTCTTTGGGAAGTCTCTGTAGTGATTTGATTGACTGCGAGTGAGTGGAGGGGTACCTTGCACGACTAGCTCTGATTGAGTGGTCCTGAGTGTGAGGTACCTCGCGTGCACCTCCACTACCCACTGATCACGTATAAACATATATTACCATTAGGTCGACGACGTGGACTGGCTGGCGATGCACTGCGTAGAAATGTGTCCCATGCACGCTGGACGGTAATTGCAAGGGCATCTCACAACCGCTCTTAAATTGGCCAATAAATACACATCATAGTATAACTTAGCAGCAAACTGAAACTGCAAGCTGCGTAGTAGCTATGACTCAGCAAGTAATGGTCAGGCCTTAGAGTAGAAGGTAGGCAATGTAATTTGTGGAGCGAGTCTTGAATCTCAAAGTGAAGGTTTGACGTCTCCAACCACTTTAAAACTCTTACATCCCCAGACCGTTTGCTACATTCTAATCATCAATCAAAGGTAAATAGCGTACGAACTAAAGGGATTGATTTCCAACTTAATAGAGGCACGGGAGCTTTAAGTGGCACTCTCATGGCAAATCCACTTCCTTGACTCCCGGCGCTGTGCAAAATAGCTCCCCCGAGATAAGACGTCAGGAGACAATACTTAAGATTGTCAACAAAATTTATTTTTTTCGATTGCAATATCTTTATATCAGCTATTAAACGCCTCCGAGTAGTTCTTTCATTAAAACTATGTTTATAGTTATAAATAAATCACCTCAAAGATGAGAATTTAGACTTTCTTGATACATGCAGAATTATTCCAAATTTTTAAAACCAGACCCTCACAGGACTGATATTGCTCATCAGTTATTTTAAATTACGTACTTTTACTGCAATTAGCAAATATAATAGTAAATAATAATGTTATATGTTTGTTTTTATTTTATTACGATGAGAAATTTAATATCGTGTTTGGCATATTATGCTTTTTAATATCACAAAATGTACTAAATTTATTAAATTTATATACTGAAATTGTGGTTGTACTTTTACCCTCATGTTATATTACAATCAAATCGCTACGCACACGTTCAGCGAGAGACAGCACCCGCACCCGCAGAATCACTCATCAACTACTTCTGCAATTATACCTCGCCCATCCCAAGGGAAGAGGTTTTTTGTGTGTTGTAACTCACTATCAGAGGTACCGCTAGCGCGCATAGTGGAATTCAGTTGTCCCTAACGCCGGCCGAACCACCTTAAAGAATTCAATAAGATCTTGAATGCCCCGCACCTCCCTATTACACAGGATTTCCACGTCAGAACGGTCGCCTAAACTATTGACTTGGATGAACAAGGAGACATACTTCAAAATTCCCGTGAAAACGAAAACTGATCTATGATCTATCCATGTCTTCGATGTTCTCGAACTGTTTACTTCAAAATTTTCATTGCGAACATCGATGTGTTCCCATTTCTGGTGTCTCTCTACTCGAGCCCACCTCCAGCTGTCATTGGTGTATCAGATACGTCAAAGTCCCACTGACGACTTGTTGTGACGCCAACAGAAGTCCCATTATAGCCCTCTAGTTCGAGTGAAATCAGGACGCCGTCCCACACAATTTGCAACCACCGACGCTAGATAAATATAAAATATTCTGCCAAGCTATACGTCAGCGGTGATTTTCGCAATTATTTGTTCACACCTCAAGGTTGAGCTATGCAATGTATAACGCGCTAAGTTACTGTTCGCATCGATGGCGAGGATCGTTATCATGTTTATGTATATAGTTTTTTTTATATATAGTTAGTTGTATTAGAGAGAGTCCACTTCTAGAATCCGTTGAGCTCTGCAATTTTGACCACCGTCAACATGTTTTTGTGGTCGTCAAAACCGCCGTCGTGGTTTTATCTCACGACCTATATGTCATACTTCAATTCCGTCGTATTTTATAGTGATCTTCATTTTGATTAAAATAATTAAATATATATATATATATATTATTTATGAGTATATTGCTTATGCATAGTCATTTGGTAAAATATATATATATATATAATTAAAATAATTAATTAATTATTGTGTATCTCAATATATACAATTAAAAACTATGTACTCATGCATCACGAAATCTCCTAAATCACTGTACAGAATTTGATGAAACTTAGCTTTTGTTTCATTTCATAGCTTTTGTATCATAGAGAACCTCTGAAAAGGGATTTCTATTAATTATATACGTGTAAAAATAGTACTCAACTTTTTTTACTTATGAGTAAAATTGGCATGAATTTAATTTATTTATTTCATAACATTCATAACGCTTCGTTAATTTCATTTTCATCGTGAAATTTTTAAGGTTATTTCTACTAAGTCTATATTCGACAGTACTTTCCATCCTCTAAAATAAACTCATAGGATTGTCTGTACTATAACACTTTGTTATCTAGGAGGATGGCAGCAGGCTGAGACCGCAGGGGTACGAGAACGAACGTGTAGAGAATCGTCCCCTTAGTGAAGCAATGCCTGTTAGCCAGTATAATATACCGGTCAAAAAGTCTGGAACTCCTTCAGTATTTTACTATATAATATTAATAAACACAGAACAATGAAACTGTAGGATTACATCCTCACTGTGGTTAGTGACTTTTTGGCCATATTAACTGTCCTTTTTCGAGTTGATGAAGTCTAAAAAGTCTTAAATGTAAGCCTTAAATGTAAGTCTTAAAAGTCTCAATACCACTGTACGTCTATGGGTGGGCGGGTGGGTCAATACCACTTTACGTGTATTGGTGGGCGGGTGGGTCAATACCACTGTACGTGTATGGGTGGGCGGGCGGGTCAATACCACTGTACATGTATGGGTGGGCGGGCAGGTCAATACCACTTTACGTGTATTGGTGGGCGGGTGGGTCAATACCACTTTACGTGTATTGGTGGGCGGGTGCGTCAATACCACCGTACGTGTATTGGTGAGCGGGTGGGTCAATACCACCGTACGTGTATTGATGGGCGGGTGGGTCAATACCACCTTACATGTATGGGTAGGCGGGCGGGTCAATACCCCTGTACATGTATGGGTGGGCGGGCAGGTCAATACCACTTTACGTGTATTGGTGGGCGGGTGGGTCAATACCACTGTACGTGTATGGGTGGGCGGGCGGGTCAATACCACTGTACATGTATGGGTGGGCGGGCGGGTCAATACCACTTTACGTGTATTGGTGGGCGGGTGGGTCAATACCACTTTACGTGTATTGGTGGGCGGGTGGGTCAATACCACTTTACGTGTATTGGTGGGCGGGCGGGTCAATACCACTGTACGTGTATGGGTGGGCAAGCGAGTCAATACCACTGCACGTGTATGGGTGGGCGGGCGGGTCAATACCACTGTACATGTATGGGTGGGCGGGCGTGTCAATACCACTGTACGTGTATGGGTGGGCGGGCGGGTCAATACCACTGTACGTGTATGGGTGGGCGTGCGGGTCAATATCACTGTACGTGTATGAGTGGGCGGGTGGGTTAATACTACTTACTGACGATTGTGCCCACTGTAAGGTCGATATCACTGTACGTGTATGAGCGGGCGGGTGGATCAATACCACTGTACGTGTATGGGCGAGCGGGTGGGTCAATATCACTGTACGTGTATGAGCGAGCGGGTGGGTTGATACCACTGTACGTGTGTGGGTGGGGGGGGGTCGATAAAAGTAGCTACAGTGGTTATGAGGTCGAGTTATGCCTAATTTTAAAGGTCAATGTTAGAGAAACACATTGCCGCAACCCCGACTGAAAAAGGCATATTCATTTGGAAATAACAGCCTCTAAAAGTTCGGCTTCATTGGAACTCTGAGAGGCTGCTATTTCCAAACGAATAGTCTTTATCAGTCGGGGTTGCGGCAATGTGTTCCTCTAACAATGGCCTTTAAAAGGAAGTATAACTCGACCTATGCTTACATTTATGACTGTTTATACTTAATCAACAGGACGTCCCCCCGAAAGCGAGAAAGGACAGTTAAAAAGACCGAAAAGTTAGTAGAGTGAAGACGTAATCCCAGAGTCTCATTGTTCTGCGTTGATTGATAAAATATATATTAAGGGGTTCCAGACTCTTTTAACATATAGGTGAGTCCCAGGACAAAACAATTTGGGAACCATTGCTACTATACCCTAACCTAATTTAATCTAACCAAACCTAACGTAACCTAACTTAACTTAACCCAAACCAAACCTAACCTAACTTATCTTAACCTAGCTTAACCAAACCTAACGTAACCTAACCAAACCTAACATAACTTAACATAACCTAACTTAACCAAACCTGACCTATCCTCCAGAAGGAAACTCGTGTTTTACGTCTGCCAAAGAGACACACTCAATCATACAGTTGTTCAATGAAAAAAGATCTCATTTTAATTCGCTGTAATTAAAAAAATAAATAAATAGAAAAAATATAATTATATTTACTTTGGTGATTTTATGAAGGAAAATCCCCACCTTTTGCTATCTGTCATTTTTGTATACAAAGCTGACACAATCGACATTAATTTTGAAACTGAATGAAATTAGAAGTGATAATTTCACTCTTGTTGCCAAATCATACTTAAGACTTGACTAATCGTGAATTTGCTTTTCAAATTGCCAAACAAATGACTCAAGTTTCCATAAAGGCGACGCCTACTGTTTGGTGGCCTGATTTACATCTTCCTACCGTGTATGTTGAACAGCTATCCCGGATGGCGACTGTCTCTCTGTGTAGTGTGTTTCATTTATAATACAGGAGAAAACTAATTAGTAAAAGGTTAGTAATTAATGGATATACGATAGTGATTTCATCTACAGTTTCTTAGAATTAGAAATGACTTTGCAAAATCTAGATTAATCAATTTTGACGGAATTTCTTTAAGATTTCTTAAAAAGTAGTAAACAGTCCGAGAAAATCGAAGAGATGGATAGAAAACATCTGAAAATAAATATGTTAGTAATAAAATTATAGATCAGTTTTATTTTTCACGGGAACTATGAAGTATGTCTCTTTGTTCATCCATGTCAAGATTTCATATGGTTAACACCTGGTTGCATAGCTATAGTTTCTTTCTAGCCAAAGTAGTTCCGCTGTACAAATGCAATGACGTAACAGATAAAAATAATTTTCAACCCATTTCTTTGTTGAGTGTTCTAGCTAAGATCCTTGAAAAAAAAATGATATATTACTTTGAGCATATTAATTTTCCATTCCTTTGTGTGTCCATTTGGTCTGAGGATGGTGAACGTGGTTTACAGAAATCGTTCACCATGTCTGTTCATTTTGTACTTATCTTGTGTGTTGCGTGACTTTCACTTGTATTTTATTGCAACTATGTTGTATCCTTGGTTATATATTACACACAAAATATATCACATGTAAAAGGAGGGCCCAAAACAGCAAATAATTAGATACTCAACATTTAACATTGTGTGAAAAATCTATCTGCATGTATTTTTATACAATCTACGTCAATTTAGGCTACTGTTGTATTGCAAACTGATTGCTTCAAGGTGTAGAAACTGTCAGTTGCTATTTAGTAACTTCCTAATATATTTAACTATAATTGTTCAAAATAACATTTCACATGGTTTCTTTAAAGATAATAGATTAGTTGTATGTTAATTTAGCAATTCAATTCTATATATTGTGAAATTTAGGTTAACATTTCCAATAGTGATTATTAGTAACTAGCCGACAGCCCTTGCTTCGCTACGGAACTATTCTCTGCGCTTCTTATCCTTCCCCCCTGGTTCCCTCTAAACCAGTGGTTCTCAACCTGGGGGGCGCGCCCCCCTGGGGGGGGCGTGAGAGAATTTCAGGGGAGGCATGAGGGTACAAAGAAAACAAATTTTAAAATATATATTTTGTTAAAAAACAAAATATTTTGTATTTCGAATTCTTTTTGTTTAGAAATATTTCTTTATTTAAAACGTGATTAAAAACGTTTTACTCAAACACACAACCTGAGTTAAACACGACAATCTTGTGTATGGCAACATCGTAGGATCGCAAAGTATATTTGGCAACACTGTATTGCAAGCAGCTTTGTGTCCGTCTGCCATCCCCACTCCTGGCTCCAGTTCAGTGTCTCCGTCTCACGCGTCGCCGCGTCAGTCTCAGTCAACAGCGTCTGTGTGCTGTTTATAGCAATCAGTGTAATCGTTATTTAATAACAGAGTGATTGTTTGTGAATTATTTAATAGTGTTGTGTAACAGCTTTGAAAATGGCTGTCACTTTCAAAGAAAAGATTGTATTCAGACGATTATATCAAGTATGGTTTTACCTTTATTGAGAAAAACGGTAGTCATTTACCTCAGTGTGTCAACTGCTATGCTGTTGTTCTTAGTAATGATGCAATGCGCCCCGGACGTTTGGAACGGCATCTAATTACAAACCATTCTTCTTTAAAAGATAAAGGCCCAGCATTTTTTATTGCCAAAAAAGCAGCCTAAAACGTATGAAACTTGACTCTACTGCAAATTTTCGTGTTGAAAATGAGAAAGCTGTGGAAGCATCATACAAAATAGCACTTTTGATAGTTAAAGACAAGAAACCACATACTATTGGTGAGTCACTAATTAAATCTTGTTTACTTACTGCTTGTAGTACCGTACTTAGTGAAGACAGTTGAAGGAAAGTAGAAAAAATTTCTCTCTCAAACGACACAGTAAAACGTAGAATTGATGACATGGCTCTGGATTTGAAAAATCAACTATTGCAAAAATTAAAAGGTTCAGCGTTTTTTTCTTTGTAGTTTGACGAAACAACTGATATTTCAAAGCATGCACAGTTATTGTTTTACTGTCGATTTATTGACGGAAAACGGTTCCTGGAGGAAATATTGTTTTCAACATCTCTTGAAGCAACAACTAAAGCCATTGACATATTTTCTGCTCTTGAAGATTTTTTAGTAATCATTGAACTTCCATGGGAGAAAGTAATTGGAATATGTACTGATGGGGCTCAAGTAAGACAGGATGTCGATCTGGATTTATGGAATTGGCAAAAAAGAAGAACCCTAAGATAATTGGTTCTCACTGCATAATTCACAGACAAGCTTTAGCTAGTAAGACTTTACCTGAACCTCTCAACGTCACATTAAACTTAGCAATTAAAATAGTTAACCACATCAAATCCAGCGCATAAAACACTAGGCTCTTTCAGGCACTATGTCAAGAACTGAATAGTGATCAGGAAACCCTCCTGTTTCACCCAGAAGTCAGGTGGTTATCCAAAGGAAATATGCTTGCAAGATTATTCAATTAAAGTCAGAAGTTGAAATTTTTTTAATGACTTCAAAACAAGAAGATCTTCACAGAAGATTTACAGATGATAAAAATATCTTTTACTTGGCTTATTTGTCTGACTTTTTTGAGACACTTAATGTCCTGAATCTGAAGCTTCAAGGCCATAAAAACCTCTTAAACACTTATGATGCAATTAAGGGGTTTATAGAAAAAATATCGCTTTGGCAACGCCACCTTCAAAGTTCCAAGCCAAACTTTTCCTCTTTTCCTAAACTGAACGACCTCCTCGATGATATTCAAACCCTTCCACTACATCTAGTTTCGGATTTGAAAGACGTCATATCACGGCATTTGGAAGAACTGAAAAATCAAATTCGAAACTACTTTCCAGATGTTAGCTCGAAAAACTGGGAATTTAAGTTGACAAGAGATCCTTTTCATATCGAATTTGACATTCTTCCAGATAATCTTCAAGAGCAGGCAATTGACGTAAAATGTGATTCACAAGCAAAAGCAGATTTTGCAAACATGAACTTGGAAGAATTTTGGTTAACCTACTTTCATGTTTACCCAGAAGTGGCTTTAGTATCTGCGAAGTTATTAGTCCAGTTTTCATCCACATATCTTTGCGAATCTGGTTTTTCTGCATTGGCGTATATAAAATCAAAATACCGTTCAAGGCTGGACGTTGAAAGTGACTTGAGGTGTGCTCTGACACAGTTTCAACCGAATATCGAAAAACTTGTCAAGATCAGACAATGCCAACCCTCTCATTGAAAGTGCAAAAACACTCATATAAGACTTTCAACTTTATATGCGTATTTGATTTTTGGATTATTCTTTTTCTCAAATAAATAAAGAATGTTAAGTTTAATGAAACATCAAATAAACTTTCGTATTTAAATCGTATTTAAATATATCTGGATTTTTATTTTGCATCCCAGCTTTTGATAACGTAGAGTTAGCATCGTCAGTTTCATAATTTCACTGTTCTAACTTGAACTAACCAATTATTGACTGGAGGGGAGGCGTGAGCTATCGGTGACACGAAAGATGCGTACAGCGAAATATGCGTACAGAAGGAAAGAGTGGTATTTGACGAGGGTAAGTATTCTCCCCGGTGGCATGAAAGATGCGTACAGCGAAATACCAGGTACAGCTACCGGCTCCGGGTCATCCAGGTTAGGTTAGGTTAGGTAGGTTAGGTTAGGTTAGGTTGTAAAAACTTGGAAGAATAAATCATTATTTCATATCTCTATCATTTTGCCAGTCCAAAGCCTGGAAAAAAGTGTGATGGAAATCAGGTATAATATAAATATTTTTAAAGGATCTCCAATCTCAAGAAACTAAGCGACATTCATATTTATTTTAGAGGTAAACGCATTTATATAATTCAATTGTTGTAAAAGATCCATTTGCCCTAAAAGTTGTACGCATTTTTCGCCTATCTAATTGTTGTGACGTCATAGGTTACCCTCGTCATCTGTCAAAACTTGATCCTGTACGCATATTTCGCAAGATTCCTGGTGCACGCATTTTTCGAGTATTCGAGCTATCTTCAGTGTTCAAAGGGGGGGGGGCGCCAGTGCTAAAAGGTTGAGAACCGCTGCTCTATAAACCATCACGTCAATATAAAAGCTCAACCTGCTGCCGTTCTTCTAGACAACAAAGTTGTATGGTCTAGAAAACCCTATAAGTCTGCTTTAGGGAGTTTCAACACGGTTCTCTCAATATTGTAAATTTCCCAAATAGATTTTACACGTTATGGTATAGAGAATAAACAAATAGAAAAAGTTTAATTAATTAATTGTAAACTGTAATTATTGCATCATTAGGATAAAAATGTCAAACATTCTACTCAAACATGTTTATTTATTTACAAAGCAGTTGTTATTAATTTACTAAAATCAACCTAATATTATCCTTTGGAACAATATTTTAGGGGTGGTTTCTACCCTCCAGGAGTATTTTATCAAGATGAAAATACTTTAGTTCACATTTAGCCTACAAAAAAAACATTTGTACCAAAGTTCAGCTCTGAAGGATAACGGAAAGTGATGAGTGAATGAGTGATGAGTGAGTGAGGGCTTTTATATATTATACATTATAATATATATTATATAATATAATGCAACTGGTTAAATAACATATACCTGATGTAAAAATCTAGGAAAAGAGTTGTTGCAATACAGCAAAAGGACTTGACAAGTAAATCAAAAGCACTTGTGTACAAAGTTTTATATCAAGTGACATGTAAACAAAAGTGAACAGAACTGGGGGAAAAACATACATACCTTGCTTGACAGTAACATCAAACATATATGTACCATAAAATTAAAATAAAATTGAACAAATGTATAGGCCACTGACTGTCAAAATAGGTTCATTTGTGCTATCTTTGAGAGTAGCTGCCAAATCCAGACCCACGCCAGTTGCAACAGAGATAGTTGAATGAAGGTGGGTTAGAAGTGGACAGAACAGGTGCTATAGGTACGTGGGTCGGCAGACACTGTATGTGCTACAGCTGGGAAAAACCATCTTTGCTTTGTTTGAGCGAAGCTGCCAGATCCAGACCCACGACAGTGACAACAGAGATGGTAGGATGGTGGTGTGTTACAAGTGGAAAGAACAGAAGCTATAGGTACGTGGGTCGGCAGACACTGTATGTGCTACAGCTGGGAAAAACCATCTTTGCTTTGTTTGAGCGAAGCTGCCAGATCCAGACCCACGACAGTGACAACAGAGATGGTAGGATGGTGGTGTGTTACAAGTGGAAAGAACAGAAGCTATAGGTACGTGGGTCGGCAGACACTGTATGTGCTACAGCTGGGAAAAACCATATGTGCTTTGTTTGGGCGAAGCTGTCAGATCCAGACCCACGACAGTGACAACAGAGATGGTAGGATGGTGGTGTGTTACAAGTGGAAAGAACAGAAGCTATAGGTACGTGGGTCGGCAGACACTGTATGTGCTACAGCTGGGAAAAACCATATGTGCTTTGTTTGGGCGAAGCTGTCAGATCGAGGACCACGACAGTGACAACAGATATGGTAGGATGGTGATGTGTTACAAGTGGAAAGAACAGAAGCTACAGGTACGTGGGTCGGAAGACACTGTATGTGCTACAGCTGGGAAAAACCATCTGTGCTTTGTTTGAGTGAAGCTGTCAGATCGAAGACCACGACAGTGACAACAGATATGGTAGGATGGTGGTGTGTTACAAGTGGAAAGAACAGAAGCTACAGGTACACTGGGTCGGAAGACACTGTATGTGCTACAGCTGGGAAAACCATATGTGCTTTGTTTGAGCGAAGCTGCCAGATCCAGACCCACGGCAGTGACAACAGATATGGTAGGATGGTGGTGTGTTACAAGTGGAAAGAACAGAAGCTACAGGTACGTAGGTCGGCAGACACTGTATGTGCTACAGCTGGGAAAAACCATCTTTGCTTTGTTTGAGCGAAGCTGCCAGATCCAGACCCACGACAGTGACAACAGAGATGGTAGGATGGTGGTGTGTTACAAGTGGAAAGAACAGAAGCTATAGGTACGTGGGTCGGCAGACACTGTATGTGCTACAGCTGGGAAAACCATATGTGCTTTGTTTGAGCGAAGCTGCCAGATCCAGACCCACGGTAGTGACAACAGATATGGTAGGATGGTGGTGTGTTACAAGTGGAAAGAACAGAAGCTACAGGTACGTGGGTCGGCAGACACTGTATGTGCTACAGCTGGGAAAACCATATGTGCTTTGTTTGAGCGAAGCTGCCAGATCCAGACCCACGGTAGTGACAACAGAGATGGTAGGATGGTGGTGTGTTACAAGTGGAAAGAACAGAAGCTACAGGTACGTGGGTCGGCAGACACTGTATGTGCTACAGCTGGGAAAACCATATGTGCTTTGTTTGAGCGAAGCTGCCAGATCCAGACCCACGGTAGTGACAACAGAGATGGCTGAGTGGAGGTGAGTTGGAAGTGGACAGAACAGGTGTTACAAGGATATTGTAAATGTGAATATGTACAGGGATATTATAGACAACATTTCAAAATTAAAATATAGTGATTAATCATCTGAAAAAGTAAGTAATATTCCTGAACACTTTTTTAAAGGTTCAGATTGTTACATACTTGTTGTTAAGTTTGTTCACTTTAATGAGACAATGATAATGGTCTCAAAGAGATGAGTAATTGTTTTTTAATGTATGTTAATTAAAATGGCATTACCTGTTGAACACAGGTCCAGTCCAATTTTCAGAACAAATGAATTGAATAGCACTTCAATTAAATAGCAAGCACATAAAAAAATATCTTATGCGAATTTTTATACTACTTTAATTATTTATAAATAAATAGAAAACGCATTGCTTAACACAATCTCATCTAAAATCACTAAAGAATGTTTGGGTGGTAACATGTGATCTTACGACCCCCCCCCCCCAACTGGACTCAAGCTAACATGTGTGCGCCCGCATACTTCCCGTCCTTGTAGTGTCGTGCAAGAGCAAGGAGACAATGATCCCACGAAGATGTGGGCATCTAAGATGGTCAATACTAGAAGTAAAACCACTCGGCAAAAAAAATTTAAATCGTCACAAAAACTTTAATTATTTTCATCACAAATGTAACTAAAATAGTAATAACTAACACACTTCAATTTTTAACTATAATTACGATTTTGTGATTAAAAGGTTAATTGGTATGAAACTGAGTCGCTCTGGCTTTATTTTTATGCATCAAAAATGGTCCAGAATTTGAAGTTATTCATTCCTTGAAATATCTTATGTTAATATATGGGTTACTTGTACTGCGAAAAATTATTTAAAAATATATTTACTCACTATCACGTCCATAATCAAGAAATGAAGAAATGAGTACTTAAAATTTATAAAATAAAAAATAAATTCAACAATTTAATGATTTTCTCTGCGTCTGGGTGCAGTTCGGTTTAGTTTGATGCATAGCCTATTTCTTCTCTCCAAGCAGCAGGCCTATTGGGTTCAGCGCGTGCGCCGGACCATGTTGGGGCGACTTCGTGTCAACTAATATGACGCCTTCATAGAAAACTTTTGTTTATCAGGAGGTGTGACTGCACAGCACTGATCCGTTTTTGTAAGAAGCTCAGTGCTCATGACTCGTGGTTGATAGGTGTGTGTGGAGAAATCACAGCATAATTCCAAAAAACGTCATAGCGCACTGGTTAGTCCTACATTAACTAAGTTCGTTCTCTTCTCATGTATCTGGAGCGATTCTGGAAAAGAAAATACGATAGGCTTTAGCACCCTAACCTAGGAACTAAGATGTATTATGTTCTATACCTAAAGGCTGTTATCGTGATAAAATCGAAACGTAAATAAATCTCTTTTAGTAAGAATGCATGTAATATAAATCACGGTTGTCTGTAGCTTATAGCAACCAGATTGAGAGCCAAATGAGTAAGTCATGAGGGATATATTGAAGGCCCACGCAATTCGGCAGTCAATCATGAATGAGTCAGATGGAATCAGCCTGGCCTTGAAAACACCTGAACTCTGAGTGGGCCCACGCGCTCCTCACGACTGGAGCAGTCATGCATGCGTCACAACACAGGAGCCTCTGGGTTTGTCGAACACAGCTAGTGAACAAATGAAGCGCTCGCTCCTCACGACTGGAGCAAAGTCATGCATGCGTCACCACACAAGAGCCTCTGGGTTTCTCGAACAGTCGAACACAGCCAGTGTACAAATGAAGCGCTCTTTACGACTGGAGCAAAGTCGTGCATGCGTCACCACACAGGAGCCTCTGGGTTTCTCGAACACAGTTAGTATACAAATGAAATAAGGTAAAATATTACAACATATGCTTGACGAAAAAAGATTTGTCAGTTGCCTTGTAGAAAGGGAATAAATATACTCAGAAACGATTCAGCACATTGAAGTTGAAGAAACAGCCCTTGGAGTGTCTGTATACATGAAATAGGTGACACTTTGTAATAACTTACAGGAGAAACTATCGAGTTTCCGGATCTCAAGGTAGTTTTATGATCGAGTTAAACATCCCCTCTGCTATTGCATCATTGTTCTTATGTACATTACTCATCCCTTGTCTTTCGTGATTCAACTTTCCACCTGTTCTATGACTAACCCTTTCAAAAAGGTTGTGTTATTTCTTCCCTCTGCGTCTAAAATCATGTTCTAGGTCTTGTTTATTTTCACGTAGTGTTTTTCTCATGTTACGTCAACGTCTTCCACCTTCTTTCTTATCTTTTCTTCACAATCATTTGCGAACTAGTACACTTCGTTTTTGTCCAATATTCTCCCATCTCCTTCCACTGGATGTTGTGCAATTATTTCTTCCAAAGCAATATTTATTTAGAATATTTTGAAATCCCTTTCATTTCATTCCAGTTAAACTTCTTTCGGTATTTCAGCCAAATTCGCAATGCTGCTTTGTGATTTATACACACTTCTGTTAACAGGATTTCTCTTAGTATTACAGTCCAAATTCTTTTGACATGTTTATGGACCTTTCCCAGTAGACTCAATTGAAAGCATTTTATAGCAATTATGTCTTTATCTAACTGCTTTTCTCCAATCGCTCTCATTCCAACAGAATCCCTTGTTGCCATTCTCTACCTAAATCCGTATTCTCCTTTGTCAGTCACTCAAATAATACCTTATTTATTTTACTTAGAATTGTTAAGGCGGTGTGTTCTTAAGCTAACCATTCTAAACTGTTCAAAATTGTTGTTTTTGGGCTGGGAAGAGGAGATATGTAAATAGTCGACCTATAATATTACCACATCAGACTTCACAGATCATCCATGCATCTACTAGACCCTTAGAACCCTCATGTTTCCGTTAAAATAGGCAAATAGTATGTAAGTGAACGAATAGGATAAAGAAACCAAAATAGGATAAACATAAATTCTGTGCTGTAAATGTGAATTTATGTTATAAATTCATAAATTTATACAGACAGCATAAAAATGTGCTGTCTGTTGTTAAGAGACGTTGGCAAATCATACGATGTTGATAACTTGATTTTTTACTATTTGATAATTTTGTCTGATTTATAACGTGTTATTTTCTTCTTTTATCGTATATTTTTCTCATAATTGTGTGTACCTGTAATAGTTTGAAAGAACACATGATTTTCTTATAAGTCTATCGTAACCGATAAACCTGTGCTTTTTTAAAGGTTTTCTACATTGATATGAGTTAGTAAAGTAGTATACGAAAAACTACAGGAGTTTCATACCTGTCGAAACGTTGAGTTAGTTTTAAAACTACTTGAAACGTTGGAAATATTAAACAAATTGACCAACATCTCTTATATTGACACACGCTACAAGGAAGTTGTGTCAGCCAGTTGACCTTACAGCTGATTTGGAGTAAATGTTTTCTACCCACTGATTGGATTCATACATTAACAATCATTTACTTTCATTAGCAAGTTAATTTGTATTAATTACGTAGTGTTACTTGGTGGCAAGCTTGTGGACTGGGAAGTGATTAAGTTATCTGAAGGAGATACAGTTTTTATCTGTTGATTAATTAATTACTGAATTCATAAATGGATCAGCTGTAGTCGGATGTCCATCTGTCATCGGACCATCATTAATAACACTTTTTGATGAGATGTCGGCTTTAGTTAGCAGGAAAACGTTCCTTCCAATCTGTTTTTCTCAAAGCTTTTTCGATTTGATCGTGAAAATCAACATTCTTAAATAATAAAACCTACTAAGAGACATCTGAACAATTTTCGCTCGCGTCACCTCAATCGTGTAATGTTATCCTTTTTCTTCATGCTTGATGACATTTTTAAAAAAATATCCTCATGTCAAATTGCACCGTCCTAAACTCTCTAATTC
Source organism: Stictocephala bisonia (assembly GCA_035578905.1). Lineage (NCBI taxonomy): Eukaryota > Metazoa > Arthropoda > Insecta > Hemiptera > Membracidae > Stictocephala > Stictocephala bisonia. Next base: position 268,524 of record JAQJVL010000406.1, on the reverse strand, counting down.
GTACGATGAATTTGCTATTACAGTATTCATAAATGTTAGTTAATCGAGAAGAAATAAATTATCTTTACATTGCATAGTTGTGTAAAGTGTTGTAATTTTACTTTAAATACAAAAACATAACAGATAACACCTTACAGTAGCTGTAGCATTATGTTCTATTGGAGCAGTGTTACCAGTTAAAAAATTAAATTTCCCACTTTATAAGAAAATATTCCCCACTTTGACGAAATATGTCCCTTTATTATTTTTTTTCGCGATTTTAAAAATCTTCATTCAATTATAAATTCTCATGCGTACCACTAGAGATGGTCTCGTCCTGTACCACCATTGGTACGCGGACTACCGGTTGGGAAACACTATCCAAGAGAAACAATTCATCATAGGAAAGGCTACGAAATGAAAGTTGTTAGGACTGAATGAATGGTCCTTTAAGACTTTACTTGATATCCACTGTCTGTATGCTTGCATGAGTTTAAATATAGTGTTTAACCAAGTTATGTCCTCATTACACGTTATCCAACGCTTGTACAGTAACTTAGCTAAAAGTATTATGGAATTTGATTGTGATAGTGCGAGTAGAAACGCCGAATGTACACTGAGGATCATGGGACCCTATCCTACACAAGATTCATAGCCAACGAATAACCTACTATAAACACAATGCCATAAGATCCTTCCTATCTATTTACAACTCCCTCACTGAATAATATAACCACTGGTAGTAGACTACGTAGTGTTATAGTCCAACAAGGTCCGAAATAAATAAGTTATCCCACTTCTGGCTACTAACTGTTCTTTTATTTACAATCCCTAAATTAAATTAGACACGTTGAGATGTTAACAAACTTAAATTACTAAATTCTTAAAATTTGGTTGGACTTTTCCAATAAGTTAGTGTTTCAAACTACACGACGTTTCGAGAAGTCAGAGACTCCTATCGTTTTCAAGTTGCCTAAAATTAACTTAGAATAATATTAAAAAAAAAAAGAAAGAAAGGCCTCAAGAACAGGCCTTGTCACAATACTATTTACAAACGTAACCTATTAAATTACTAGTTATATGTTATTTTGATCATTGAAATCAATCACTATTATTTACAACAATGTCACTTATATAAATTAGACACTTTTAACAATTCCACAATTTTTCATCTTTGATTAATGCATTTTCGCCAGTTACGGCATCTTTAGATCATAATAACAAAATTGTACAAAAATATAAAACACATGTTAAAAATATATAATTTGTAAATATTAAATAACATTTATGGATAAGTTTAAAAACAAGGGTTTGAATTATTTAAGTTGTTTTCTAGTTAATTTCTAACTAAAGGTGAAAATTTATTATTTAAATTAGTGTATGATATATTGTCCGATGATAGCTGTGGCACGTGAAGCCCCCCTCCTCACTTCTCGCCCAGCAATGTTGTCAAATATAAATTTGTTGAAAATATTGATGATTTGTCCAAACATCTGTTGCAGTAAACAAACACTATCATTTGTTATTATAAACCTTTTTATTTATTTTATTTCTTTTATTTATTTAATTTATTTTATTTCTTTTATTTATTTTATGTATTTTATTTATTTTATACGTTTTATTTATTTTATTTGTTTTATTAATTTTATTTATTCATAAGAGGCCGATCGTCAAGATATGGGCGAATATGGATTTCGAATGAGTGTGATGAGTGTATATGAGCGAATGTAGTCATTGTTACAAACTAAGGCCGACTATTCCTTAGAAAGTGTCATTATTTAATAGCCCAATGACAAATGAACAGCCGGTGATTATCAGCTGATCCTTCTCAAAATGTATTGACTCTGATTGGGATCGAACTGAGAACCTTTAGCACATGAAGCTGGGATTGAACCAACTACGCTACCGACCTCGGTACCTAGGAAAGAAGACTGTAGGTATTACGCACATCTCAAATGACGTCACATTGGCAACATTGCAAAAATAAACACAAAAATACTGTTCTAATTCCCATTATTATAATTCCAGCTGATAAGTGGTAAATAACTTGCTTAAGTATTCAGCTGAATGCTTCTATGTAATTGGTGGACTTGGTTACCAATATTTAATAGGATAAACAAATCAGCTGATTTCGCCCATATGACGTTACAGTCTACTGCGCAGTCTCGTCGTGATACCTAAATAGTTACAGAGTTTGTATTATAATGCACTTGTTTTGGTTATGTATATTTAGTTTTATATATATATATATATATATATATATATATAATATATGTATATTATATATATACATATATAATATATATGTAATATAATTACGGATAAAAACAGCTCTTTCATTTGATAAACATTATTTAATAGTACTTTGTACAGAATATAAAGTATTTATATTATTATAATGCTATAAATAATTACAGGATTAACATATACCATAGTTAATTTTACCACTACGTTCTAGAGGTCTTAAAGTTTACCATACAGTTGTTTTGTAAACAAAATAATTAAATTGACAGTATTGAACATACGCATACTTGTCATAGATGTGGTTGGTTCTCAGGAACGATATGGCAACACCGCCTAAAATGTCATCGGACTATTTTGATGCGGTTTACACTAACAGATGGCTGAGAAATGCAGTCATCTTTTTTATTGCTATGAACGCACTTTCATTTTTATTTCTCTTTTTCCGTTATGTTTCTTTATATATAATAGACGACTCTTCAAATTTTATATTATGCTTGTTATTAATAGCATGTCCAACTAATTTTCATTGTTCAGTATTTTAAGTTTTAAAATTATATATATATATATATGTTCCTTTATTCTTGTTTTAACAGGTCTTATTGTTTGGCCGAAATATGTTTTATTGCATTCACAATTAATTTTGTATATAACATTTTTGTTGATTGATTTTCTTTTTTTGGTTTTAATTTAGATAACTTACTATGAGCTTCCTGATGATGTAAAACTTGTTCGAATATTAAATAAAGAATTAATTTTTAAAATTTTCTCTGAAAGGTATTTAACGAAGGGTATGACTACAGTTGTTACAAGTTTGTTTTCATTGTCTTGACGATTGCATGTTTTTTAGGTTTATTTCCTCCTGTTAATAGCATGTTATTAACAGTTGAAGATGCTATTAAAAACAAGCATTTGAAGAATCGTCTATTATACATAAAGAAAAATCATGGAAAAAGATAAATAAATTAGAAAGTACGTTCACGGCATTAAAAAAAGATGACTGCATTTCTCAGCCATCTGTTAATTTTAATAATACGTTTTTACCTGTAGTTAGAAATGAACTAGAAAACAACTTAAATAATTCAAAACCTTAAATGATAACAACTTATCCATCAATGCTATTTAATATTTACAAATTCTAACTGTAAGTGTTAAATATGTAACATATGAGGGAAACAAAGTAGTTGGACATTTTCACGTAATGATGGCAAATTTCCAACTACAATGTACCTTTGTACCTTTGTCTCGCTCATCTGATACTCCATCATTAACAAATTTCAAAAACAAAGATGTAACATATGTTTTATATTTATGTACAATTTGGTTATTATGATCTGAAGATGCCGTAACTGGCAAAAACGCATTAATCAAAAATTAAAAATTGTGGAATTGTTAAAAATGTTTAATTTAAATCCATCGAAATTCCACCAAGTACCAAGTAAATAAAATGTCACTTATTACGGGAGTTCATCAACCCGGCACCAAGCTTTATATGTTATAAAAAACACGTCAACCCGGCACTGGACCTTTCACTGGCCGCCATGACAGTATGTCAACCCGGCACCAGCCACCCCTCTTACCCATTCCACCTACACTACCCCCTCCCAACCCCTCCTTTCTCTTTCCCCTCCCCTAATCACCTCCCCTTTTCGTAAGGTGCCGTAGGTTCGCGCTGTCCATGTCCGGGGACCGAGCTTTACTAAACGAAGGTGTGTGATGGTTTTAAAATGAATGGGGGTGAGCTTTGTAAAATGAAGGCAACGCTTTGTTCAATAGGTTGGTTAGGTTAGGTTAGGTTAGGTTAGGTTAGGTTAGGTTAGGTTAGGTTAGGTTAGGTTAGGTTAGGTTAAAGGAGTTAGGGCGATGAGATGCCTAGGGTTCGAGGGAGGGAAAGAAGAGAATGAGGGGCGTATGTTTGGTGTTGTGGAGGGGGAACCCAGCTCCCCTACCTTCAAACTGTCTCGGTGCCGGGTTAGTTGTGACATTAGTAACGCCTGATTAACCTTAGAGTGGTGGTCAGATTTGGTGCCGGGTAGACGTGCCGCCCTTATTACACTCGATTCTCTGTTCACACAATATTTTACACTGATTGATGTATTGTCACTGTTAACACATTGTTACTAGACTGTGACTTGTCACTTCCACTGGTACTGATTCTACCACTCTGTAGACTGTCACTCTAACAATGTAGGCTACACTGTCACTGACTCGCTCACTGACTAACTGACTGAGGTCGGCCGAAGGGTATCATTATATAGCGCAGCGATGTAAGCTCAGAAGGTTCTGGAACTGCCAGGGTCCTGGGAGGGAGATCTAGATCTCTGGGATCCTATTCGGGAAGGTTCTGGCTCCACCTACAGGCGAACGAACTGCCAGCTCTTCCTGGAAGAAACTGAATTGGCGGAGATACCCGGAAATGCGCAGTAACCCACGCAGGGACGAGGTGCAAAGACCTAGGCAGTGTCGACGGTGATTGTCATGATCCGTAACAATATTGTGTTCGTGTTTAAATGGGAGCAGAATATTATCATAAGAGAAAATGTTAAGTTCCCGACACTCCTACTAAAGGGTCTGGCACTAACTTTCTGGACAAAATATAGTGCTCCATCCACTCGGTAGTAGACATTAGGAGGGGGTGGTCCCGCATTTACAACGTGCCTCGGTGATAGCAGCGGTATAACCGTAAAGTACCGGTCCGAAGGTCGCCATTTGCATCAGCAACCCATAACCGAGACTTAAACAATTCCTAGCACTGCTTATGCAAATGAAATCCGACATTCAGCTTTATCTTATCAGTTAATTTTGTTGTATATTTTATTTGTCATTTTGATACTCGCCATTGTAGCATCCCGACGTCTCTTGTACAGCCATATTTACAACATGTGTAGTGATAACACGTTGTTGTGTTAAGTGTGATATATCTTATAACATTTGAGATGAACAAACTATAGGTATCATGAACGCCACTTTATCGTGTGATGCCTCGTATATTTAAGGTACATTACATATCATTTTTCAACGGTGACATTTATTTATCAACGGGAGCAGCCAACTCATACAGACATGATACAAAAATACGACCAAAAAGGAATAATACCATTCACAATGCAAAGGTAACAGTATGAAACAAATAGCAATAATAAATAAATACCTAAAACTAGGAAGGCTAAAAATAAATATTCCAAAAACAATAACAATAGCAAATGTAAAAAAAACAACACCCCTTACTAATGGCATATTATCACAACCTAATAAATAAATATACGTAAAACTAGAGAGATTCAAATTAAATATTCCAAACACAATAACAATATCAAATGCAAGTGAAAAAAAACAGCAGCCCTTACAAATGGTATACTATCACAACCTATAAAAAACAAAAATTAATAATATATCAATCTAAAACGGCAAATCTATCAAACATTTATTCAAAAAAATGAAGAATTTTAGATCAAATATATTAAGAAGGAGCAACAATAATTAAAATACCAAAGTAATAAATTAAGAGCATTGAATGTCTTAATAGCAATTTACAGTATTCATATAATAAGTTACAAGATTCGTTAGTTGACCATTCACACACCGTTCCTTTACCTCAACTATAACAATAGCACATGCTGCCATTTCAATTTGAACTTAACTGTAATTTCATTTTTAAGAATAATAGGTTATTAATGAACATTAAAATTCAACGCACTAATCAACATTTAACCATTTTTAAAATTCAATTCGTGGTAATAACATCGTAAATATAAAAGAAAATTAAATACTTTATTTTACTATAAATTTAATGATTTTTAAAAAGTAGGAGGTTATTACTGACATTCATTCATTAATTAACAAAGTAGACACGGGTGTTCAAATAACACTCTTGACCTACATGGACTAGGCCAAAGTAGGACAGATATTTAAAGTTTCAGTCAATTTATTTAATCCATCTATATCGTACGGATATAAATTCTATCGTCCATTAAATGTATTCCATACATAACATCCATCTGTATTCTATTATCACACATAACAGATAAACCTAACAAACCCTAAACAAAATAATGTATTCTGAACAATGACACATTTTACAACTTAAGTCATCGCTGGAATCGTTAGTAAATGTAGATTATCTAAGACTGGTCAGAATAATAAAACTTTTTATCTGAGAAATAAACGCAGAAATAAATGCACAAATATATTGTAATATATTTGTGCCTTTTGTGCTTATATTGTAATAAATTTTGTGTTGTGTGACGTTTACTTGTACTATATATGTACCAACACGTATTATACTATTTAAAAAACTATTTGAGAAATAAATGTCGCAACCGCAAATCTTAACGAAAATCCAACACCTAACGGTAATTATGCACTTAATCATCATATCTGAAAATACTATTTCTTGTTAAAAATGCAGCGAAATATGAATTTATATCTCTTGAGGATTTCAACTCAAGCGGAAAACTTGTTTTTTAACGAAGGATCGAAAACTTGTTTTTTAACGAAGGATCGAAAACTTGTTTTTTCTGATAGTGTAAAAAGCAACTATTTTAAAATCGTTATTTATTTTTCCAGTTTTTTTTTCATTTACCTTTTTAATGCTGAACACAAATACATGATTGGGTTTTCAACAAAATTATTTTTCGGTCAGAAAATACACTATTTACTTACCTAAACTAATTGTCCATTTGCCAAAAAGATTTCGTAATTTGCGTTAAATTCGTGTGCTTGACCTCCGGGACAGCCGTCCGCGATTCACCACGAAATTAATTTTCCGTTATACATCGAAAAGTAGTTTGTATAGACTAAAACGGGGTTTAAATCGTATCCAGTGAAAAAAAAACTTTTAAATTAAAAAGATATTGATTAAAACTCAATTTAAATTAACGGAAATATTTCAAATTACTAATAACTTGTAGCATTGGTTTTTAGAATTTTTCTGTAAAATACATGATTTCCGCAGAATAAAAAGCATATCTCATGAAAATATATAGCCAATTTTCAAAACATTTCAGGAAACGAGTTTTGGAATTATGTTAGTTGGCAAGAAACTGCACAATTACCCAACAAACTATTGTAATAGTACAACTAGCATTCTGAGCATAATAAATACTTGTTAATATTTCTAGTTTTTTTTTTTAAGTGAGTTTATTGGACAATAACCGCAAAAATCGCTAATTTTCAATTCTGCCTTCAACAAACCACGATATCTGTTCATTGGTTGTCTGCCTTTTATGGTCAAACAATGCTTTTCGATGAACCAAATAATTCCTGTAGAAAAAATTCAAGATTACTAAAAGTCTCGGTAGAACGGATGTAATGTAGACGGTGGTCCCGACAGATTGTACAAGACTTGCTTCTCTCGATCATCTAGTTTATGCCGGTACACGGCGGGAACTCGGGTACTACATTATCACCACGAGCCGTACACACGGACTCCCAAGGTTCACTGTGCATTTTAATATTAATGGGCTGACATTCTAACTACGTTCTGCTTGTTACGCCAGCATAACTACCAACACTAATGCCATATCTTTGTGTAAATAGTTTAATATTAACGGGCTGACATTCTAACTACGTTCTGCTTGTTACGCCAGCATAACTACCAACACTAATGCCATATCTTTGTGTAAATAGTTTAATATTAACGGGCTGACATTCTAACTACGTTCTGCTTGTTACGCCAGCATAACTACCAACACTAATGCCATATCTTTGTGTAAATAGTTTAATATTCTTGTTATTTCAGTGTCATAATTTAGTTTCTTCTTGTTGGTACATGATAATTGTTTCCAAACTGGATACAAACTCACTGCTATAAACAATTACAGCATTCACTATGATAAGTAATTTAGCATTAATGCCATTAATGAGAATTGATTAGGAAATGCAGATGTTGACCACGTTTATAAACAACTAACTGTACCCGCCCGCTTCGCCGGTCATAATATTGAGTTTGATTTAGAACCTAATAGCTGAAAGAATTCGAGCATTTTTGCTTCTTCTACCAATATTAGATTTTTTAAGAGGCATGTCATAAAAAGTAAACTGCAAAACAAATAATTATTTATTTTCACGTTTCACCACATGTTTTAATTACCGCGGAAAAAAGGTCAACACCAAACACAGATCACCTGATCAAGTAAAAGTAGTGTGTGCTACACTCTCAAGGTGAAATGTAGAACTGCAATAAATCAAAACATATACAGTACTGTTGTTGTGATAACTTCAATCTGCTTATGGCATGTGAAACTACATTAAACCATACAGTCATATGTTTTTTTGTAAACAATTCAGATTCTCCATTTGAATAATATGGGATCTTTAGGAGCACGTGGGGCGGGACCCTGTTGACGGATCTGCATCAAACTTCACAGAAAACATCTCGGGAGTATACAGGACAACATCCTAAAGTTTCATGGCGATCGGTTGGATGGTTTGGCAGCGCATATACTTCAAAAACACACACACACACACACACACACACACACACACACACACACACACACACACACACACACACACACACACACACACACACACACACACACACACACACACACACACACACACACACACACACACACACACACACACACACACACACACACACACACACACACACACACACACACACACACACACACACACACACACACACACACACACACACACACACACACACACACACACACACACACACACACACACACACACACACACACACACACACACACACACACACACACACACACACACACACACACACACACACACACACACACACACACACACACACACACACACACACACACACACACACACACACACACACACACACACACACACACACACACACACACACACACACACACACACACACACACACACACACACACACACACACACACACACACACACACACACACACACACACACACACACACACACACACACACACACACACACACACACACACACACACACACACACACACACACACACACACACACACACACACACACACACACACACACACACACACACACACACACACACACACACACACACACACACACACACACACACACACACACACACACACACACACACACACACACACACACACACACACACACACACACACACACACACACACACACACACACACACACACACACACACACACACACACACACACACACACACACACACACACACACACACACACACACACACACACACACACACACACACATATACAAACATCCTCTTTTATAAATATAGATGAAACAGACACTGCCGCGCAACGATGACTTGTTTACTGCACAGGCGGGACTCAAATAGCATATTTTATTAAACACGAAGACTTGACATAGAAAATAAAGATCTACAGATCCTTTTTACTTTCTCCCATATGCGTTAGCATAGAGAAAGTATTGTGATCGTTCAAAAAAAATTTGTTTACAAGTTTGTTTAAAAATCCATTTTATAGTCCCCTGAACCCAAAAAAGTGGTTTTTTTTCGAAAAAAGTGTTTATGTCTGTCCGTACATGAGTCTATCCATTTTGCTGGGGACGAAACGGATGGATCAATTTTTATAAAATTTGGTATGTTTGTGTATTTGGACAATATCTCCAGACAATTTTTTCACTTTTTTTAATTTAGTTTTTTTATTTGTATGGGCAAAAAACACACAAGAATGGAATTTTCTCAAAAAATGCTCTAAAACTTTTGATAAAATTTTCAGGAAAGATGTAAATTACAATTTAAAATATTTTAGTAAAAGCTGCATGTCTCTAACTTGACTGGTTTTTTTAGATATGGCAAAAACACATATTTGGAATCAAACTGGTAATTTTCAAAGTTTTGAATTTTTAGTGTTTAATATGGAGGGAAATTTGTGCTAATTCTTTGGAACCATTTATTTATTTTTAGTCTATTTACACCAGTGGCATTTTATCATAATTTTTAAACGTTGTTAGGGGACAATGGTCCAATGCCATTAAACAAATTTTTAGTAAACTCTTTATAACAATTTGTGGTTTGGAATATTCGTTTTAATAAATTTCTTATTTTAGATTAGTATGGTTTATAAGATTGGGAAAGTCATCAAGAGAAAACAGGGATTGTCATTCACAACGTGGCTACAACTATTCTGGTATGTTTCCTTATTTATTGAGATTTACATACTGAAAAATACCCAACACTAAGTTCATCAGACATTGCTTAACTGTATCTGAGTTTGATTTTTCATAAAAATCTAGTAATGCATGATGCACTTGGCAGAACATGACTTTGGGATTACATGGAGCAACATACAGAGTGTGTCATGGTTATTGACGTATGGCGAACAAGAACCATTAATACAGCTGAGTGGCAAGAGTTAGGACACAGTGGTTCGTAAAAGTTATAGTTTGTAATGTGCAATGTACATACACATATACACACATATATAATTCCCATTTTTGAAAGTGTACGTTGAATCAAACTTTATAACACCGACCTAACCACCTAACGTGGAGTTAGCTCACCCACCTATAGATGGACGATGCTGTTAGCCCACCATAGACGTACGGTGGTGTTAGCCCTTTCGCCATAGACAGACGATGCTGTTAGCCCACCATAGACGTACGGTGGTGTTAGCCCTTTCGCCATAGACAGACGATGCTATTAGCCCACCCAACATTTGCATACGGTGGTATTAGCCCATCAACAATAGACGTACGGCGATCTTATCCCACCTACCATTTATGTACGGCGATGTTAGTCCACCTACCATCGCTATAGAAAAGTGAAGTAGCTCTTAAATTATTTGTCATTTAAGAGTATACATTGTCATAGAAGCCACTAACCCTATTGATATCTCATTTGCAACATACATACAAAAACACCATACAATAAGAACACAGTGCAAGAAGTAATTATAACATGCAACCACTAAAGAAGTGAATAGCGACAGTCAGACAGACACACGCACACGCGCACACGAACGATTTTCACCCATACACCACCCATACACGTACAGTGATATTGAACCAACCGCCCACCCATACACGCACAGTGATATTGACCCACCCGCCCACCCATACACATACATTGGTATCGACCCACCCGCCTACCCATACACATACATTGGTATCGTAGTAGTCCACCTACCATATATGTACGGTAGTATTAGCCCACCTACCACATACACATCGAGGACTTTAGCTCTGCGCGCGGAAACAAACTACTACCCATTCAACAAACAAACACAATATGTTTTACGGGTTGCGTTCACGCGCTCGCCGCTGAAATGAAGGCGCCAAAACTTCTTCTCAGGTTCTATATCGGTTACACTTTACTATTTGACAGCTAAACATGTATGAGAAAAAGTATTATAAATTGAAAACTTTAAATGTATTGTGGTAACTGTATTTTTATGGTAGGTCGGAAAGTATGTAAATTTCACAAACACAAGAAACACATTATTATTGCTATTATTCCTGCTTCTTTGTCTACTTCATTTAAAACGACTGTAATAATATTACTTAGGCATTTTATTTTTGTAAATAGTTAGTAAAAAGTTGAGTAACTTATAAGTACTTTCTTATAATGAATGTGAATATAATCGTTTTACTTCATTAGAGTTCTTCAATCCCACTTAACTCTTCCTCCTCCTCTGAAAGACTGTCACTGTCTGTATCAGATTCATTTCCAACTGATATAACAAAGGATTCTATAACATTGTCTATCTGGGGTTTGCCGTTGCATAGTCTTTTTCTATCTTCTCCACTTGCTTGCACTTTCCTAAGACTCGTCTAAATAAATTATTGGACGTACTTGCTCCCTGTAGCTTTTCAACGCTCACAAATATGTTATCCGTTTTTCTCGGATTTCTGGTTTTTCAATTAACAACTTTCTATTGTTTGCTGTCTTTCTCCAAGTAAACCAACCATAAATCCTTTAATATGCGTCTCAAACTTTTATCACAACCCTGAAAGTTTATTACTTTTTTAGCGCCTCCCTCAATAATTTTAAAGATGGTATTCTATATTCTTCTATATGAAAATTGTACAATAGTCTTCTCACTACATATTTATCGAAGTCATCTAAATAAGTTACTGTTTTACGTCGTTGTCGGTTTTTGTTTGGCGTAGTAACATGCCTCGCACTGACCACTATCATGCAATTTTTTTAACTCTGTTTATTTGAGTTACAACTCGCTCTGATACCCCCGTAGCTGCTGCTGTTCTTTGACGAACCTTTGCCAACGGAATATTTAAAGTTTTTCGGGCTGCCTCTTCCTTCATAAATTTAAACACGTTAACGATAATTTCGCGGCCCTGACTATGAATTACTCTATTCTTGACTAGCGACTTGAACTCATCAGTCATTGTGGAAAATTAACAAACACTACAACTAACAAAATATATCATAAATAAAATACTCGGTAACTACGGCTATATTAATAATCGGTGTAAACCACACGCACTGGTTTAACAAATAACTAGGCACAAATGACAACCACACTCATCACTGTCACAGAAAAGACTTATTTTAGCCAGGAAGTAGGTAGGGCTAGTTGTTATTTTCATTACGATGCTCAGTAAGGAGGTTGTTGCAGGTGAGTTAGTGTTTTCAGGACAGAGCGCATAACACTACCCCGCTACCCCTCCCGCCTATCACCACGCAGCCAAGGCCACGCGCACAGCTAAAGTCCGCGATCTGTACGTACGGTGGTGTTAGCCCACCTACCATATATGTATGGTGGTGTTAGCCCACCTACCACATACGTACGGTGGTGTTAGCCCACCTACCATATATGTACGGTGGTATTAGCCCACCTACCACATACGTACGGTGGTGTTAGCCCACCTACCATATATGTACGGAGGTATTAGCCCACCTACCACATACGTACGGCGGTGTTAGCCCACCTACCATATATGTACTGTGGTGTTAGCCCACCTACCATATATGTACGGTGGTGTTAGCCCACCTACCACATACGTACGGTGGTGTTAGCCCACCTACCATATATGTATGGTGGTGTTAGCCCACCTACCACATACGTACGGAGGTGTTAGCCCACCTACCATATATGTACGGTAGTATTAGCCCACCTACCACATATGTACGGTGGTGTTAGCCCACCTACCATATATGTATGGTGGTGTTAGCCCACCTACCACATACGTACGGTGGTGTTAGCCCACCTACCATATATGTACGGTGGTATTAGCCCACCTACCACATACGTACGGTGGTGTTAGCCCACCTACCATATATGTACGGTGGTATTAGCCCACCTACCACATACGTACGGTGGTGTTAGCCCACCTACCATATATGTACGGTGGTATTAGCCCACCTACCACATACGTACGGTGGTGTTAGCCCACCTACCATATATGTACTGTGGTGTTAGCCCACCTACCATATATGTACGGTGGTATTAGCCCACCTACCACATACGTACGGCGGTGTTAGCCCACCTACCATATATGTACTGTGGTGTTAGCCCACCTACCATATATGTACGGTGGTGTTAGCCCATTTACCACATACGTACGGCGGTGTTAGCCCACCTACCATATACGTACGGTGGTGTTAGCCCATCTACCATATATGTACGGTGGTATTAGCCCACCTACCATATACGTACGGTGGTGTTAGCCCACCTACCATATACGTACGGCGGTGTTAGTCCTCCTACCATATATTTACGGTGGTGTTAGCCCACCTACCACATACGTACGGTGGTGTTAGCCCACCTACCATATACGTACGGCGGTGTTAGTCCTCCTACCATATATTTACGGTGGTGTTAGCCCACCTACCACATACGTACAGTGGTGTTAGCCCACCTACCATATATGTACGGTGGTATTAGCCCACCTACCATATATGTATGGCGATGTTAGCCCACCTACCATATATGTACGGCGATGTTAACCCACCTACCATATACGTACGGTGGTGTTAGCCCACCTACCACATACGTACGGTGGTGTTAACCCACCATAGCCTGAATAATGAATTAGCCTGAACACTATTTCGTACAAAAATAAATTTTAAAATTTAGTTTTTTTAAGATAGGAAACAATATAGTTTGGTTTTATGACCTTAACTAATACTTTAGTACCCAGTTAATTTTACAGCGAATATAGTTTACTATCCATTGGCCTTGTACATGACTTTCGAAAGCCCTTTTTTGTACGTAATGCCGTGATAGTAAATCTTGATGTAAAGTCTGCTCGTAGAGACAAAGCGATAAAAGCACCTGTACAAAATACGGACTCGCCGACAGGTTGATTAAGGCTGCTAATGCGAGCCCCCATAATGTAAGGCGAGGGGCTTAAGTCGGTTTACGAGCTGAGCAGTAAAGTGAGGGGTTTTAGTCCCGGGTCGAATGGACTTCATGGTGACTGGAATGGCTAATAAGTCAGGATTTATCTGTTTAAGCCGCATAACTAACTTTTGAGTGTTGAATATGTATTGTCAGGATGCAATATTTTGCATTTTACATCAATTCCAATAGCTTACCTCTAAATGAGTGTAATGAAAAATGATGGATAGATATACAAGGTGTTTGAAAAGTGTGGGGCAAAACTTCAGGATATGATTAAATAGGCAAAAATAAACAAGAAAGTTCCTTTGAAGATGTGTTTTATAACGCTTAGTTTGGCGTATGTCTGTCTGTATGTGTGTTAAAAAAAATACCATATCTCCTAAACGGTATTAACTATAGTTTTGAAACTTGGCACGAATATTGAACTTTACACCAGCTAATATACTCAAAAAATATAAAATAATATTTTTACTCGTTTCAAAAATTTACCCCGTTTAAAAATTGTAATGCTAAATTTCATGAAAACCAAAGCAAAAACAAAAATTGTCACGATACCTAATATTGAGCATAAAATAGCCAAATCTGTGTGTACCTCATTTGTTTCAATCAGACAGTAAATGACTGAGAAAATGTAATTTTTCTGATTGTGTGAAAAATGTTTTTTCAACTTTTGAATACTTTTTATTGACTTGAACAGAACCACCAGTCGAATTTTGCACACAATCAGAACAATTACATTTTCTCACTTATTTAGTGTTCGATTGTAACAAATTATGTACCAAAAGATTTGTCTCTTTTAAGCTAAATTTTAGGTTTCGTGAACATTTTTTGTTTTTTATTTCGTTTTCATGAAATTTAGCATTAAACATTTTAAACGGCCGCCATTTTTAAAACGGGCAAAAATATTATTTTATACATTTAGAGAATATTAGGTGGTGTAAAGTTCAATATTCGTGTCAAGTTTCAAAACTATAGCTAATGCCGTTTAGGAGATAAAGTATTTTCTTTAAACACACATACAGACAGACAGACGCCAAACTAAGCGAGATAAAACACATCTTCGTAGGAACCTTTTTGTTTATTTTTACCTTTTTAATCATATCCTGAAGTTTAGCCCCACACTTTTCAAACACCCTCTATAATAGAACCAACTACTACTCTTGGGTACTCAGCTGTTACACTTGAGTATTATATTCAAAATTTTGGTCTGTAAGCAGATTACAGTTTCAACTTGAATAAAAGATTCACAAATTTTAAACTTTCCATGTTTTTAACATCTTATATTAGATCGGTTACAAAGTTTTAAATAATCTAAAAATAATAAAGAAAAACTTCTGTGGCCAACTGAATCTTACAGCTAGAATGTGGGTTTTGTTTAAATTACTTTAAACAAATTTTTTTTAATTGTACAAATACCACCAAAATTAATAAACTATCGACTAAGTTAAGGCTCCTTTAAATTCAATCCCAACCTCTTTTGTACAGTTAACATTAATTATAAAATCGAAGGAAAGAAAATATTTATCTTTGAACAAAAGACAATAAAAAAGATGTTGCATTAAAATGAAAGTAAATATATTTTATCAAACAAAAATAAGGAAAAACTAGACAGGACTGAAAATAGTTAAAGGGCAGTTTATAGAAGGATCTTAGGATATGTGTTTAGAATCAACAAAATGCATTCTAAAACAAACTGACCAAATTCTGTTTACCAGAGTTTTATTGAGATCTACGTGATATAGGCCTACAGTTTCCTACCTTTAGCACTAGTGGACCGCATTCATACGATCATTGACTACTGTCGGCGCAGAAATTATGTGCACCCGAGTTTGAAGGCTGTTTTCTAAAAAAACCAAGAGGCATACGAAAAGTCTAATCACACCATCGTTTTCCTCGTTTGATTTTGCGTTATAAAATATTAATTTTTAAATTGTTCTATAAGTCTTAATAATTTTTGGCCTAGCTGGAACAAAAAACGTGCCGAAATTTTAACTAGTCTTCACTGAACATCAAATTTAAACCGTTATTAATAAAAAAAACGCGTTGATGTTTGGCATTTATATTTAATTACCTGACTGATAGAGATGTTTTCTATAAGTTTTATACATTTTAGAATTTTAACTTTTCTATAAAAAAAGTTCTTACTAATTCCCTGAAACTTTGTTTTCTTGGCTTCTACATGTTTTAAAAAAAATTACTTGGTCTTGTTGTAATCAATATCACATTTATAGCTACAATACATCGATTTCATATGTGTTGCAGTGATTTTATGTTGATTTAAATCAAAATTAATTAATTTAAAATTATTTTAAATAAATTAAAATATATTAAAAATCACTGCATTACTTACACGTATAAGTGATGTATTGTAACTATACATATCGTAAGAAATACAAGACCAAGTAATTAATTTTACGACCTTTAGAAGCCAATAAAAAAAATTGCAGGAAATTGATAGGAACTTTTGTTCTCGAAATTCTAATATATAAATATGTTTTATAAATAACGTTTTATATATAAACGTATAGAAAAACATTCATATCAATCATGTTTTCAAATATAAATATAATACATCAACGATTTTTTAGTAATAACGGTGTGAATTTGATGTACAGTGAAAACTAGTTAAATTCCGGTACTTTTGTTGTTACAACTAGGACAAACAATATAAAAATTCGTTATGACATATGCATTTTAAAATTGTTTCAAAATGCATATGTCATAACGTACAGTTGAACGATGAAAACAGTGGTGTGATTAATTTTTCGTAGACCTCTTAATTCATTAGAAAAGAACCTTCAAACTTGGGTGCACATAATTTCGGCACCAACAGTAACAATATGAGCATTGAAATATAATGGAAGGACTTTGTATGACGTGCGATTTAATTCTAGGCTTTATAGCATTAACTGTTTGTCCTAATTGTTTTATTAGGCAAAGAAATGCATTCGGCACATATGAACCGTGCCATTGGAGGACTACTGTATGCTTGTGAAGTTAAGTTTCTTGACATACTTCACTTAATGTCTTTACTAGGCCTATAAAGAAAAGTTATCTTGTCTTAAGTTATTTACCTTTCACCAATTAACTATAACATCGACTATAGAACTATTACGTAACTTTCTAGGTCAGGAGTCTACATTTCTCTCCACAGACGCTGTGAAGTCAG
Organism: Stictocephala bisonia; assembly: GCA_035578905.1. Classification (NCBI taxonomy): domain Eukaryota; kingdom Metazoa; phylum Arthropoda; class Insecta; order Hemiptera; family Membracidae; genus Stictocephala; species Stictocephala bisonia. The sequence continues at coordinate 250,807 of JAQJVL010000406.1, read as the reverse complement.
GAGCTCGTAATCTTTAGACGCTAACTTAAGTTTTCAACTTAAGTTTTCAAAAAGTTACTATATTTTTTAAAATGATACTACTGTGTTTGAAAAAATATACAAACTAATAAAACCTGTTGTAACTAAATATTTAGTTTTATAGAAAACAATCATATTAGTTTTTCATTTTTTATTTCATTTTCATTATTAAATGTATTTTAGTTATTTTGTGGTTATATAAACAAACTTGTTAAATTTTACTTTATTGCATGTATTTTTTTCCTACTGCACAATTAAACACTTCGACAGTAAATACAGTTTGAATTGTGGTTTTATTACTATTTAATTCACACACTAATCGAATGAAGTGAGAATTTAAACAATTAATTTGTCGATCAGTCAAAGTTAAGCAAAAAACGCTCTAATAATGATTTTCACCACAGGGACGTTATAGACCTACCAACGAATAAAACTTCCATATCATGACGTCTTTCAAATTTATTCCATCTTCTATATACAAAGACCCACTAAAGGAACGAAACAAGGACGTAGCAGCCATTCCTACCTTCCATTTCACTTTGTCTTTAACATTTATTCAAACTTTTATACAAGCTGACTTACTTACCGGGAAATGCAAAGAGGGCGTACAGCCATTTATACCTCCCATATCACTTCGTCTTATTCAATCAATCTGTATCCAAATTATCGTCACATACAAACTAATGTATCTAAATAAAGAACACCGATATACTCAGACCAATGTATTGAAATATAGTACATCGATACACTCAACAAATATGTTATTACCAAATATTCAGATTAATTAAGATCGACTCATACATATTTTGTACCTTCTAATCATTTTACAACGTAAATCCACTTTTTCCTGCCCTCTGCTACAAATCAACGTTCTTGGAAACTCTCTCCAGTCTGATGTTTGGCTCTGGAACACCCTCCAGTGCCACAAACATAAGTCTCACTGTGGAATAAACCGTGTTGATGCAATGTACCTTGACATTTCCCCACAGTGACATTATGTTTTATGACTTTGTCTGCTATTTTATGACGGTATACGGTATAACAATCCGTTACAAAAAACTCTTCAGATCCAACCCAGCGTTCTATTCAACCAATATCTCTACTAGTCTATGTCACAAAATCTTATCTGGAAGGCTGTGCACGAGTAAACAAATCTATGCTTGTAAAAGATGCATTCAGCTGAATACCACTTCATGTCTGATAGTGAATAGTGAAACTCCATTCAACCCATCGTCTGCCGGTAATGGGAGATCAAAGTTCCTTAACACCATAATATGTATAATATCGTGATAAAAACATTTGTGGGTATTTATAACAAGCTTTGCCACGTATAAAGTGATTCCTCGTAAAGCAAGGGCACAAAGCATTGTTGAAAAATGAAAAGCTAATAGTGGCTAGTATTTAGATTAGTTCTTTTAAAAAATAAAAAACAGAGGCATGTATTATATTGATTTAAAAATATGTGTTATTAATATAACAGTAATAATTATTGTAGATCGTTCTCTTTTAAGATTTTTCTAGAGCGATCGAAGTTTAGATCGTTTATTCAAAAATCGTTCTAAACGCCACAGAGAAAAAGGTGCAGAGGTCGCTTTCTTATAATCGCAGCGAACGCCACAGTGGCAGCTATAAATAGATGACAACTAATGTACATCTTTATGCATATGTAAAAGTCTAATGATTACTACGTCAATCCTTGAGGATTAAGGAGTAATAAAGGATGGATTGACAAGGTGATGACTCTGTCATAGCATGACAAAGTGGAGAAGTAACTTGACACACATTCAGCGACCACATTGAAAGTGACCTCTATTTCCTTCTCTGTGAAAACGCTTATATAGACAAGGCAAAATAAAAAATAAGCTGTGTTATGGAAATTTCCTTTAAGTACGGTAAAACAAGTCAACTGTCATAAGTAGTTTAATATATAATATACCTGTAATATATTTTAAGGAAAATAAGGTACAGACTCAAAGTATCGCCCTTGCTTATTATTCAATATATATTCCATCCAATAGGAATATTTGAGCATGTAATTTTGTTTGTTAGTGAGGCCAGCAACCACAGCTGGTTTAACCAGCATTATATTTAGATTATTCATTATTCATCTCTAAGACGCCGATCGTGAGTATGGGCGAATATGAGGAGTGAATGAGTGTAGATGAACGAGTGTAGTCATTGTTACTAGCTGAGTTTGACTTAGCTCATAAAGGACTATTTATTAATAGCCCAATAACCGTGGACAACTATGGGCCGTAAAGCTTTACGTGGAATCTGAACTACATGGTGACACTCAGTTCTCTTTCCGATACAACATCCGAACATTAACTATCATTCAACAATGTCTAGTAATGTCCACGTCGATGGCAACCATTAAGCGGTGCCGTGTCGGTATTAAGAGGGCCGAGCATGGAACATGTCGCTTACAATCTCACAAACACTTTGTCCCCAAGTAGCTGGGTTACACTAGCGCTCCACAATGGACCACAAAAACAGCTGATATTTGAGACTCAAAATTTAATGTTGGATGGGAAATATATTTTTGTATAAAATCAATTGTATCGCAAAAAGAATGATTTTGGTAATCCATGTTCAATATCCTCACACAAAATTAATCAACAACAGAAATATTTTTATTGATTGAGGTTTGAGGTAAAGACAGTATCGAAATTAAACATACTAAACGTTTAGCTACCAAGGCTGTCAACAGATCAAAGTGAAAACTGTTGCTAGCTTGCAATCACTTGTATTCATTGAAAATTTATTTTATAAGGTAGATGTAATAAGTAAAGGGATAATTAATTTACTTTATCTCTTGTTTCATAATCATTAAAACTAAATCAATAGTAGTCTACATATTTAATTAAAACCTGATTAGCAACTCCTTCACTTCACTGGCCTACTATTCTAATTCAGTTAGACTGCATAGGTCATTCATTAGATTGAGTAAAGAGTGAAGCAACTCTCAGCTGACATTTGCCTGATTTGCTTTTGTTCCTCTTGAATGGGAGCCGGGTGGGTTGGACACTTCACTGGTCTGCCGTCGGATAATTGGACGACTTCGCAATCGAACAAAGACTTGCTCACTTCACTTTCACTGTCATCGGCCATTCCATTATCTAGGATGTAATTAAGAGCTGCCACAGCCATCTCCATTCCATCGTCCATGGGTGTGTCGCCTCGCAGGTCTCTGCCACAACCAGCACCATCCCACAGTCCATGGGTGCCCGCCTCAAGGCCCCTTCCATAACTAGCACCATCCCACCGTCCATGGGTGCCCGCCTCAAGGCCCCTTCCAAAACCAGCACCATCCCACCGTCCATGGGTGCCTCGGCTCACAGGCCGCAGACACAGCCAGCACCATCCCACCGTCCACGGGCCTCGTCTTGCAGACTGCAGCCACAACTATCTCTACACATGGTTTGTGGGTGCGTCGCCTCGCAGGCCGCTGCCACAGCCGTCTCTATTCAATCGCCCATGGATGCCGAGTCTCGCAGGCCGCTGCTGTTTAATCTTCATTCACTATACAGGAGGCGAAAAATAGCAATGCTAATCTATTTGCATCAATTGGTGAACGGTGTGATCGACGATATGACGTTACTGACTAGATTAAATATATCTGTGCCTCGTTTAAACTCCCGTAATCGGCAGCTGTTCTCCACTCATTTTGCCCGCTCCAATATTGGGTCTAATTCGTCCATCAATACTATGGTGAGACTTTACAATTCTCTTTTAATCACAGATACTGATATTTTTCTAGACTCTCAGTCTAAATTTAGTAAATCATTAAGTAAAATAAATTTTTAATTATTTATATTCATTGTATTTATTGGTTGTATTTATAAGTTATATTTCTATGTATTGTTGTTATTTCGTCTGAATTTTTGCATCCTTTATTGTTATTTGTTATCCTATTGTTGATCACTGTTGTTTATTGTTAATTATAGTGCTTGATTATTGTCTTTTGAAGATGTTTATTGATAATTTATTTTGTCCATGATTGTGAACCGACCTGTCAGGGATATAATGATTCTTTTGTGTTTTAATTTCTTTTCTCACTGTGATTGCTATGTTACAGTACCCGTTTAACAAATGTTTCCACAATTAAAATAAATTCGTTGTTATTTGAGTATTTTTTATAACAATTTTCTCGATGAATTATTATATTCATTAAAACAATGAGCAGTTTGAAACGCCAACTCTCATGTGTGGTCTTTGAGGCATATTCATAAATAATTACTTCTCAAAGCCTGAGTAGAATATATACAACTTAATTAATTGTCATGTTAGTATTGAAGTGGAAGATACGGAAGGCCATTTTTAATAAACAAACTTCCAGACAGTGTACCAAAAGCATTTTGATTGTAACAGAACATAGAGTATAAATTCCAGGATAGACTTCCAGCACATCAACACCATTATAGTCAACACAGTACGGTCGACACCATTTTGTATTGTTGACCAGGCAGTAGTGTTAGCAGTTAATTTCAGTATTTCACCCTGATGATGGGCTCAAACGAGGCCGAAACGTTTGCTGATTCTGCGTATAATTCACGGAATATATTGACACGGTCATCTCCCGGAGACCGAGGATTTCTACAAAATCGTGTATGAAGTATTTTGCTTTTAATTTAATACAAAACCGTCCATATTTATATCGATGTTGATAGTACAGAATTAACTCTTCGCCAACTCACAGAGCGCAGTCCGTCAGATGTGACTGAAAGTTGTAGGATACAGGGCTGTAACCCAGCTATATGGGGACAAAGTAGTGTGGGGATTGTAAGCGATAGGTTGTTTTCAGTCTTCTTAATACCGAAACAGCACCTGCTCAACGATTGCCATCTACTTGTAGGCCTACACTACTAGAAAAGTCTAGAGTGTCCGTGTTGGATTGTATTCAGGGTCGGAATGTTGTGTGGGGAAGAGAACTGAGAATCAGGCCAACACTACGTTGTTCGGATTTCACATAAACTTGTAGGACCTTTAGTTGCCCTGGCTATTGAGATATTAACGAATGGCTCTTTTTAAGAAAAAATAAACCTAAGTTAGTAACAAGACTACGCTGGTATCCACACTTACACTACACTCAAGTAATCATTCATATTAACCCTAAAATAAGCACATGCTATCTCGGCGTCTCGTATCTGATTATTCTGAAGTCAAATCAAATTTCTCTTGACTCATATCAGTGGAAAAAAAACAATATAAGATCAGACTGTAATCCATGCAACATCAACTTTCACCTCACGAGACACCAGCGAGAACATGATATATGTTCGGCAACATGTCGAAGCGGCGACTGTCACGTCGATAAGACGAGTAGGAAAAGGAGCGGAATCAGGGCAAACAGTTCCAGGAATGCCCCGTATAAGGGCACCGAGTTGTAAACTGTGACCTGCACTGGCTTTGTCGGCTCGACTACTTTCACAAGTGACAATAACATAATCTTGCCTCTTGCCCAGTCGATGTGAGTAACAGCCTCTCCAGACTCGGAGTGGAGCCCATGAAGTAATGGTAGCCCAGCACATGTAAGGGACAGAACATACATCTGTTCTTGTCTAATAGAATCTATAAATTACATCTCTATTAATAAATTAGAAACGTGCGACCCAAGCATGTATCTAACCATAGATAACTAAATCTACAGATAGCTCATTATCATGCTAAAGAGTGTTCACAATTTGTTCGTAGTGTGTCAACTGTCCGCCTTAAAGCGCGTCGAGCGGCTGTGAACTGGGCGGTGTTGCCAAATTGAATTTAATCAACTAACCATACTGAAAACGAATATTAATAATAAATATCAGCTGAAAATAGTTGAGATTTAATACTTGTACAATGTGGCAACGTCTCATCCTAAATTTCATGGTCGTGTTGCCAACATACTTCTTAAACAGCGCGCACGCTTTTCCCGTATACTGTGAGTCATCTGGGTAGAGTTAGTTATCTGTGATTTAACGTTATACACTAGTGATAACTCAAGCCTTTATATAGAATGTCGTTACCAGCGGCGGACTGGCCATGCGGGCATTCATGCAAATTCCCGGTGGTGCGGTCGGTTTTGGGTAAAAAAAACTGGTAGGTTACTGAAAATTGGCTTTTCTCTGTATTTATTCAATTGTTCAGCTCAAAGCCGATCACGTGGCCACTATACTGTATCTAGTTTCAGGATTTATTTTTAAATTAAGTAGAATTTCTGACGATTGGATCGGTCAACATTTATGAGATTTTACTGAACCGGCGACTGGCCTACGAGTAACAACGGGAGACTGCAGTTGGTTGGGAAATACGGTTTTTCGTTGGTGTTTACCGTTACAAACATAAAATAGGTAATTGTTTATATACTTGCATTAACTATTTAATCAACATATTGTATATCTAGTTTCTTGTTTCACGTAATTGTTTACGTTACTATACTGACAAGAAAGTATAGATAAAACACTACAAATAATCGCTAAGACGCCTTTTAAGTGTTCTAAATTTCTAAAATTCTAGTTACTGGAGGGCCCCCAGACTCCCCGGTAACTAGGAGGCTTGGGCCGGTCTTTTATCAAATGCTCGAAACGAATTTTCTTCTCAGTCCGCTCCTGGTCGTTACTATAGCAGTCCTGACAGTGATGACACATTTACGTTTGTTCAGTCTTGTACCGAACTTTTTCCACGCGAGTGATGCAGACAAAAATGGAAAAAAATTATGTAAAAAATTAATAAAATATGTAAAACTCCTACAAATTTGTTGAAATTCAAAGAATCTGTATGTCTTATTTTTTTGCTACAAGAACATCCCTGATTTCCTAACTAGCTAATAGTTTCGTTTCAACATATTTTGTGTGAAGAACTTTCTAATTTCAGTGTGATCTTTCATTTTGCCAACTTTCATCATTATGCATTGTTGTTTTAAGCTTTGTTTTCTTTTCCTTTTTTCAGTTAACTGGGCTTTAAATTGGGATATGTTTGACGGTCGTAAAACGTTTCTGGTATCAGACCCTATGCCCGTCATCGGTGCAATGAACATTCTTTGTAAGGAATAGACTTATACAAGTTGAGTCGTTATCGCACGGGTATGGGAAGTTGCAACCTCTAAGCGGTGAATGGCAAATGATCAGTCGTGTGATTGCGGTGTCGAAGTTCAAACTATGGATCACATAGTTAATTATTGCCCATTGCGTTTTTTCGGAGGGGATTAGCTGGTGATCAGAGAAGCAGGTGTTGAATGGTTACGAAACCTGGATGTGGCTATGTGATGAGAGATCGATATTTAACCACTAAGACACAAAAACTTTGTAATTTAGTTTTTATTTTATTTAGACAATGTTTATGTTTTTAAATTTGTAATAGTTTGGCTGGCTTTGAAAGCCATACGAGTAAGAAGTGAAGATCACCCAATATTTAAAAGCATTAATCATTATCAAGTCCCGGCGTTCGTATGCATGTATAATATGCTGTATGTAATGCTGTATGTTCACTCTAGGGGAAACCCTATCCAAACGACGGAACACAGGATAGGTGCATGACCTCTCGTACATTGGCGATAAGCTATTTGGATCGCTGTTTTATGACTCCTTCTTAATTCTAGCTGAATCAAACATTATTATATTTGTTGTTCGGAAAGTATTTTAAGTCTGAAATAACTCACCATCAGGCGAAAGCCCGAATATTTACCCACCTTGTGTTCAAATATGTATTCATTACTCTGTTACGTAAATGTTTTGTACAAAGGCGAAAGGAGTGTGGCTATTCATTCACCAGAGCTGAGAATGTAACATAGTGAGTTTTTGTGGGTAAGAATGTCGCCTGGATGGAGAATGGCAAACACAGCCCACGTCTGTTGGTCAGTATTGTCTATCATTAATACACAGGTATGCCACATTTAGGTCACTTTTTCCCACTCACTTGGGGCAGTCTGATTTCCTAAAGTGACATTAATTGTATCATTAATTTATTGGCGGTAAATTAAACTGTAATGGAAGTGTTTTTGCCGGCCCAACTCGACGTTTATCTGGGCCATTCTGGCCATGGCGGTTTCCGTCATTTTGCAACATACATTAGGCCCGCTGTTACCCAAACACACACGCCTTCATAAAAAAAACAAAAACACACACATAAATCGAAAAATTCTCGCCAAACGAAAATTTTAACAAGAAACTTGTTGAGATTGCTTCAAACCCCACTTAACACAAGATAATTCAGATTTTGGGATTGATTTGAATACCGTACCGAACTAAAACATGTCACTAGTTCGTCAAGTTAAGACGTGATTGTGAGGGGTGGATAGGTTTTCTAACATGACTAAGATATCGTAAAGGAATTTGGTGCTCCTTCGTGAGTTTGAATGTATGTCGGCAATGGTGACGTAGTGATGTAACCCAGCTACTTGGGAACAAAGAGTTGAGGAGATTGTAGGCGATAGGTTATATGCTCGGTCCTCTTAATACCGTCACGGCGTCTACTCAATGGTTGTCATCGACGTGGGCACTACTAGAGAAGTCTGGAATGTCCAAGTTGGATGGTAGTCAAGGTGGTGTCCTGTTATTCGCCACCAGTGACAATCGCCACCAATGCTCCAGGCAGGTTATAAACAAGGTTCAAATAATAAATAACGATTTTTAAGTTGATTCCCATCGCACTTTATCCAGGCTTTGGACTGGCTATGTGCAATAGGTATTGCATATAGGCGTGTTTAAAATCAGCTATTAGCTTCGTCAAGTTTTTGAGCTAAAATAAAGCTTCGTCAGTCATAAATAATAATATTTACATGTATTACAGTAGGCCTATATACATTTTGTATTTGAAGAGTTTACACTTTTTGTAGATGTGAAATTGTCTTCAGACAAGCGAGAATATCATGGTTTTCTTCATATTTTTGTATCGTTTTCTCCAACGTTTCGTCGAGATTTGTGTAAATAGATGTTCTCCTTTTGCCTGCCATGTTCAGCTGAGCTCTCATTAGCGCACAGGCTGAACTCTCGTCTTCTTTCTTAAGACATCTGATTAGGTCATTGACTCGTGGATTCGGTCTTCCAAGTTCAGAACTGATCCTGTTATGCCAGCCTTCCAGTGAATTATTTGTTCGATGGTGTCTTCTGTAAAAACTCCAAAGCTCAACTGGAATTTGTTCGTTTTCAAGCCATTGCTCAACAAAATAATCAAGAAACCCAACTAGTTGTTCATTGTTAGGTGCTCTTGAGTGTATTTCCAGCCAGCCGTTGGGAATATCCTCAGGTGGAAGAAATGCTAAAGCAGCACACATTCGAACGATCAGTTGTACTTCTTCATCCTTCATGTATTCGCAAGCAAGTCCTAAATGTTGCACTTTCCTCCACAGACACTTTTTCATATGAAAACAGCATCCTTGAAGTTTTACTGAGCGAATTACCTCTTTCAGTGCAGAAATTTCAGCCGACTCGAAGTCGATAGTCACAGTCGCTGGTTTCCATTCTGGTACGGCATCATAAAGAAGGCGGAAAAGACGAATGTAGGCGGTTCTTTCTTCTTGTTTGGAAGTAGAACCCAGACCTGTTGGCGATTGTCACACATTTTTCGTTGGTAGTGATTGTCACAGGTGGTGATTGACACATATTCGGCAAGGTTCAGATGTTGTCTAGGGAATAGAACTGAGTACCAGGCTTGACAATTAGCTGAAAATTAGACCAACGCTGCGTGGTTCGGATTCTACGTAAAGCTGTAGGTTCCTTAGTTACCTGACTATTGGGCAATTAATAAATAGCTCTTTGTGAGGAACAGTTGCCCTTAGTTAGTAACAATGACTACACTCGTTTATCTACACTCATAACTCATTTGCCCCTCATATTCGCCCATATCTTGATGATCGGCGGCTGATAATGAATGAATAATAAATTTCAATTTTACAGTACAACTAAATATCACACAACACAAAATGTATTGCAATACAAGTACAAAATGCACAAAAATTATGGTGGTCGATTTCGGTGAACCACGCTCACCTTCCTCAGACTAGAGGGGTCGTTTTGTGAATCCCTCTAGTCTTAGGAAGGTGAGCGTGGTTCACCGAAATCGATCACCATAATATTTGTGCATTTTGTACTTGTATTGTAATATATTTGTGTTTTGTGACGTTTACTTTAATGTATATGTGCTAACACGTATTATACTATTTAACTATAATGCACATATAACAGTAATATTTTTACTGTTTTTTTTTTTTTTTTACTTATATATACAGACGTTTACTTGTACTGTATATGTACCAACACTTATTATGCTAATTAAAAAAAAACTATTTCTATTACATAAACCAGTGTACGTACTGTATATCAGTCTTGCTGGCGTGGTGGCTCTTATATATAAGACTACGGAGGCCAAGGCCCAAGGTTCGAATCCCCAACTGAGATAGCGGTCGGTATTTTACTCGTTGTATAAAGTTCACTCACAGGTCTGCAGGGCCATGTGAAGAGTAAAGAAAATATCTATTGATTATGTGTAGAGGCAAACGTCAGTATTAGTTAGTATGCCTGTATCAGGTTGGCGGGGGGGGGGGGGGTCTGGGAAGTGCGTATTTGGTAAATATTTGTTCTGAGAGAATCCGACAGAAAGTATAATAGAGCTACTAGATGTCCATATAAAGTGCAGTTGATATAAAAATGTTACTTTACGCATATAACCTAAATAATTCACATTAATAAATGTAACATCCATATACTGTATATAAGATTATTTAAACTATTCATCCCATGAAGTAATATGCTAGCTATAAAGGCTGGCTTTGTACTTTTTACATAAGTTGGATATTGTTAAAGAAGACATATGCATCATCGATGTGCAATACGATACCAAACACTTAGCCTGTTGTCAAGACGAGTCAATTCCAAAGAAGGAAGGATTTTGATCGCCAGATGCTCTTTTTTGAAACATACTTTTTCAGCACAATCCTAATGCATCTTATTTTGACACAAGTGGTAGTTTATTTATAGAATTGACCGATATGTAATTAAAAAGGAATCAACCAAATACAGCAGTTTAGGTGCAATATAAACATTTGTTTCAAAACTTCAATACTGATACGTTGTCATACTGTTTTTAGTATTGTATTTGTACTATTTGGTGGATTAAAAGCAAGCTGAAAAACCTACATTATATTTTATATACAGCCATGCAAGGAGTCAATGCGTTGCTATGGTCACGCCTGCCTAATATCGTCACGTAAATGGTCATAGCATTTTGAACTACTCGTAGTTCCAAAACTTTCTGCAGGAGCACTCTGAGGTCAAGTCCGGAAATTCAATAAATGGACTTTAGATCCTGACTTCAAAATTATTTTGGATTGACAAATCCTAAGGACATAATTCATATGTTACACTCAGAAGTGAATTTTGTGCTTTTGGTTCAAATTTGAGTCCAAGGGTGTAAAAGTTAAGTTTTGAGAATGAAACAAGAGTTGTCTCACCGTAACCTAAAAGATAACAAATCCACATTCCTATAAATTTTAGGCCAACTTTTTTATCTTAATAGTCGAAAGTGAGTAGGACTAATATTCACCGGATTAACCGTTCTAGCCGTTATCCACGCAAAACAACTTTCGTCATAGTAACACTTACACAAAGTCCTAAACACCTGTAAAATCCTTTTATAGATATTATTTTCAAATTAAGCATACATTTATTGAACGCTCCCCACTTAAATTGAAAGTGACGCGAATAAGTTACTTGTTTTCCATTGCTTCCATTGTAATAAGAAACAAATATCTGATTTGCCAATCACACTCACGAAATTTAGTTTACTTTCATTAATTTTGTCATTCACTTTTATTTACTAAACAACAATGAACATTCGCTTTTGTTAAATATTTGACAGCATTGAGCAATCTTTAGCATTATTTTTTAGTTGTTAATTTCTTTTTAAAATTGCATAAGTATTAAACAATCGATAATGACAGTTCAGATAACACCACCTTCGGCAATAAGTGAACCGAATGTCAACATAATAAATGTATACAGCCCATGGGGAGAAATGTACGAAACGATCAGTTAAATAGACCGTCCCGTCGTCTATTGAGCCAGTTACCACCAAGGGGGACGTTTGTTTGGAAAATATTGCTCTTTTAATCACATCCAAGTTTTCACAGTCCAGTGAGCAGACGACGCCATGACACGAGGCCATTTCGCTTCTATTGCATAGGCCTATAAATAGTCGCTGTATCATGATTAAAACCTCCGTTTTACTTCGTGCGCGCTTCATTTGAGTGCTTGGAAGTACTGTCATTACCTCAGTTTGCATTGGTTGCAGTAAGAAGGTGGATCCATACGTGGTATATGGCTATCTTAAAAGAAAACGAATTAAACTTCGTAAATTGTTCTGGTTAATGTCACTTTTGTTCGTAAAATCAAGGTTAATCGCAGCACATACTTATACCCATGCATCTCTCTTCTTAAGTTTGTGTTTGTAGTCCTAGTTTGCAGTATCCCAAATCAACGGTCGAGACTTCACTGCCTCTATGAGAACCTCAAAACCAACGTCTTCCATGACTGCACACAAGCTCTACTACCTCTGAATTAAACTAAACAAACTAAACAACCCCCATCCCTATTACATGACGTCGAAGAGGGGCTCGCTCGACGCGCGTTAACTAACGCTTTGCATACATAACTCCATAAGCTGTAATGTTACCAGAATTGCGCGTCCGACGTGCGTAACGTAGGTAGGCGAGTCGTGTTGTAGAGGGCGCGCGTCAGGCACGGTGCATAATAGGATCCATATAACGTAATGCTTCTACATAACGTGCGTCTTTCGACGCACTGTTTAAAAGAGGCCCAAGATTCAAAACTACGAGTATGTAATATTAATAATATAAATAATCAGTGTATCCAACATAATTCATTTAGAAAAAAATCCTCCATAGAACCATTGATCATATTAGGTACTTACAACTACATTTCCCCTGTAATTGGAATATTTTTGCTAGTAAATTGATTATTTAGTGAGGTCTGCCACTACTGCTGCTTAAACATATTCTCATTGCTAAGCAGCATTGTTGCTCCTTAGCATTGGACTTCACTTACTAGTGCTCCACTACTGGACTCCAAAACAGCTGATAATTATAGCCACTAATGTTTGTAAAGGATGAGACATTTGTCAGTTTGTATATAAAATCCTTAATTATACTATTACCCTTGATTATATATACCTACAGATATTCCATCTAGTAGGAATATTTGTACCTGTAAGTTTGTTAGTTAGTGAGGCCCGCAACTCCCTGGTTTAAACTGTACATTTACATGGGACTACATGGACCACATAACAGCTGATAGTTTGGAATACAACATTTAATAATGGATGAGAAAGCTATCTGTGTGCTTATAAAATCAATGAATTTTTTAACACAAAAAAAAAAATTAGATACAAACCCATATGTAAAATTTAACACAACCTTTAGAAAAGATAAGTTTGATATATTCTTTGAAATACCTTTTCATTTAAAACTGCTTTTTATATAATCTTGTTTCTTTAGAACACTCATAAGAAGTTTTTCAACAATAATTGAAAGCGTCATGCTCTAATATCGATTCATTACCTAATGCAGGTGCCCTAGACAGCGTGTGCAATAAATAATCTATTTAATTATACATACTTCATTAGTTTTAATCTCACATTTTGAAGTATGAAATAAATTTGTTGCAGTTTTTTTTTCATTACACCAAGTATACATATATGTAACGGTTTGTGATCAGTCAACATGCTTTCCATAAATATAACAGTGATATTTCTCACATACAAACAACACATATCTTATGTCCTTTTTTGCAGGTTTTTTTAAACAAAAGCAAACGTTGATTATTCGGAAGAATACAAGCTCCAAGTCCTTTGGTAGATGCGTCCACTTGTAAAACTGTAGGTTTATTATAAAAATGGGTCGGTAGCATATTTGGTTAAATCCCAGCTTCATAAGCTAAAGGTTCTCAGTTTGATCCCAATCAGAGTCATTACATTTTGAGAAGGATCAGCTGATAATCACCGGCTGTTCATTTGTCATTGGGCTATTAATTAATGACACTTTCTAAGGAATAGTCGACCTTAGTTTGTAACAATGACTACATTCGCTCATCTACACTCATTCGAAATCCATATTTGCCCATATCTTGACAATCGGCGTCTTATGAATAAATAAAATAAAAATTTATCAGGATAAAAATAATTAAAAACAAAGCCATTAGTCAATAGATCCAGTTCCTCTTAGATATCTCCTTGTGATCTGACTTCCGTACTCACAACAATTTTTTTAAAGTAGACTTAAGATTACCAGTCACTGCAACAAAGTTAGGTTTAAATCATCCCGTAATCTATGAAAAATTGCTGTAAGTATTTTAAAAATATTTTTTATCTAGTATGCTACTTCAGTAGTATAGCCACATTAGTATTACTTAAGGTCAGAAAAGCCCCCTACAAGTTAGATTAATGTCCTACCCACTCATAAAAAAATAGCGGAAAGTAATGCTATAATGTCTTTAATGATAATAATACCACAGTATAAACAGCCAGTAGCGACACTCCCATTGCAGTACTGTGGCGCTAGTAGCAGCAATCCTAATAGCAGGAGCATACAACTACACCCTAATAATTATCGTTGTTTAGCATTGTGTTTTGCAAATACTATAAGTTGAATAATATCAATAGAAAATGGGCCACGACAGGTTATTTGACATTTACTACAGCTGTGGATGTAAATATTTCAAAAATATGCGATTCTCTACTGTCGCTACGAGCGCTAGTTCCATGCTTGTCGCCAATTTTTAACGGAGTGTCGCTCCTGTATTTTTTATACTGTGTTAGTACTGTATTTCTATTTACTTCCACCAGTCACTTAAAACAGCTGTTTTTTCTAAATAATGTTAGAACAGCTGTTATACGGTGTACATGGACTCGTCCAAGTCCAAATTTCACCCAGCAGTGAAAAAAAGACGACAGTGCTAGCCACATACACTTCCTTACCTTGGTCACAAATTAGATAGTGTGGTCCGTTTCTGTGATGTTTGTTGTCGTAGTTGATAAATCAATTCAGCTGTAGTGTTGAATTGATTACGCATTGTAAATTTATACAAATATAAATTTAATTTATGCTATATAAAGCACGTACGTAAATTAGATTTCAAATTGTTGTTACCCAGCAAATTTGCAATATATTTTTAAACAGTACAAACAATAAGTACAAGTGATAAGTATCAGTTATGACACTCACTATTCAATAAATTTATATTCAATAAATATGTGATCTTGGAAACAAAAATAATGCTGTCTTCCTTTCATTGCACCTACAATTTCTAAATAAGCGCTGTTTAAAACTGAGCTCTTGAACTCTCTTCTGCCCCCACATCCCCCACCCCCCTTATCTGGACCCTCCTCTTGGGGGCCTCCTGGCTACGCCACTGTGTTACTTATACATTCAAACTTCTCAGGACCAATGTTCAATTCTTCCTTTGATCTACTAAATTTTTTAGTAAATTTTTAACAAATTAAGTTGCATCTTAACTGGATTATTTTTTATATTTATTTCTCTCGCTCTCTGCAAATACTTCCGCACTATTTCATCATATTCTTCTTCATTAACACATGTGATAATGATGTCATGGCCCATGGCAATGTGCGCTTCATCAATCTCAGAAAAATATTTTGTTGAATTTCTGAAATACAGGTGGTGCTATGTTAATGCCACAATGAACTTTTTTCACTATATAATCTGAATGGTGAATTAAAGTTAAATAAGAACTATCATCATCTAGATCTAAGTTCCAAAGCTTATCCTTCGAAATAAAGGAAATAAATACAATTTTGTAGTTTGCAGCTATTTCTTCAGCTAATGGCATAAAATGAGGTTCAACCTATGTAGGTTCTTTTACTATTGCCTGAGAATCATAAGAATTCAGAAAAAATTCTAAGGTTACAGTTAAAAGGTTGCTCATTCACTCAACAGGTGATCTATGTACTAAACCATTTATTAGTCGCGCCAACTAAATCCTGCTCTGGCTCGGCCGCTACTAGCCAAACTCCATACTACGGCTAAGGGTCTGCACATGTTCCTTGCCCCTCTTCGGCCTGAGCACAAGGGTAGATTTATTACTTTGTCAACTCCTGGGCACCAGTATGAGTGTTTTTGTGAGTAACCCACACAAAACAAAACGAACAGCTTACTGGACAGAAGACAGTTTGTGACTGACTAGTGGTGTGTCAGTATCATTGAGTACACTAAAACCCTAAGGGAAGGGCTTGTCTCTTCAGAGCAATAAATTCATAAACTTAGTCAGCTTTTTCAAAGAAAACCAGAGTGTCCGGTAAACCTCCTTAAACGAATTCCCTGACTTTTCCCTGATTTCATACAAAATTTCCCTGACCCCAAATCGACATAGTTACATATACGTCTATTTAACTTAATTTAGTAATATTATGTACCACCATGTAGGGGAAATTGAGGGAATACCGTACAGTGAGGCAATGCCGTACACAAGGTTTTTGTATTTTAGAATCAGTTTGAACAGTCGAAACAGGTGCTGCTGCCTAGTGTTAGGAATGCTCAACATTTGTAGCCTTGACTAGCAGCTGTGTCACGCCGTGTTTCATTTTCACAGAGCATCTTGTGTTTTCTACAATTTCGTTACTATTTTCTGCTTCTACAACTTAAGAGGTACGTAAAAACATGTAAGAGTTATAGTTCTAATAAGTATAGCATCGCATTCCCTGTTCATTTTAGCATATATTGTAGTGTTCATCACGCCAGTTTCAAGTTGAATTTTTAGGTTATGTCATATTTTAGAAAATGAGTTCACTCCGGTCAATACCGTACAGAGTGTACGGAATTGCCCCAAGTTAATTGTTATGGCAACAAAAATAAATAAATTCAACTAGTGTTTCGCTAGTGTTTTGAATGTATAGTTAGTGTATGTTACTAATGTATGTTAGTACTAATGTATGTATGTTAGTGTGTTTTCATGGGTTTGGTACACTTGTTCTGTGCACAGATGTTGAGAAACCGACCAAGGACCAGTAAGAAGGCTAGCTGGACGGCGGAGGCCATGGCGGCAGCTATAAAAGCTGTTAAAGAAGAAGGAAAAGGGCTTCGGGTAACTGCACGGCTTCACAGTATTCCAGTGATGACTCTCAAGGATCGAATTCAATCAAACAACCCTGAGAAATCCCAGTTAGGAAGGAATCCCACCTTTAGTAAGGAACAAGAAGATGAGATATCACAGCAAGTATTGACTTTAGCTAAGATGTTTTATGGAATTTCACCTATTGAACTATGAAGGCTTGTGTTTGAATATGCTGAAATCAATCATATTAAACACAACTTCAACACAGCTTCCCGAGCTTACTGGGAGCTGGATGGGATTGGCTGCAAGGATTTCTTAAGAGAAATCCTACAATCAGTGTCAGAAAACCTGAAGCTACCAGTTTAAACAGGATTTCTGCATTCAATGAACATGAAATAAAACTGTTTTATTCAAACCTAAAAAATGTAATGGACAAACAACAATTTGAACCATCAAAAATTTTTAATTTTGATGAAACTGGAATTTCTACAGTCCAGAAGCCTGGGCGTATTCTATGTCCCAAAGGAACTAAACAAGTGGGTGCTGCTACTAGTTGGGAGAGGGGAAAAAACGTAGCAGTATGTTGTGCTGTAAGCGCAGCTGGAACTTATATTCCACCAATGTTTATATATCCCAGGGCGAGAATGAGTGTGCTTTTGCAAAAGGATGGACCTATCAATGCCATTTATCACTGCAGTAAGAATGGATGGATCAATGAAGAATTGTTCATTACCTGGCTAGATCATTTTATTGCATACTCAACACCATCCAAAGAGAGTCCAGTTCTACTAGTTATGGACAATCATTCAACTCACACTACTCTAGCAGCCTACAATAAGTGTAAGGAAAATCACATAACTGTTGTCACAATTCCCCCTCATACATCACATCGACTTCAGCCACTGGATGTTACATTTTATAGCAGTTTGAAGGCAGCATTCAGCCGAGAATGTGATTCTTACATGAAATCAAATCCATTTGCTAAAATAACACCTTATGAGCTGGCATCTCTCTTCAACAAGACCTACATTAGAGTTGCAAATATTGAAAAGGGGGTTTCTGGCTTCAAATCTACAGGAATATTTCCTCTTGACACCGATAAGTTTTCAAACGATGATTTTGTGGTGGTGGCTCCTCAACAGTCTCAGTTAGTGAATATTCTCGATAATGAACAAGATCATGACCTCCAAGACCCAACTCCATCGACATCTAAAGATCAAAACAGTTCAATGACTGATCCTCAAGATAAGGACATTTACGATGCCAAAGAAGATGAGTGCAAACCTACAACCTCTAGAGAAACACATGACAGGCCTAACTCCAGCACTGCGTTTTCTAAAATCTCTCCAATCCCACAACCAAAAAAATTCACCTTGGATAAACCTGGACCCAACTCAAAAAAACAGCACTCAAAAATATTCACTCTTACTTCAAACAAGATTTCTCTTGAGTTAGCCAAACTGGAGAAAGAGGAAAAGAAGAAGAATAAGAATATGAGAACGGTGAAAACGGCTATGAACAAGATTTCAAAACCAAAAGGTCAAAGTAAATTCAGAAAGGATAATTCGAAAATTTTGAAAACAGTGAAGAAGTTGAAGAAAAACAAAAGTAGAAGAAACCTACAGTTTGACTCATCGGATGATGAAGAAAATAATAATCAGAAACGAAATTTTGGCTCAAGCTTAGGCCTATGTGATGATGATGAGATGGATGATCTCGATCCTAGTATTGTCAATTTGGATGGAGTAACAAGATCATCGACCGAGGAAAATGACGTCTGCCTCTTATGTGGTGAATTTGGACAAGATAAGGAGCTCTGGTACAGATGTGTATATTGTTCGGGATGGATCCATGCAGCCTGTAGTGCTGCTGATACAGCTGAAAACTTCTTGTGCGATTTTTGTGAAATCCCAGAATAAATAAATAACTTAAATGATTGAAAAAACGTTATTGCTGTAAAACATTTTGAAATGAAGCATAAACCATGACATTATATATTCAGATTAAATAAAGTGACTTGTTTTATGGTTAAAAATTGTAAGTTATTACTCAAAACCTACTTTACAATGTATTCTACGCTTGTACGGAATTGCCCCAACTATCGGGGCAATCCCGTACAATGCAAGTTTTTGTTTGACTTGAAATTAAAAAAAACTGGAAGGAATAATTGCACTGTCATTAGAAAAACTGGTAGTATAATAAGTAAAGAAAGAGTATGACTTTTGAAAATAATTAAATTCATCATAATAAGGGAGAAAAAGACAAACTCCCTTAAGTGTACGGTATTGCCTCGATCTCCCCTACATACATTATGTTTTTAGAGTCAATTAAAACTATTAATAATAGAAATATCAATATTTCACAAATATATTTTTATTGATAGCCTTAATAATTTAATTCAAAACTATAACCTACAATAATTATTCTTTTTAAAATACTTTATAAAAGTAGAGATAGAATTTTAAAAATATTTATAATTAGCCTTGAGTAAAAAAACAAACATACCTTTCATTCTATTGTTAAATTATGACAATTTTCAATGCCTGGAAAAACGGCAGTATATTATAATTTCCCCAAAACCAGCATAAATGTTAGGTCTATGGCTTATTTAACAAGTACTAATCAGACAATTATTTCAGTAAATTTTAAACTTTTACCGATACTGTATGAGGCCGAACAAGCATAACCAAAGCAATTAGGTAACTTTTTCACAATTTAAAATATTAAATGGCATGTAAAATTTACATTTAGTACTGAACAAAGTAAAGGATTTTTGTAGCACACCCAAGTATATAGTGACTATTACAAATCACAACACACTGGTGTTCTTGTTAAATTTTCCAGGTTTTGTTTCGAATTCCCTGATTTTCCCTGACTTTCCCAGGTCATTTAAAATTCCCTGACTTTTCCAGGTTTTCCCTATTTTCCCTGTTGCTGGACACCCTGAAAACCAATGTTTTCAGACTGACATTCGTTTTTACCCACACCCTCATTCACAGGGAGGCAGCCAGAGTGGAATTTAGTTATAGGCCAGAGTGGTATAGGGACGACTTATACCTACAAATTTGCTGATAGGTTGAAAACATTAACTTTTTTCTGAGATCTGAGAATAATGTTGACATAAATTTACTTGAAAATAATAATTAATTATAACAACATCTGAAATTTTTATGTTTTAACTGATGAAGAAACTTGTGTTGTTGATGTTAATGAAATTGCAAGATCTAAAGTTCTAGTCATATTGTGAAAGATAATACCACACCAATCGATATATTAAGATATACGGTAACTAACAAATATATCTGTCTGTCTGCCTAACATTAGTTTACAATGGAACAATTAATTCAAAAATAAATTAAGCTTATTAATTTGTTTATTTAATAAAATACTAAATAGAGTATTACATTTCATGAATAAGTTAGACATATAAATTTATTTTTTTGACAATATAATTCATAAGTACACTAGTTATAAATTATAGCACCTTAACAAAGATATATAAATTCTTGTTTACAACAATCAACGAGATATTAAAATTATAACTCTTTTTTAAATATTAACAACTACGAGTTTTGAAAGATGAAAAACTTCTCATGCTACAAACATTTTGAACTTCTACTTAAAGCACTTAAGATTTTGCATTCACAGGAAAGTAGGGATCGCTAAAGAAGTCTGACAAATTTAAGTTTTCTAGACTGCACAAAACGTATTTTGTTTGTTTCTAGGTGATCAACAATGAAAATATTTTTATTCTGTATTCATTTATAAAACTACACAATTTTGATTTCACTGGAGTATCAAAATAATTCCTAAGCCCACTCAGGTTCATGATGGAATATATTTTTTTTTACAGTTCATGAATTTATATTAACAGTTCATACGTTTTCTTCTACCCCTGATAATATAAAAAAATTATCCACTGTGAGTTAGGTGTAAAACGTCATTCGATTATGCTAGTAGGTACTTTTAAATTGGTCAGAATTTTGTTAAAATTATATATTTAAAAGTAGTACATCATCAAATTGTAACTTTTTAGTGATCCTAGTTATATTTTTATCGCAATACGCAATATTATCAACTAATCTTAAGGTACTAAATACAACTTCAAAGCAGTACAGCACAAACTTGTACGTAATTAGTCAGATTGTAAAAACCTGTCAAGCTGAAAACATTGACAGCTAAATCTAATTTACAAACAATTCTAGGTCATCAATAAGATAATAATTGAACACTAATACTGCAAGTCTAACTTGACAAATTTTAATAAAATGATCATGCATATTAATATGATTCAAACAAACAAATATGACTAATATTCTATATTTAAAACATTATTCCTTGTCAATATATCAATAGGCACTGCACATTTGATGGTTAATTGCTCACTATAAACTAGACATCTTCAAAATTACTTAACACTTAAAACTACATTAAAAAGCTATTGAAGGCAGTGATATCAATTGTAAAAAACAGATACCATTAGTAGGTATCATAACAATATATGAATGTCCAACAATCTATCGTATTGTTGATCCAATAAGCTGGAGTAAAATTACCTAAGGCTGGACAAACACAAAATATGGGACTTTTAAACTTCTAATACAGTTTTTATCATGAAACAAGACAGATCAATATAAATCTACTGAATATAAACGTGATAATGGATCACAAAAAATCCATTATTGAACCGTTTCAAAACTTTGTTACATAACTTTTACCAACATTTGAAACTAACGTTGCATTTATTTCAGTTCCATCCTTTAAAAGTTCACAACTAAAACTATTCTAAGACTGACAATTTCGGACAGATTTAATTAAATCGTGTTCAATCTACAACAGAAACTACGTATGGAATGTTAACTATTGAAATTGAAAAGCTATGATAATTTGAGATATAATGCCCAGAACAGTTTCGTTCTGGCACCGTGACTAATAAAATAATGCAAAAACGATTAATGTAGCTACTACCAGTACATCACCAACTCAACAAGTCCCAATATTAAATGTACTGCTAGCCGTGAATTCGATTTGTTATCCATTTTGTTTTCAGTTTTTGTTGACATTTACACTAGAGATGGGAATTACTGTTACTTTTTCGATAACCTGTTATGTCATTCTATTATGTTCTGGTAATGTGTTATAATAATCTGTTACTTTTGTAACCTGTTACTCTCGATGCGTTGCCGTTCCAGACAGTTTTTCTGTTATGGCCTGGAAAAAACTCAAACTTGAAATTATGTCTAAACACGACTCCTAAAACTGCTACTCGCACACCCCTACAACCTACATGTATGGGTACACAGGAGAGTCATAACCACTGTAAGTGTATGGGTGTGAGGGTCATTACTGTACAAGAATGGGTGGGCAGGGGGTCGTCACATTAGTACATGTACAGGGATGGGTGGATATACTCCAAGAGAGGTGATCAATGATAGGGCATGTTGGCAACCAAGTGTCTTAATTGATGTGAAGGTGGGTAGACTATGAAGATTTGTGATCGATATGGGGATGGGTAGATCACCAAGATACGTTACAAGTGGGAGGTTGGGTGGGTGATAAACAACATCATTGGGAAGTTATCATTATTCATCATTAAGACACTGATCGTAGAAATATGGCCGAATATGAGGAGCGAATTAGTGTAGTCATTGTTACTAACTAGGGTTGACTGTTCATAAGAAAGTCATTTATTAAAAGCTTAAGAGCCAGGGCATCTTACGGACCTACAGCTTTACGTGGAATTCTAACCACATAGTACTAGTCTGATTATAAGCTAATT
This sequence comes from Stictocephala bisonia, assembly GCA_035578905.1. Lineage (NCBI taxonomy): Eukaryota > Metazoa > Arthropoda > Insecta > Hemiptera > Membracidae > Stictocephala > Stictocephala bisonia. Next base: position 227,953 of record JAQJVL010000406.1, on the reverse strand, counting down.
GACAAGCTTGACAGTTGTCTTCCCTACACAACATCCGGACCATGACTGCCACCCAATACGGACACTCCAGACTTCTCTAATAGTGTCCATGTCATTGGCAACCACTGAGCAGACGCTGTCAGTATTAGGAGGATAGAGTATTACCAACAATCTCCACATCGCTTTGTCCCCAAGTAGCTGGATAAAAGCACTGCGTCACTAGTACCAACTAGTTGAAAAAGACATTTTCTATATATTTCTTATTTTAGAGAAACTTGATTCATTCCTAATGCTTAATTGAAACAATAATTTGATTGACTAAATTTGACTGATGAATGAAGAAATTTAACCCTAGATATGCCGTTTCAAGGCATGCAATGTCATTTTACATCAATTTCATGATTAAAAGATGCGAGTAAAGTACATGCCTATCTTTTATCTTTCAGCACAAAGGTTAATATTACTAGTATGAATGATATGAGTGCCAATCAGTATGGCCATTAGATGACAACTAGTTCAGTAAAAAGGTGTTAAGGATCTTCAAAAGAAACCGTATTTAAACAATTTCCAAGCTGCAATTGTGACAGTTAATTATACTTTTTCCATTGAATAATAATAATAATCAAACAGTTAAATGTTTATCTAACACCTAACATCAGCACCAATGGTTTAAAGGGGACTTCTGAACCACCACAAGGCGGTTTTAAGTGCAATGACAGGAAAGCTCTCAGAGGTCAACCATCCTAAGAACAGCCACGCTCAACATTGCTTGACAATGTTATATTGTAAGAATATCGCAACCAAGGCCACTGGTAATATTGAGTGACGCCTGAACAGCTAAGGTGTCGAACTAAAGATTACGGGATTTAATAGTTACAGGTTAATTTTGTATAAATAGGCAAAGGATTTTAATGTACTGTAAATAGAAAGAACAGCAAAATGGTAAACTCAAGACAAAAGCTCAGACAAAGGAGTTCCAAATATTTCATGACTACTGGCTGTTTCTTTAGTTAGTAGAGAACTGAATATTTGTATTTTTTTATTTATTTTTTTTATATTTATAGGTTATCACAGTGACGCTACTGTCTTCTTTTACTTTTTAAAAATTATTTAACAGTATCCTCAGTGAGAAAACAGTCATTATTTTACTTGTTGAATAAATATAATCATAAACTGTGAATACGGTAGGTATTATTAGACAAAATTTCTAAAAAAACCCCAATTTACCTCAGTTCAATTCACTGACCTTTCAAATAACAATGGCAAGCCAATGTCTTCAAAAGAAAGTAACTATTTACTGGAAAATAGTGGTTTTGAGTCACTTTGTTATGCCATGAGATTTGTTTAACAAAAAAATATAAATTATATAATTTGTCATAACTTGTATGATAGTCATATCGTCAGAACAAAATGTAGATTAGGACAAATCAGTTAAAAACCCCATTAAAGGGAAATTATAAATATCTTTTATCTCACACAGAAAACCACATATAGTTTTGTTAATGCGAAGGATTAAGTTTGTGTTAGCAATTATTACACTCCCTGCAAAAGAGACAGGTTGGCTTATGTTATGGAGTAGGAGTCTTCTTGGGAGTCGCTTCATGGGCCTTGCGAAGTCGGCGCCGGAACTCTCCTGGAAATTTGTCATAGCACTTTTTGCAAACAGGCTTCAAATCAATCTCGTAAAACTTGGTCTTCTGATTCATCTTCTGATCGCAAACAGAGCAAGCGAAGTGGTGTACACACCAAGCCTTGTTCAGAGCAGTAAACACTGTTGACATAACAAACCAAGTAACACATATATAACCTGTTCAGCTAATTTAAAAATTTATTTGTAGGATTACTGTATTTTTAAATGCTTCAGAAAATCAACATATAAAATACCCAGATTAAAAACAATATTTAAAAACGGTAATCAGAAAATAAATCAGAAATTGTAATAATAATATAATAGAAAACATGTTAACACGGCTATATAATAAAGATTGTTAAAATTGTTAGTGATTTTTTTGTCAATAGAATTTTTAAGTGATAATTGACATTATGAACTAATTATAGATAGTATCTAGGAATGTTTCAGTTTTATTGAACTAATTATTCTAATAAGTGTTATATGATTAGTAAATTATTTATTTTTTGATACATCAAATGTACAGTTTTATATAACAGGGCTAATTAAGATTTCTGTAATGTGTATAAAATGAATGTTGTCTAAATAGTCCAGTAAATTACTGTTTTCCCGTGTATTTTTCCCAAGCAACACCGATGTTCATAAAAATTTGGGTTTAGGTTCTATTAATCTCCACTTCAGACCTGACCCTGTAGCGGCTGCTTTTATTTTGAGGCTGGAATGCTACTCCTTCTCAAGGTTGAAAAATGTTACAATGGAAAAGTCCAGGAATTGATAGATTAATTACTTCTAGGCTACTTTTTATTTATTCTACAATCTTATTCTACAAAGTGTTTTCTAAAAGTAGATACTTTTCGAGTTATTTGCAAGTGAGAGTATCAATTTTGAGCCAAAACCCCAAGTTTTTAGAATTTTTGTTGTTGTGAATTACTTAATAAGTAAACAATTTATCGAAAAAATAATTTTTACATAAAATATTACTTATAAATTAACAAAAAGAATTGAGGGTTTATGGTCCCTGAAGACCTAATACAAACAGAGCTTGTTGCACAATCATACAAATCTTAATGATTTTGCTCCTAAAAAAGTGATCCATAAAAGTTTACATACCATCCCCAGCAATAACTTGATTGCAGACAAAGCACAGATTCCCAAACAGCTGATGGTAGTGGGTCTCACAATAAGCAAGGCCTTTCTTTTCATAGTGCCGATGACCCAAAAACGGTTTCTCGCATTTGGCACATACAAAGTGCTAAAAAATAAAAACATTAGTGTTAATATTCATCACAGAGAAACTCGTCAATTTACCTCTTAACAGTTTTTCCTAACCCGTTGCCTGCCAATGATGTAATATTACTGGAAGATTCGTTTGTTGCAAGGATTAAAACTGAACTGCTTGCCCTAGGAACAGATCACACTATAGTGATCGGGTTGCTTAGGATTAACAAGGTTTTGGAAAAGGTGTTTGGACTGTTGCCAAGTGACAGTAGGATGTTTTTCTAGGAAATTGTTGGTAGAAGAGACAGCTATTAAGGTGTTGAAACTATCTTTCAGGGAGTGGTTTCTGTAGGCCATGATTATAGTTGGATTGCTAACGATTTTTGGTTTGAGGTTGGTTTTGGGACTAGGCCAAACTAATTTAGTTTTTGATAAGGTTAGTTGTAAGATGGTGTCTCTATTAGAAGGCACTGAAAAAGGTTTAGGAGTTTTCTCTAGTTTACTCAAAAAATAGTGGAACGACCATACAGGTATCCACAGTGATAGCTTGATCTAAAGTACCTGATATTGGAATATAGGAAGTGGGTGATGGCAGAACTTTGATTATGCAGTTCTAAAAGTGTATTACATCTCTGAAAAGAGTTTTAACATTTAACACCAAATAGTGACTTTGAGGAAAATGAAATGTAAAACTACAATGTAATTAGTTTGAGTAACAACACAGCACTCATCACTACCGATTTCATGATTGGTTGCTTAGTGCTAGCAATACTCATCAATCAAGCTTCATTGATTAGGTCCCTATAAGATTCATGTCTTCAGTGTTCAAACACATTTTTTGGCTTGGTACTTGACCATCCTCAAATGAATCAATGATTAGAGCTTAGATTTTTGTTTTTTAATGAGAGTTGAGATTTTAGATATTACAATCAAATTATATATTGAATATTATCAATGGACTTATTGTGTATAGATCGGATACTGTAGCTCACTATCTACATTAATAATGCATTATATCTGGATTGCTTGTTCCAAATGTAAGAGTGAAAATGTGATATGTGACTTGTTTTTAAAAGCATATGATATCTCAACTACATAATGACAAACTATAAGTTCAATACAAAAGTAGGTTAACACTCAATCAGTTTTGAGTGCTTAGATAACAGACAGTTAGTTGCTAATTGTCACTCAGACAGCTATAACCTTATATTTTGCCTAATTACCCAAGTCTAAATTAACAAAGCAAGTAATTTTAACAGCAAGAAATATTATAACAAAAGTTTTGTGTCTGCTAAGTGGGCTAGGTGGATCATCAGCTTAGTGTTAGAATGACAGGTGGGTGGATGATCGGCTTAGTGTCTGATGAGCAGATGGGTGGGTTATCAGCTTAGTTTCTGTATGGAGAGTGGGTGGGTCACCAACTTAATGTATGAATGATGGATGGGTAAATCATCAGCTTAGTGTCTGAATAGCGGGTGGGTGGATGATCAGCTTAGTGTCTGATAAGCAGATTGGTGGGTTATCAGCATAGTATCTGATGAGCGGGTAGGTGAGTTATCAGCTTAGTGTCTGATGATGCAGATGGGTGGGTTATCGGCTAGTGTCTGATGATGCAGGTGGGTGGGTCATAAGCTTGATGCCTGATGAGCAGTTTCTTTTTTAAAAGGCACTTATGCTTAGAAATATATAAAAAAGAGGACATACTGACTGACATAATGCAACATTAAGATATCCAGTGAAGCCATCTTGATTAAACTTCTACATTACTTTTTTTAAGGAAATTTTAATTTGCCTATTTTTTTATTTTTTATACATTTTGTACATTATAAAATATTTAAAAATGGGCAATAATACGTGTTAGTATATCAAATATAAATTGAAAGATAATTTACATAAAAAGATAACCTACTGAATCAGTCACCAATAATATAACCTCTTAAATTGGGTACAAGTATTGGGGGAAAGAATAAATCAACAGATTACTTTCAATTATGCATACAGATTGATATTATACTATCTGATCAATTCAGTTACCTCCACATGCCAATGTTTTCCCAAAGCAGTCACTACACGCTACTCTATAGGTCGCCGGCAAGCACCACATATGGGTATTCCCATTTTGTCATGGCAACGAAGACAGTACAGCTCATTCTGTAAATAAAACAATTATTAATAACATAATATCTTTTAATCTAATAAATCAATATTAACTTTTGTTAAACTAACAATATGCTTATTAACCTATTTGCAGTCACCATTTCACTCAGCAAGACACATTTATACTGATGAGAAAGGCCTCCTCCTCTTGAACAGAAACATTTCTCTATTCGATTGCAAGATCAAATTTCTAAGATAACGATATTACAGACATTTTCACAATCTCTTAGTCTTTTGGGTTTTAATCTGTATAACCTATAATGATACTATTTTTACTTCATCAGTTAAATTTCTCAGACAATGTTAATGATACTATTTTTACTTCATCAGTTAAATTTCTCAGACAATGTTACAGGTTTTATTTGTTTTAGTTTGTTTATGATGACAAAAGTCGTCAACTTTTATAGTGCAATTAGGTGTACCTCAGGGCTCAAATTTGGGACCCTGTTTATTTACGATTATGATAAATGATTTGTGTGAAAATGTGCATTCTGTAAAAGCTTACCTTTTGTGGATGACTTAAAACTGTTTCAACAAATATCCAATCAGAATTATGCTATTGGACTGCAAGCAGATCTTGATAATGTATGTAAATGGAGTGAAATCAACAAAATGAACTTTAATGTATTAAAATGTAATGTTATAACTTTTACTAGATCTAAGATTTGCACCAAAAATGATTATTATATAAATGGTGTTGCTCTGTCAAGAGTGGATTTAGTGAGAGGTCTGGGTGTTTACTTGGATAGCACATTATCGTTTTCAGTACATATATGTAAATGCATTACTGGTGGAAGCCGAATCATGGGGTTAATTATTAGGCAAGGAAAACACTTCAAAAGTTTAAGAACGTCAATCTTACTTTACAGAGCCTTGGTCAGGTCGAGACTTGAATGTGCGGCTCCTGTGTGAAATCCATTTTACACAACTTATGAAGATGAGGTCGAACGAATCCAAAAACGATTTTTACGATATCTTTTTTATAAGTCTTTTAATGTATACACCTATTTAATTCCATACAGCAAGCTGCTGGATATGTTTGGGTTTGAGAGATTAAGCCAAAGGAGACTGGTGTTGGGTCAAGTTTTCCTGTGGGGCCTGTCAGGAGGCAGGTGGATGACCCGGCCGGCTTGGAGAGTGTCTGCTTCAGAGTCCCAAACTTTGGTACCAGGAACAAACAGCTATTCCTACTGCAAAATTTTCGCACTGTTGCTCATGCATCCTTGCCTCTTTTCCAGATGATGAGAGATTATAATTTGATGCTTTCAGCGGGGATCGAAATAGACATATTTCTGGATACAGTTAAAGCTTTTAAATAAATGTCTAATGTTTTTCAAATCCCATTAATTACATAATTTATTTTCCGCAAAAATGTTTGTTATTTGCCTTCTATTTTTTCATATATTTAATGTAAAATGTGTTTTTAAAAGTCTATTTTTCTCATCATACTATTTATTATATTTATATTGTTGTTTGTTAAGGTATATTATGGTTAAGGTGTTAATTAATTGTTAGAATTTATATTTGTTGCCTGGTGATAAGACTTTATATAGACATAGGTTTATTTGGGTGATTATGCTGTAAATCTCCCACAAGAAAGAATAATGTATAACTGTATGAACTGCCTCAATGTAATTGAGTCTATTACCTGTATTGGGGAATGAAAATAAAATAAATAAATAAATAAACAATTTACAGCTTTATAATTTTTACAATCTCTTTGTCTTTTGGGTTATACAATGGTTCTAAGTTTGATTCCAATAAGTCATCACAAATGTTGAAATGGATCAGTTGATAACCACCGGCTCTTCATTTGTCATTAGGTTATTAATCAAAGACACTTTCAAGAGAATTGTCGGCCTTAATTTATAACAAAGACTACATTCTCTTATCTGCAAACATTCAAAATCCAAATTCCCCTACATCTTACCAACAGCGACTCAAGAGATAATAAAAAAACTTCATATACATTACCAAAACAGTAATTGTGTAATTATTTAAATATTTGAAGAGACTAATAGACAAGTTCAATTTCATTGAGGATGGTTTTAAAATAAAAAATAACATTACAAAAATACATTCAAATTAAAAATAAAAACAACTGAACAATGATTAGCAAACAATAACATAAACAGTATCACCAAGCATTGAAGCGTGTTTGGTACACAATGTAAATAGTTTTCAAATTCAATTAAACAGCAATTATGAGCCAACCACATGTGTCACTTTTGATGGATCTTCAGTGGTTTATTACATTTATTTCGTTTTCTTTACTATGTTTTGTAACAGTTATTTTAACAATTTAAAATAATGAATCTTTTTTTGCCCAGTGTGAATATTAATGTAAATCTAACTAAAGTTAGTAAACTTGCCATGTCGTTAGCTGTGAATCCTGGTCGACTTTTTACTTCTCGGGCATCTGAGTTAAGTTCCACTCCACAGGCAGTACAGTTGAAGTGGTAGGGATGATATACTTCACCTCGGAAACGCAGTGGTTTATCATCAATCATGCCACTAGAAAATAATAGACTTTTACAAGTATACAGATAATTTTTTTTATACGAGGGTTGACCGTAAATTAAGGTCTCCAAAGAGCTCACGTTGTAACAGAGCCAGCTTGCGTAAATCGGACAACAGTGCTGTGTTACTTGTTTCCTCCATTACTACTTTGGCCGATCCCCACCTCTTTGCGACACTCAGTCTTGGCTTTACAGCTGTTAACAATGGAAGGGAAAATCCATGCTTCTGCCAAGTGTGAATTGTGTCTATAATCAGTATTCTATGGTTTAAGGGGTCAACTCCTATTGAAATCCATCACCATTTGACTGATGTGTATGAAGAGAAGTGTACTGACACAAAAATGTGCGCAAGTTATGTAGGGAGTTTGCATAGCACCCTTCAAACATGCACAATGAGGCCAGCTCGGAATTTTCATCAGTTTTGGATGAAACATTAACTAAAGTTGAGGAATTTTGCTTGCGGATCAGCGTATGTCTGTGCAAGAGACTGCGAAACAAATATGCAACGTCTCTAAGACTACCATGGTCAAGATTTTTAAGGATATTTTGAAGTATCACAAGGTTTGCGCCAAGTGAGTACCACGAATTCTTATCAATTAACAAAAAAAGAAGCACATTGAAAATTTTTGCAATTGTGTGTGCCGTTATAAGGAAGAGGGTGATGAATTTTTAGATTTAACTTTTGCCGGGAATGAGACTTTGGTCAACTAATTTACGCCGGACACTAAGGTCAAAACAATGATGACATTCCAGTTCTTCAAGTGTTAAGGAGTTCAAGCAAACACTGTTTAGGAGTATAGCAAAATTTAGGAGGGAAATCACTGGATACCCTTCATACAGGCTTGATTTGACCACTAAAGACTACTATTTATTCTCTAACCTGAAACAAAATTTAGAGGGAATGAAATTCTCAAGGAAAAAAGAGCTGAATGCAGCTGTCGATTCCTTCCAGCGCGAGTCGGTGGAAGTGTAATGGCGTGGGTATGAAAAAGTTTCTGGAGCAACTCCAAAAGTGCAATGATCGTGATATGAACTAAACTGAAAAGTAGCTAATAAATATAGAAGGTTTAAGAGTCTGTGATTGGTTTTACAATAAATTAATGTTTACTATGTAAAAAAGCATCAGAGACCTTAATTTACGGACAATCGTCACATAGTAAAATAGCCCACACTAATTACAATTTATCTACAAACAAAATATTTTCCATTATTAACACGTTAACTGCCATGCCTGATTTCGGTAATGTGGCCCAGGATGCCAAACCCAATATAATGCGTTAACTTGTTTAAATAGCCACCAATAGATATAATTATAGATAAAAAATAAGATTTTATTGAATTAAGGGTATATATTATGCATTTTAGGCCGTGGACGATCCGACCGACACGTTTATATTTCATCTCGAACTTCACAAAAAATATGTGTGTCGGTCCGATTGGGCAACGTCTACAATGGATAATAATTTTGGTTTTGTTTGGTTGGTAATAGGGAATTCCCGCTCTTTTTACATGACTCATGTTGCTGGCTCTTTCAGAACTAATGATTCCAGCGCTGTCATACGTCTTCATAGCGGCCAGCTGATGAAACATTTATTCGCGCGCTTTTTACTTAGCTAACCTTTAGTGTTCTCTCGTGAATAAGAAGTGATCTATTTAGTCCACTGTAGTGATTATAATTTGCTTATCCTATATGTTTATTATTATTTCGTTTCTATTGTTTTTGTACATATTGTAAATATAACCATAATACTTTACCTATATTGAAATAAATTTATTATTTATTATCTAAATAACATAAATAAAAATATTAAAAAAATAGAAAAATGGGTTATTAGTGTTCGTATTCAATATTTAGGTTTGTAGTTTATTTATATTAAATGAAATAGCTAATTATTCTTGCATCAAATTTGCTTAAAATAACCGTCAGTCCGATTGGACCGACGAAATCATTAAATTTTCTGCTAAGATTCGTAGACGTTTTCAAAATGTTATAATCAAAATATCTTGTTGTAACATGTTTCTTTATATAGTTTGTAATCTAGTAATTCATTGTAGTATATTTGTAGTCCGCTAGAGTGCGTCAGCTGTATAATCTAGAGCAAAACCTAAAGCTATCCCGTGACTGGCTCGTCGGTCCGCTCGAACCGACGCACTCCCCCTACGGGACTTACTGTGTCAGTCCGATCGGACTGACATGGCAGCTAACGTGTTAATAAATAATAAAATTGATATTTAAAAGCCCCTTCAGGGTGGCTACTCAATCATGTAAAAAAAATTCAAGCACAATTCAAGGTTTTTTCCAAGGGGTTTCAAACAAAATTCAAGGCAGGCTTACAGAGGAAAATATTTCTGAATCAACGTAATTACTGATTATAGTACAATACATACAAAAGCACATGTTTCATAGCTAGGCATGTCAATAATCTTGTAGGCCATAAAGAAATTGAATTATTGCATAAGTATCCTAGGTTTAATTAGCAGTTACCTAAAATTTTTTATTTCATTGATAAGTAGGCTCAAAATCTAGTGATATGCCTAGCTTACTTTAATACAATTTTTACTAATAAGCCTACGGACTATTTGCGATAGGCCCAGCTTTAATTAATTACTGTTATATCAATAACACGATCAGTTGAAAACAAAACTCGTTTTTTATCTGATAAGTATGTGAAAAAAACCAACATATTTAAAAATCTTTATTTTTCGACAACTTTTTTTTTTCATTTTACATGTTTTGGTAACCATGCAATTTCTTGTCACCTCTGAAAATACAATTTCTTGTTGAAAAAGTGGTGAAATGTGAGTTTTTTTAAGGTTGATTTCATCCGCAGAAAACTCTTTTTTAACGGAAAATCGAAAAAACTAGTTTTTTATCTGATAGTGAAAAAAAACAAAATTATTTATTTAGCCTGAAAAATGCATTTTATACTTACCTAACCAAACATAACTTAACTTATCCTAATTGTCTATTTACTCAACAAAAATTCGTAATTTGCGTTAAATTCGGGTGTTTGGCCTCCGTGACGGCCTGCGGCTGTAACTCCGGCGCAAATATAGATGAATTTGGTTTTTGTGATTAATAGTTGTTATATATATAATGATCGCGTAATGGCCGCTAATCGCAATTCGCTGCGAAAGTAGTTTTTCGTCATAACTCAAGAAATAATGGTAATAGACCAAATTCATATTCAGTACAACAAACACATCAAAATAAAAAAAACACGATGGTTAAAATACTATTTAAACTAACAGAAATATGTCAAAAATACAATAAGTTGTGATATTAGTTTTCCGAATATTTCGGTAAAATACGTAATTTCCGCGAAATGTTTTTTATGCTGATCACGAATACATAATTGGGTTATCCGGTAATATTATTTTTTCGGCCTGAAAAATACACTTTTTACTGACTTAACCAAACATAACCGAACTTATCATGACTATTTACTCAACAAATAGACATAATTTGCGTTAAATTATTGTGCCTGGCCTCCGTGACGGCCTATCGTCCGTCATTCCGGCAGGAGTATGCGTGAATTCAGTTTGATGTGGTTAAAATCTGATGTATATAATGATCGCTAATCGTGATTCGCCGCGAAAGTAGTTTTTTCGTTATATCTCGAGAAATAATTTGTATAGACCAAAATAGTTTTCAAATTCGTATTTAGCGCAAAAACAACAAATCAAAATAAAAAAAGGATTATAATATCATTTAAATTAACGGAAATATATCAAAAATACTAAAATGACATTCGTTTTTTCGAATTGTTCGGTAAAAACGATTTCCGAAGAATAAAAAATTCTCACGAAATTGCATTCAATTATTTACCCATCTCAGGTAGTTTTCAAATTTTGTTTGGTGGCAAGAAACTACATAATAACCATGTTGGTTTTAATAAATAATAATTCACACAAAACTAAAACAGTTTGTCAAAAATTACGATTTTAGAGTTAGTAGGCCTATCTAGACCTTTAAGCCAATAAACTACAACACAAAACGTCCCACACTTGAAACAACATCCAATGAACTTTATACTGTATTAATGTTTTTATCAACGATAAATTGTTTAAGTAATTCTGCATTTTATTTATAATAATTCAATTATAATAATTTATAATAATTGAATTTTTCCAGGCATGTTGAAAATATATCAAAAAAACTTAACTCGTCATGTTTTTCTTTAAAGGTACTATCAAATAGTGTAAATTATGAGGTCCTTCGAAAAGTTTATTTTGCTCTTTTTCAAAGTATTATCACATATGGTCTTGGAGTTTGGGGGGGGACAACTTTTAAAAATTTCAACAGAATATTCCTAATCCAAAAACTAGCAATAAGGATCATTAATAAAAAACCTCCAACTGAACCTTGCAAGGCACTTTTTCAAAATTCCAAATTAATGACGTTACCAGGCTTATATTTATATGAGTTATGTAAATTCTATAAACAAAATTCAGATAGATTTTCTTACAGAATTCCTAATTGTAAATACAATACAAGGCATAACTTTTTACAAATTCAAAAACATAATTCGTCTAAATTTGAAAAATCAATCAATTATATGACCTGTAAAGTAATAAACAAGATTCTTAAATCTAATAAGGAATTGGTGTCCAGCAAATTGTTTCTAAAAACAATAAAACAATCCTTATTAATGAAAGCCTATTACACTGTAGATGAATTTTTTGATGACTCTGACTTACTAAATACTTTGTAAACTATGTAGTTTGTCCCATTTTTTTAGTCGTAAGTTTTTTTTTAATTATTTACCACTATGACAGTTCTCTATGTACACCATTGTATTTACTGAGAAATAAAGATAAAAAAAAAATAACTAAATAAATAAACTGGAAGGTTAATTAACAAAACACGCCGTTCACATTATCTCTTCTTGTTGCCCACCTGTTGTTACCGGCAGGCTTGGGACTAACGATTAAAAATAATTAACGATTAAGTTTAATCGTTAGTTTTTCTGTTAACTTTTCAACTTATTCGTTAGTTTTGGGGATGTTTAACTTTTAACTTTAACTAGTTAACAAATTCACTAACGATTAAACTAACTCAGTTAGTTTTACAAACGAGGTACGGTTTGTCCCGTGGAATGTAGACAATGGCGGAGAAAGCGTCCAAAACTTTGGTCAAAGACCGGGTGTTTTCCTCAATCCCAAGTATTCGCCGACAAACAAAGTCATGAGTCACATCCCACCCCTTTCCGCCATCTTCCTGCCCTGCCCATAATTAATAGACACACCCAACGTGTCCCATTGTTGTTTGTCCAAGACGTAGTCATAGTGTTAGTGATAATACTGGGAGACTTGAAGGTGGATTCATTTCAGTTTTAAAGTTTGCCGAGTGAATAATAAAGTGTGTTGAATTAGTTTCCAGACGGTTTACGTTATGTATAATAATAAAAGACAACAGTTTTTTTGTAAATAATTGTATGTATTCTTTCATGCCACACAAACTAACTTTTAACTTTTAATTTCAGTTACTTTTTTAAAATTTAACTTTAATCAGTTAGTTTCATTGAACTCTAACTTTTAACTTCAATTAGTTAGTTTAATAGAGGATTAACTTTAACTTTATTCAGTTAAAAATAATTGTTAACTTTCCCAAGTCTGGTTACCGGTAATGGTAAACGTAAACAAAACAAATGCATCAGCCCAGCCTGTTGTCGATGTATTTTCGTTATTTAAAAAGAACGTAACAGTTTCATTGAAACACTAATTCGGCACCAAAACGTTTCAAAATTTTGCAAATAGCTGCAGTAGAACAGACAGCAACAGTGAGCGTCATCGGATATCAATAGAACAAAACGATAACTCCAAAAGTTTAGTCGCAACTTTAACCTGCAGCGTAAGTTGCAACAGAATGTCAACAAATCTAAGAGGCGACGCTTGACCTTGACATTGAATTGATTTGCGTGTTTCGGCAAAATGCGGTGGGTGAAGCTATCATATTGTCTGCAACAGCTTCATTCAACTGTTTCAACGTCAAAACTGTTTCGGTTGCAACAGTTTTGTCAAACTATTCCATGCGTATTATTTTGAACATATCAATGTGCCTAGTCGACTCGTGTCTAATCATACGAAGATTGACGATGTTTCCCGAACTTATCACTTGAGTTTAACTGGAGCCCTGAAGTCCGAACCTTCCTGACGTCACCTGATTACTCTCGTCTCGCTCGACGAGAATTCCCGATGGTTACCGAAATTCAAGCATATTTCCAGGTTTTTTCAAGGCGCCGTAAAATTCAAGCATAATTCCCGGTTTTCCCGAAATTCCCGGTGAGTAGCCACCCTGCCCTTTTTAATTTACCGATGACAACATAACATTAATTATTTAAAAAATGTTACAATCAGTGATTGGGTGTTCATGTTTTTTCTGCTCCGATTTAACACATATGCAATTTGTAACTTATTCATATATAAATATTCATGTGATAACTAAAATTACAATACATTTCAAAATTTACTTGTCAATTATAATTACAACACCAAGAAAAAAAGATGTCTTAAAATAAAACTTCACACGCAATAAAATTCATAACTTGTGTTAAAGTGACATCTACAACGAACAAATACGACCAATAGAAGGAGAACCTTGGCTCAGCAGAAATGCCAATGACTTCGTCCTCAACCTACGCGGGATAAGTCACCCTAGTGGCAAGCCCTGATCTAGCCTGACTCTAATCGATGAGACCTTAACAAGAGTACTCCAACAAAACCAAAGCTAGAAATTACTTAACTATAATAATCAGCCTATACTCTTGAATAAGTATGTTAAAGAAAAATGTCCTGTCTATAAACTTCATAGAATTAATTAATTTAATAATAAACGAGTTTCCCTGTATTCAAACAATTAAATTAATTTTTTATTTGTAAATATAATATTAATACAAGGAAAATTTACAGGCAACTTGTTTTGTGTCTTAAATAAACAATATTGCTACTTTAAAACTACTTATAATGCTATCTGTTTGATTTATTAATGATATTATGTAACATTAAATACATTTCCAAGTGAACAATTTGTAATGTGGTTTTTATTACTTGCCCAAGTTAATATTAAATCAACAAACAATGTTAAATGTATTGCCTTGAATTAGGAAATAAAATATAATTATGGCAATTATAAAAACAATTTAAATCAATTCATAAAATAATTATCATTTGCAGTGTGGAAAATATTACAATAATACATGACTGACAATACACAATACTCTAGTTAGGCAGATGCCAGATGAGAACTATAGCCTACATTAATTCCTCTCAACTGACATTTTTGAGAAAACAATACTCACTGACACTTGTGGCAAGTGTACTTGCCGATTCCACCAGCACGGGCCCGAGCACGGCAGTCATGACACAAAGCATGTCCCTGGTGTCGGATGAATCCTAGGTCTGCCAACTCCTTCCCGCAGTCCTCACAACGGAAACATTTAGGATGCCAATTGGCATTCATCGCCTTGATCACACGTCCAATCACGAACTCTCCTACGATAAATACCCAACATTTAAACCAATAAAACAATCTATCTTAATTAAGCATCGGGTCGATTCCAGCAACCGACTGATTTTTAGAAATGAACAAGTACATAAACAATGAGTTCCAGACTTTGAGTAATCAATCACAAGCTAATCCGTCTTGAAAAACTTTAAAATATTTACTCCCGTAAAAACAACTTAAAAATTTCAAAATTATTGAAAAATTGAAATTAATATATAATATTAATTATTGATAAAACAACTAATAAGCTATTGATGTCTCATCAAGGTTGGTATTGCCAAACACAGCAGTAGGGAAGATGCCCAAGAAAAGTGGAGGAATAAAATCAGTATCGTTGACTCGACTCCACAATCATTGTCTGTCATCAATAAAATTACGGAACAACAAAGAGAGAGCTATGCATTTACGTCTTTCTTAACAAAAATGACTTGCGTTTATAAATTAGGAACAGAATGTGTCAGAGTATTTGAAATATCTTTACCAAAGTAAATGTTCCGTTCTCCATTCAAGGGCAGTTTTAGAAATATTGAGTAACATATTTCTAAGTAAGTCTGAGAACACATTCTTTTTACTGTTCAGTGATTTGATCATTATGCTGTGCTGTTTTTAATGCGCCTCTGGTGCTCAAATGTCAAAGTGATTTTGTTCATTAGTTATCTACCTGTGATAACTATGACATTAGATTAACTGCGATATTATGAATATATCGAACAAGTTCTAGAAACAAAATGATAGAGCTATACAAAAATAACTATATTATGTATATGCTTAGTAAAGTAGGTTTTATGTGTTATTATTTCATGATAACTACAATATCATGTGATGCGGCGCCATCACAATCACTTTATTTGCAGATTAACATTATTTGTAGTTTCATGTTACGGTTTTCTTGGTATATTCTTATCATTTTCATTATATGTTATTGGCTAAATGGAATTGTGTAATTTTTTTTATTTAAATTTAAGCAATAACTGTGAAACTACATTTTAAGTAACTAGGTTTAGTTAGATGTAGGTCATCATTTACTATCTTTTATTTAATTTTTTCTTATATCCTTAAGTATTAATATTTCAATGCAAATAATCTTGATTTGTATCAAATTGACCTAGTTAACTTTATTAAAATTTATAAGTGGCTATTTCATATTTGTCTATATATTTGAAATGTTAATTTTAAATTGTATTTTATAATTATTTTTATATACGCCTAGTTTGGACCTAACATAACATATTGAGATCTTTTAATCAAAATGTCAACATTAATTGAAGTTCTATTAAATTTCTTCATTGAAATTATCTTAGGTTTTTTGTAAAACATACGTTTTTTTAACATTTCTAGTAGTCAGTTTCATGGTTCTCTTATTTGGATGACATTACTAAAAAACTATTTCCATGAAATTATGTTTTGTAAATTTTTTTGAATTTTGGTAATTGTGGTATATGGGGAATCAATAGAATTTTGGAATCAACACACCCCTAATCTTAATGACAATACATGAATTTAACTAAAAATTTATCATTCTAAAGGGGGTTGTTTGAATATTGTATTAATATATACTAAATAATTCATAACTACTGTTTCTACTATATAAGAGGTTTGTCTAGGAATTAGATAAAACCTAAAATGAAACAAAATTACAAAGTGAGAAAAAAACATGTACAGCAAATAAAACCTATTTAAAAGCACACACATGCATTTTTAATTAGGGATTTCAAGCAATGATAGTCAAAGTGATGTTTTCTTTACAATACGTTCTATTATCAATCACATTACAGAAAGCTGAACTAAAAACAAAAATGAGACTAATACAAAATAGACTTCCAAATCATAATTTTATAAACTTTCCCGTTAAAAATATGTTCACAACTAAATTGCTTGAATTAAAAAGTTGAAATTATTTAATAATATTTCCCATTTTAAACATTTGAGAGTGAATGTAATTCATCAAGTAGAAACTTTAAAATGGCAAACATTTATTTGTATCAATAACTTAAAAAACTTATTATTAAAACTTACCACATTTGCCACAGCAAGGTGCAAAGAGAACATGAAAATCATGCTCACAATACTTGCGTCCCTCGAACTCGTAGAACGTCCCATCCGGAAACGGTCGAAAGCATTGAGCACATCTGCAATAAAAAAAATCAACATAATACATAAAAACAATTCTCTTATTGATATTAATTGAGAAATGAAACTACCTACAGCACATATCTGGGGTGTCCATGTTGGGTGTGCATGTGCGGATGTTGTGTGGGGGAGATAACTGAGATCAGGCTTGTCAATTAGCTAAAAATCAGACCAGCACTACATGGTTCTGATTCCACGTAAAGCTGTAGGTCCCTTTGTTGCCCTGGCTGTTGGGCTATTAATAAATTGTCTTTTCTGAAGAACATTTGAACTCAGATAGTAACCAGACTACACTCATCCAACCATTCATATTCGCCTTAAAATACCAACAACGTTGTGTCGGCGTCTCATATGTAAGAATGTAAGAATATCTGTGAAATTACAAAATGAGTCATTACTGGTTTAACGGCTTTAAATTTTAATTATATTAACTGACGATAACAATTATAGTACTAATTAATGCATATTTTAACTCTTAAACACTAAAGTTTAAGGCACATACCATAATACATCTCTTTGGTATAATTATCTTTCAATATCCATCTTCATTCAATTATTAATGACCGCAAGATCTGTTACAAGTGTTGGGTTATGCACAACGTCCTTGTAGAAAATAGTTTTTTAAATTTCATTTTTTACAACAACAAAAACTCGTACCACATATTCTATTCTTGATTTTTAAAAAATACTACACATATGATACTGTTTTCTAAATAATTTAGCACATTTTGGGTATCTTCGAGTTAATTATTTTAAATTTTGAACTACATCTACCTGCAATAAATTAACTTTTAAATAACAATACATAAAATCAAGTTTGATTTTATTAAGAAAAAAACGTATGCTTCAACATGCATATTTAGTATATTTTCTTTGTAAAAGGCTTGCAACATGCCCAAAACCGCTGTCAAATTTTAGAAATTTAACATTGTTGCAGTTCTGGAGTTAATTTTACCAAATGGTATACAATACATAAGTGGTTCACGTACACAAAGCACTGAGTATGCCACAGTTCTCCATTAGAATTGACGATCTTCTCATGAGGTTCAAATCCATCCCCGCAGCGGGAACAGAACATGTTACCGAAGGACATTGTAACTCTGTAACAAGTAAGTAACACATTAGCTAATGAACACATGTAACATGTTCTTATTTTAGGTAACATTTGGACATAAATCTTTATTAATGTAATCACGTTAAAATAATTGTGTTATTTAACAAGATTTTTGACGATAGATTATTTAATAAGATATCAATAATCAATCACTTAATTAATAATTTTCTTTATTCCATAGACTTGTAAACATAAGCAATGGTTGCATCATCTTTATTACAAGAAATTGAAATTGAATAAGTCAAAGTCAAAATTCCTTTATTCAAAATTTGTACATATACAGTTACATACACATACAAACAACGAATGGTGTAAACTATTGTATTATTTTCATGATGAGATAAACATAATTAAATGACCTTATTTTAACAGAGCAAGTTCACAACCACCCATCAGTTTATAAAAAACTCATCAAAAGAATACAAAGTTTTAGTTATAAGATATTGTTTTACTGTTTTTTTTTTTTTTTTTTTTTTATATAAAACTATCAATTTTTAAAATGTGTTCTGGTAAGCTATTATAAAACTTGATACCTGCTACTTCAGGTTTTATAATAGCTACAATTTATGTCTGCTATGCTCAGAGATACATACATACCTCATTATACATACATTCAAGGTCAATTAAAACACCATGCTAGTGGGAACAAATACTGCACATGGTGTTTTTTCTGTTATCTAAATTTTTTTCCTTTTTAACCCTTTCAATAATGCTGAATTAATTTGATTGATTCCCAACGATAAAATATTTTTCTTCATAGGCCAATTTTATGTTCTACATATTTAAAAGCAAAAGTAATATGAAAGCGTATTATTTCATTTGCTTTTATATTAGTAAAATAATAAACCATTTTATTGCATCTAATAACGGACAATAATATATACGAAAAAGAAATTTACCAAAATAACAACCACCATAAACAAATAGAAACTATAAATGGCAGGAGAAAAACACTATAAGTACTGTAATGCATAATACTATAAAACAACATTAAGTTTAAACAAAAATAATTTGGTTGCCATGCCGCAAGAATAGACTGAGGATATATTAGGTTGTCACTCTTCAGTGATGTATCTACAATAGCTGGGAATCACAAATTCTTGACAGTCCAGTTATCCAATTTGTTGCTCGTTTAAAACCGCCCATGAGGTACGTAAAGCTTTAAAAAGATGAATAAATAAATAAATGAATTTATTTTCTTCAAAGAAACATGACAATTTTTACAAAGTAAAAAATGGAGATTCTTAGCTACTGTTGCAAGTAATCTGACCACTAGAAAAGACAAACTTAATCTAACTAAAAATTAAAAAGAAAATTGAGTCTAGCTCGTTTGATTGTAAAATAAACCAATGATTACAACAGAACATAAAATATGGACACAAATAATTAATTAGCCGCTAACCTGAAGCACCTGCTTTAAAAATAACATTTTCTTGATTAACTTTAAGTGTTGGAATAGATTTAGTGTGAAGTAAAAACAAAAAGTTTATTATTTATAGTTTATAGATTTGTTGTGGACGCAAATAACATTAACCCCCAGTCAAGGAATTTGAGAAAAATGAGCAGTAAGTAAAAAAGCTTCTCCATTTCATCTAAAAAAATCATTTTCACAAATTGTTGTAAGCTATAGGCCCGCAAATTTTAAAGGAGTTGTAATTTGGTTATATTTGTATTTCATGCTTATGGTAAATTCTGCATATAAATTTGATGAAATATCTCTGCATATTTTTGATAATAGGTAGTAAAATTAGATTATATTTGTATTTTATTGATAAATCTTTGGTATGACTACTTCATTCTTCTGTCTGTTATCAAAAACTGTTCAATTCCTGTGCTGCGCTTAACAACTAACAAGGAGGATGTAATAGCTTCATTAGCAATGATATTTGACACGATATTAGACATTATAAGTCAAATTTCAATTGACAATCAACAAGCAGCCTTTGACTGTTAAGTGACAAGTCAACAATAGATACTGAGCAGTTTAAAAAAACAAAATAACTTTTCCTCCTTTTTAATTGAGGTTGTTATTTTATTACTAAACTTTCCTACATATTGAAAACCCAACACAAATTGCAAATTTATGTTTCAGGAGCTTAAACAATAAACATACCCATTATTCCTGTTCTTCAATACACTATTACTTTTAGGCACATGCTTATCATTTTTAGAGCCTAATGAGGGAGGTAAGGGTCCTAGTTCATCAATATCTTCGTAGTCGTCATCATGGTATTTCATCCTTCGAAGATATAGCTTGCTGTGTGGCAGACTGAGAAGTTCCACTGGCAGTGGACTCAGGTCTGGGTCTGACGGTCTATCACTCATTGCACTCACACTTGCCAACTGTACTGTGGACTCGTGTTCTCAGATCAGTTTAAGAGATGAGTCATGGTTGTATCACCTTTCCTGATTGTGGCAATCACTTAGTCTAGTATCTGAGAGAAAAGTGGGGGCTCCTGCCATGATAACAGGAAGGCATTTGTAATTGAGCTGCTGAAGTTGTCTATTTTTCACTCTTATCATTTGTTGACACAACTTTATTCAAACACTGATTATAGTTACAGCCTTAACTCTGACGTGTGAAATTCTTGACTTGCTTCTCTCAGGTAAAAATAAAATAGCGTACATTTTTATAATCCATTTTAATTTATAAGAATACAGCTAAAAATAGATTAGAATTTGTAAAGTTCAATAAATAAATAAATAGCCTTTTACTGTCATATAAAATGTTACATTCATTGACGTCATAGGTTGCTGCTTAATAGCTAAGTCTATGTTAAATGAAAAATAATTGCGAATCATTGAAAAGGATTCATTATTCTAAGAACATTTCAAAATAAAAGATGTCAAAAAACAATATGAGGCAAGCTGAAAAATTCATGAATGCTATATTAAGGGTTTTTAAGGCCAATTGTAAAAATTTTGACAAAAAACATTTTTGGGTAATTTTGAACAAGATGACTTATCTTATTATAGGCTTTCAGTGATGTAATGTAATGACTTGCTAAATCTACAGAAGTCAATAGTTGTGACTACTGTTGAAAAATAAATAAAAAGAAAGTAACTACATCAAATTAACATTATACTTTTATAAAAATTTTCATTGAAATATGTTCATAGAATACTTCCCAAAGCATAAAATAAAATATGCTTGATTTTTTTATTAAAATAATTGTATGGAAAATTAATATATTTTTAAAACAAATTTAACAAGTTTACAATATAAAGTGACAACACGCTATAAAATCAGAAAACACAACTTAATCTTCACTATTTCACTATTGTTTACTAATGTCATTCAACTTGTGGTACAGTAGTAAATTTAAATGAAATATCCATGTGTTATCAAGTAAATAATATTAGAAACTCTTACTCATTTTATAAAGTGAAAACTGAATAAATTAAAATTTTGATTCCAACTTATTTCACACAGCACACAAGAACACTTAACACAGCACCACATATGAGCGAACGCTTTTTTAGGCAAGGAAAACAATTTAACAAGTGGACAAAATCAGGCTACAGCTGATTTAGCATCATTCTGGCCTTCCGACCAGTTAACCTTCTAGTGATGATCAGTCATATCAATGTTATTGCATCAGCACTATGGCATCTTTAAATGAAGGTTATTAGGAATCAAGTATTCACAATACATCAATTCAATATTGTAGTTAAAAACACTCATAGAACAACCAAAAATGGTAAGGATTTTATTTTTTAATTTGATTATAGTTTGTTATACAACATATATGTAAATATCATAATTACTTAATGACCAAAATAATAATTCGCATTGTCAAATTAAATTGTTGTTTGTTTTTAAATTTAATTAATTTCCTGAATATGTTTTGTTTCTGTCTTTATAAATTTTTATTATTTTATTTTAGTTCTCATTACATCATTTTTATTATTTATTAATACAAAAATATTTTCCTTGAATATAACATTTCTTTTCAGAAAAAAGGGAACGGCTTAAAGTGTTTCAAAGTAGTTTAATTTATCCCTAGACAAAAAGTAACACATCATAAAAATTTAGTGTTTGGCGTTATTTTACAGTTCCCTTAAGGTATCCTTATTTTATAAGATGGTTATCATATGCAGATTAAAAAAAAATTCAGTCAGAAAAATATCTGCTGATGCCTCTACAATTTAAATGTTGTATTGATATTGATCTCAAAAAGTAATAAACTAGTAACCGATGCTAGAGTTTAACACTAACCATTGCAGGTGAAAATTACTTTACTAGCAGGCTATTTTTATGCATTATATAACCATATTTTTTAAATCTACAAAAAATATAAATATAATATTCATTAAGATGTATTATATCTCATTTTACTCACAAATGTCAGGAAAATAGTTTCCTAAACAAAAATTGGCACGTTATAATGAATTTTGTTTTGATTTTAATCAAATAATGGTTTTGGTTTTATAAAAACAAAAAAAGGGGAATGCCCTTTGAAAATTGTTTTAATGTAGTGCTAATGGATATTGATATGGCATCCAATAAGTTTTTTAATTTTATCTAGTTTTAGAAAATATATAGTTTTGTATTACATACGTATGTATATTAAATTTGGTTGTCATGTAACTGCAACAATGCGCGAACACTATTTTGTTTCCATGGTAACACTTTTTTCCAACAATTTATTATAAATATGTTTTTTTATAAATGTACATGTATTGTATATCAATTTACTCATAATAAACAGGAGAACAGTTTACAGCATAAAAATTTATATTTTATCTCATAATCTTTTTTTATTTTTACAAAATATTTTTATTTTGTTTTACTATTGAAAAACTTTTCCATTATTATAAAAGCCTTATTATATATTTTTTTGAGAGGAAATTCTCCAAATGTTATTTTGTTTTATTATTAAAATAATAACATTTGGAGAATTTCCTCTCAAAAAAATATATAATAAGGCTTTTATAATAATGGAACAGTTTCTAAATGTTATCTCTTTTTAGAAAATATACGTTTGCGAGTACAAAAGCACCGATAAAAATGGTGCGTATCGTCAACAATAGTAGTATGTGAACGAAACGAAATGTCTGATGAATCACTGTTTATATCAGAGAAGCAAACATGACATAATAAAATACTTAACTGATAGACATTTCTCCCTCTATGCAATAAAATAAGAGTTGGCGTCATTCGGCATCACGTGCTTTTTAATAAATGAAATATTGGCTACACAGGACTTAAATGGTTAAATATATGCCAGAGTCAGAGTTAAACACTGCTTTTTTAACAAATAATTTGACAAAATATAATTTAAACTATACAAGATTGGATTGGAAATTAAACAGGATACAAAAAATTCTTGATAAATTTCATGAGAATGTAAGGGTTTTTAATTTATTTCACTTAAAAATTGGATACAGCAAGCATTTTGAAACAGAAAACTGTAACAAGTTGATTACTTTCTGATAATTTGATCGTTGGTATCTATGAGTAATGTAGAAAATTTCAACTCAAATCAGTTTAGTGGATGTACAAATATAAATTATTTAGTAAAAAAGAGACAGATATTTGGGAATAGAAGCAATTTAGGACAACTTTACAGGGCATTTCTTCTTTATTTTGGGTCATAGAATATGCCCCTGAAATATGTACATGAATTAAATATACATCCTGTATAATGTTAGTTGATAAAAAAAGACATAAAATTGAAGTCTTACCCTGGCATTGGTTGTGCTAAGTTTCACAGCAAAATTGTGAAGTAACGCCTAAAAAATACATAAAGTTTATAATTAATAATCCAACAACACTCAACATTTTGATGAACAAGTTTACTAAAGTTCAAATAAAATGTATTAATTATTCCAAGCTGTTGTAAATATATTAGTATACTGTACTTCGCATAGCAGGTGTCTTGTGTGAAAGTTCACAAACCCCTTTAACAACGTTTATACTTTTTTTTTTAATTCTACTTCCAAACTACCAGAAAGTATATAGCACATACATATTCTGGTTTTCCCCTATGTATAGTTTCTGTACAAACTTTCATTTTCATGATCTAAAAGAGTATTTTTGATAAGTTGTATTGCTTGCTTCTAGATGCCAGATTTTTACATTGTCAAAGCTTGTTCTAGCCTTATGACAAATAAATATTTGAATTCTTAGCACTGAGAAATTTACCAGGGACCACATTTAAGATATCAAATGCAACACTATTAAAAAATTAAACTTATTGTATCTTAAAAATAAAACAGTCATATTCCTCCTTATTTTTTAAACCTCATTCACATTATAGAAGTAATAAATGTTAACTTTGGAAAAACACATATTTTGAATTAGCGAATTTTAAAATTTTATAAACACTTACAAGTTTCTAGAAACTTGTAAGTGTTTATACAGCTGTCATTTTGACCTATTAAGATTTTATTTAATAACAGTAATAAGACTTCTTAGCCTCAACAGGTCATTTATGATATCCTTTAACCCATCCACCTCTCATTCTATATACATAGTTTCAAGCTGTTTTTTATTACAGTAATCGGGTATCAGCATTTATTCGATATTCAGGTCAGTCAAAATCACCTTCTGTTTAAATTTATATTTCTGGACGTCTCCATTCCTTATATTTTACAAGCAATTTCTTATAACAGTTTTTATTTTGTTATAATCCCATTTGTAAAAATAATATAAACTCAACATTATTTCAGGTTTGAAATTTAAAATCTTAATAAAATCCAACACATTTCTAGTTTGCAAATGAACAAAACATTTTCAATATACTCAGTATCCACATATTTAATAATCAGTAATTATTTAAAAAATACAATAAATGAATAAACCATTTTTAATAGAATGCTTTTATGGAACACTGTATTTTTTAGTGATACATATAAGGGGAGATATTGAAATATATAATTAAATATGTCTTAAAGAATGAATAATAAATTTGGAATGTCCATTAAAATACCACATAAGATATCTTTTGGCTGAAACAAATGTGTAAATCAGCCGAAGTGTCATAACTACCAGCAACTATATTGAGATCTTAATCTGTTCAGGATATAAACAATTATGATTTATTAATTAGCAGGGTGTCCACACAAATTTTGTCACAATTTTCCCTGACTTTCCCTGACCATTTTTGATAAATTTTCCTGACTCTCACAATTTAACAAAAATCCGTTATAGTCTAAATGTGTTGTATTTTAATCATTACATTAAAATGATTAGTCTGGAGATATTATTAATCTTGCTACTAAAAAGTGTAAATAAACGTTATAAAAGAAAGAAACAAGAAAACCCAGCCTCCTTCATACCCATAGATGGCCTAGTTCTCTCTTCCTTACTTGTTTCCTACTTTTTATACTAAAATGTTATTGAAAATACAAATACATTTCTACGAAGCTACATTGCTAATATTTTCATCATGAACACATTTAAAAAGGGAACCTATAAGTAAATATATATAAGAGTCTCACAAAATTAATCTTACAATGAAGAACAATTACATTTAAGTACTTATTTCAACACTGGAGAATATTATCAGAACATATAGGCCTAGATTGTACACTTACAATAGATATTTCATCTAATAGGAATATTTGTGCCTGTAATTTTGTTAGTTAGTGAGGCTCGCAACCACAACTGGTTTAAACTGCATTAAATTTACTAGGGACTACAATAGCGCTCCGTAATAAATCACAAAAACAGATGATGTTTTTAACTCAAAATTTAACATTGGATGGTAAATCTATTTATGCATAAAATCAATTATATAGGACATTGCACTATTGACCACCAATTTAATTAATTGTATAACATAACTAGAAAAATGCAATATTAATTGAGGTTACAGCCGACTAGAGTATAAAACAATCCCCTCAAATCCAGCACTGGAGCAGATTTCCTTGACTTTCCAGCATTTTTGTTCATTTTCCTGACTCTCCCTAACCAAATTTGTTTTCCTTGACTATCCCTGACTTTCCAGAATATGGACACCCTGATTAGTCTTTATTTTTTAAAGGCCCGTCTGGGTCAAGAAACAATGCCTTCACAGCTGCCTTGACTAGATTCATCTCTCAACGTGGTCTAGTTATCTTGTCAAGTAATAAAAATTCATTTTCATAGTTATTTAGAACACGTAATTAACACATAAATTTTCATGAGATAATAAAAGTTAGTTTTAAGACTATGAAATTTTTCCCAATATTTCAGTAAGTTGTGATTTATATCCTTGATTATATACACCTACAATAGATATTCTTTCTATTAGGAATATTTGTGTGTGTAATTTTGTTAGTTAGTGAGGCCCACAACCATAGCTGGTTTAAATTGCATTACATTTACATGCAACTACACTAGCACTCCACAATGGGGACCACAAAAATAGCTGATATTTTGAGACTAAAAATTTAACATTGGATTGGAAATCTATTTATGTATAAAATCAATGTTTTGAGACCTACTTAGTACAACTATTTGGCTCTAATTCTACAAAAAGTAAGGTATTGACCAGTTCATATTTCTGGGCGTATGGTTCCAGCATTTAGTACAACTATTTTGGCTCTAATTCTACAAAAAGTAAGGTATTGACCAGTTCATAGTTCTGGGCGTATGATTCCAGCATGCGCATAAATGTATTTCTCTATCCAACGACAATAGTTGTACATTCATGTTAAAAAATAAACATCTTGGACACGGTACCTATAAAATACTTCCACGTGATTGGTAGATTTAGTAACCCGTATTTAATAGAATAATCAAACCAGCTGATTTCCCCCATGTGAACTCACAGTCTACTGCACTGCCTCAACATGATACCTACCCTATTTTCTAATTACGGTGTTCTTGGAAAGAACAAAATCAGCTGTTTTATGTTTTCTTCTAAATATATGTTTTCATTATTTAATGATTGTTTACATTTTTCTTTGGAAAGTAATCAAATACGTTATTGTAAAATTACAATTTAAACACAAGTTTTTAATATAAACCAATTCAATTATGAATTAAAGAAAATATATGTTCAATAATTAAATAAAACATATTATAAATCACTAAATTCCGATAAAACAAGCACCATCATGTAAACTATAAACATAGCAGCCTACCTAAATAAGATTTTAAATGAACTGTACAAAATAGACGTAGGAGAAGTATGGGGGGGGGATATTCTCCATCTCACTTGCACTACCTCTCCTACACACCTAGAACAATGGCCCGGTCTGTAATATCATCCAGACAAACTATTTTGTATATTTAAACTGGCATGGTTAAATACTTTGGAAGGCGGTCAAAAGTTAATTGTCAATATATATTTTAGTGAAGATAAGCTATGAGAATGAAATGTTTATTGCTTGCCGTTGATTCAAGTAATTACCCCTAATAAAACATGCCTACTAGAAAATAGGAGGATAAATCTCTTCATCATTTATAATTACCAGACATGTCTTTCTCACAATTCTTTGTACTAATTTATTTGCAAATGCTTAACTTTTAAGTGTATTTTTTAGGTACACATTTTATGAAGAGACTAATTTTTAAGATGGGAATATAAACAAAATTATGGTAAAACTTTTCTAAATGTAGCAGTTTTAAATAGATATAAATTATAAGTGTACATGTCCAATAAAGGATATACTGTATTCACAAATATTTTGTCTTGTTATACAGAGTAAAACTGCCTAAATAAGTACTAGTTATTAGTCCAGTATAGGATTGTTTGGCTTTATTCACACTTCTTTCTTCTTGGTGTTAGGATAAGTGTCATTAAACCCTGCCTATATTAATGTCGGCTCAGAAATTGTGTGCCCGAGTTTGAAGATTGTTTACTAAGAAACTAAGAAGCCTACAAAATCCAATCACACCATTGTTTTAATTGTTTGATTGTACTTTGTGACATATTCATTTTAAAATTTTACTACAGGTTTAATAATTTTTATCCTAGTTAGGACAAAAAAAGTACTGTAATTTGAACTAGTTTTCAGTGTGCGTCAAATTTACTTTTTATTACTCTAATCTGTCAATGTATTTTACACTTCAGTTACTTATGCGTACAAGAGTAATGTATGGTAACTATATATTTTATAAGGATTTCAACGTCACCAAACAATCAATTTTAAGACCTCTAGAAGCCAAGAAAATGTTGTTTCAGGAAATTGATTAAGACATTTTTTCTGAAATGTTAAAATTCTGCTATTTATAAAACATTATAAAGAGGACATTCCTATCAACCACATATAACAATATAAATTAATGTGATACATTAACAGATTTTAGAGTACGGTAGTAAAGTGTAGCCTAAAGAAGATGCACAGTAAAAACTACCGGTACTTAAAATAACGGTACTTTTTTGTTCCAACTAAAATAAAAATTATTAAATCTTATAAAAATGCATAGGCCTATGTCATAACGTAAAATCAAACGAGGAACACAACGGTGTTATTGGATTTTTGTAGGCCTCTTATTTCTTTAGTAAACAGCCTTCAAACTTAGGTACACATAATTTCTGTGCTGACGGAAAAGTCGACTCTCGATAACTCGAACCTCAGTTACTTACTAGAAATCCTTGTTAACTCGAATAATATTTCGTTCCTTTCAGAAAACCTTGCCTAGTCAAAAACAAAGCAGTAGATAACTTGAAGTAATTCCATAGCAAACATTTACCTGTATAATTCGAAGGGACAAAATAATTACCTATGTAACTTGAATATAGTATCTAAGCCGAAATGTTTTGAATTATTACCTCTATTAGTCTATAAGTTTACCTCTATAACTCAAAGTTTCTTTAATGGACCTCGATTACTCGAACAACTGGAGTAACCTGCCTATAAGCTGCCTGTCTATAGTTGTTTTGTTAATTACAGTTGCAGTAGCCGATGCCATCATATTGTGTGAATATTAACATAGTGCTTTGTTTTATATCGCAGTATTTGCTGTGTTTCATGTGTTTACTTTTCTTTGATACATGTTGAGTGCAGTTAAAATAAAGAACGATAAAAAGAAAGTGTTATGGTATTCACTTAAACCTACATAAATTAGAATAACTTAAAAAATGTAACAGTTGTAGGGCAATTCATTACCATTTTACTTCTATAACTCAAATTTTATTTAGCTAATCCCTTTACATCAACTTAGTTTGTGACTTCCATAAGTCGACTTTGACTCAGAGTAACCTCTTTTACTCGAAGTGGAAACTATGCACTTTCTTGCTACCTCTGAAAATACAATTTCTTGTTGAAAAGTGTTAAAATATGAGTTTATAACTCTTGGGGAGGTTGTTTTCATCGCAGAAAACTTGTTTTTACCGAAAAATCTATAACTATTTTTTATCTGATAGTGAAAAAAACAAACTTTTTAAAATTCATTAATTTTTGACAAATTTTTTTTCATTTCACGTGTTTTTTATGCTGAACACAAATATACAGTTGGTTTTGCAGTAAAATAATTTGCTACTAACCAAACATAACCTAACTTATCCTAGATGTCTATTTACTCAAAAAAAATTCGTAATCTGTGTTAAATTTGAGTGTTTGGCCTCCGTAACGGGCAAACAAGAGAATTCAATTCTGGTGAATAATAGTTGTTGTATATAATTATCACGTAATGGCCGCTAATCGCAATTCCCCACGAAAGCAGTTTTTCCATTATGTCTCGAGAAATAATTGTAATAGACCAAAATAGTTTTCAAATTTGAATTTAGCGCAAAAAATACATCAAAATAAAAAAAGATGATTAAAATACCATTTAAATTAACAGGAATGTGACAAAAATAGTAAAAGTTGTGACATTGGTTTTTTTGAATTTTTCGGTAAAATACACCATTTCAGCAGAATAAAAAGTATGAATCCTGCAAATACAGCCAATTCTAGACCAATTTCAAGAAAATATTTCTAATTTTGTTTGGTGGCAAGAAACTGCATAAGTAGGACTACCCAAGTATTTACAAGTCGAATTATACATAACTCTAAAAGATAAGGCATTCCTGTGAGCTTTGAGATATTGAGAATGCCAAGGCAGTATATTTGAGTGGAAGTCACTGAATTTTAAGTGGCAATATCAGTGAGTTTAGCATGTTTTACAATAGTACCCTTTCCTGTGTAAGTTTAACATCTGAGGGAGTGATCCAGTTGTTATATACAGCCTGCAATTAGAGGATGAGCTGAATTGTCATGCACTAGTCTCTTGTTATTCAGTTATTCTATTTGTGCCAAATCAGGTCAATGATGTGAGTGAAGTAAGAAAGCAAGCCTAAGCAGTTACTTCTCTTCGATTATTAACTCCTTTAGTCATATTTCGCTGTTATTTTTTTCTATCTACAATATTATACTGACACAAAAGTAGGTATTATATTACAGCAAACTATGCTATACATTAAAAATCAACAACATGAAAATAAATAGGGTAGGCTTCTTTTAGATTAGTTTAAATAGTTGATGTCTAAGGACAAGACAATTGACATCTTTTAAATAAAAGCACACAAACTGGTATGACCTCATCGGTAAAACACTCATCAACTTAATTTAACAATTATACAAGTAAATCCTACCACTTACTTTCATAAAATGAATTCACAGAACAGCCTCGCCCTGATCAATTGCCATATTTGGTTATATTTGCGGTTGCGCTTTGTTGGTATGGCTTTTTTTTCTTTGCAATATTTCTGACATTTCTGCTCCTGCTGTAGTGGGGTCTGTCGTTCTATGCTTATGTCAAATACTTCAACCTATTCAATCAGCTACAACCAACTTATTGAATATGTACTATAAAAAATTAAGGTTAATTTATGGCTGTGTTTTTAGTTTATGAACAGTTACTTTCTTGACAACAATTAATCGCTTTCAATGTAATCACATATAATTTAATGTTTTTCGAGTTTTTATTGTAGGTTTGATTGAGGAAAGACAACAAATAATGTAAGATAAAGCAGTAGTTACGGATTCGTAACAAAGTAACATCCATATCACAAATAGTAAGGGGAAGAGGACCTCAATATTATCATAGACCTTCTATTATACTTATGTATAATATAATTTTTTTATAATTTGAAAATGGAACTTTGTAACGTGGAAAGGCGTCAGTCGATACATCCCTCTGCTTTGTTTAAAAATATAACTATATGATTCGTGTATTTTTAAGGTCTTAATTTACTAAACAAGTTATTTTATGTTGATTATTAAACAAGAATGAAGTTGATACAATTTTCTTCATGGCATTGCTTTTAAAAATATTGAAAAATATTTCACTGTTTCTATGTGTAAATCATAGTAGTCTACTTAATTTTATAATAGTATATATATATATATATATATATATATATATATATATATATATATATATATATATATATATATATATATATATATATATATATATATATTGTTGAAATACAAAACAATCTATGTTTTTTTATTGCATGAAGGTACTGAATTCTTAAAAACAATTATCACCCTTTTCT
Source organism: Stictocephala bisonia (assembly GCA_035578905.1). Taxonomy (NCBI): domain Eukaryota; kingdom Metazoa; phylum Arthropoda; class Insecta; order Hemiptera; family Membracidae; genus Stictocephala; species Stictocephala bisonia. The sequence goes on along the minus strand of JAQJVL010000406.1, from coordinate 196,278 downwards.
TCACGGTGGTAAAAGCAAGCAGCCTTCTTGCATTTCAAAAATTCAGTTTTTACTTGTTTTCACGTTGTCTTTAGAACGTGGACATAAGTAAGATCTCGTATGTTTTTCTAACTTGGTGGATGACTGTCTGGTAATTAACTATGGATCCACTACTTTTGTTTTCATGGTGGGTTGCCTTGAGTTCCATACCACTGTACGTTATGAGTGGATGGATCTATACTACTGTATGTGTTTGGGTGGGTGAGTGGATCAAAATCACTGTTCATGTTTGGGTGGGCAGGTGGGTCAATATACTTGTATGAATGGGAGGGTGTCTTATTACACTGAGCGTGTATAGGTGGGTGGTGGGAAGTAATGACAAGATTTGACTTCAGCTGTCTTACCAAGAGTTGTCTGGCTAACTTCAAGCCAAACTCCTTGAGGAACTGTGTGTGTGTGTGTTTTTTTTTTTTTCATGCAGAAAGGATACCCTAACAACTTTTGTGGACGATACAACTGGTTTAACAACAAGTTTTTAGAACTAGAAACTTTTCAAATATTAACACAGTATTTCATAAACATGAAATTTTTATTCAACCCTTCAAAAACAAACGTTATTCATTTCCAAACAAAACCACTTTTTTAACTAGACTAATTCTATGACCAAGTGTATTTCTGGGAGATGACGAGATCGAGGAATAGTGTAGTGTAATATACTTAGACATAGATACAAACCTACAGTGGAATAAACAGGTAGACCATGTGGCCAACATGATGTCCAAATGTATGTATGTATTGAGAGCGCTAGCTCAACTCAAGAACCTAGTCATGTCAAACAAGTTTATTTCGGTTTAATTGAACGCTATACCTATGTCAGATACTCAATTTTACTATGGTGCAACTCAAGTCAAGGAAATCTTTCCAAAATTTGCAAGTTAAAAAAAAAAACAATAAGAAGTATCTGCCATTCTAAGAAGAACCTCATGAGTATAATTTTGTAACTATGTATATCATCATGATGACAGTTCCCTCTCTTTTTATGTTTGAAACAATAATGAATATCAAGTTCAATAATCGTATCTAAATCCATGCTCATAATTACTTATCTAGAAGTAGGTAGAATAAGTTTTGTGATTTTTTTTTCCATACTGAAGGAAAAACTATAGACTAGAAGAAACTCTACCCTTACATGACATTAAAATACTATTTATAACCGCCTCCACACGAGTCACTTAACACACTGCTAGCTCTATTTACTGTGTATGTAGAAACCCCCCTCTTCACAAGCTTAAACTACACATTCTTAATACTGGCTTAATCTGACCACAATAGTCAACTTTGTGCAGTTGAACTAATTAAATATCTAATTAAAATTCTAAACCAGTTTAAAAGGTGCATAAATCCTCATGCTAGGACAACACTTAAACAAACGTTGTCAGTATGTAACTGGTGTTACATATACAATAATGGTGTGACTGTGGTTGAGATTTCTGGCACAGTCACCAGAAGTATTTATTGCCAATTTCTTTGAGAAATAGTGTGGCATCAAAAATATATACAATGCTGTGTAAGAAGTTATCATCAATCACATGTATAACATTCGCTTAGACTGTAGAATGATTTTTGTAGCCACTGTTCCTTTTGAAGTAGCCAAGCTTCAAATTCCTCTTGAAGGTTTAACAAAAGGCACATGTCTTTTGATAAACTCTGCGAGCTGGTTATACATTCTACAATCGCTGTAGGTATCTTTCTTTTTGGTCATGGTCAAGTGGTGCACAGATTATTTCTTCTTGTCATTACAGGCAACGGTCATAATTTTGAGTGATTTGAAGAATTCTCTACAGTTATCTTGGGAGCCCATCATGGCAATTGCCCTTATTGCTAGTTTTTTTTTTTTTTTTTTTTTTTTAGGCCAAGGAATCATTCAGTGTTTTCTCAGGATGCTCGTATTGAACCACCAAGAAGTATTGACCCGCACCCACCCTCTTATACACATACAGTTGTACTGACACACCTACCCTCCTATACACGAACATTGATTGGCATTGACTCACTCACCCTCCCATACACATACAGGGCTAAAACAAATTTTAGCCTATACAAACATAGCCTTAAAGTATTAGAATTCAGCCATTAATATGTAGAAACTAAATTGTTCTACCTCTAAACGCGAGTTAAAAAACATAAACAATAAAATCAAATTTTAAATTGCCTTAAAACATATATATTATCTAGACCTTACTGTTTTATCCAACATAAAGTTGATGATCACTCTTACAATAGGCCCTTTGTAATCATGTCATTATCAATATCCATTCCATGACTCTCTCTAAAAGAGGAAGACATTTTTGTCGATGGCTGTGATATCCTAGAGATTTCAACGGTAAAGAGGAGTGGAAGTGTGTGTAAGTATAATGTATAAGTTACGAATATACATCTTACGGTAGATATTCTATTCTTTCTCAGATTCTTATATACGAGACGCAGACACAACTTTGTGCGTATTTTAATGCGAAAATGAATGATTTCATGAGCGTAGGATGCCTGGATGACCTGCCTAGTCTGGTTACTAACTGAGTTCAATTGTTTCTCAGAATGGGCCATTTATTAATAGTCAAATAGCCAGGGTAACTAAAGGACCTACAGCTCTACGTGAAGTCCGAACCATGTAGTATTGTTCTGATTTTCAGCTAATTTATAAGCCTGATACTTAGCTCTCTCCTCTAAACAACATCCGCACACTGACTACCACCCAACATGGACACTCCACTTCTCTAGTAGTGTGCACGCCAATTGCCGATAGCAACCCTTTAGCGGACGCCATGTCAGGGCTGCCGAGACGGGGGCCACTGGGGCAAAATGCCCGCAGGGGCCCCACAAACATAAGAAAATATTTGAGGCTCCATGAATTTCATATTCAACATAAACATTATTAATTCATTCTTTAAATGGGAGCACTTGTATTTATTTGATTAAACTTGTTTAAACAGGCATTAAAAAATCAATTTAGGAAAAAAATCTGAATTAGGAAATTGAACTCCCGTAACGTTCTCTTTTACAGTAGGCCTACTGTAGATGCTCTACTCCGGGCCGACGGCATCATACATACCCACAATACACCGTCACGTCCACGCAAGAACACCACGTCTGCTAGATAGTGGCAAACGTACCCCATCTGGTGACACATTCGTTTGTCTGAAAGCAATTTATTCGTATGTTGTGTGTGTGGTGGGAAGATTCGGTTGAATATCATCTTATTTAATACGGTTTGTGTTGCTTTAGATAGTTATCAAGTTTTCTGTATAATGTGTAATATTTATACATTATAAATATTACATAAAGTCTTCCGATTCTTTGTTGTTACAATCTAACAATTGATAAGAATTAAGTAGACCTAAGGACACATCTAGTTTTTAATAAGATTTGGGTTTTTTATTAAGGAGTTCTCTTACTTAAACTACGACTGGACTCGTTGCTAACCGATGTCATCTTTTCTGGTGCTGTTGATATTTTTGTGCCCGTTCCTGCTTATTCTGAAGGAAACTCCGCTTCTACTAATGTTGACAATAATAGTCCTGCTCTTTGGGAATATTTAGACATTAATTCTATAGATCTTTCAATTTTAAAAGAACCTCATTAAATTATCCGTGTAAAACGGATAATTTAATGAGAGACAGCACTGGCAGGCTTTTCCAATTCCAATATTTTCTAAAAAGCTAGCCAATGGGAAAATCACTGACGGACTGAATGATATGGAGTAGGGAAACGATAGCCCTACTATTTTGCTCTCCATGTTGTCTTTTTGTGACTAAAAATAGCCACCACTCCAAATTTGGCAATGAGGGTATACAAGCCATATTGCAAATTGCATTAAAAAGGAAAATCTCCTGAAGACTTTATTCTTAGAGCAGTTGTTGACAGTGGCATAAACAAGAGGTTACAAAAGCAACATTTGTAAAACGTAAACTTCACTTAGGACAATAACAAACATGTACGGTAGTATTGGCATATGTCATCATTCTCCCACCCACCCACCTAGCCACGACGGTGGCGATTCAGTGATTTTAACTTGATCTACGCAATTCATCAATTAAACCAAAATCAAACGCTTGTTGAATTGATTTAATTCAATTTAAAATCACTTCATTTACTTACACATATAAAAGTAGTGTAACGTGATTCGAGACCATACGTTTCATAAGGATTACAACGTGACCAAGTAAATTGATTTTACAACCTCTAGAAGCCAAGAAAACATTGTTTCAGCAAATTGATAAGAACTTTTATTTCTAGGAAAGTTAAAATTCTGAAATTTATAAACTGATAGGAACAACGTATTAAAATATAAATAATAATAATAATCTTTATTTTCTCAAAACATCTTACATATATGGTACATATTTACAAAACAGGTTTGAAAATGCCAGTTCTGACTTTACAAAAATTATACACATAACAAAAATATAATAACATTTACAATCATTCCTGCTACACAAGAAATTACACAGTTATGAGTTACGTTTGAGAAAACAAAAGGAAAAACCTCCAAGGCATAAGCCTGATAGGAGGACTAGGTGAGATACAAATTCAAAAAGTGGCTAAAAATAAAAATACCAAAATAGAAAAAAGAGCTTCCAAAAGCGTACTGTACTATACAATAAAATAAATTGTAAGTAAAACTAATGTGACTCAGAGCCTATATAAAATAATACAATAAATACAAAGAGAAATTGAAAGACATTATTGAACATTTAAAATGTCTTCAACCGTGTTTTTTGTAAGCAACCAACTTCTCAATAATTTAACGAATAAGTGAGAGTTACTGATGCTTTTAATTTCCATTGGCAGTTGATTAAACATATAAGGTGCTAGAAATGCAAAAGATTTTGTGAAAAAAGTTGTAGCTGGTTTTGGAATATCCAGGTCGCTGGCATTTCTCAACTTAGATTTATACAAATTATTTTTATGCCCCTTACTTCTAACGAAGAAAACTTGTAATACCTTGTACACGTATAAATATCTCAAAGGCAAAATTCTCAAAATCGTGAATAAAGGAAAAGACGGTTCCCCTTTCTTGGATATGATTCTAATAAACTTCTTTTGAATATTGTAAAGGGATTTTAAATTTGAAAAATAAGTTCCCCCCCAACAAGTAATTCTGTATTCAAGTCTGTTATGAACAAGTGAAAAATATAACATTCTTAAAACACTACCGTCACAAAGATTTCGTAGAAAATAAAATATACGTATAACATTATTCAACTTAGATCTTAATTCTAGTACATGCTGCTTCCAGTTCAAGTTACTATCTACGACTATTCCTAAATATTTTATATAGGGTTCACTTGTAATTTCTTGACATTTTACATTACAGACATTTCTATTGCATACACATTCTATACACTTATAAATAATCTTATTATCAAATTTTGATTCTCCTCGAAGGTTAAAAATTATGAATTTGGTTTTAGGAGTACTCAAAAACATATCATTTTTGCAAAACCACCATTGAATGGCTTCAAGGTCATGGTTAAGCTGAAATTCCAACGTATATAAAGATTCCCCAAAATAACTAATGGCAGTGTCGTCTGCAAAGGAAGACTGATTTCCAAATAGATTAGCATTACATAAATCGTTTATATAAATCAAAAATAGTACCGGACCTAACACAGAGCCTTGCGGCACCCCATGCTTTATCATAAACTGACTTAAAACTCCATCAATCTTCACACATTGTTTTCTGATTTGTAAATAACTGTAAAACCATTTATAGACTACTCCTCTTATTCTACAATTATAAAGTTTTTTCAGTAAAATTTTGTGATTTACAGGATCAAATGCCTTAATAATATAATAATATCTAGAAACAATGCACACACCTTATCACCCTTATTTTTGGCACCCTTATTCACCACCTTGGCAAATTTTTTCCATGAATGCAAGAAGTGCTGTTTCAGTTTAAGTCCTCTTTGGAAGCCAAATTGATTTTTACTAAAAAAAACCCTCTATTTTTAAGAAAATCTAATAACTTTTGTTTCATAATTTTTTCGAAAACCTTTGAGAAAGATGATAAAAGAGATATTGGCCTGTAATTATTGCAATCTTTCTTTGATCCCTTCTTATATATTGGAACAACCACTGCAGTCTTTAAGTTCTCCGGAAAAATGCCTGTTTCAAAACTTAAGTTAATAATATACAACAAAACTTCACTAAACTTATTATAAAACTGTTTTATAATATTAGAACTTATGCCATCTATTCCTGTTGAAGAGTTAGACTTTAAAGAGTTTATTGCTTTGCTTAAATCAGTTATAGACGCTGGTTTTAAGAACATAGAACTAGGTTCACATTTTTCAGTAAAAATCCTTTTGTAACATTGACCGTTAAAATTGAAAGGTTGCGTCTTATTTTGGATTAAATTTGCTGCAACACTAGAAAAAAATGAATTAAAATTATTTGCAATTTCCAGGGGATCTGTGATAGTGGTGCCATTTAGTTCCAATTCTATTTTCTCAGAAGACTTAGATTTTTGTCCCGTGATTTCTTTTACTTTATTCCAAATTTCCCTAGAATTCCCTCGACTCTTCTCAAAAACCTCTCTATAATAATTTTGCTTAAGCATTTTTATGTCTCTATTCAAGTTGTTTCTAAATTCAATATAATTGTTCTTCAATGGTAAGTTATTTGGTTGATTCTTTAATCTTTTAAACATTTCGTTACGTTTCTTTATTCTTTTACAAACGAATGCATTCATCCAGGGTTTTAGCTTTTTAACAATATTTCTTTTCAAAACCGTGACTTTAGAAGTATTTATTACATTACTTAAAATGTGAGAAAAAATATAAAAAGCCTTAGAAGCATTCTTTTCGACAAAAACATCACTCCAATCAACTGTATCAAGTTTCTGATTAAGAAGTTTATAATCTAGTCTAGAGTAGGTTGAATGACAGCGCGCTGCTGTTGAGTCAGCTGACTGACTGTCCGCAGATTGCACTCAAACAGCGGTCAAACAGTGATCGCTTATCTTACAATCAACGACAGCCGCTTCGAACATAACCTTATTTACATTGTTAGTTCGTACTAGTGCATGATCAATACAAGTGCGGGATTTGTTAGTAATTCTTGTGGGAATATTAATCAGTGAACTAAGACCATTAACGGGATTTGAGTACGGTAATAAAAGTGTAAAGTTGATAAACAGTGAAAATTATTTAACATTCCTGTACTTTTTCTGTTCTAACAAAGATAAAAATTTTTTAAACTTATGATAAAATTTAAAATTCATATGTCATAACTTACAATACTAAATGAGGCTAATAATCATGGAATTGGGTTTTTAATATACAGGCCTCTCAGTTTCTTGGTATCAGGCATCAGGAAAGTTACGCTTTACCAAAATAGATCTAATAAAAAACAAAGTGAAATCTATGATGATTTGAGATCAGTTGAACCAATGAATGATTATGATTATGGAGCACAACATGGTATTTAATAACACCAAGAAACGTGTTTTTTATCTATTTGTACGTCTATTTTAACTTTCGTAATGTTAATTAATGTGAAATTCCACAATTATAACTAAACGCGTGTTTAAAAAATATATATTTTAGTCAATGAAAATTTAGGGATGCCCCAAATAAGCATGTGCCTCAAGTCCCCTTATCCCTCTCGATGGCCCTGCGCCATGTTTGTATTAAGAGGACCGAGCATAGAATCTTATCGCCTAGAAGCTCCTCCCATGTTGTCCCCAAGTAGCTGGGTTACAGTATTAAGCCACTAATTCCGACTTATATTATTATATGATAATAATATGATTGTCTTATTAGTTAATAATATCATATAATCTATTGACACTTTATACTTCAAACAAGTTGTGGAATTGAAAGTTTTATATATACATAAACATAAAGTCTAAGATAGTCAACAATAATAGTGAATCATTCATTTTGAAGTTTGGATTGCCTGTAAATATATATTGTAAAGGAGTCTTTGCCTTAATAATCCACATCTAGATATTATGATATCGATTTTCAGAAGATATTCCTTTATCAGTTTGATAGGAAGAACAATTTATGAGTAATATATATCAAATCCATCCACTGGATTACGCCAAACACTATTAAGATAGTTAAATTAAGATTTAAAAGAAACACAATTTACAAGGACGGTTTAGTCAAATTTGCAATGCATAGCACTTTCCCTCTACTTACATCTAACCTCCATCATAACAATTCAACAATCGGCATTGACTTAGCTAGAAGATGACTTAGCTGGAGCAATGACCTTGAGCTCCAGGGTCAGTGCTCGGTCAATCTCTCAGACATGGTAAAGGAAGGATAGGAGAGTGGCTGCAGTTTTAACACTACTTTAGATGGCAAGAGTTAATCAGGATTGACTTTAGGCCCAAGTTTAATTTGGTTTTAGTATAGACTGCTGAGAAGGAGATGATGTAAGGAAAGGTCTTATTAGGTTTGATTACTGGCTATAACACGTGAAAGTATCTTTACCTGCTGGGGCTCTATACGGATGGCCCAGTGGTATTGACCCACCTCTTAAAAAATGGGTAACTAAGGCTTTATATGGCAGGGGGCAGAGCGTTGTATCCCCACAGTCCAAAGAATTTTAAACCCTTTTTTCCAGTTTTAAGCCCACCTTTGGTAGATGGAGTAAGCTGCTCTGTTAAGTTATGCACCCACTTATTTCATGCCCAAAAATAACTTTTTCCTGAGATATTTAGGTCTACAGGTCTGAAGATTTTTGTGGACTAACTGAACTGTTTGCAAGACACAACATCCCATGACTGACAACACCCCAGTAATCTAATTTGTGAGTGTGATACCCTCACACACTACACAGGCAGTTGTGTTTTGGAAAACCGTGTCCGAGGACAGATTTTTATGACGAGGTTGAACTTGAGGATCTCCTCACTTTGTGACGTTAGCAAGTCTGTGATCCCCTACCTGGTCTGGGGGAAGGGTTTCAAAACCCTGGTCCCATGGGCTCACAATCCGAGATATTGAATGAATAAACTAAGTGGACCACCTATTTGATAGATGTAGGAATAAAAAATCATATATGTTTGGATATAATCATACATCAATTCAGACAAAACTTTTAACCCCAAATTTATTTCACTTAACACAATACAACTTTTCTTATAGTAACAAGTTAAATTTCACCAGATTACATCCTAGGATGCAATTTCACAAAAGTACCTTCCATGGGTTTCAAGAATGGTGCAATTAAAACTTTTAATCCCTCTCGTCTTGTCTCTGATTCGATCCGAAAATGTCTCATTATGTGAGAGATAACAATCTTCAATTCCATCATGGCAAATCTTTGTCCTAAAACATGTGAGTTTGGTTTCATTAATGTAGAAATGTTACAATTATTTTATTCCAAAATTCATAAAATTGAATAGTTTAAATTATTTTATATTATTAATTTGAAACATAAGTGTTTGTTGTTGTCTTACAAATTGGAGGACAAGACAATTTATTTTGTGAAATCCAGTTTATCTCATAAACACAATGATGAGATTATATAACTCCCTATCAGGAGATGTTGAAATATTTGTAGATAATATTCAACTATTCAAAAGATATTGTCAAAGGGATTTAAATTGATCTAATTTGCAAAAGTCAGTTAATTTACTTTACTATTTGTATATATTTATAACTAGATGTATATATATTTTTTAAATTACTAGTCAGTCTACTTAAAAAATTGCAAGTAATTGTTCACTATACAGAGTATTCCAAAAGTCAGGGGACGGTATTATATTTTTTGAACCATTGCACATTAGGCAATAAAACTTTACAAATGTATACAATACCTAAAAATCTACATTTTGAATCAAATGTCAATGTTTCCCATCATACTGGGGATGGTCCAGCAGGAGTCAGAAGAAAATCTTAAATTAGAGCTTAGGCTGAGATGTACATCATATTTAAAGTCTCTATTAGGAGAACACAATGCCGTAAATTAGATCTCAAAAGGTTAATCCTAAAGAAAATGGCGGCCCTCGAAAATATGTACAAGTTCTAGAATGGCTTACGTGTATTGTAACCATATGAGATGAAGCTACAAAACTTCACACTTGATTACTTTACACAAACACCTACTTTAAGATGTAATCAGTGTCCTGCTATTCTTCTATGGAAACGGTCCACAAGGAGTCTTTAGAAAAATTTCAATGTAAGCATAGGTTGATATGCACATCATTTTAAAGGGATGGTCAAGCAAAGGAGAATGCTGCAAACTGCACTTCAAAAGCTTTATCTGTTACAAAATGGTTGGGTTTCAAATATTTTAAAACCCCATGCAGTTTATACTGGTTTTGTTGAGACATTTACGTTGTCTTCTTCGTCTGAAATCAATAACTAAAATAGGAATAACTACTTAGACCGTTTTATACAACATTTTTGGAATAAATTAACTAGTTAGTCAGTTATTATAGGAATTATTTTGCTTTAATCAAATATCATAGTGGCAGACTCAAAACTATCAGCTAAGTTACAATATTACCAAGAGCACTATATCTAAATTATAATATTTTTTTTTTAGATCATATTGACGTTACATGATACATCATTTTTAAGTTCATATTACATAACTTTAAAATGATCCTACTTACCAATACAATTCCTTGGTCCTCCACTAAATGGAATATACATGAATGGGTGCCTATTGAGATTGTCTACAGAAAGGAATCGCTCAGGATCAAATTTCTCTGGATCCGGATATAAAATGCTCTGGCGGTGTAAATGATAAGGATGTAACGTTATGTTTGCTCCTGCGGGAGCTGTATACTCTCCTGAAAAAATGTATTTGGACTGAAATTTCTATGATCTAAATATTAAGTCCATATTCTATGGATTTTTATCAAAATAGTTTTTTAAATAAAAGTATTAGCCAATAGAAATTACCTCTTTATTTGTTCCACCACCCATCCTTTACCAATAAAGGATTGGTAACAGAACAAATAAAGAGGTAATTCATGTTACCCTGTACCTTTATTAAATATTAAATATTTTGGGTCTAAAATTAACTTGTTTCAAAGTAATAAGGTCATGATAGATAATAATATTTGGAGATTTCCAATGCTTCAAGTGTTTAGCAAAACACAGTATTTCCTAAACACTTGAAGCATTGGAAATCTCCAAATATTATTATTTATCATGAACAATCCAATGCTAACAAATAACTTTCAAACAATAGTTAATAAGATCAAATGTTTTTTTTTTTTTTAGGGAGAGTCCATCCTCCTTCCTGCCCATTCCTCATAGACTATTGATCTGTCAGAGGAACTTATTCAGACAGAGTAACTTATTATTACTGATAAATATTTCCAGTCTAGACTGGATTCGAACCAGCGCTATCTCTAACCAAAGCTCAAAGTCTTGACTCCTTAGACTGCTTTGCCACCTTGCCCAGATTAGTTACATTGTTATCAAAAGGGATGGGACATAAGAATAAACTAGTGGAGAATCTGAATAAGTAATAATATAAATAATAATATAATAATAATATAAATATGGCAGTCCTTAAAGGAAAAACTTGGTGACAATGTCAAGAATCTGCTGGGTTTAACCTTTTGCGCTCCATAGACGAACTTAGTCCGACATCGCTATATTTCTGTTCCACTCCATAGGCGGATTCAGAACGATGTCGGTTATCAATCTTTTATTTTATTTCCAGTTTGTTCCAGATATTGTTTAAAATATCTATAGTTGCCGTGGTAATATTTACTTGTCTTTTGAGTCACCTGTAAAATCAAAAAAAGTATTTGATTTGAACTTAGTCAGCTCCAGCTGTCGTCTTCAAATTGAACATTCACTGTTGCTTGTTTAGGTTGTGTTTGAAACAATATTTACATTGTTTTTATATTGTTTTGTTAGTTACTATTATTAATTTTTAGAATATATCAAAGTGCATATAGTGTACATTTGTGTACTGTTTTCATGTACAGCTAGTATTACGGCGTCCACAAGTAGAGAGAGTTTAGATGACACAAACATTCAAGCTGTTTGACAAATATTTACGGTTTTACATATTCATTTATTTTTGAACAAAATACTGTTACCCGAATCAGTACTATTTGCATATGTGTCAAATGCACTACAAAACAGAACTGCAGCAGTTAAAAAATTGCGATATACATAACATGAAACTTTAGTATTCTACAAAATGATAATTTTGTAAGTGAAAACACTTTGTAATGTATTATAAAGTATCATATGGAAATTATAATATGTTTTAGAAACCAAACAATATTAGTGTTTTTCTGTCTACAATAAAATGCTTGTTTTAACCCCTTGCCGTGGTTTGACGTTATATTGACGTGCCGTCCAATGACCTCTGTATATGGTTTGACGTTAATATAACGCGCACGGTTATCCCGACGAGTGTTGCTACCTACAGACTCAATAACGAACTCTTACGAATTGGGAACTCCTGCAGTACGTTAATGACATTACAATGATCGTATTCCTAACGTTGGATTGTGGAACAATATTGATTTTTACTGTAAGGAGACGATATTCAACAGGTCATTTACAGCTGTCTGCAGTAATGGCGGCCGGTGTAAACAAAGTGTGTTGTTGTTTATCGTAACGTGTTGTTTAGCTAGTTTATTATTTTATTATAAGTGGATTGAATAAATAAATGTTTTTATCGTGTGTTGTGTGTTATTAGTGACTAAAATGACAACTCGGGATAGTGAGATTGATCAACTTGCAATTTGAGTTTGGGCAAGGGGATGGTCATCAAAGTAGAATAACTTCTAATAATAGTAGGCCTAATGCCAGAAACAAACAAAATAGGCCTTTGCGTAGACAAACCAAAGAAAATGAGTCTGAAATGGTTTGGGACAGTATGGATAATTATGGTGTACGTTATGTGGGTAAAAGAGAAAACTTATATATGTTTTAGCCTGTTTAAAATATTACAATACTATAAACCATTTAAATATGTGTAATTTAGTACCAAAATTATTATGATGTGATAATAATAAGCGAAAATATAAAGGTTTTTCCAAACGTATGCATTTTTTCACCGGATTGATAAAAAAAGTACCGCATACAGGGTTGAGGCGCACACATAAATTACCGCGTCAAAGGGTTAATGATGTTCATGCCAAATTAAAAAAAAAAAAATTAATGCTGAAACTTAATACAGTACAAGTAAAACGTCACACAACACAAAATTTATTACAGTATAAGCACAAAATGCACAAATATATTACAGTACAAGTACAAAATGCACAAATATCACGGTGATCGATTTCGGTGAATGACGCTCACCTTCCTCAGACCAGAGGGATTCACAAAAGAATTCGATCACCGTAATATTTGTGCATTTTGTAGTTGTATTGTAATATATTTGTGCATTTTGTGCTTATATTGTAATACATTTTGTGTCGTGTGACATTTTACTTGTACTGTATATGTACCAACGCGTATTATGATAATTAAAAAACTATTTGAAACTTAATCAAAATTTAAGAAATTTTTATAAATTTTTTGAATTTTATATTTATATTTTTTTATCTGAGTAAAAGGTATATAAATTACATAAAAATGTTCACCAGATTATACTGAATAATTTGGTATATAACACATAGTACCTAGTACCTGCTTAGATAATAGATTATTTTACCTATGTATAAGAAACATATGCAACATTGTAAAGAATTAAATGGATCTGGCAGGGCACTGAAAAAAATAAATGGAGTTCAAAAGGTTAAATAAGTGAACTGTGGCATCAACTGTGATTTCTACTGGAGAAAATGTATTAGGTGACTTTTGGAAAATAAATCTACTTCATATGATTTGATCTAGTTCTCTGCACCTGTTTCTTTATGGTTAATTTGTTCAATGGACATGTCGTTATGCATAATGTTTGAATACGTACAGTAGTTAAATTTAGAAAATTGTTTTTATTTTTCTGGAACTATACAGTATTTATTGAGGTTTCACTACAGTTTTAGGATATATGGGGTAGGGAAAAAGTCCCGCACGGCCTTAATAATTTCCGAACGATTACAGGTAAAGAAATAAAACTTGGTACATCATAACTGCACCTATAAATCTGTTTAGTGAAGTAACTACAGTTTTTTTTCATGTTCAGGGGGATGGCCCGCAAGGAGTCAGAAGGAAATCTTACATGACAGCATAGGTCGAATAGTATATCAAATTAAAGGTCCTTAGTAGAACAGTACAACGCCACAAATCCCAACTTAATGGAGTCACCCTATCAGGAATTAGAGCAATATGAACATTTAAATTTGTAATATTCAAAGTGCTCTATTTTTTGATAGAGTGGTCCCTCAGAGATGCAGTTTGTGGCATTCAAATAAGTAACATATGACCTTTAAAGAGATGTCACATTAGGTATAAACTTCAATGGGAACAAATCATGCTACCTTTAGTTATAGAAACCATCAATATTTTTTTAAGAATACTAAGTCTAGTAATACATCTTTTTAAAGGGCGTATGTTACTGATTTGAATGCCATAAACTGCATCTCTGAGAGACCACTCTATCAGCAAATAGAGCACTCTGAATATTACAAATTTAAATTTTCAAATTGCTCTGATTCCTGATAGGGTGACTCCATAGAGATGGGATTTGCGGCATTCAGTTTATTAAAGTATACCCTTTCAAATGATGTATCACAATCCATAGGTTTTAATTAAGAATATTGATGATACCCTCGATAGGACGTCCTCTATTACAGTGAGATGATTACCAATTGTACCTTAAAGTAGCTAACCAATACCTAAAGAGATTTTAAAAGACTCTAATTCACATCTTGTTTATTTTTAAAAAAATACAAGGATGGTGCGGGACTTTTTCCCTACCCTGTTTATACAGTATGTAAATTTAATGTTGATTTAAGTTTATCTACTTTGAGAAAAACCGGATTAGTTTTTAAAACAAATTTTAAAATACCATACTGATATTCAAATTAAAGTTTATTCCCCAAAATTGTACATAAAACAATGAATCAAGTACAATATGTACAGTTGATCAAAATACATGATTTAACAAACTGCCAGAAGTCTCTTTCTCTCTTTCTACTTACCTGAGGAAAGTGCCAGTGTAACAGAAAATTTGTGCATATGTGGTTTTATTGTATTTGTTTACTACTACCTCTGGTGTTAGTGAACTTGTCTTCTAAGGTAAGTTTGCTGATTTCCTATCTCTCATAATGTACTTTTAATGTTATTTGTAAAACCAATCTAAATTCAAATAGGTAACGATAAAAAAAATAAAAAGGCTTAACAAAAAACATTTTTCAGCCTTATTCATATTCACTGAATAACGAGCAGAAAACAAGGCTGGTTAATGTTGCTTTTCAGTTAAGCTTTTTTTCACTTGTTTGTACCTGTTTGGCTTTAGAGTGGCTTTTATTGCCTGGTTATTTTACCTAGAGGGATCTTACTGTTAGGATTATCGGAATGCAAGAATGCTTCTAAACAAATTGTTTTATGAAGTCTTCAATAAAAAAGATTCAGTTAATTCTGTTCATGAATGTATAGTTAATTTAGGCTTGCGTGAACTATATATACAATTCCTAATTACCAAACTGAAGTTCCGTATCTAGCCTCCTGCTTATGTATGCAACAGGGGGGTAGATCCGAAGTGACTCTTTGAGAATGGCTTCTAAATACACCATTTTAGACAGGTCTTGAGTTGTAGCATGTCGTTTGCTATCCCCAAATATATCCAGGAGTTCATGGTATGCTCTTTCCTGAAAAAAACCAATAAAACTAGTGCTGCTTTTTACCATGGATACTTTGTAAACTATTATTCAATATAATCTGTTAAAATGACTTTTGTTTACTTTATACGTAATTCTAGGACAAGTATTATAACAATCATTTTTGTATTGAATAGTTAAAGAAAGAATGCTCCAAAGTTTTTTTATTGTTTAATCTTTAGACTAAACTAGGAAATCAATAACAACATATATATATATTGTCATGAAATAATACACTAATTATTTTTTTAAGCCAACAAAGAGTCAATCAATCAAATCATCTTTATTTTCGTGTACATCGGTACAGTAAATAGTGTCACAATAGTTTACAATTCAATGCAAATCTACAAACTAATACAAAAATACAGTAAAACAGTTATTACATATTGGTATTAGCCGCTAACTAAGTGTCTAATCTTTTAGAGAACTCATCCAGTGAATATGATGGCTTAGATAGCAAGAAAAGTTTAAGTTTAGTTTTGAATATATTTAAGTTTCCTTCATTTTTTAGATCATTTGGCAAGCTATTTATAAATTTTGTTCCAATAAAAGAAGTTTTTTTATTATAGAATGTTAATTTATGTTGTGGTATGTGAATTTCATTTTTCCCTCTGGTATTATAGCTATGTATGTCTTTTCGGAATGTCAGTTTATTTTCATTATTTTTTATGTACAAAATGCAGTCACAAATATACTGATCGAACACTGTTAGAATCTCTAAGTTTGTAAAGTGTTTTCTAACATGATCATAATATTTAAGATTTAACATTATTCTAATTGCTCTTTTTTGCAATAAGAGTATTCTTTCCAAATTTGTATGTGTACTTGCACCATAAACACAAATACCATAGGATAAATGTGAGTGAATGTTTGCATAATACACAAGTTTTAAAACTGGCAAGGTGCAAAGATACGACATTCTTTTTAAAGCATATAATCCAGAGTTGATTTTCCCAATAACATAGTTTATATGGTTGTCCCAACTTAGATTTTCATCGACCTGAAGACCCAGAAATTTTGTACTCTTTATTTTATTTAAATTATTCCCATTTGGTTTATTGACGGTTCTACTAAATTATGTCTTTGTTTTGTACTAAAGGAGATAAAATTGGTCTTCTGAATGTTTAAGGTTAAACCAATATTTTGAAAAAATTATGAAGATTTGACAATTGTACTTGGCAGCCTATTTCTAGATCATCCTGATTAGCTGCAGACACAACCATGTTTGTGTTATCAGCATAGATAACCAGTTCACTATTACTATTGTTTAAGTTAGCTAATACATTAGGCATTCCATGCAAGTAGCAAAGGAACAAAAGTGGCCCAAGAATTGATCCTTGGGGGACACCATGCTCAATTTTCAACATTTTGGATTTTACCTTTGTTATTTTGCCCCTTTTTATTGAGTTATTTTCGACGTATTGGTATCTGTCAGACAGGTATGATTTGAGCCATTTTAGAGCAACCCCACTTATCTCCATTTGTTTTAATTTTTTTAATAGAAGGACATGTGAAATTGTATCGAAAGCTTTTGCCAAGTCCATAAGTATACCAACTAATTTATCGCCTCTATCAATTGCTTCAATTATTGATTCAATGAAATCAACTAATGCTGTTACTACTGATTTCCCTCTCCTAAAACCATGTTGTTGGTCATCAAACAAGTTATTTTCTACCAGATATTTAACAATTTGGTTGTACATCACCCTCTCATAAATTTTCGAGAATGCCGGAAGTACTGAGATGGGACGATAATTTAATTTGTCAGTTCTATCTCCTTTTTTAAAAACAGGGATAACTTTGGAAATTTTGAGTTCCTTAGGAAAAATGCCTGAGATAAGCGAAGAATTTATTAAGTGTACTACCGGTTTAACCATAGATGTAATTGAATATTTTATTAGTTTTAATGGAATATCATCATATCCACTTGATAACTTGTTTTTAAAAGCTCCAACAACCTTTAATATGTCCTTTTTATCAACAGGAACACAACGGAAAACTTTGTTAAACATTTCCCCATTCACAGAATCTTCTGCTGCCATTTGAGGTTGGGACATTTTATCAGGGATATCTTTTCTCAGATTAGAGGCAGTGTTTATAAAACCCTCATTAAATATGTTACTTACCAATTTAGGGTCAGTAACTTTCTGGCCATTCTCCACCAAAGTTATTCCATCTACATGATTTTTTTGCATTTACCCATTTCATCATTTATTATATTCCATCTAGTTTTACTGGTATTATTTGAATTTTTTATTAGGTTATCAATAAATTCTTTTTTTGCATTAATTACTTTCTTTCTGAAACTTTTCTCTCTTTCCTTTACAACTTTATGTAATACTGGATTATTGAACTGTCTTGGTGTTTTTGCTAAGTATATATTACTTTCTTTCTCTTTCTTTAAATTTATATTGAACCACTTGTTTTTCCTCCTAATTTTCCTAATGGTCTTTTGTGGAAAAATTAAATCAAAATAATATGTAAAAATACCATTAAAAGTTTCAAATTTTTTGTCAACAGGTGCATTATACACCTTAGTCCAATTCTCCTTTGCCAATAAATTGCTAAATATTTTCATGTTTTCCTCAGAAAATTCCCTAACAACCATTGTTCGTCTGTTCTGTAAACAAATTAATCTGAAAGAAAGTTATTAAACCTAAGACTAATAATAATAAATTGATATTTTTATTTTAGCTTAATTAACAATTTTCTGGAATGTGGTGTTTCCCCCTCTTGAAAGGATTACTTTTTGCAGCCTTCTTCTCATACTACGAATGAGAAGTTGAATCTATCTATTATAGTATTTGTCTTTACTAGCTCTTTTAAATTGAATACTTTGAATAGTATGGTTAATCTTCAGGTCTTAATTCCCAATAAAATGTGTTAATTTTGCTCTGAGTATTTATAAATCCAGACACCATTGCTATTTTCCAAATAATTGGTTAAAACATAACAATATATTTTTGATTTTTACTTCTTTTCTGGTCTGCCCTAGCTAATTGATAACCAAGAAGTTATCAATTAATTTTAAGATTTCTGGCACTCTACAGAGAAAATTCCATCATTTAGCTTGCAAAGTTCTAAGGAGCAGGTCATAGAATTACTTGTTTATAAATACCTCTTGAACTGTACTGGTATTTTATTTCGATTTATAACAATATTATTTTGCTGTTCTCTGAAATGTTGAGAACAAATATACTGTCCAATCTTAAATTTTAACCAATTTGAAAATAGCAAGAGTGATTTCCAATAAGTATATAAAACAAGGGTACATTTTTAGATAAAGTGAAAAAAATTATTTTTGCATATGATATGCCTCTGGATAAATATTTATGTGCAACAAAAGAAGTCCAAGTCTCTGCAACACTGCAAAAGTCATATTATTTATAAATGAACCAAGGAACATATATGATTTTATCTACACTCTTTAAACACAAGGTTTTTTATTCTGAATTGTGGTGCTGACTAAATAATAACGGAGATATGACAATTATTTATATTAAAATACATTTTTTGAGGGGTTGGGTCAGACCAAATATTTTTTAAGTTGAGCCAGAATTTGGCATACCTACCAGTAACTAAATTAAAATATTTGGGTCTAGTTATCTTTTCAAATTTAAGTACCTGAATTTTTTGATCATGTCCCAGTAGAAGTAGAGTCCATGATATTGCAGATGACACTGTTTCATGACCCTGAACACAAATGAATAGTTAAGGTTGAATGAGTTATTATACAATTATGGGCATTTATCCTGAAACCATATTGATCATCTTCCACTTAGTGTGGTATAGTCTATACATATCACTGTCATTCTTTCCATTTCAGGTCTAAAAGCAGTTTTTTGTATCCTATAACTTATTTATCGTCTTTCAATAAATTATACAAAGAGAATGAGGGTTGAATCCAATGATATACACTATATTGAAAAACACCAGTTGGCACTAGTGGCACAGTGCTGTAAGTGCTGCACTTGTGGACAAAGTACTTTGCACTGTGGAAAGTGTAGTCAATATATTCTATGCTAGGTCCTTTTAATATCCATATGGTATCTGCTCAATGGTTACTATTGGCATGGACATTACTAGAGAAATCTTGAGTGTCTGAGTGGTTGTCAGTGTCTGGATGTTGTGTAAGGAAGAGAACTATCAGGCTTGTTAATTAGCTGAAAATCAGACTAATACTACGTGGTTTGGATTCCACGTAAAGCTGTAGGTCCCATAGTTGCCCTGGCTGTTGGGCTATTAATAAGTGGCCCTTCCTGAGGAACAGTTGAACTCAGTCATTCACACTCATCCTAATCTCATGTAATAATTCATATTTGCCTTAAAATGTGCACAAAGTTGTGTCAGCGACTCATATCTAAGAATCTAGGCCTATATGATGTATTACGGTACCGAAAATGTTGTATTCTTTGTAAAGATTACAACATGGCACACATTGATTGCTACTTATCTAGCCATCTTGTAAATACTGATGAGATATTTACTTTTTTAATTGTAATCTGTAGATTTCATTTTTCTTTTTAATGTGTTGAATAGAAAATTAGCTATTTTTCTCAGTATATCTGATAATTCAAGCTTGATTTCATACAATTTAAAAAATTTTTATCTATCAATAAATATCATGATAGCATATATTGTAACGCTCTTTTTGTTAATGCCAAACACGTTCTAAAAAGGATAATCATTGGAATTGAATGAGGTTGAATCCAAATAACTGCTATTAAAATTAAATTATAAAGTTGAAGACATATTTTCAATTACTGATTGATGACTTAACTGGGCTAGTATATTTATATGAACAGGCAAAAGAATATCATTAGTATGAAATATTACTGTTATTTTGAAAATATTAAAAATACTGGGTGGCACAAATAGAATGGTTACATTTGTAATGAATACAAATTCAACTATTTACAACAAAACTTTCAATTATACTCATTGACAAGTTTATTTATTTTCCCCAATTTAAAAAAATAACCTAATAAATACAAAAGTGGTACTGACACTAATCCAACCAAAAACCCCTACTCAGTTGAACATAGATCTCTTTCACATGTGCACTATTCAACTACAAAAGAACGCATACACAGTAGAAGGGTAAGAAAGCGCTAGAGCTATTGTGCACACAAAATGAAATGAAATGAAAAACGTCTTTATTTAATCAGGCGAAGTTGGGACTAAATAGTCCCTTTTACCACTTAACCTGAAAGAATTTGTGCGTTGGCTCCCCATGACAACCCAATAATATGCTGGACTATATTATCTCTTGTTTTTATTTTAGCTCTAATGCTTAGGTGGATTTTAGATGATATATAATATAATGTAATCTCATCAAATATAATATCATGTTTGTAGAAGGGCAAGCTATTATTTAAATGAAAACAAGCCAACTCTTTCTGGAAATGTGGCCAACTCTGAGATTTGTATTTAGCTTCCAGGTTTTCAAATAGTCTCTGAGATTTTAGGTCATCATTGAGATTTAACTCGGTTATCTCCGTTTTTCTCAGTTCTTAAGAATGAACAGACTGAGGATATATACCAAAGTGATATCATCCGCAACAGTTAATAATACTTAACATATTGACATATGCCCAATGATTCATCACTATTATTATTCATTATTCTTCATTGCCGATCATAGAGGTATGGGCAAATATGAGGGGCGAATGAGTATGATGAGTGTAGATGGACGACTGTAGTCATTGTTAGTAAGGCCGACCGTTATTAATAGCCCAATAGTCAAGGCAACTAAGGACCTACAGCTCTACGTGTAATCCGAACCACGTAGTATTAGTCTGATTTTCAGCTATTTGACAGGCCAGATACTCTGTTCTCTTTCTTACACAACATCCGAACCTTGACTATCACCCAACATAGACATCACAGACTGCTCAAGTAGTGTCCACGTTGATGGCAATCATTGAGCAGACGCCGTGTCAGTATTAAGAGGATAGTATAGAACCTATCGCCTACAATCTCCACAGCAATTTGTCCCCTTGTAGCTGGGCTGCACTGCGCCACCAGTGCCGACTCATTTTGATATGACACAAACCCAAACTAATTTCCCAAATTATTATCAATAGTTAATTTACACAGCTTAAAGTATGTAATTTTCCTTTCTTTATCTCATTTTGTTTTTATAATAGAGTGCATCAGGATTCTCCTTTATGATTTGTTTGACCTTTAGGTATAATGAGTTAATTTGTTATCACTTATTTTGAGGATATTGTATATATTTGTATGAAGATGAGTATTCCAAGAACTAGTAGCATTCCTGTAGAATTTACAAAGTGGTTTTTTAATTAAAAAAGAATTTACGCTTTTGATATTTTCTATTTGAATTGAGATCCTTGCTAATCGTAAGTTCATACATTGGGTCAATGGTTCATAACACTTGTTCCTCAGGAAATATTCTTTTAGGAGGTATTATTAGTTTTGTGCAAATCATTCCTTGGTCATCATTGCTATTAGATAATAACAATAAGTATAAACTTAATTAATATTTTTACCTCTACCATAAAAGTATCAACTTCTTGTCTAATTTCAATATTTGAGAATGAATCAGGATAATTCTCTGCCATTTCTAGGAGAAAGTCCACAAATGCAGCTGGTTTCTTTTCTGAAAAATTTTAGTTTTTGAGTTACGTTTGTACTTTATAGAATTTGTTCAAGGATTACTAAAAGAAAAATAACTAAAATTAACACTTTGGTCCCAAACTAGTTTATAAGACATTTATAAAACTGTACAGTAAATTTCTTCATTTCTTGCTAATTTATGTTTGTATGTCCCATTTCAGTTATTGGATATAATAAACTATTAATGCCGTACTAAACTAAAATATTACAGCCAGTTCAGAGTTTAAAATTGCATGTCTTCCTTCTCTACTGTTGTAAAAAGCTGCAAAACAAGTGTATTCCAAGCAACAATAATAGAAAAAAATATTCTGTCAACTTTCAATACCCAAGCTGGATACTTGATGGGTACTATGTCATGATACAACGAACCAGTGCCTCTATAAAGTTGCATGGAATACATAGCAGCTGGATTTGAGCTCACAATCTTTGACGTTGCACCTGGCCACACTCAAAGTGCTAATCCGTTTCAATAAAAACGTATGGTGTATTTATTCACTTGTAAAACTGAACGTACATTTACCAAACTCCTCTCAGGTCTATTTACTTTATTGTAAATAATCTTTTGTGTATTTTTATTTACCTGTGGTGCCATTAAGTTTTTCCAGTGCTCGCTTTTGTTTGCTTTCTTCAATTACCTAAAAAGACATTTTAAATAACATTTAAAAGTCATTTCAGTGTCTCTCTCTCTCTCTCCCTCTACTCACCTGAAGAAAATGCCAGTGGTGTTGAAAATTTGTGAGATTTTGTGTATTTTGTGTTTGTGACTACTACTCTGATGTTAGTGAACTTGTCTTTTAAGGTAAGTTTGCTAATGTCCTATCTCTCTAATATATTAAATAACATTTAAGTGAACAGATAGTATTTTATTTCTTGTGTTGTTTTTAAAAATTAAGATTTCATTAAAGTCTGGCAAAGTTACTTCTTTTGACCAGTTATATTGAGGATATTGAGAAAAAAGGCAACTTACATAGTGAATTTGATGTTTGATAGCACCATTAAATTTACCTTCCTATTTTTTGAATGAAATGTATACTTGACTTTGTAGGGGAAATCAACAAGTAATTAGTACTATGGACTAAAAGGAACATAAGTAATTTGAAGGAGAATCTAAGTAAATTGTTCCCAAAGCCAGCTACTTTACGTTTATTATTCCAGACTCTAAAGTCAAAAACCCTGAAAAAACTGTTTCATCGATGAGTATGAGCCATAATCAGGATTTTGATAACTGTTTTAATGTCAAAATAATCAGATCTCTCCCTGCAAACTGCAATAGCTCCCAATTCAGAAGGTTGGAAATTGCTCATCAGTGGATTACTAAATCTAGAGACCTTTCAAGCCTCAATACGAGATAAATCTCAGCTCTCCCTTCCCCCACATATGCAGCAAAATACAGTACACTTTATACAATAGTGCAGAAGTGAAAAAACATTCAATGTAAAGTGTTCAACATTTGGCAATAACTCATCAACCCACTCCAAGTGTAACTGTACCGTACTTCCAGTTACAGTGGCTTTCTGACTGAAGAAGGAACCAGTGGCTCTGAAATATTTCATTATCTTTCAGTTCTTTTTGTTGTTATTGTGTCTACCTCCAGTTTACCATTTTATCAGGTACGCTGCTCTCCATATTTACAAAAATGTTAATAGTCAGAATCAGTTATGACATGTTAGTAGCAATCCATACTATTTAGGTTAAACTGAGAGCTTCAAGTGTCATTGCAAAACCATTTTATAATCTTAAGGAGGAGAGGAGTAGAAAAGGAGGTTAAAATACATTGGAAGCGATAGTTTTGGTGGCTAACGGCATGCCTTAAGCAAGAAAGCCTGATATTGCCCTAAAATGATAGAGCATTTTTTAACGCTCTACAGAACAGATTATCTGGAGTGGTTTAAGTTTTAGAATATGTTTTTAAATACCATGTTTATAATATAACATTAATATAGTTCTTTATCATGTTTCCCATAATTACCTTTACTCAGTAAATCCATTTTTCATTTTTAAAAACTGTCCATTTTAGGATTTTGTGATATTTAAAATCACTTACCCTAATGACCCGCCCGCCCACCCATACATGTACAGTGGTAATGATCCACCCGCCCCATCTAGACATGTACAGTGGTAATGATCTACTTGCCCCAATTAGACATGTACAGTGGTAATGATCCACTCGCCCCATCTAGACATGTACAGGTAATGATCTACTTGCCCCATCTAGACATGTACAGTGGTAATGATCTACTTGCCCCAACTAGACATGTACAGTGGTAATGCTCCACTCGCCCCATCTAGACATGTACAGTGGTAATGATCTACTTGCACCAATTAGACATGTACAGTGGTAATGATCTACTTGCCCCAATTAGACATGTACAGTGGTAATGATCTACTTGCCCCATCTACACATGTACAGTGGTAATGATCTACTTGCCCCAATTAGACATGTACAGTGGTAATGATCCACTCGCCCCATCTAGACATGTACAGTGGTAATGATCTACTTGCCCCACCTAGACATGTACAGTGGTAATGATCTACTTGCCCCAATTAGACATGTACAGTGGTAATGATCCACTCGCCCCATCTAGACATGTACAGTGGTAATGATCTACTTGCCCCAATTAGACATGTACAGTGGTAATGATCCACTCGCCCCATCTAGACATGTAAAGTGGTAATGATCTACTTGCCCCAATTAGACATGTACAGTGGTAATGATCTACTTGCCCCAATTAGACATGTACAGTGGTAATGATCCACTCGCCCCATCTAGACATGTACAGTGGTAATGATCTACTTGCCCCAATTAGACATGTACAGTGGTAATGATCTACTTGCCCCAATTAGACATGTACAGTGGTAATGATCCACTCGCCCCATCTAGACATGTACAGTGGTAATGATCTACTTGCCCCATCTAGACATGTACAGTGGTAATGATCTACTTGCCCCAATTAGACATGTACAGTGGTAATGATCCACTCGCCCCATCTAGACATGTACAGTGGTAATGATCTACTTGCCCCAATTAGACATGTACAGTGGTAATGATCCACTCGCCCCATCTAGACATGTACAGTGGTAATGATCTACTTGCCCCAATTAGACATGTACAGTGGTAATGATCCACTCGCCCCATCTACACATGTACAGTGGTAATGATCTACTTGCCCCAATTAGACATGTACAGTGGTAATGATCCACTCGCCCCATCTAGACATGTACAGTGGTAATGATCTACTTGCCCCAATTAGACATGTACAGTGGTAATGATCCACTCGCCCCATCTACACATGTACAGTGGTAATGATCTACTTGCCCCAATTAGACATGTACAGTGGTAATGATCCACTCGCCCCATCTAGACATGTACAGTGGTAATGATCTACTTGCCCCAATTAGACATGTACAGTGGTAATGATCCACTCGCCCCATCTACACATGTACAGTGGTAATGATCTACTTGCCCCAATTAGACATGTACAGTGGTAATGATCTACTTGCCCCATCTAGACATGTACAGTGGTAATGATCTACTTGCCCCATCTAGACATGTACAGTGGTAATGTCTACTTGCCCCACCTAAATATGTACAGTGGTAATGATCCACTTGCCCCACCTAGACATGTACAGTGGTAATGATCCACTCGCCCCCCCCCCCCCCCAGGCATGTAAATAGGTAATGATCCACTCGTGCCCCTAGACACTCTAGATTGGTCGATCTACCCCCCCCCCCCCAGACATGTACAGTGGTAATGATCTACTCGTCTCCCCTAGACATGTACAGCGGTAATGACCACTATTACCAGTGTCTTACTCTGGTGATGGTTTAATATTGTGTACATTTTACAATCTAAAGTATACTTTTAAATACTTTTGTTCAATTCACTGACTACTTAATTCACAACACCTCATTATTATTTACAATATTAATATATGAGAATTTGTTTGAGGATGTTAATTATCATAATGGTTTTGTATTAATTAATTTTTGTGTTCTATAATGTATCACTGACATAGTTTACTTGGAAAATATGCTGTCATGAATAAAGAACTAACTGTAGAAGGAAAATATAAATCACCAAAAATGTAAAGCTATCTACTTAGAAAAAATTGGATTAGCATTTCTACTTTTTAATAATATTATCTGAAGTATTATTACTAAAAATTAAAAATAAATATATTTTTAAACATGCCTTTATAATAAAAACAGGCGAAACATAAAAAATAACTATACATATAAGTAAAGCTTAGAAAATCATCTTTTGAAATGGACTAAAAATTATATATATATGTTTAAAGCTTTAAAAACTATTGGGAACTTGATTGAGTAAATTACTTACATTTTCAGTGAACCCATGTAAGAGTTTTAACAACTTTTTTTGTTCTCTTCCTTCCGACGTTAAACTGTAAACCCACTCATTAAACTTGTATGCTTTTGACGCTCTTTCAAGTATTAGTTCTCCCATTCTAAAACACAGCATTTATGATTGAATCGTAGTATATTTTAAATTGTACAAATATCTTGCAACAGACTTCCATGGAATATGCTTTAACCCTGGTGCCTGGATTAAGAGCAAATTAAGCAATAAATTCCGTCTCATTGTGCTGGTAATGAGCATTACAGAATATCAGCAGCTAATAACGTGTATTATACTACATATGTTAACATTAACATTACTGTCCACATGCGATTAGAATCTACATTTTTCTTTAGATTTTGGTATATAAATTCAGATAACATATTTAAGTTTAATGACAAATATTCCGCTTTGTGAGAAGTATGCAATTTTTGATTACATTATTCACATTTGTACTGTACATTGTGTCTATATTTCTTAAAGCTAGATAATATTTAGATGTTTGGCCAGCCGGAGTTTTAAATTTTAGGACTGCATTACAACATCGCTTGTCAAGTATAAATCCAATTTTCAATTTAAAGTTTTTTAAAGAGATTTTTACCAGGAAAAATGAATATATGTACTACAATTATTGTATGTTTTATATCACAGTATAGCCCAATCATTTGTAGCCATACTTATTGATAACAAAATAAGAAGGTTTACAGAATGATGTATTGTAAAACTTGTATGAATTTCTTTAAATTCTTCAAAAAATTATCTGTGAAGTGAAAAATTACTGCTGGTTAAACACAAATCTATATAAATAATGCTAGGGGAAGATTAAGAAAACACTAATTGGTTGTAGGGGTAAAGGCCCTAAAAAAGTAAAATAAAAATTTTGATGTTAAATATTTAATGTATAATATTTAATTATTAATAGTTTCGTAAAACTCATAATCATATATACAAGTTCATAAGGTATTATTGTTGTGTTAAAACTTCTCTGTACACTATAAATTTTGTATAAGAGTTGTCTATTTCGTTGTTTTGATCACAGTATTTTCAATAAACAGTTCAATTCCGCCTAGGGATTTTATTCTACTTAAGTTGCCCACGTGTAAACATTGGTTTGTTCAGGTAAATACCAGCTTCTTAAAGGTTTGCCCTTGTGGCTTGTTAATTAGAGTATAAAACATTAACAGCTGGAATATTTAATTTGTCTTATTGACAGCTGGACTCAATAAAATAAATCAAAACAAAAGTTATATAAGATTAAAGTCGGAACTCTGAAGGCCAATGGGGCGGAGCCCTAAAGGCGGATCACAAAACTTTTATTTTTCCCACCATCTACAATTTCAGAGCTTTAAAATGAGCCATTTCCGAAGGCCGTATGTGGGAAGTAGCGCTTGGAATTTTGATGCAACCGATTTGTCTTACGAAATTAAATATATAGATTCTGCCTTCAGTAGTTTGCAGTTTTAAACTCTAGTTGAAAACTTTTATTTTTAGCTTAAAAAAATTGGGGTCATATATTGCTAGACATGCTTCAACTATAAATCTACTTTTTAACTTCGTTGAATTAATGTTAATAAGTATAATATAAATAAATAATTAATTATTATATTCTGCCGGCTACATTCTTTTAATGGATAGGTGTCTATATTTATGAGAGGAAGAAAGAAAATTAAAGATTTGGTTTCGTATGTCTTAATGTGTCTTGTTTGATTATCTTTATCTTAACGCTTTATAAATTCTACCTTACATATTTTAGTAAAAATTTAATTTAAACAATAAATTTGAAGAGTAGCATAAAGTATTATTTACAAAGTAATCCACAAAATATAACACAACTACTTTCTTTGTCATAAAACTATGTAGTATTTCGTTTTTAATATTATCATTGCTTTTATATACACGGATAGATTTCTCATCCAATGCTAAATTTTGTGTCTCAAACTATCAGCAGTTTTTGTGGTCCATTGTGGAGCACTAGTGTAATCCCATGTAAATGTTAGCAATTTAAATCAGCTGTAGTTGATGTATTTTCGTAAGTAATTACATAATCAAGGACATTAGTAATAACAAAGAAGTAGTATTACTATGATTTAAAAGAAAGTTATGTAATAAACCTTGTTAAACTCACATATTGTTCAACATACCTCTTTACTGCATTCACATATTCTATAGTTGAACTTTTATGTAACTGGGCGTGGAGACGAACACCCATTGCAGCTTCTACAAATAAAATGAACATAATTATTTTTAAACTTTTGGTAAGCAAGTAGTATAGTTACTCATTACTATTCATTAGTAAAAACTCAAGGGTTTTATTTCTTATCCAACTCATCCAATATTTATGAGCAAGTGCCTTCACAGTTACTAGTTTATTGTCAGCGAAGAAATTATGTGCACCCTTTCTACCTACCTTGTAGTTTATGACATATGCATTTTTCAATTTTAATATAAATTTCAGTAATTTTTATACTAGTTGAAACAAAAAAGTACTGGAATTTGAACTGTTTTTCACTCTGTATCAACTTTAAAATTTTATTACTAAAAAATCCATAAGTGCATCACATTTATATTTTAATATGTGGTTGATAGGAGTGTTTTCTTTATATTTCATAAATTTAAGAATTTTTATCTTTGCAAGAAAATTAGAGTTCTTGTCAATTTCTGAAACAATGTTTTCTTGACTTCTTAGAGGTTGTAAAATTAATTACTTGGTCACGTTGTAATCCTTATAAAATGTAGTGTTACAATACATAACTGTTATACGCATAAGTAAATACAGTGATTTTACACAGATTTAAATGAATTTAAAATCACTTTAAATTGATCAATTTAATTGATTTAGATCAATAGCAAAAACACTGCATTTTCTAACAATTGAAACAGTAAAACAGTGGTTTGGTTAGATTTTTCATAAGCCTCTTAGTTTCTAAGTAAACAACCTTCAAATTCAGGTACAAATAATTTCTACGCTGACAGTAGGTACAGTGCTAGTAAAACAATGTTTGCTGGAAAGAACTGAGGCTTGTGTTTACAATCAGATCTAACTTGCAAGACTCACTGAGGCACTTGACTAGGCGATTATCAGTAAAACTGTCATTGAAAGGAGTGCGGAGAGCCGCCGTGAAAGAAAATAAACTTTATTCATATCAGAAAATATTATCATCTGATATTAAAATTTTTGTTAATAACCTGACTTAATTTGATTTATAAGCAAATGGAAATACCTATTTCCAGAGCAGACTTTGCAAAGACAGTATATTTTGTGTTTATTTTAGCAATAAGAGGTTTTGGTTCAAATAAAAAATGAATATAGGAAGCAAAAAGAAATACTTTTCTAAACAAAGAGGTGCTAAAAGCACACCTCAATGGGCAACACGGGAATTAAGAGATCAGTCATATGGTTGAGGGGTACAACAGTGGTGGACTGCACGCCCCTCCACTCCTAGTATTATTCCCCTCATGCGCAGGCCAAGTACCACTGTAAGTCTCGCAAGTTATACTACAGTAATACTTTTAATTACCCACCTTTGATTGATAAAAGTACAAAAAGGTTTAGTAATGTATGTTATTATATAAAGGATTGCTGTCTTGAGATATATACTTGACTTGCTTTTGTAGACATATACTTGTGGAGATTCCAAAAAAATACAAAACCAAAACTTCCCTAAAGAGCTCCTCAACCTAAGTTGAGGCAGCCAAGGGTCTAATGACCTAACCGTCGTCTCTCCCTTTGTTGTAAACAAATTAGTCTAGGCTGCATGCACTTGCTAGTTAAAATTTTAACTTTTATTATTTGAAAATGTAATTAAAAATTATCATAATCGATGTTTTAATATTAACAGTTTCTGTAATCAACATGAAACAAATACTGTTGGGCATATCAAGTGAATTATATTGTAAACACTCTTAATATCGCCTGATTAATTTGAAACAAAAACAGAAACTTATTAAAAAATAGGTTAAATTCCAATGATTAAAATGATTTTTAATTACATTTTCAAATTATCAAAGTTCCAATTTTAACTAGCGTGTGCATACAGCCTTGAATAATTTGTTTACGACAGACGGAAGGACCCTCGGCTGCCTCAGGTTAGGTTGAGAAGCCCTTTACCTACTCATGTCAATATAGACCATTCACCCAACCTCTGTACACAGTTCATGGGGTGGGGGCAATGAACACAATTCATTATGGCCCATCCACCTTAGCTAACTAACTATCTACGCTACTTTCATATTTCCTAACGTTTTTCAATTTGTTAAATCAGCTTCAGTGGTACTCTCTTTACTCTTGATGGAATAAAAGTGCAGAAATGTTTAACCCTCTGAGGTCCACCTATTGACTCTTATAAGAACAGAAACGTTATCATATAGTTCTTTACACATGGGTGAATGGGTGGGCCACAATTAATCCTGAGAAAAAGATTTACTAAAAATATATTGAATAAAATATTAGCTTTATACTGTGGTTTCTGATTATGTGAATTTGTGTTGATTTTTGATGATTTGTAACTTTCAAATCCTTTCAAAGTATTTCTTATGTAGGACAAACGATAAGGTCATTCATAACTAGGTACAAAGAATATCATCTTAAAAAGTTAACATTAATGCAAGAAAGGAATTTAATATTTTGGGAGAATATGAAATTTACAAATCAATAAAAATCAATCAAAATTCACTTAATGAGAAATTACACTAGCACTCCGAGTAGCCGAAGCGCTCAAATATACCGCATTACCATTGCATTGTGTCTTGCAAAGAAGTGGAATGCAACTATAGAAAAAGTGCCATGACCAATTGCAGACAAAAGTCATTTGACATCTACAAATCACAGCTGTGGATGTAAATAGTACAGAAATACATACTACCGTTGTCCAGCTGCTAGGAGCTCTAGGTCATACTTGTCACCAATTTTTAATTGAGTGTCGCAACTCTATGTTATTAGAATGTGGTATAAATCTAATATTTTATTCAAGGCTATTTTTAGTATATTTCCAGAACAACAGCTGTTCACAACTAGTGTTTTGTTTTAAATGTGTTACTAAATTAATTATAAACAACCTATACATTTTAGCCTTTTGAAAAAAAGAATAAAACATTGCATTCTTCTTCATGATGACACTGAATTCCAAAAATTTTCTATGAAAAATCAACAAAACATGAATCGATTGACATGATGTTGTATAGTTCTATATACTGTATTTTATATTTCTATATAAATATATATTTTATACATAGTTCTATGTATTTCTACTCTATTCATTAAATAGAGCTATGTATTTCATGTTAATTTTTTTAATTTTACCTGTCCAAAGCAGTATTTTACTTTGCTACAGATTTTCCTAGACAATCCTTTCTAGGGTATTTTCATTGCAAATAAGCATAAAATCAACCAGGTTCAATCATAAGACATTACATTATTGATATATTAAGATGTAATCCTCATTAACTAGACTAACCCCAATCGTCAGTGCATTTCATGACAGCAAAACTTACCAGATATAATGTCCAGAGAGCATAGAGGAATGAATTGCTCCAGTTTCACAACCTCTCCGGTCTTACAGTGTGTGTTCAAAATTTCCACTAAAAGCTGGGAATTACTATTAAAAATTGGTAGAATATTTTCTAAAATTCGGAAGTGAAATGCTGGGGTAAGCAATTTTCTTTTAGCATGCCATTTTTCTCCTAAAATCAAAATTATCTTTATTAAAAACTCACAAAAGCCAGGTAAAATTATTTCTGCATGAGGATGGATGTAAGTGTTATCTGAAGAACTATAATTTTATATTAAAGATTCAGTTAGAATATAGGCATTAAGAGTAATTGCTTATACCTTTGATATAAACAAATTATGAAAACTACCATAAAGCTAAGCATTGGCACTGGTGGCGCAGTGCTGTAACTCAGCTACTTGGGGACAAAGTGTTTGGGAGATTGTAGGCGATAGGTTGGATGCTCGGTCCTCTTAATACCGACATGGCGTCCGCTCAGTGGTTGCTATCGGCGTGGACACTACTAGAGAAGTCTGGGGTGTCCATGTTGGGTGGTAATCATTGTGCGGATGTTGTGTGGGGGAGATAACTGAGTATCAGGCTTGTCAATCAGACCTGATATAGCTGAAAATCAGACCAGCACTACGTGGTTCGGATTCCACGTAAAGCTGTAGGTCCCTTAGTTGCCCTGGCTATTGGGCTATTAATAAATTGCCCTTTCTGAGGAACAGTTGAACTCAGTTAGTAACCAGACTACACTCATCCACACTCATCCTACACTCATATAATCATTCATATTCGCCTTAAAATACCAACAACGTTGTGTCGGCTTCTCATATGTAAGAATATGCATGTTTTATTATCTGATAACTTACTGATTGACTGTCTTACTTTAAGTTGAGATGTGACAAGACATTAAGGAAAATATCAGAATGGTTTAGACACGTAAAAATAATGGGGAAGGAAGAATAGTACAAATATGGCTTGAAAGGAAAATTATGGGCAAAAGAAGAGTAGGGAAACCACACAATAAATGGATGGCTGTCATAAAGGAGGGCATGATACTTAGAGGAAATCAGCTGCAACAGGTTGTGGAAGGAAAAACATACATGGACAGGGGAAGATAAAGAAGGCTTGTCAGAGGGCAAGCGGCGGTGGAGCGCCTGTCAAAAACATATCAAACTGTCAGCCAGGAAATCGCACAACTGCGACAGTGAAGCACTTGACCGTGAGGCACTCCACTGTCGTATCCTCGTGGGTCCAGTGTGACAAGGGTTTGACAAGGGTTCAAAAACTAAGGGGTCTTGATATCTATGATGAGATTGTGTTTTACTTGAGAGCAATCTAATTGTAGGTATTATATATGTTTATTAAAATATACATACATGTTACAGTATTTACATAAGAACCAGGTTCGATTCCAACGTTTGTTCACAAGTTTTACAATTCTGGCATTTAAATTGTAATATAAGCTATATTAAAATAACCTGTTATAGTCCGATTCATTGACACGCTTCTAAGTCATAGAAAAGGTGTATTGTAAAAGACGTAAAATCGTGGATTGATTGGCGTTTAATATATTCCTAAGTAACTACTTTTCATAGTCCTTTCTATTAAATCAAGGCTAAACAGGTTGAACCGTCAATAATTTATAAAAGCTTCTTTAAACTGAGTAATAAGCTGATAGAACATCTGTTTACAGTATATATTTTCAGTTTTGTAATGAAACGAAATACCTTAAACATGTACTGTACTTATAAAATTAATTTAAATAGTATTCAGTCATCACTGAGACACATCTAAAACATTATTTTCATACCAACCAACAATTAGATGACAACCAAATATTTCAAGTCTTGAAGTCTTTGGACAGCGTAAATTATCAAAAGGTGTTTATTAGCAAGTGATAATTCAATATGCTTGACGATAAACTTCAAATTAAATTATAAAATATCTTATATTGTCCTCCAGTCTCAGAAAACTTTTTCACCTGAACAATAAATGCTTGATTTAATTAGATAAAAATGATATATTAGTTATTTACCTTCTTTCAAATGTAAAACTCGTGTTTAATTTTTAAATGTTACACCATATGTTATAACAGTTATATCATTATATTTTGGAAATAAATTTATTTCATTTGATTTTTGTCCAAAGATTTACTTGAGGCAAAATACCTCAAGCAAATAACACATTTATTTGAAAATGTTGATAATTTACAGTATAGTACATTTTATTAAAGTTGTTAGTATCTATTATGTCTCATAAAACAGTAAACTAAATACAAACAACTATACAATACAATTATGATAACTAATAAATCTAAGTTTTAGGCTTACGTACATAGTACAGTTTTTAACATAGATCTCAGTATATAAAAAGTAATAATTTCTTCTTAAATAAAGTAAGTAAACATTAAGCAAAAGTCTTTCTCAAGGAAAAACGATATTTTTGTTTTAAGATATGCAATATCTTTGTTGGACACTAGATTTAAACCATGACGGATGGTATCATGGCCGGTAGGATGTGATGTGATGAATTCATGGAACTTTCGACCCTTGTCGCCCTCTAACCCGAGTGACAAGGGTTGAATCCCTAAAAATATGGAAATGCCTGAAGGACATCATTAGTATTAGTAAGAAAAAATACCCCTCCTTCTAAACAGGATATACACCACAAAGGGTATCTTACAGATTTTTGTAGCTAGTGTGTTTTTATATTTATTAATAAAAAATACTATGGCCTTGATGTCAGTACCGACATTCTCAGACATTCATTTGCCATAATCGACATATGTTAATTGGTAATATAATCAAAATTTTTGTCTACACGACTTTCAAGTACTATTTCATGTTTTTGTAATTTTCTTTAGTTACCAATACACTTATGCATATAAATAAGAATAATCCAATTTTTTGTTCTTTTTTTTAAATTAAATTTATATACTCTCAGTTCATCAAGAGCAGCACCAAAACGTATACTGTATTTTCAAATAATATGTTTAACAAAAATAAACATAATAATATACAGTGCAATTTTTATGTCCGTAGACTAGGCCAAGCACTATTAACTTGTATGAAAATGTTTGCATTACGTACAAGCGTCCAACTGCACTTATCTGCTTCCTATATAAAGTTATTATAAATAGGAAGCAGAAGTAAAATATGTAGATGGTGATTTAAATATAAAGATAGTGGCATAACATTGAATTAATTATACCAAATAAATGTATATATTATTGGCTTTCTACTTGTGACGACTAATATAATATATATTATGATATATATTTTCAACTGCTGTTAATATTTGAAACATTATTATTGAGGACAAAGACAAATTATTTATTGAGGAAAATTTGTATTATTCGGTCAGGCTAATTTTGTAAGAGAAAAAATGTTAAATATTAAGTATGTGAAATAGCATGTTTCGTTTGAATTTCCATATTTTGTTTGTTTTAGAATATTGTAATTTTTAGATTGAGTGTAAATAGTATTTTTTGTTTGAGTTTAAGTATTGCTTTTTAATATTTTAGATTGTTTTAAATATTAGTAAGTGTAACACAAATAACTTAGATTGAAGTTAAATGTATATTTATTATTTTAGAATGTTATACATATTAAGTGTTAAAACTTAGAAATACAGATTTGTTATTTACAAGCCAATTTGTAATCATTGACCTTTATGTAACTCTTCCTTTTCTTTGAAATAACTTGCTGAGTAATAAAATTAATATAATTTTAAAATATCACTGCATGGGTTTTACAAATTTGCATAAGCTATGGTTAATATTTCATAATTAATACTCATGGGTTAAGGGACAAGTCATGGGCAAAGGAAGAGTGTCTACGTGTTCCTTTTACATAAAAAACTAAATAAGAAAAAGTTTATAATTTTTCGAAAAAGATGACTATAAATACATTATTATCTAAGTCTTCAGGAGTTGATGCAGTCCACATCCGAAGACCAAGGTAGTTAGTGTGCATAAACAAGTGTAGATGTCTTTAATCTGTACGATTACAAACTTGTTTAAAAACAAGTATGCAATAGTTTAACCACTTATCAATTCAAATAAAACGAAAAATGATTAAGAATACATTAATAGTTATCTAATGTCTAATGTTTACAGTACATTAATAGTTTTGATTGGTTTTTTAGGATAACCCCTTACTAGGACATATTAAATACAGAATCAATGTTACACTTACTCCTACACAAAATATGCAGTGCACTTAACAAAGTCAGTATGATAGTAGCCGTTATGATATTTGATTAGAAGGTATTTAGGAGGCCCCACGAGCTGAGCTAGATAGCAGGTCGGAAGCATGTAGAGTGCAGAGGACAGGTAGTTTTAGCGCCTCTGGAAAGGGGCGGAGGGGCGCTCCTGAGTCGCACCCCTAGCAAAAATTATTTATGACAACCCATCAGCTAGGTAAAAGGCGCTCCTGTGTCGTGGATTCCTTGTCAGCAACCCCCCCCCCCATCCCCGGGGCTGGGGCTGTTACATCAATGATGATGATTACTGTCTTACCTCAAGCTATTTAACTTCAAGTCAAAGGTTGGTTCTGTAAACGGGATTGAAATTTATAATGGTATACTTGTGACTTAATCATAAACACATCCACTTAATACTCTATTGTTAAAAACCACATATTTTGTCAATAATTGAAATTAGGAGTTAACAGTCACTAAATGAGCCTCACTATATATAAATATAGGCATCAAAGGTACTACGTAATGTCTCAAATAGTTAATACCACATACTATAAGATGGGTTGAGGATTGAAAAGAATAGAAACTAGAGAGATTTATTCATGATCATTGAGAACGGAATATTTGTACAAGATAATAATAAAAAGATAGAATTGGTCACATATTGCATGAGCAGAAAATTTAAAACGAAAGATCAAAAATTAAAGGTCAAAGGTGCAGTAGAATACTTCTTCTATGATTTAGATAGACTTCTTCGTCAGTCAGTCATGTAGTTGCCTTTTCAGTGTCTTCAAATTACAACTTTTGATGTTCTCAGGAAGTATGTTAAAAATCTTGGCTCCAACAAACTATGGCTTTTTGGTGTAGGAAGTTCTGTGAGCTGGAAGGAGATATTCCTGAGCTCCTCTATTTTAATGAGTATACACCTCTTCATTTCTCAACAAGTTTTGTTTTGATGCATAAATAATGACCTCTATTATATAGATCGAGGTAACTGTGAGAATTTCTCAGTCTTTCAAAGCTTCTCTACAGCTGTACATGTGACAGAAGCCAGGCATAACTCTAATTGCTCGCTTATAAAGATTTAATATCCTCTGGAGATTTCCAATTGAAGAGCCAACCCATAGAGTGATTCTATATCGGAGATAAGAATCAAAATTCTATTTCGGAGATAAGAATCAAAAAGGGCAAAATAGGCAAGCCTTAAGGCGGATGTTGAGCTGGCCACTTTAATTCTTTTCAGGTCAAAGATAGCACAGCTTAGTTTTGAGCAGATATTATCAATATGACAGCTCCATGACAGACTTCGGTCAAGAAACACGCCTAGTTGTTTTAGTTAAAAAAAACCTATCTCCAAATCAGGTGGTCCTGTTTGCCTTACTGATTATTTTTTCTTTTGAAAGTGTGGATGTTACAAGATAAAAAAAGAGATCCAGTGGAGTATCACTGAGTGAAGAAATGGGAGCTTGAAAAGATAGATCAAATTGCAAATTGACAAATGGCTAATTTAGAAGAATATTGTGTGATAGAAAAGTAGGTTTTGTATGAATCAGAATTGATAAATTTTATGCCTTTATTAGTTAACTAATTAGAGGAGCAAAAGGATTAAAATATTAAACTATTCAATAAAACAAAATCAGTATGACATTTATAGCGCTTGATTGCTTAAATTATATCTATATAAAGATAACACTTAGCAATCTTTAAATATTTATTAGACAAAATCTATTTCGATCTCCAAAGATCATCTTCAGTTGTATACAGATTCGAGATTATCAAATATAGAAATTAACTATATTTAAGTAACAAATCAGTTTATTAACCATGGGAAATCAGAACCACGAAGTATCAGTTGGGAAAGAAATATGTCAGTAGGTGAAGACAACAAATGTTCAATAACAGAAGAAGATACGTACGGCAGTCTGTGAGAAGGTATGGTAAATAATGATAGTTATACATTACACTGGATGTTAAATTAGGCTATCTTCATTAGAGACTTCACATTTAAATGTAGGCAACATGTTTTACATGTCATACTGTAAATATCATAAAAAGATTTAAAACTATATTTTCGCATTAAAAATAATATGCTTAAAAAAATCAACTGTAGAGCCCAAACATTTATTGAGCTGTAACCATAAATATTTTATTTATTGATGAAAATGTTGTCATTTGCAGTGATTTTAATTTTTAAAAGATAATGAACACACAAGAATAATTATTTAAAATCTTTTATAAACCCAGTTTCAAGATCTGATTTTACAAATGAAATTTTTTTTACCTTAGTATTGCCTGAAGATCTTGAATATGTTTCTTCACTCCAATGTACATTTCGCCGCTAGGTGCGGCATCTTCAAAGAGATATTGTCCTAAACTATTTAAAATCACTATCACTATTTACACTTTTTACACATGTCACATTCTTATATTACATAGTCACTGTATTATGCGGCCGTAGTGCACCGGCGGCGGTATGAGCGACACCCTACTTAATAAAAAAGAAGACTACCATAGCTCAATCATCTTTAAAACCATCCACAAACTAGAAGAAGCACAAAAGAAAACCGGCAACACCTCACCAATTTGGCAACCACGCAGAAGAGAAAGCGACAACTCTTTAAACAAAACAATAGCAACAGATGTACTGCCACCGCCAGCCCTTACAAATCCAACCCCTGTCAGTCACCCACAAGCTGCCGCAACGACCGGGAATGATAACGGACCGCGTCGCTCATACCGCCGCCAGTGCACTACGGCCGCATACTACAGTGACTATGTAATATAAGAATGTGACATGTGTAAATAGTGATAGTGATTTTAAATAGTTTAGGACAATATCTCCTTGAAGATGCCGCACCTAGCGGTGAAATGTACATTGGAGTGAAGAAACATATTCAAGATCTTCAGGCAATACTAAGGTAAAAAAATAATTATTTGTTTTGAAGATAAACATATTCATTGTAACAAACTTATTTATTTATTCTTTAAGAGGCTGAAGCTAAGGGCGGATATGGATTTTAAGTAAGTGTGATGAGTGTAGCAATTTTTACAAACTAAGGCCGGCCATTCCTTAGAAAGTGTCACTAATTAATAAACCAACGATAAATGAACAGCTGGTGGCTATCAGCTGATCCCTTTTAAAATTTTGTTTGACTCTGATTGGAATTGAATTTAATCTTTAGTTGGGATTTAACCAACTTCGTTAACAACCAATTGGTGTGTATTTAACCTATAGTAAATTATGAATGAACAAGTTAATTGAATCTGTGGTAATGTATAATAGTAATTTTCAGCAAGTTTACGAGAGGACAGAGTAACCCTTTTTTCAGCCACTGAAAGGATACCTAACAAGTCGTAAGTTCCCTGAGTGATACAAGTTTCAGATATACAAGTCAGTTCATTGAAAATCAGTATCTTTTCTTTATGTGTTCATCTAGTCTGTGGATGGTAAAATGTGTTCACCAAAATAGATCACCATAAAATTAGTATTTCCATAAAAAAAACTATTAAGTAATAACAATGCTTTTAATTACACTAGTACTGTGACATATCATCATAAATACATAATTTTAACCATACATTTTTACATACCAGTGCTGGTAAGAAGACCTTCTCTAAGCCAAGCCTTAATAAAGAAGTATTCAACCCCTTTTCTTATGTGTTTGGCACTCTTAAGCAATACCTATTACAAACCATTAAATCAGTCTGCAATATTTTACAAACATGCCATAGACAATTTAAAAAGTATACTACAAATAATTTTTACTACATTAAAAAATGGCTTAACAAAAAATATTATTAATAAATAACTTACAAATTATATTTAAGACTCAATTATGTTTTGGATTAATGTAGCCCCACATGCTTCATTATTTAAATTTAAACAAATGGCAAGCCTTTTACGCAAAATATTACTTGACATTTTTTTATTATTCCTGTATGTTTATTTCTAAAGAACATAACTAAATCAGAAAGACATCACCAATGCATAAACATTCAATCCATTTTAAACATCAACAAACAAATTCCCTAAGCAGAATAATATAGTCTTTATAAAATAATATGGGGTCTGAGCTTGGGCACAACCCTCCCAACACTGCTCCACATATTGGCACCACTCTGGACCTGGTAATTCTTTTATTTAAATAATAACTCAGAACTTTCTTTTTTGTATTTGAACATTTTCAGAAAAAATATATAAAAAATGACACCAAGCATATTGTTGATACTTTAAAACTCCACAGCTGTGGTGACATAAAAGTAAAACAAGTTGAATTAACATTTATAGTCAGCTAAAGTTAAAGAAGGACTTATTTTACCAGGTGAAGTTAGTGCTAAACACCATCTCTAACACTTAACCTGGGGACCAACTGTTTAATGATGACTACCGAACCACCTCCAGTGACCGGGTGAGAGGGCTGCGAGCAATGACGGGATCTCCCAACAGTCATCCATCCAAGGAACAACTAAGCTTGTTGCTTGACATCACAAGATAACGGCGGAACCCTCCAGTCAAGGCCACTGGATTCAGCTGTAGTGTTTATAAACTAAAAAAATTATGTTGGCGTCATTTAAAATTATGCTTCATAGAAATATTTCCCACTTCATGAACTTCACTGTACTTTTTAAATTGCAATGCTGTAATATTTTATGGAATGAAGTTTGTTTTTATTCTTAAAATTAAAAACTTCATCTGTACCTTTTCAACCATATCGATTTAAAGTTGTGTATGGCAACCAGATGAGGTTAAAAATTCTAATTTCTGCCATAAAAGAGAATTAAATATCTGGATATAACTCTAAGAGTACTGAATACAACTCTTGATAATGAAGCCGATTGTTAGATTTTTGAAGGAACAGAATTATTTATATTAACATCACAAATAAATATGTAAGTAATTTAGTAGTACTGTTATACCTACTAACTTACTTCAGCATAATCAGGAGACATGATATTGACGTAAGGCACTCCCACTTGCCATACTGAAGCAATAGGATAGTACGGTTGGAACAGATCAATGACACGCTGTGGTATATCTAAAACAGACACATAAAAAGGTTTATCATAACAGAAATGACTGTGTTCAATCTAACTAATTACTTAATGATTTATCAGTTCCGTAAACATTAGTGGTTCTATCACCTAGCCTTACTCTGATTACAACTTGTTTTGATTTTACGGTTTATTAACCTTTATGCATAGTAACTTAATAATATTATTAAGTTTTAAGTATTAAGTCTGAACCTACATGCACTTTTGTCTCTACAATACTTGTAAATAAAACTATTAAATTTCCTCCCGGTAAAATATAGTGAAAGCTGATAAATACCTTCAATACCAATCCTTAAATTTCCAATAGTAATAATCCAAGAATAAAATTCTGAATATCCGGGTATCTGAGACATTAACCTGCGAGCTCTCATACTGGGCCATGTGTAAAATTGAGAAAATAAAATCAGTACTAAAATTACTGAACAAATTATAGCAAACAACATTTTTTGGGCATAAAAAATAGCATTAGTAGAATTGAATAAAGCTCTTACAAGAAGTCAGGACAGCAACATATTGACTTCTTCTGTCTTACTTGTCAATTATCTTCTTCTTCTGACTTGTCTTAGCTGGTCCACAGATAAGACAATTTATAGGGGTTATCAGTTTCTTAGCCTTGAATCAGATCAATATTTGGAGACTTCAGCCATATTTACAATAACAAGCTAAATTAGTTTATGTAAATGTTTTCTATGATATATAAACAAGGAAGTTACTACTTTTAATTCACAAGTAAAGATAATTGAGCTTTGGTAAAAATTAAAATTTATTTGTGAAAAGAAAAATGTATAAGCGCTTTAATCAAAAATGTTACTTCTATTCTTGAACTACAGTATAATAGTTTACTTGTAAAAATGATTGAAAAGCTAGCAATAATAAATATCTATAAAATAGTTGTATTTTATTTTTATTTATTTGTACAACATTTTTACAATAGAAAGAATTAAAAAATTTACCTGTGTGAAAAGATTCAATTAACACTGTATTTTAACGCTAAATTGATTATGACAATAAACAAAATAATGATCAGTAAGCAAAACTATGAACAACATACTAAGAATTCTTAGAAGTTCTTATTTGTTTATTAAATCTAGTGCATTATTGAATTCTTCTTTAATTTAAGCATACTATATAAACAATTCATAATGAAAGCTTAGAAAAAAATCAATGATTAGTGATAGTGTCTTGCTAAAAAAATGAATTAATACAAACAAAATTAATAAAAATAGTAAATGGTGAGATGCATAATAATGATAAGTTACTAAGTTAAAATAATAAGTTTACTTTCTATAAAACTTTTAGATGTATTCTTCGCTACTAACTAACAAACAAATAAACTGGTTTGAAAAAAAGTATGCACTTTGTCAAGTTCTGATTGTAAGTATTCTTGCTGATAGGCTTGTGGAACTAATAGCAACATGTCAGAATAGAAAGGAAATATGGAATAAGCAAGTGAGTGTCTATGAACAGACAAAGACTAGACAGGACCATGAAGGCATTTTTCACTGTAGAAAAATATTTAGACGAGAACTTAGTTCAGTGCTTTGAATTATGTAGGTAATATTGTGTTGTACAAGTAAACAATTTTTTTATTCTTATATATGAGACGCTGACACAACGTTGTGCGTATTTTAAGGCGAATATGAATGATATGGGTGTAGGATGAGTGTGAATGAGTGTAGTCTGGTTATTAACTGAGTTCAACTGTTCCTCAGAAAAGGCAATTTATTAATAGCTCAACAGCCAGGGTAACTAAGGGACCTACAGCTTTACATGGAATCTGAACCACGCAGAATTGGTCTGATTTTCAGCTTATTGACAAGCCTGATAACCAGTTATCTCCCCCAAACAACATCCATAAAATAATTACCACCCAACATGGACACCCCAGATTTCTCTAGTAGTGTCCACGCCGATAGCAACCATCGAGCGAACACCATGTTGTTAAGAGAACCGAGCATCCAACCTATTGTTTACAATCTCCCAAACACTTTGACCCCAAGTAGCTGGGTTACAGCACTGCGCCACCAGTGCCGACCCACTTATGGAGTGTAGATAATGGTAATTGTAAAGTTCTAGAATTAGGTTACAATTAATTCAAATGTTTACATATTTGAATTAGTTGTATAGTATTTATTTATCATCGGATGACACCACTTTATAATTTAAAAGTTAAATCATTTAAATAACAAGATAGCAAACTACAATAACAAAGATATGAGTTGCAGTATAAAACTACAACTACAGTATGCCTACTAACCATAGAGAAATAATTAAATCAAGGCAACATAAATAACAAATGAAAAAAAAATAGGATAAGGCTCACTCCTTCAATTACGATTTCTTTCCACAACAGTCACGTTGCAGTGAAAATTGGACATGCTGTTGCAAACCTATTGCATGTGGATGCGCCTGCATTTAAAATAGTAGGTTCTAATTTTGTAACTAAACTATCACACAACTAAAAATCGCAAGTGGAGGCCTGGCCTAATAAAAACAGAAAGGCTAA
This sequence comes from Stictocephala bisonia, assembly GCA_035578905.1. Lineage (NCBI taxonomy): Eukaryota > Metazoa > Arthropoda > Insecta > Hemiptera > Membracidae > Stictocephala > Stictocephala bisonia. The sequence goes on along the minus strand of JAQJVL010000406.1, from coordinate 152,283 downwards.
ATGGACATTAAAACAAGTGATAAGAACAATAGAAAAATGGACAATAAAGTAATCATATCGGCAGCATCTTTTACTTAAATATATCAGTTCCAACTTTGCCTGCACATGCATAACAATCAGACAAAACACTATATGGATATAATAATACAGGACGTGAAAACAATAAAAGAACTAGATAGGATAACAACAAACAAATAACTAAACTAAAATTAATTTTAACAGAACTAAATCAAATTAATAGCAACAAAAACAAAGTTACTAGACTACAATTAATTAACAGAACTAAATTAAATTAACAGCAATAAAAATGTATCTAACCAAAACAAAATTAATTAACAGACTAAATAAATTCTCAACAACAAATAACTAATAAATAACAAATTTAGAGCAGAGACAACAGAAAAAGTAAGTTCATTCAATCACGGTAATTGAATTATTTTTGAAGGCAGCAACAGAGCCATTGAAAATATCAACATGAGTAGCAGCTTTACTTCAAGTATATAATAAAATAAAAAATAAGACATAGATTAATGATTTTCATGCAAAAATATGGGCTTGCAAGATTTCATAAGTGGCTTATTAAAAACCCTTTTTATTCAAAGAATTAATTTTAAGAAACAATACCATTGACTTTAAGAATAAGGCTATTTTACTTTTTTAACTTTTTTATATTTAAAATGTTTTTTAATGTTTTATAATATGTTTAATAGCTGTTGTGTAAATTGTGAATTTAAATTTTGTTAAAGATATATTTATTTGTTATTGCTATAGTTTTTTTCTATATGAGTCATATTTTAAAGTGATTATATAGTCTGTTATTGTTTTTAAAGTTTATTGTCTTTAAGCTCACACTCATTTAAACTCACCTATAGGCCCTAACGTCTTTATATGTTTAGCCAGCCCACCAAATTATTGTCTTTATTTGTATAGTTAAGAATATTTATTTGTATAATCAAGAAAATTTTTAACACTCTCTATGTATAATGTACTCATTACTGGCAATGTTTATTGTAAAAAAATGTACTGAATAACAATAAAGATTTGGTTCTTCTAAACCGTAAGTCTTGAGAGGCCACCATGATAGGTGTAGTTTGTTGTTGAGAAACGCTGCCAAAATACAGTCCTAGAGCATTTTCCCCTCGGAATGCAGAGATCAACCTCCGCCAGGAGACTACAATAGACCAGTATGCCATTAACAAGATTGAAAAGTATCAATAAATCAGCATTATGATGTCTCAACTGGATTGGAAGGAGTTCACAGTGGGTAGTAAACTAATGAACTGGAGTCAATCTTTAGGTAAATCCAAGCCTGGGTCCAAGTAATTTAATGAAAAGTCCTGCAGATTTTGAAGTTCTTCCATATGGCCAAGTTATTGGGAGACCATTTGTAACAGCTGTATTCCAGGACAAGGCGTACCAAGGACTTGTAAAGGCAGACCAAGGTAAAAAGTGAATTAATCTCTTGGAAGATATAAAAATGAAGCCCAGTAACGAGTTATTTCTGGCAGTAACATGCTCAATGTGCTTCAAGGGACCGAGTGGAAGTCATGACAACGTCCAAATCAGTCACATGTCAGCTTGTTTCAAAGTTGTGATATTAAAGTGGTAGTTGTGCCTTAAGATGTTGTTTTCACGTTTGTAACAGACCACCATACATACATACATGTCGGCACTGGTGGCGCAGTGCTGTAACCCAGCTACATGGGGACAAAGTGTTTGGGAGATTGTAGGCGATAGGTTCCATGCTCGGTTCTCTTAATACCGACATGGCGTCCGCTCAATGGTTGTCATCAACGTAGACACTACTAGAGAAGTCTGGAGTGTCCGGGTTGAATGGTAGTCAAGGTTCGGATGTTGTGTAGGGAAGAGAACTGAGTGTCAGACTTGTCAGTTAGCTGAAAATCAGACCAACACTACGTGGTTCGGATTCCACGTAAAGCTGTAGGTCCCATAGTTGCCCTGGCTATTGAGCTATTAATAAATAGTCCTTTCTGAGCTAAGTCGAACTCAGATAGTAACAATGACTACACTCGTTCATCTACACTAAAAAAATCTACTTGAGAAGCAGCTTCACTTCCAAACAGTAAGTTTTGAGAGGCCACTGTGATAGACGTAGTTTGTTGACAGTCTTATAGCATGTTCCATAAAGAGAATTTTTTATTCTTTTATGGAATTCCATAATGAGACATTCAGCTTCATTGCATTCTCACTGCACCAACAGCAACAAGTGAACAACAATACTGTATTAGTTTATTGGCCACTCCCTAAACTATGTAACGCTAAAATCGGGTTTTTATGATCCCCTTCCCCCTTGTAACGAACTTGTTACGGTAATACCTATCCGCTATCCCCCCTCGAAAACTAGGTAACGCTATCACCAAACCCCCTCTAATTTGTGTCATCCATTTAAATGCATATTAGATCTATGATATTCAATGGTTTGGTTTTGTTTCGCTTGTTTTATATTGGGGGGAGAATATATTATTAACTTTAAAATCTTGTAGTTTTGAGAAAAACGATCAAATTTGAATTAATTCAAACAAATTGTTGAGGTTTAATAACTAAGGGACGACCCCCTTAGTTGTTTAGTTTGTAAAATTATTTATGATTGTAATATACCTGATGATCTCGTTTTTTTTTTGTTTTTTTTTATTAAGTGTTGTTTTAGTAAATGTGTTTACTTGCTTTAACCCTCCATATGATAAAGTCGCATGGTGCGACTCAGTTAGACCCTTCTGTACTGATAGAGTCGCACTGTGAGACTATTAGTTTTCGTAAAATTACAACTGTAACCGGCTACGCAATAATCTTGATCGTTATATAGTATTAAAGAGGAATAAATTCCCTTTCTACCAGTATAACTGGAATCGATATTTGGAAGTCTTTGGAAGTAGTGGAGCTATAACAAACAGCTGATTGGGTTTGCTACCTTGCGTAGTGTCCAGCTGTAGTGTGTCAGTAGTTGTTTTGATTTGCTGTTGTTATATGCTGTACGTGTTTGTTTACTGTTTTTATTGTTGTTATTCTCGTATGTAGTGTTAGTTTATGTTTTATTATGACTGAACTAAGCCGTTCTAGTGCGATTAGGGAGTGTTTAGATGATCTTAGCGGCGCAAGTGACAGTGATGTAAGTAACCAGTCAGGTGACATTGGAACAGACTTATATATATATATACATATATAAAGGTTTATATATTTCTTCACACGGTTAATTTTTTTTGTTTATACATAATATACTTTTAGGCTTCTATTTGAATCAAAATAATAACAGTTATAAGTGGTTTATTGAGAAAAAAACTTTGAATATTTCAAGTATTACAATAATAGTCTAAATTTACCATCGGAACATTTTTACATTTTTAAAAGTTCTCAGTGTTAGTTTTTGTTTTTTTTTATTCATGTGATATGTTTTCAACTCACAATTAAATTTGGAACATTTTAGATATTTTGGAATTTTTACTGCAACAAATTAGTTTATATATATACCACCTCAAAGTTGGAACTTTTTTTTTTTTTTTTACATCACCCTGCCGACTAAGAAGAAAATATTTTTTTGAAATAATGGTAAATTTGTATTTTTATTACTAACTTGTAGAGCATGTTATTATGAACATTTTGATGTATAACACTTGGTATTTTCTCAATGATTTCTATTTTTTGGTAATTTTTTTAGGAAAGCATGCAATTAGCCTGAAAATGTCCTATCATTTTAAAGTGAAATAGTCATCATGTGGAGGGTTAATAAATCTCTATTTATAAAAGAAGAATAAAAAAAACTGCATAAATACCTTATTTCTGTTTCATCTTTGATTTATTTTAAATATTGTTATTTCTAATTTCCTTTTAATTCTCGTTAGAGCAATCCAAGTAACAAGCGGGATAATATCATGTTCAACAATAGACCTTCTGAAGGTCTATGCCAATACTGCACAATTTACTACTATTGTGATTTGTGAGCTATGATATCCAGAACAAAGACCTTCTATTATACCAGAAGGTCTATGTCCAGAATACGTGCGGTTTCCCGGGAACTGGCAACACTCTACTATTGTCCAAATCCACTATGCCGCTGAATAAGTAACGGCCGATTTATTTAAACATTTATTCATTAAACATTTTTTATATTTACTAAATAAAAATGTATACTTATTTGAATAATTTTGCAATTCTTTACAATCACCTATAAACCAAATCATTGCAATTTTTAATTATTAATTTCTAATATGGAATGTTAATTACTCATTGATACCATACTAGGGATTAGTAATTATTTATTAGTTTATTATTAGAACGTCAAATAAATATATAAATACACAGAACAAATAATAACTTTATTTCAAACCACAACAAATTTCAGTGCAAACAGTTCGTTTTTTAATCGTAGATCCTATATGTTTCACTCACACTAGTATTATGAAAACTGTTCTTACAAACACAAGCGTCCCGAACTGTTTGAAAAGGAAGGCCAAGGCAAACGACTACCAGCGAACGAACCAGCTCAAAAACAACTGTTCTTTCAAACATGTTGTAAACAACAGGCGCCGCAGAGGGGAGGGGAGAATTCAACAGTGTGCAGTGAAAAAGAACAACCGGAACCGAACTGAACGCCAGCGGTAAAATGAAAATGACAAACGTAAACAAATAAAACTAAATAATGTCGTTTGAGTTTTGTAATTTGTGATTTTTATTTGTAAAATGTCAATGGCTTGATAATCAATTTTATCAAGTCCATCAGTTATACTTCAGTAGCAAATATCTTATTTACTTGGCACACATGCTTCTTTTATTATAGACATAGTATGATTTGTTTTGTAAAATAAACATAACCTAAGCTTAAATTCTATTTACTAAAATGTCAAATACTTGTATGATTTAGAGTACAGTGATCAGGTAAGATTAATATTACTTTCATTAATTAGTACACCTAGCTTACAAGATTTTCAGATCCCTACTACTAGATAGCAAAACATTAAACAATTATATGAACAACCAGTATTAACATATGGTAATGTTTATATGGGTGGATTGTTTCTATGTGACACTCCAAATTCAGTCTTTACTATTACACCTCTAACTGGCACAGTGCATAATTACACACTTTAATCGTGCTGCTGTAGTGGCAGTGTGCGTAATCATGCTCTTGAGACACGGTGGCTATTACTGTGGTAACCGTACACACCTATTATGAAAATTTTGTATATGTATGGATTCTACGTTTGTTGCCGTTACAGAGCCGAAAAATCGTCTCTAAACTTAAATATTAATATAAAAGACACAAAAGAACTATACAATTGGTTTTTCAAAAATGGCCTATTACTTAACCAAGAAAACCCAATATCATATATTTTAGAACTAGTAATACAAGTAAAAACGAAATATTAAATGAAGTTGATTTTCGTTGTCATGTTAGTTTGATTGTTAGTTAATTACAGCACAATAAAAGTGTAGCAGAGAGCCAACAATTAGGAGACTAAGTCCAGCAGTACATCAACGTCACGTTGAAGTACTTGAATGCGTATTGACCCACCCACTCACCCTCACACAAACATTGGTATTGACCCGCCCGCCCGCCCATACACGAACAGTGTTACTGACCCACCCACCCACACACACAAACATTGGTATTGATCCACCCACCCACCCATACACAAACAGTGTTACTGACCCACCCGCCCACCCATACACGAACAGTGTTATTGACCCACCCACCCGCCCATACATGAACAGTGTTATTGACCCACCCACCTGCCCATACACGAACAGTGTTACTATGTAGAATCCCACAAATTTCTTGGTGTACACATTGATAAAAACCTCAATTGGAAAATTCATATTAATTATCTATTAAGCAGATTGAGTACTTATAGATTTGTTTTCAAAATAATATCAGACTCAACTTCACTTGTAACCTGTAAAACTGTTCATTATGGATACATACAATCAATTCTCAAGTATGGTATTGCTGTGTGGGGCTCGTCTACAGATTTTGATAAAGTATTTAAACTTCAAAAAACTTTGATAAGAATAATATCCAAAAGTAATTATAGAGCAAACTGCAGACCCTGTTTAGGAATTTAGAACTATTAATTTCCAAGCTTGTACATTTTGGAAATTCTTTAATTTGTTCACAAAAACCCCGAAATATTCCAACAATTTAAATTAAATCACGACTACAATAAAAGACATAAATAAATGCTCAGCTATCCAGTCCATAACAAAACAAAATTCGAAAAAAACCCCTTTACATAGGAATAAAAATGTATAATAAAACCGACGAGTTAACTAAACAACTCAATAACAGTCAGTTTGATAATCTAATTAAACAAATTCTATTACAAAAAGCTTATTATAGTACAAAAGAAAACTTGGATGATACAAAGTTCTTGTAATGTTAGTGCGATGATAGTTATTTTCAATGGTAAAATAACAAAAGATTATATTCTATCATATGCCAGATCCTATCATTTTGTTTTATTCTACCAGTTAATTGTAGATTTATAGAAGCAAATAACCCAACAAAAAAACACAATAATTTTATTAAAGTTTTATCTTGACAATGATCATTGTAAGATCTGTATTTAATTTTTATTGTCCTAGGTTAAGTTTAATGTGACAATGCACCAATTGTAGTTATCTTTGTAACAAAAACAATGTTATGTGCAAATAAATGTTTTGACTTTTGAGTGATATGCACGAATCATTAATTGTTCGATTCGACAAAATAAGTTTGACTAAGGAAAATTCCAACTCATATAAATTTCTTTCTTCAGTATCTTTGCTATGAAGCACATGGTAGCCTAGGCCTATTGGAGTGAACCTTTCATAGTAAATTATTCTTTTTTCTTTTTACTCGATTATATGCTTTTGAGTGTTTATATTTTGATATATTTTTTTGATGGAGCGTGTTTTTACCTAAATTTTAATAGTCCTATATAGAATAACTATGTAGTGTTGGTACAAATATTTTCAAAGTTGGAATATTATTGTTTCCAGGGCAATATAACGACACTACAGATTGCATGTGTTCACTTCCAAACCACAAGAGTTTTGAGAGGCCACCGTGAGAGGCATAGTTTGGACGTACTATTTATAATAGTAATAAGGTTCTTGAGGAGTTTCTTATTGGAATTATAAATTTAAATCGAAAAACAAATTAAATCGCTGACATTTGATTTGTTAATTTTTATAATTCTAAGTCAATAAAATTTAGGCTTATTGAATGTATATGATTTTATTACCATTTCTTAGGAATAGTCTAAAGTAACCCCATCAGTTTCTTTGCATTAGTTGATACAGTTTAACTGATGCGCTATACCACCTGATGCAACAGGAAATGGATATTCCATACATCCTGCACGCCTGTTCTGCTTCTGTTTGTATCAGACAACACAACAGTCGGTTGATTTCTTGTTGAAACATGAAAACTGATATGAGTCTTAAATAAATCAGTTTGTATTTGTCATTAAATGAATACTCAAGACAACTTGCTAATTCGTTTGAGCTGATGCGGTTAGTTTCAACAGTAACTGAATGCCTGACTTCTGTTAATTTGCATCAGTTAATTTAAACTGATGCACGCTGGCAAATTGAACTGTTACATCAGTTAAGCAAAAGTAGCAGTTTGGCACATCCCTACGATTTCTAAACTATCATTGTTACTAATATTATTATTATTTTTTTAAATTATTTATTGTTGTAGTTAGGCTGTTTAGTTAATATTCATTATTATTGCACTACTTGTTACTGATTGTCGGCACTAGTGTGCAGTGTTGTAACCCAGCTACTTGGGACAAAATGCTATGGAGATTGTAGGTGATACGTTCTATGCTTAGTTTTCTTAATACTGACACGGCGCCCTGCGTCTGCTTGATGATTGCCTTCGACGTGGACAATACTAGAGAAGTCTTGGGTGTCCATGTTAGGTGTATTTAGGGTCTAGATGTAGTGTAGGGAAAAAACTGATTATCTGGCCTATCACTTAGCTGAGAATCAGACCAATACAGATTCAGGTTCCTTATTTGCTCTGGCTATTGGGCTATTGGGATAATATAGCTCTTTCTAAGGAGCAATCGACTTTTGTTAATCTACACTTGTTTATCTACACTCATCACACTGATTCGCCCATATATCTACGATCAGCATCTTAATGGTGAATACAAAAAGTTGGTTTGTATCACAGAGAAGAATTTTTTGCTTGGCGTAAGGACTTCCTTCTGTCACTGATACAATTGATATTACAATTAACTGGTGTAATTTCTTAATATTTTGTTGTGATATCAAAATTATGTGTAAAATGGTGTATCGCTGTATATAAATAAATAAGTCTCTACAATTAAATTAATGAAGCTCTTCATTTAGCTATAATACTTTAAATTTAACTTAATTTTTGCTTACATACAACCCATCTGTGTAAAATACGACAAAAGACGCAAAGGTATCTGGACGTTGCGACAAGTCCTTAATCTATCAGCAATTTTTTTTTCAGATCTTAAAAATTAATCAACTGTTGTTAGTAGAGGATTACAATGAAAACGCCAAAGAAGAGTGAGGATAGTAACAAGAGCAGAGAGAACACTACATTACATTTTTTATCATGGAGAAAAAGTCTCAAAGATGCAATTTTGTCATCTTCAATGTTGTGTGAGCGTTATAGGAAGGAATATGAACAGTTATATTATGTGCTCGAAAGAACTATTAAATATTCTGAAAGTGATTCTGCCCTTTTGGTAGGGTTTAAAGGGTCTGGAAAAAACACGGTAAGTGAAGTTTGCTGTATTTAAAGTTTAAAATTTGAAATATTTAAAGAAACTTGAACAAATCATATATATTACGTGTTATATACTTACTTATACCTGATTGACAAACAACATTTCTCTTTATATACAAATCTGAATATTAGCTGCATTACTGAAATTTATTGAATAATGTTGTTATTTATGTATTATTATTTATTTTTTTTTTTTAGTGAAATTGATTATATTATTTATTTTGTAGAATATTTTCTTATTTGTGTTTTCATTGTTGTTGAATCAATCAGTTTCTAAAAATTTTGTAACTGGGCCCTACATTACAGTATGCATTTTGTAAATAAAAAGTGTAAATTATAATTTTAATATTATTACAATGGTAACCAAATAACCATACTTATTTAGTAATTTTTACTTTGTATTTTTATTACTAAACCAATACAGTAGAGTGACAATACAGATTTGTACAAGTCCAGTTAGCCATATCCAAAGCACAAACGATTTATAGTAATAGAATAGAAATAGCACTCGGGAATAAGAAACATCTGGTTGGATCAGGAGGGGTAACTGTCTGGAAAGTAAATTCGACTCTCCGTGTCAACATTTTTAGTGGAGTTGACAAATGGGAGTCGACTTTCTAAAGAGTTGTACTGCCAGTAATGGAGATACATACTAAAGCTGATATTGTATATTTTTATAATTGTTATTGTGAAACAACAAGTATTTTAATCATCATTGCACTTATCATTTATAGTTCGAATGCCAAGTAATTTTGTTTTGCCCATTGGCAAGTAAACAGCGTATGGCCACAATCTTATGCCTTTTATAATTTAAGTTATTAAACGTTGAACGTTATTTACTTTTTTTAACCAACTAAATGAGTCATATATATATATATATATATATATATATATATATATTTATTTTATTGCAGATCCTGAACTCTATTTTAAATACCCTGAAGAATACAGATAATGAAGATTTCATCACAGTTACCCTGAATGGTTTAGTACATACTGATGATAGTTTAGCTTTAAAGGAAATTATTTGTCAGTTGCATCTCAAAGAACTGGAAGGAGATAGAGTAGCAGGAACTTTCTCAGGTTTGTATTTAGATTTAAGAGCTCCACTTTTATCTTATTATAATTTTAATTGTATTTGAAATGATTGAGGTTTTCTTGCACAGTTAAAATAGTTTACGTCATAAAATTAAAAAAATTCAGCCTGATAAATTTGGTATGGTTAAATTTAAACATGTCATTATAAAGACTATAACACATATTTCAAGGTAAGACTAGATAATTTCTAGGCAAAAATTAGAATTTATTACAGGGTATCCAGCAACAGGGAAAATAGGGAAAACCTGGAAAAGTCAGGGACTTTTTAATGAACTGGAAAAGTCAGGGAAAATCAAGGAATTTGAAACAAAACCTGTAAAATCCTAACAAGAACATCTGTGTGTTGTGATTTGTAATGGTCACTATTCATTATTCATTTCTAAGTCACTATATACTTGGTTTGCTACAAAAAATCCTTTACTTTCTTCAGTACTAATTGTTAATGTTACATGCCATTTAATTTATAAATTATGAAAAAGCTATATAATTACTTTGGGTATGCTAGTTTGGCCTCATACGACTAGTTTGGCCTCATACGACTAGTTTTATATCGGTAAAGTTTAAAACTTACTATAATAATTTTTTGATTAGTACTTAAATAGGTTGTATGCCTACATTTTATGCTGGTTTTTGGGAAAATTATAATATACTGCCGTTTTTCAAAGCAGTGAAAATTGTGATAATTTAATAATAGAATAAAAGGTATATTTGTTTCTTATTCGAGGCTAGTTACAAATATTTTTTTAATTCTACCTCTAATTTTAAAAAGTAGTCTAAATAGAATAATTGTAATATAATTATTATAATTATAATAGTAATTTTGAATATAATTATTATAATTATAATAGTAATTTTGAATATAATTATTATTGTTATCAATAAAAATATATTGTGAAATACTGACATTTCTGTAATCAATTGTAATTAACTGTTTATAACAATATATGTACATGATAGTACATAATTTATTTAATTAAATTAAATAGACGTACATGTAATTATGTTGATCTGGGATCAGGAACATTTATTATGAAATCAGGGAAAAGTCAGGGAATTTGTTTAAAGAAGTTTACTGGACACTCAGTAAGTTTCATAATTACTTACAGTTCCCACTTAAGATTGAATACATTCTAAACCTGTCCAATTTTCTTGAAATTGTTTGTAGTGCTTCGCAATATTCCCATCCAATGTGATTCACATTGTTCCTATCCAATTCAAAAATTAAAATTTGATGGTAAGAAAACTAAATAGTTGTTGTGAAAGATTGTATTAATTTACCTTGTTCAAACATAAAAATCATTACAGATTAATTCATACTTTCGCGTGTTAGCCACTACAATAATCTGATTAATGTGGTTGTTTGTTAACACACTTAAATTTGTAATTTCAAAATTAATGGATGTGTCTCTAGATCATGAAGTCACTTGTGATTTTATATATAATCTGATTCATGTGATGTTATATATACTTGTTAAAACAAGAGTACACATATCTGTAGTTCATTGGTGTTGTATAGGCCTATACAAATATTGAATGCACATGTTAGTAGTTGATGTGAGATTTTATATGCCTGTCAAATTAAGAATGCATATATTGATAGTTAATTTGGTGTTGCACATGCCTGTAAAAATTATGAATGCCAATATCTTTCCATGTGATGTTGTTGAATTTAATTTCCAGATAATTTAATGTTTTTGCTCCAAAGCTTGCGAGAAGGTGACAGTAAAACATCAAAACCAGTAATATTTATATTAGACGAATTTCATCTTTTTTGTTCTCATCGCAATCAAACATTACTGTACAACTTATTTGAAGCAGCACAAGCAAATAAGGTAATAATTGGTAGTCAATGTTATTAAGTTAATAGTTTTAGGGATACTGTCATTTTTATTGTCAATGAGGGTGTTTATTCATAACTTTCCTTTCCGGAAATTTAAATCTCCAATGGAGGGTTATAAGATGTGTATAATTTAACAAATATATTTTCTAATAAGAATAGTGGAGAGATGTCTATAACATTAACTTAAATCATATTATTTAAGTATTTCATTCCTAACACAGTTTATTTTCAATAAAACCTGACAAAGAGCTGTTATCTACGTGAGTACAGTAACACATATATTATTTTAAAACTGAAAATACTAAACAGTCTAAATTAGTTGAACATGCTACAAATAACAAGTATGAAATTCAATTCATCTATCGTTTATTAAGAAAATTCTTGGCAAAAAACACTGAAAATTATGACACAGATCTTTCCTTGCTGCACTCTCTTGATAATGTTAGAAGAGAGATGTGGGTAAATACAATAGAAAACCTAAATTTTACCCACAACAGCACGCAGGCTTTGTCCTTACTTAGGGAACTCTCCATCACCCCTTGCTAATAGCGCTGGGCTGCATCTGAGATGTATGAAAATAGCAAAATGCAGTCGGCTTATCTAAGTCAACCCGCCAACCTCCTGACAAAAGGGTTGTTTTGTCAGAATACAAACTGAACAGGCACTGTTAGACTTTCAATGTCCTTCACTTTCCAAGATTTAAATGAGGTGGCACAGCTATGCCAGTTGGGAAGGCAGCTGGAATAGATGAAATCTTATGTAGTTTCCAAAACACTCCAGGTACTTTCTTTGACTTAATTATTGAGAATGGGTTTGACAAAAATAAGAAAATTCAGAAATGCAAATGATATTGCTCTCGCAACTCAACATGAAGACATATCAAAATCAGAAAGAACACTTACACTTGGTCTAGCAAACCTCAATAATTATTTTAGAATCTGGTTTTGAATTAATGCACTTTCTTTTAAAATAAAATTGCTTAGTAAATTTGTTTTCTGATTTCAGGCTCCAATTTGTGTTATTGGCCTAACTACTCGAGTTGATGTAGTCGAATTGTTAGAAAAGAGAGTGAAATCACGCTTTTCTCACAGGACAATCTTTCTTCTATCAAATCCATCAATCAATGATAGACTACAGTCATTTAGTGCATTACTTACATTAGAAACAACTCATGTGAATAAGAAAGATAGTTCCATTCAAAAGTGGAATGCAAACATAAGTCAGTTAGTTGGTAATCAATTGGTTAGAGAAGTTTTGGAAAAACAACTTTTCTATGATACTGATGAGAAGTCATTTCGGTCATTTTTGGTAAGTTACTAGGCTGTAATATATTTTTGGTTTTTCAAAAATTAGAGAGGTTACACTATTAATATTTTAATAATAATAACTTTTAATAAGCGCAGTGCTGTGTTTGGAAGACTGTAGGCGATAGGTTTCATGCTCGGTCCTCTTAATACCGACACAGCATCCGCTCAATGGTTGCCATCAACATAGACACTACTAGAGAAGTCGGGGTTGTCCATGTTGAATAGTAGTCAAGGTTCAGATATTGTGTAGGGAAGAGGACTGAGTGTCAGACTTGTCCGTTAGCTAAAAATCAAACCAACACTACGTGGTTCGGAGTCCATGTAAAGCTGTAGGTCCCATTGTTGCCTTGGCTAAGTTATTAATAAATAGTCCTTTCTGAGCTAAGTCAAACTCAGATAGTAACAACGACTACACTCGTTTATCTACACTCATTTACCCCTCATATTCGCCCATACCTCTATGATCGGCGTCTTAGAAATAAATATAAAAATAAACGGTAAAACAATTATTAGTTCACAGTCATATATATGCTAGGGGTGTTTGAGTAGCAATTTTAGGGTTCGAGTCGAGTTTTTAGACATGACTTCGAGTTAGATTTTTTTTTTTTGAGTCGAGTATTTAACCCTTAATTTTCAACAATGAAAACACTGAAATGAAATAAACAACACACTCTAACACTAGTTATTTAGTTTGCTTGATAATTAATAAAGTTTGGATCACCTGAAATACATAACTTCGAAGCGTCCCGATTGGTGTAGTAGGCCTTAGGTCTAAGTGATTTGATGTTAAAATTACGGTTAGAGCTAAAAGAGCAGAATCACTGTTTGAAATCACAGGTCTTACAAGTGAGCAGGAACTGTTATTACTGTTCACTTTAAAGAACAGGTAATGCCATCACAAATTACGAAGGAAACTTAAGACTCTTGCATGGCACAGTTAAATTATCGATAACAGAACGAACTTTGAGCGGTAACTCTGTAATGTCAAGCAAAGCCGCACCGACCGTAACTCATTATCGTAACGTAATATACAGCTTTACTTCAACTTCATAACCTTTGGTAACTTTGGAACGTTATCTAGACCAGCCATAACGAGGCTTCGAACTGTTAAGTAACGTTAGGCCATAACAGAAACAGAATAACTATCTGGAACGTCAATGCGTCGAGAGTAACAGGTTGCAAAAATAACATATTATTATAACACATCACTAGAACATAATAGAATTACGTAACAGGTTATCGAAAAAGTAACTGTAATTCCTATCTCTAGCGTAAATTTCAACAAAAACTCAAAACAAAATTGATAACAAATTGAATCCACGGCTAGCAGTACATTTTGTATTGGGACTCATCGAGTCGGCGATGTACTAGTAGTAGCTATTATTTAATTATATTATTAGTAACGGTACTGGAACGAAACTGTTCATGGCATTATATAAAATTATTATAGCTTTTCAATTTCAATAGTTTATGTTCCATGTGTAGATTCTGTTACAGATTGAACGTGATTTAATTAAATCTGTATGAAATTGTCAGTCGTAGAATAGTTTTAGTCATGAACTTTTAAAGGATGCACCAACTGTTAATTTCAAATGTTTGTAAAAGTTATGTAACAAAGTTTTAAAACGGTTCAATAACTGATTCTTAGTGATCAGTTATCACGTTTTGTATGAATAACTAGTGACGGCTATTTGGAACAGCTTATTTGAACGTGCCTTCTTTAGAAATAACAGGAATACTTTTCGCCGTTATCACCATGGCCGTACGATCGAAGTGCATGGTGTGAACCATGGTGTGCATGAATCACGAATCTGAATACATCGTTAGAACATCTTCTGTTACAAATACGATATTATGATCATATTTTAAACACAGTTGCATACATAACATTCATATCTTTATAATCTGTTATACAAATAGGACTTTTGATAATAGCGTTTTACCTCAAAGATATGGGAAAACTTGACTCAATTTTTTCAAGTTTTTTTAAAACTCGAAAAAAACTCGAATTTTGAGCTACTCACACACACCTAATATATGCCTTATGAGTTGATCACCCGTGTTTAACCTTACCACATTAAAGTTGGTATAGGTCAAATTTGGCCAGGGGTGGTACAATTTTAGTTGAGACGTGATAGTAAGGCAATTAACTAACCTAACTTCCTCTTAGCTGAATGTATTACATAGTAATTAATAACTTATGTACTTTTGGTGTAATTGCCATTAAGAATACATTATTTTTAACCTTGTCTGTCTAGTAATGGTAAAACCTGATGTGTATGACCTATGTTTTTTACTTTAAAAGTCCTGTTTATAAAATCAAAGTAAAATACGAAGTCTGGACACTTTTTTACCCCTTGGATATTGCTTTTCTTCTGGAAAAATATAAAAAATAAAAATACGTTTTAGATGATAATTCTAAACCATTTACATAAACCTCGGTTACTCACAGCTCGCTTTCACATCTGTCCTACCACATAACCTCACACATCTCTCCCTACCACTTTTCATACACAAACAAAAATAAATTACTACCCATGAAAGTTATCATTTACAATTAATTGTGTTCCTCGTTTGTTTACCATAATAAATGATACATTATTGAAAGGTTAACATTGTTATGCCTTTTCACTCTCTACCCTCACAGCAATTGAAACCTTGCTGTTTGTAGGCAGGTCGCTAAACAACCGCGACCGTAGCACTACTGCTCTAGTATGTTAATCAAATTTAGATAAGAGAAGATGAGGATAAAATATAATTAAAAGTCTCATTTATATAATTTTGAAATAGGGCGCACCGAATTGGTGTTTGTGAAAATGGATATTGGCAAATTTCTCTACCTCCGTGCCCAACTGGTAATTCCACATTGGATTACTTATTTATTGTTGTCATGTAGTGGCTTCGTGCCTATCTACATCTGAAGAGACTAAAATGAAGTCGAAACAACAGTATGCACACTTCCGCCCTGAAAGATGGGTCGGTCGTATTTCACTTAGCGCAGGCACAATCAATTTAGAATTTCCAAACCACGCCGTTGCAAAAGGCCGTCAACACACGAGTCGTAACGTGCGACAGCTCTAGTGCTCGGAGAGGCTGGAGTCCGGTTTTGGAATTTTAATTAATTGGAGAATTGGCATAGGGTAAGACCCTCACCAACCTTTCAAAAATAATGAACCTGTAAAATAGCGCTAGTGATATCCCCTCACTAATTACGCGTATCCGGTTGGTTGATCAGTGAGAAAATGCTGATTATAATTGCAGCTATCAACCACGAGTTGTGGGAACTCGCTCGATCGCCAGTTAGATGGAATGTCGATACACGAATTGTGTAAAAGCCTAAACGTGCAACTGTATTAAAGTGCTTAACTACTTTGGTTAGCACGATGATGACATGTGATCGTAATACATCCAGGATTGGCACTGAATGTTCGCCATCCGGCTGACACTACACACCCTGCTATTAACAACTTTTCCAATTATTAATTTTGTATTGTTAAAGCATTAAGGTGCGAGCAATAGCTTTGCATCTGATTAATAATTTCAATTTGAAAATGGGTTTGTGGAGTGTATCAAATGCAAAACGTTCTTGGGGTTTACATCAGGAACATCACCCTAGTGGTGCGATCACCTTCCAATGTAAATAAAGGTCACTCCCCTTTGATATTTAAATTCATATTATTATATTATTATTATTAAAGTCATCATCTGTTTCGGTCTCAGAGCTCTGAGAGCAGGGTGTGTAGTGTCAGCCGGATGGCGAACATTCAGTGCCAATCCTGGATGTATTACGATCACATGTCATCATCGTGCTAACCAAAGTAGTTAAGCACTTTAATACAGTTGCACGTTTAGGCTTTTACACAATTCGTGTATCGACATTCCGTCTAACCGGCGATCGAGCGAGTTCCCACAACTCGTGGTTGATAGCTGCAATTATAATCAGCATTTTCTCACTGATCAACCAACCGGATACGCGTAATTAGTGAGGGGATATCACTAGCGCTATTTTACAGGTTCATTATTTTTGAAAGGTTGGTGAGGGTCTTACCCTATGCCAATTCTCCAATTAATTAAAATTCCAAAACCGGACTCCAGCCTCTCCGAGCACTAGAGCTGTCGCACGTTACGACTCGTGTGTTGACGGCCTTTTGCAACGGCGTGGTTTGGAAATTCTAAATTGATTGTGCCTGCGCTAAGTGAAATACGACCGACCCATCTTTCAGGGCGGAAGTGTGCATACTGTTGTTTCGACTTCATTTTAGTCTCTTCAGATGTAGATAGGCACGAAGCCACTACATGACAACAATAAATAAGTAATCCAATGTGGAATTACCAGTTGGGCACGGAGGTAGAGAAATTTGCCAATATCCGTTTTCACAAACACCAATTCGGTGCGCCCTATTTCAAAATTATATAAATGAGACTTTTAATTATATTTTATCCTCATCTTCTCTTATCTAAATTTGATTAACATACTAGAGCAGTAGTGCTACGGTCGCGGTTGTTTAGCGACCTGCCTACAAACAGCAAGGTTTCAATTGCTGTGAGGGTAGAGAGTGAAAAGGCATAACAATGTTAACCTTTCAATAATTAACAACCTCTCTAAATAATATCAAATACCACGGTCAAATGATACATGTTATTTTCTTTTCAAAATAATAAATATTTAAATAGATTTTATCACTAAGACATTAATTTTAATAGAAACAATATTATTCAAGAACATTATGACATGCTACACAAATAAAGTATATTACTTTATTTAGTATCAAACTGCTAAATAAACTGTTTAATTACTGTCTGTGTTCTAAATGAATAAAACTCAAAATGAAATAGCTTGCATGATATTTTTTCGGACATTTTTTTGTAAAATAACATTTTATTTATAGTAATATTAGTTAGTATTATTTTTTTGCTGTTATTTTCAGTGACTTATGTTGTAATTTTTTTATTTTTACAAATCTATACAATGCGACAATACTCAATTTTGACACATATTTAAACCCATTTTTAATTGTTTTTAATAGTCTGCAGAGGATGTTGGTTTTAATTCCATAAGAACAATGATGTATGCGAATCCATATTTTTTTGTTATTTATTGACCAAAAGTTGTGCATGAGGTGTCATTTTAAACATTATCATATTGCGTATTGGGTTTGCTTTTGATATTTTGAATATATATGCCTAGTTTAAAAAATAGGGGGAAAAAACTTCAAACTAAATATTTTTTCTGTAAAACCAATTAGGAATTTACAAAGTAATTACAACTCCCTATTTCATTATTGATTAAATGCAATTTGTTTGGGAAAAAATCTGTTTAAAAATAACCTGTTTAGTGTGGATACGCACGATCCAATGTCCGGTCCGAAAATAACATTGTTGTTATGGGATTAAAACTAACATGGCCAACAGCCTCTGCAGACTCTTAAGATTGGTTTTAGAATATTTTTATATTTGAGTAAAACAAGATAAAAGATTTATGTTAAAAATATATGAGTAAACAAACAAATATTTTTTTGTTGCTGCTTCAAACAGGAATGTTATTTACTTCTATATAATCTAGTTAAAAACATTGTTAACACAGTTTCTCCTTTTCAGTTGACTCTTATTTGCATGATTCCAATATGTTCTGAGATGAAAGATGTTTTTTTAACTGCTGAAGATGTTGTTAGCTGTTATAAATCATGGTCCTCTGATGCGAAAGTTTTGTTACTTGAAGGACTGTCAACTCTTGAATTATGTTTGGTAAGGGTGCTGTCCATATAACAATTTTTTACAAAACCATTCCTTGGATTCTACTTCCGTAAGTTAAGTCTTGCCTAAAAGTTGTTTGTAAATTTAAATTAACCCTTTGGCTGTCAGAATGAATATTTTTATTTATCTGAAAACTGCTAGGGTTTTATGCATATTTGTAACAAAAACTTCTGTGCTAAAATTCTTGATTTTGCATACATTTAAAAAAAATCTAAGTTTTAAATGTAATTTTGGCTAATATTTTATGTAAGTAAATCAATACCACTGTACGTGTATGAGTGGGCGGGTGGGTCAATATCACTGTACGTGTATTGAGTGAGCAGCTGGGTCAGTACCACTGTAGGTGTATGGGTGGGCGGGTGGGTCAATGCCACAGTACGTGTATGAGTGGGCGGGTGGGTCAATACCACTGTACGTGTATGAGTGGGCGGGTGGGTCAATACCACTGTACGTGTATGGGTGGGCGGGTGGGTTATACATAACAAAATGGAAATATTTATTATAACTCTACACAAATATTTTTCTTACCAAAATATAAACAAACTTTTATTTTCACACAAAAAAAAACACATTTTATATCAATATCAGAGTCATTATCTATGCTGTTTCCCAAAAGCATATGTTTTGAAAAGTAAAACCTGAAAATTTAAAGAGTATTGCACTAAATTTACAAACATCTGAAATATCAGCTGTGCCAACTAGAGAAACAACGAATTGTGGGGAGCTAAACAATAGATTTATTAATTAAAAACTAGAAGTTTGATAATGCTTTACTTCAATAAATATTAGTTTCCTTATTTCTAAATCTGTCCGTATTATATTTAGAAGAAGCCTTACTGCAGTGGTAGATCACATCATCACAATACTTCTCTCTCACTTGGATTGAATTGTTTTTCATTTTACATCAACGTTGTAGTAACAATTACTAACAGGGAACTGTTCAGTAACTTTATGAATAAAAATTATCATATTTTACCATCTTGTACACTTCAGATGTGTTACTGTCTAACCTTGTTAGGAAACTGTTCAACAATTTAACAGAAAAAAAATTTTGTCCCTGCAAATGTTATACACAGTTTTGCGATATAAGGCATTTACAAAATAATTAATAAACGTTTGCTACAGATATATCTATTTATTTTTTATTAAATTGAAAATAATTAAATATTGCTACGTCACACAATGCTAAATTGCCATCACGATGTTTCAAATGATATGATATTTACTTCTGTCAAATCATTGGATGATTTCCTGCTCAGATTTAAACAGCTAAACAGATCTCAGTCGGCTAGTGGGAAATATACAATAATTTCAGTTCCGAAATGAGCTGAACGATTCCTTGCACTTACAACATGAGTGAGATGGACTTTTGTCTAGGGGTGTGAGAGTACTCGAAACTTCGAGTATTTGATCGAGTATTTTACTACTCGAACTCGGCTCGAAGCTTCTAAAACTACTCGAAGTTCGATCGAGTAGTTGTATTTCACAAAATATCATATTTACATCTTAATTTAGTTTTAAGAGTAAACAGTTTTATTAGTTATGAATAAAAAATGTGCGCTTCCTTGTGTTTTATTTTACCCTTAATAATACGTTATCAGTTTGGTACACGTAATTATGAACTAAACAATACGCCTAAGAATAGGTAGTACACGACGACAGTAAAATGAACTAGTCAACGTAGTGAACGATTTCGTTCATTATGATTTGAACTAGTTCAATTCAAAGTGAACAACAGAGCTGGGAAGGTAGCGATCACACATGTTGGTTGTCGAGTCTACTAGTCACTTTTAACCTAACCTAAAATAGCGTGAATAAAACAGAAGTGCTGGTTAGTGTCTTTAAGACCAAAAAAAAAGGAACGAGAGATACGGTTCAAGATGCTCAAAAAGACCTGTTACCGATACAAATCTAATGGTCTGCACACTGGAAAGTATGCATAATTTCGTTCATATCAGCAATACCGTTCAATCAAAAGGGTCCCAAGAACGGGTCACTTTACATCCTAAGAATCGAACTTCCCATCTTTTCTAGGCGAAAGTTCATCTCAGTTGTAGTATACGTACGTGCAAGGTACCGTTCAGCTCCTTTTCGGAACAGAAATTATCGTATACCAGGGAATAGTCCAATGATTTGACGTAAGAAAATACCGTATCATATCAAATAAAATATGGTAATAGTGTTCTACCAGCGTGTGACACAATATTGATATATTTTCCGGCAGGTAAAAAATAGATATATATATCTGTGACGAACGTCTTGTTAATTATTATTCCAAAAACACCTTAGATCGCTAAAACTGTGTTGCGCATACATTATTTTTCCTGTCAAATTGTTGAACGGTTTTCTGACTAGGTTAGACAGTAACACAGTTGAAGCGTAAAAGGTGGTAATGTACGATAATTTTGATTTGTAAACTCACTGAACGGTTCCCTGTTCACATTGATGTCGATGTAAACTGTAAAACAATCACAAATTGAGGGAGAAACATATTGGAAGACCTTTTCTAAACAAAATATGACGAATTTAGAGTTTAAGAAAATAATGTTTATTGAACCGAAGCCTTATCAAACGTCTCGTTTTTTATTCATAAGTTTATAATTTAGCTGCCCAAAATCTTCACTGTATCACTAGCTGGCACTTAGCTGATATTTCAGACTGCATCTCGTCGCTAATATCGGCTAGACTTAATATATTTTTCATTCGATTACACCAGGTTTACATGAATTTCTCGATATGAAATAATTATTTATCCGTTGTTCAGTGTAGCCTCATGTATCGAAGTAGTTTCAAGTTGCACATATTTCATTACCGATCATAATTTAAAAACTAATTCATCCTAAGCTACTTTAAAATTTATTTTTAGTAAACCTGCTTAGTTATTATTATCAGTCAATTGAACTACAGTCTTTCTCATCCAGATTTTCAAATTTGATTATATGATTCAGAGCTTATTTCCGGTTGGTTGTAACCTTGTAACTGAATTAAATACCCACAGAGTACAGATCAAATAAATTTGTGTACACGTGTACACAATAAATATTTTGTTGAGAGGAGGCAAGTCTGAAAGCAAATGACTACATTTGGCGATGACGTCTGAATTTTAGCATCAATTTAGTTGGATTCAGTTTTTGCCAAAAGCTACGTTTTCGCGGTACATTTGAACTGAACCACCAGATGAACATAGCGGCCGGCTGTGAAACAGTATAATTGGCTTGCATAGAAAATCTAATCTGTGATATGAGTGAACAGATTTAATCTTTATAATCTACATTGTTTCAATTAATAATATACTTTCTTACCTAATATTAGTTATGAAAAAATGAAAAAGGTTAAACAAAGCAATGCCACATAAAATGTAGGAAGGCAGGATGTTTATTTATCAGGATGTTTATTTATCACAGTTTTATTTATCAAATGTTACAGTTACAAACAACAAATCAACATTATTGTGTTCAGTTTAGATGTATATATTTCCGAATCTGGCAAAACTTAACATAGGCCTAGGATGGTGTCTGCCTTTTACAGTCCTCTTGGGTGAACAGGAAATTCTTCTGTAAATACTCGCTTGAAAATACTCGATACTCGAAAAATGCCAACAACTCGACTCGAACTAAAAAATCACTACTCGCACACCCCTACCAAATACCAAGGTCTTGTCTGGGAGGCATTTGAAAAAGAGCACTGTTTCATCTTGATCCACTTCATCTTCACTCACACACCCCTACTTTTGTCATAGGAATTTTGTATCCTTACAGTGATCTGGATCAATGGGGTCGAGTCAATAAAGTGACCTATTCACTTTACCTGTACTCGGGATCTATTTGATTGAACAATTTTACTGACTAGAATGAACATTGAAATATAGGTTCAATGGATTTTCGTTCGTTTGGATCTTGGTCAGCTATTTTCATCTTGAGCCAGATTTGTTTGGTTGGATCATTGGATAATGGTTGGACACCGGTCAGTAATAGGTCCGATTTCAACGGGCCTTTTTGAACATCGTGATCTGGATATTTCGTCACTCAGATGATCCAGGTCAAATAAACGGGTCGTGACCGAACGACATATCTCATTGTTTGCCCCCAACTATCATCTGTCTTTTCATAACTTCACTGCCAAACCACAAGCAATAAATTAATTCCACGCTAATCAAGACAAGCATATCATAATTTTGTTATACTTTCACTTTAATTTGTATTCACTCAGAAAATCTGAAAGTGATCATGAATGTTGATTAAGACAATGTTATTGAGATCAAACTATATAGTTGGTTACATCTTAAAATAACCCTTTGAAAAAAAACTTGCAAATGGAATTCTTGATCGTAAACAAATAATTTACCGGGGGATTCCCGAAATTTCGGGATCCGTCCATCCCATTCCCTAATATATAAAATATAGGATCATTGATAAAGGTATTGTTGACTAAAGTTTGTAATTGTCCCTCTGTAACCCAGTACCACTGAGCCTGTATGAATGGGCGGGTGGGCCAGTACCACTGAGTCGGTATGGGTGGGTGGGTGGGCCAGTACCACTGAGCCTCTATGGGTGGGCAGGTGGGTTATTACCACTGAGCCTCTATGGGTGGGCAGGTGGGTTATTACCACTGAGCCTGTATGGGTGGGCAGGTGGGCCAGTACCGCTGAGCTTGTTTGGGTGGGTGGGTGAGTCAGCAACACCGTGCTTGTATGGGTAGGAGAGTGGGTCAATACCACTGAGCCTTTTGGGTGGGCAGGTGGCCCAGTACCACAGTGCCTGTATTGGTGGGTGGGTGGGTTAGTAAAACCATGCTTGTATGGGTAGGAGAGTGGGTCAATACCACTGAGCGTTTTGGGTGGGCAGGTGGCCTAGTACCACTGTGCCTGTATGGGTGGGTGGGTGGGTTAGTAACACCATGCTTGTATAGGTGGGCGGGTGGGTCAATACCACTGAGCCTTTTGAGTGGGCGGGTGGCCCAGTACCACTGTGCCTGTATGGGTGTGTTAGTAACACCATACTTGTATGGGTGGCGGGTGGGTGAGCAACACCATGCTTGTATGGGTAGGCGGGTGGGTCAGTAACACTGAGCCTGTATGGGTGGGCAAGTGGGCCAGTACCACTAAGCCTGTATGGGTGGGCAGGTGGGCCAGTACCACTGAGTCTGTATGGGTGGACGGGTGGAGATGTTTAACATATTATCATATACATCCATTTTTTGTGTTTTTTAATCATATTTAAATATTCATAATACTTTTTATTCAAAATATTGTAATCTACAATTAATAACAAAACAATCTCTATTATGAAATCTGTGATACTACAAACAAATAGTGCAAATGTTTTATCACTGGTCTGTTGACCTTATAGTTAACCCATGCACATGCACAGACCCCAGTGACCAGACAGTGCTGGATCATCAAAAAACGTTCGTGTTTATAAAAGATAATTCAATTATTTTTTCAGAAAAATAAAGAACTATATTAACATTTCTTCATGCTGTAGTAGCCTTTGCTCAAGCCACCTTCTGTGACCTAATTAAGGCTTTTGACTGTGTTAATCATTCTGATCTACTTATGAAATTAAATTACTATGAAATCACTGGAAATGAACTACAATTTTAAAATCATATTACAAACTGAATGCAAAAGATTTTCCTCAATGCAGAATGGTCTCAGAAACTTGAAGTCAAGGATGGTGTCCCATGGAGATCTGTCCTGGGTCCCTTATTGTTCCTAACTAACATCAATGACCTCCAAGCTGTTTGAAATGTGAATCATACAGGGTGCAGCAAATTGAGCTCCCTATTTTTAAGCCTGAATAAAAACACAGATTTTTTGGAAAAAGGTTTTATTTATTTCAACTTATTCTACAAAATGGGAAGTTTTTCCTATTTTGTTCTAAAAACTATATCAGATAAGAGTTGGCCTTGAATATCACTACACTGTTGCAAGTGAATTCTGAAGCTCTCGTTGAATTTCTTGAGCATGACCTGAAGTATGCTCTGAACTTTTTTTCGCATTGCTTGCTAAGATCTTGCAGGTTTTTGGGGCGATGTTTGAACAACTCAGCCTTTAAGTAACCCCACAAAAAAAGGCATCAAGAGTTAAATCAGGTGATTTTGCTGGCCACACAATGTCCTTCTTCAAAAAATCAATCGGCCAGGAAACGTTTGCCACAAATTGTTCATTGATATTAGGTCAATATGTTCTGTTGCACCGTCCTGCTGGAACCGCACATTATTGAAGCCCACTATTGTAGAGCAGGTTAAAAAAACTTTGATCATATTGGCATACCTGTTTGATTTCATAGTAACAACAATGCCATCCTCTTAAAAAAATGAAAGCCAATTATCTATGTTGTGGTAACGTGCATCAAACAGTCACACCTTAACTATGAAAAGGCCTCTCGTGGATTTCGTGAGGGGTGTGTTCACTCCAGTAACAACCTGAGGAGGAATTTGAAACGTTCAGCTGCGATTACTGAATAATACTTAGTAATAATAATTAATTCTGCGGCCCTCTTAATACCGACATGGCGTCCGCTCAATGGTTGCTATCAGAATAGGCTTTGGCTTTGTGAATGCATCAAAACAAGAAGAAAATATGTAATGAATAACAGGAGTCTGTATTGCAAAAAATAATCACTAAACAAACAGAAATAACAAATAACAATAATGAACTTTAAACAATTAATGTAACTAGTACAACATAATAAATAGATACAGATTTAATAATGATAAAACAAAAAATCATTCTGTGAATTTCAGACTGGCCACCAGTAAATGTATTGGAACAATTAGAATTAATAAATTATGTTTCTGCTTCAGTTTCACTAGTTGCAGTCTTTTAATTGATCGTTGTATTGCATTTATTGTGACTTGGCTAATGCATGTAAATATGTTTTCTGGCTTAATAAATTATTTGATTTGATTCAAGCACACCGTATTCAATTTAAACTGTCAATAAAATATACTGTGCGAAAGTGTATGCCTATTTAAATACATTATGAAAAAGTCCCTTATTCAAGAACTATCTGTATGAAGGATTCTGTAAAACTCTTGTAGGCAATAAAAAGGGTTGTTTAAAAGCCAAGAATCAAACAGTTTTTGAACATTTTAGTTGCTTTGTATTATACTGATGTTTAGTATGTTCAATAATTTCAGGATTTTTAAAAACATTGAATTGTGTAACATACAAAAACATTCATAGCAACCATGTAAATGACCGTGGCATGATTCAACTGACCATTGATCTAATGTATTAAAGTAGATAAAGATTGCTAGTGGCCTTGATCGGAGGGTTCTGACGTTCTGGGTCTGAGCACTCAGCCCAACTGCCTGGTCACTGGTGCTGGTTCAGAAGCCCCCCTAGGCCGTTGGCCCCAGGTTAAGAGTTAGAGAGAACTTCTTAGTCCTAACTTCGCCTGGTAAAATAAGATATCTTTTAAGTTTAACTTTGTATTTTTCTATAAATTTCACAAAAAATGACTTGCCGGCTGGCAGTTGTAACTCAGCTCTCATACTTGCTTCAGGTGATAGCTGTGTCTCATCAGATGGAACTGTACGATGAGGAGCCATTCAACTTTGAAATGATCCTAAATCGATATTTAAAGTTTGCCAAGAATTCTATTAGTGTCAAATTAATGGAAAGACCTGTGATTATGAAGGCCTTTGAAAGAATCCAGGTAAAGTAAGCTGATGCTTTCATTTGTTATATAATGTAATGTTATTGGCTTGTAGTAAATTGCTTTTGTTTTAATACCTTGTAAACTCTTCATTTTTAATTAGTTGATATAGGCTTTAAAATAATGTTTGCTTTTGTATATGGCTGAGATGGAGTTTGTAATCTACAATAATAATTGTAAAGCTCCAGCTACGTTTACCATTGGAAAGAGAAGAAAGAATGAAAATGAAAAAAAATGTTATTACCTTCATTTAATGTTGTTATATATTAATGCTGATTTAATCTTTACAATCAGCTGATTATTTTATAATAAGAACTTAATGTTATGACCAGAATGTTTTTGTTTGGAAAAATCAGTTTATAATATAAAATGGGCTATTACAAATGAGTTGAACGTTTTTAGTTGTTTCATTTTAATCAAGTTATTTTAAATGTCCAAAGCACATTTTAAATCTGGGGAAGACACTTCAAAGTCTAGTTAAAGATGGCATTTGTAATAAATTTCTGTAGAGCAAGGTGTCAGTTTAAGTTTATGATTCCAATTAATTCATCACGAAAAAATTGAGTAATTACTTTTGGACAAAGTTACGTTGATTCTTCCATTAATCATAAATTAAATAAAAGTTTATTGAAATTGCAAATTATAAAAGAAAGTTATTAACAGGATGATATAAGGTAAAGTTTCTCACAAGAAAAGGAGAGGTGACACTGCAAGAGAATGTCTATCAGCCGTCAGAGGTTAGAATTGCCTGCTCTGTAAGTTGAAAGTGGTGCTCTAATTGGCCAGTTTTTCATTTAAGTAGTACATTTAATTGAATTGACAAAATGTTACAAAACTCCAATCAAGCTGACCATCGCCTGGTTGTTGAAGGCCACACTTTTGTTTCATATGTAAAATTTATTTTGATAAAGTGATTCATGTGATGTGTTTGCTTACACAAATATAAAATTTACTGGAAAGAGAATTGGTGGTGGAAGAGTAGCAGATTTATGTGGTGGTGAGAGTTTCTCATAGTAAAGGAATGGAAAAAATGTACTGCGTCTGCGTTGATTTTAATAGAAAGGTGATTTTTCATGTAGAAGAGAACCCCACAGAAAAGAAAATTGAGATAGCTAAGGAATTTAGTATTCAACCTTGCACATTAGCTACAATTTTGAAGAATAAGGGATAGTGTTCTGAAAGTGACTTTCTGCAAAGTGTAAACGGGTGAAATCTGGTGTCAACAAGTGTATTATAAAGTGGTTGAAGATGTGTTGGGACAAGAATGTGCCAATCGGAGGAGCAGATTTGCAGGAAAAGGCGCATCTATTTGCAGAAAAATTAGACCATAGAAATTTTAGAGCAAGCAATGGATACTTCCATAATTTAAAATAGAGGAATAATATTGTGTTCAGAAAATTGTGTGGAGAGAGTGGAAGCGTAGATGAAACGGTGTGCCATGATTTAATACCAAACCTTAACATCCTAAGGGTACCATTCTGACAACATTTTTAATGCAGATGAAACAGTGCTCTTTTTCAAATGCCTCCCAGACAAGACCTTGGTATTTGGTAGGGGTGTGCGAGTAGTGATTTTTTAGTTCGAGTCGAGTCGAGGGCATTTTTTTTCGAGTATCGAGTATTTTCGAGCGAGTATTTACAGAAGGATTTCCTGTTCACCCAAGACAACTGTAAAAGGCAGACACCATCCTAAGCCTATGTTAAGTTTCTCCAGATTCGTAAATATATTCATCTAAACTGAACACAATAACGTTGATTTGTTTGTAACTGTAACATTTGATAAATAAAACTGTTTACTTCCTGCCTTCCTACATTTTATGTGGCATTGCTTTGTTTAACCTTTTTCATTTTTTCATAACTAATATTATGTAAGAAACAACGTGGATTATAAAGATTTAATCTGTTCACTCATATCACAGATCAGATTTTTTATGCAAGCCAGTTATACTGTTTCACAGCCGGCCGATGTGTTTATCTGGCGGTTCAGTTCAAAGTATACCGCGAAAACGTAGCAAAGCTTGATGGCAAAAGCTGCATTCAACCAAACTCATGATAAAATTCAGGCATCATCGCCAAATGCAGTCTGCTTTCAGAATTGCCTCCTCTCAACAAAAAATATTGTGTACATGCCAAGAAGAGTGGATTTGTATTCTAGGTATTTAATAGCAAGGTTACAACTAACCGGAAATAAGCTCTGAATTATATAATTAAATTTGAAAATCTGGATGACAAAGACTGTAGTTCAATTGATTGAAAATAATAACTAAGCTGGTTTACTAAAAATAAATGTTAAAGTTGCTTAGGATGAATTAGTTTTTAAATTATGATCGGTAATGAAATGTGTGCAACTAGAAACTATTTCGATACATGAGGATACACTGAACAACAGATAAATAACTATTCCATAATGAGAAATTATTGAAAACGTGGCGTAATCGAATGAAAACCATAGACGTAGTCGTGTAATATAATAGGTCTAGCCGATATTGACGACAAGATGCAGTCTGAAATATCAGCTAAGTGCCAACTAGTGACACAGTGAAGATTTTGGGCAGCTAAACTATAAACTTATGGATAAAAAACGAGGCTTGTGATTTGGCTTCGGTTCAATAAAAATTATTTTCCGAGTCTCTAAATTCATCATATTTTGTTTAGAAAAGGTCTTCCGACATGTTTCTCCCTCACTTGGGTTGATTATTTTACAACAGTTTACATCGACTTCAATATGAACAGGGAACGGGGAACAGGGAAATTCATATCATATCAAAATATATATCATATCATATCATATATTCATATCAAAATACATCATGTAAATTTACATTGTATTAACTAGGTTAAAGATTAGGATAGTAAGTTACGTCATGACACAATTCATTTGTATATTTTGTACAATACTGAATAAAGACATTTATCTATCTATCTATCTATCTATCTATATATGGTTCAGTGAGTTTACGAATCAAAATTATCGTACTTTACTACCTTTTACACTGCAACAGTGTTATTGTCTAACCTAGTCAGAAAACCGTTCAACAATTTTGACAGGAAAAAATATCATATGCGCAAATGTTACACACAGTTTTGGCGATCTAAGGTGTTTATGGAATAATAATTAATAGACGTTCGTCACGTGTACATATATATCTATTTTTTATTTGACGGAAAATAAATCAATAATGTTATGTCACACGCTGCTAGAACGTCATTACCGTATTTTATACGATACAGTATTTTCTTATGTCAAACATTGGACGATTCCCTGCTCAGATTAAAAAACAAAATAGACCTCAATCGACTCGCAAGAAATATACGATAATTTCAGTTCCGAATAGGAGTTGAACGGTTCCTTGCACGTACGCATACCAAAAGCGAGATGGACTTTCGCCTAGGGGAAGTTTGATTGTTGGGATGTAAAGTGATCCGTTCTCAGGACTCTTTTGATTGAGTGATATTGATATGAACAAAAATATGTATAATTTCCTCGGCGTACAGACCATTAAATTTGTATCGGTAACAGGTCTTTTTGAGTATCTTGAACTGGATCTCTCGTCCCCTTTCTTGGATCATAAAGATAAAACCAGCACTTCTGTTTTATTCACGCTATTTTAGGTTAGACTACAAGTGACTAGTAGACTCGGACAACCCACGTGCGTAATCGCTACTATGGTAACTATTTGCCCTCATCGCTTTCCCAGCTCTGTTGATCACTTTGAATTGAACTAGTTCAAATCATAATGAATGAACTCGTTCACTACGTTGACTAGTTCATTTTACTGTCGTCGTGTACTACCTATTCTTAGGCGTATTGTTTAGTTCATAATTACGCTGTACCAAACTGATAACGTATGATTAAGGATAAAATAAAACACAAGAAAGCGCAGTTTTTTATTCATAACTTATAAAACTGTTTAATCTTAAAACTAAATCTGATATTTCGTTAAATACTCGATCGAACTTTGAGTAGTTTTGGAAGCTTCTAGCCGAGTTCGAGTAGTAAAATACTTGAAGTTTCGAGTACTCGCACACCCCTAGTATTTGGATGAACCTTGCCATGTTGGTAAAAATAGTAAAGAGAGAATCACAGTTTTGTTGGGTGCAAACAGCACATGAACAATCAAATTAAAACCTCTAGTCTTTGGCAAATCTAACCAGCCACGATGTTTCAAGAACTTAACAACTTTTACTACTGACTACGTTGCTAATAAAAAGGCATGGATGACAAGAGAAGCTTTCAGTACCTGGCTTACAAATCTCAATAAGGAAATGAAAAAAGAAACACATTCTTATGATGATTGACAACTGCACAGCCCATGGAGATTTCCCTCAACTTTAAAACGTTAAGGTTATATTTTTACCACCAAATACCACTAAAAAGCTGCAGTCACTTGATCAGGGAATCATAAAAAATGTTTAAGTCATTACAGGAAGGAAGTTATTCAGAAATTTCTCAACAATCTTAATAATAGCTCACCAACAAAAATAAACCTCTGATGCCATGTGGATGGCAATCAAAACATGGCAGAATGTAAACAAGACCACTATAACAAACTGCTTTAAGAAGTGTGGTTTTAAGACTACAGAAGACGAAGATGAGGGAAGGCCAACTCCTATACCAGTTGAAATTACTCCAAGAGATTGGAAAAAAGCTAAGGATGTTTTGGATCTGCAGGAGTTAGAATTTGAAGAATTTGTAACGTTCTACAATGACATCGCAGTATGTGGTGAGCTCACTGAAAATGATATCCTTCTTACTGAAAATGATATCCTTCTTTGTACTGACGTGCACAGACTGACAAAGAGATGGAAAAGGATGATGATGAGGGAGAAAATGTCGAAGACGACCAACAAGCCAATAGTGAATCAACAGTTCAAGACACTTGGACAGTGTATGTATTTTTAAAAAATACGTTAAGTGATGAAGTTGTGAAATTTAAATAACTGTGTTGGATTCCACATTGGATGTTATAAATATCAACACGGGTAAGGAACTAAAATGGAATCTCATTAATTAAATGCATTTGTGGAACACTAATATTGTAACAATTAATAAATATTGTACGCTCTTCATTCATACAACATCAGAAATATACAAAGTATAGTACATTTTTATTGCTGTTCATTTATTTTTACACTTGGCAGCAGTCAATTTTTACACTTGATCATTTTGTTTCAGTACATATGTTTTACAGTTAGTTATTAATTATTAAATGCTTCATATGGATTAGAGTGTTTGTTTCATATGGATTAGAGTGTTTGTTTCATATGGATTAGATTGTTTGTTTCATATGGATTAGAGTGTTTGTTTCATATGGATTAGAGTGTTTGTTTCATATGGATTAGAGTGTTTGTTTCATTTGTGTTTTTTATCTCACTTTAATACTGCAGTTCTGTATTTCAATTCCAAACATGGTGTTTGTTTTATTATAGAGCTATTGAATTAGCTTTGCTCATTATAAAATGAATCAGTAGGCTACAGCACATGGATTTAGTCAGTTCAATGTAGGTACGTAGTGCAGTAATTAAACTAACAATAAATAAATTGTTTCATACGAAAACCAACCTCCATACGAAGAATTTTGCCCATTTTAACCTCACTACCATGAACCTCGCTATTACAAATACCTTCATAACCGAATATTATTTCAATCCCCTTCAGATACAAGGTATCATTAATGTTTATATAAATATTATTAACATTTATGTTCAAGGCTAAATTATCAAGTTAAATCAAATTAAATCAAATCAAAATTATTTTATTTCCACATAGTACAAAATAAAATAAATATATATATAAAGAAAATACAAAATATACCTTACAAACCAAGTATTCAACCAAAATATCACTTTTTTCCATAATTTACAACATCATAAAAAAAGATAAATAAGTTAAATAACCACTCAAAAATATAACACAATGTAAAATAATTCGGTCTTATCAATGGCTATTTTAGAAACTGAATCCGAAAGTAGAGAAATAACTAAATTAATATAAATAAATAAATTAATACAAATAAATATTTTGCTTGATTATAAAAATGACATTTATGAAAGGAAATGAGCCTACATGGGCGCCAAAGGCCTGTGCGTAGGCTCGAGTTGTTGTTTTTTTAAATATATCCTGTGAAATTACAAAGTGCAATTTATAAAACTAATATGTTAATTTGGAATAAACTATTTATGTGATATTATATTAAATACTGAATCCAAAATTAAAATTGACGTGAGAAAATAATACGAAATTAAAAGAGAATAAAACTGAAGATAATGTGCCGATTCGATAAAGGTGAAATGCGGAGGGGAGGAGGAGAGAAGGTTGAGGCCGCCTACAATCAGCAGAGATAAGGGACTCGGTCTCCTCATCACTGAGCAGATGCAACCACGATTTTAGTCTCTTAAATACTGTAATGGATGTGGAATCAAATAGTGTATGACTTACGAATTGAGTGCGAAAGTTTCTGAACAGGACGTCGGCGATGTAAAAAGAATTTGTTGATGAAAAAGATTTGTACTGATTGATTGTTATAATTCCTACTTTGTTTGCATATCTTGTGTTGTGTGTGTGTTCAATGGTAGAAAAAAATAAAATGAAAAAATATTTAAAAATATAGTTTCTATAATAGCGACTAGAAAGCATAGCAAGTGTTATTATCATATAATCTAGTTCCCAATCGTTATAATACCTCGTTTTGCAACTTTCCTGTAGCTTCATATGTTTTGATTTGCTCATAATTTTTGTAATCAAAACTTTTAACTATAGTAAATTTAAGTTATTTATTCGATTTGTCTTATTATTACAGGCACTAGAGCTGATCATTCCCTTGGGTGGAGTTGCGAGCTGCAGTGGGTTGAAGGAATATCAAATGTACAGTTTTCTCCTGACCAGAGAGCAGGTGGTAAATGCTGTCCAGAACTATGTTGGGCTACATACAGATATTATTCAGTGGGCCAGTAGCAGCTTAGATTAAATACAAAACAACAGCTGTAAATTCAGTTCATGTCAATTCGTATTTTTATATCATATATGTTTTATTTCCTCCTCAAAGTGTTGTTTTATTTCTTCCATTCGGTTTCTATTACTATTGTATTCAAATTGCAATACTTTGCCACTTAAAAACTTCTAAAATTTTGTGTATCAGAACGTAGTAGGATTTCTGTCGGTTTTGGCCAGTTAAGGAACAGATATATTTGTACAAAGCAGCTCTAAACTTATCCTAGTGTAAAAATAGAGACATGGAAAAAGTTTCTATATTTCATAAGGGCCCTGTTTATATATCATGCTTCTTAAATGGGAAGTGTTGACATTCTGTAGTGTAACCATTTTTAATGCACAAAGTAGTTAAGGGCATGGCTACAAATCAAGTCAAAAATAGTACAAATTTTGTATTTGGTATTTTTACTAAAAGTATTATTTTTATACATAACATATAAAAGTCGGCACTGGTGGCGCAGTGCTGTAACCCAGCTACTTGGGGACAAAGTGTTTGGAAGATTGTAGGCGATAGGTTCCACGCTCGGTTCTCTTAATACTGACACAGCATCCGCTCAATGGTTGCCATCAACGTAGACACTACTAGAGAAGTCTGGAGTGTCCGTGTTGAATGGTAGTCAAGGTTCAGATGTTGTGTAGGGGAGAGAACTGAGTGCCAGACTTGTCAGTTAGCTGAAAATCAGACCAACACTACGTGGTTCGGATTCCACGTAAAGCTGTAGGTCCCATAGTTGCCCTGGCTATTGGGCTATTAATTCAAGTCATTTCTGAGCTAAGTCGAACTCAGATAGTAACAATGACTACACTCGTTCATCTACACTCATTCACTCCTCATATTCGCCCATATATCTACGATCGGCGTCTTAGAGATGAATAATGATTATACAATTTGCAATTACCAATGAAGTAAAAACTGTTTTTTGTATTGTTTCTTTTTTTATCTGGTACTGTCATTAAATAATATCATATCTGACTCATATCAATAGATTCCATATTTTTTTTATTTAGAAAAACTTTGTCAGTTCACATGGATTACAGGCCTGTGCGTGAACTTTAATTAACGAGTCCAGTTAAATACCAATACCACTCTACGTGTATGGAAGAGTGGGTGGGTCAATACTGTATGACTACATTCGCTCATCTACACTCATCACACTCATACGATATCCATATTCGCCCATATCTTGACGATCGGCGTCTTATGAATAAATAAAAAAAATAAATATGTAGAAGGGTAGGTGGGTCAATACCAACATAAGTGTATAGGAGGGTAGGTGAGTCAATACCATAATACAAATTCTATCCTTATATAACTTTTTCACTACATATATATGTATGGTATGGCATTCAAAAATTCAAAATTGGATTGATAATTAATTAAAATCTAAATAAGTTTAAAATAAAATCTAAAGCACAAAGTACTTGTGTCTTAGTGTTTAAATATTACAGTTTCCCATCACAGAGCTAAGTCCAGGTTTCATTACTATTTAACACCTGCTTCTCTTGTGTTGAATAAAGCTAATCTAACTATGTAATTAATAGTTTAATTTTCGGCTCTGAAACCATATGACTAATCATTTGCCATTCCCCACCTATATTTCCAGTAGTTTCAGATGATAAAACCGGGGATATTCCCATACCTGTGCGAAAATGACTCAATGTAATCCACTTTTTTACTATAAGAAAGATAATTCTTTATTATGTAATCCTTAAGATACAGTGTCAAATGACTTTTACAAAATAACGCAAGGCGTGACAATACATTTTGGTCCATATTGTTTGAGTGTCACAGTTCCTTGTATATTCACATTGTGAGTTGTGAATTAACTCTCTAGTTCGGGAATTCTGACACTAAGTAGAAAGATTTTTTTTGAAACCACGTTTGCAGGTGCTTGTTTTACTTCTTCGATCCTATATTCCTCACTTCGTTTCGAAGGGTATTGAAGAACTTGGCTTCGGCATATGTAGGCTTGGCCTCAGTGAGAGTCAGTCTGTGTAGATTAGATTAGGTACACCGGGTTGCGGTCATGTCACCAAGCCCACCGCGCCTAGACTCTGTGGCCCTTTGTGCCCCGAGGCTAACAACAGTGTCACAAGAGACCAGTCCCCTTTTGAAGGACAGGGTCTCCCCGAGTGTAGTCCTTCTGATATCCTCTGGTTCCAGAAAAGCAGTGCCCAGAGTTTTCTACCTAAGAGATAAAGAGCTCCACAATGACACAAGATGTGTATGGAGCTCTCCTCATCTTCCTCACAGAGCCTACATGTGGAGTCTTCTGTTAGGCCCATAATCTTCATATGTCTATGAAGGAGATTATGTCCGGTCAGCAGTCTGTGTATTGCCAGAGTGAAGTTCTAGCATGCCTGGTGTTGTATGTGTGAACCACTCTAGACAACAATGCCATGATGGCTTTAAAATACAACAAAATAGGCTATTAGTGTGACTTTATGGGTGCTAATAACTTTAATCCTCTTGGTTGCATACAGTGCTGAGCTTAGCCTAAGGCATAGGCTATCAATGGGATGTTGCCATGGAAGTTGGCTATCAATAATAATAACCAGATAATTTGTTGAGATAACAGACTGGAGGTTTGATAAATCTGAAACTTCATTCTTACTCTTTACAAATGATATTTTTACTGTCTTTGATTAGTCATTGTTCCTGCAATAGTCTTTAGCAAGGCTCACAGCTAAATATGAGCCTATATATAGTTTTTCTTTTGAGTTATTTGCAATTAATGCCATTGAGTCATTATTATTCATCATTAAGACAACGATAATAGATATTAAGGTGAATATGAGGGGAGAATGAGTGTAGATGAACGAGTGTAGTCATTTTTACTTACTAAGGTTGACTTTTCCTTAGAAAAAGACGTTTATTAATAGCCCAACAGCCAGGTCAACTACAGGACATATAGCTTTATATGAAATCTGAACCATGTAGTATTGGTCTGATTTTCAGCTGAATGACAAGTCTGATACTCAGTTCTCTTCTCTACACTACATCTGGCCCCTAACTACCACCCAGCATTGACACTTCAGACTTCTCTAATAGTGTCCACATTGATGGCAATCATTGAGCAGACGAAAATTACAATATGGTGGACACTATACAAATGTGAAAGTGCTCTTTAAATTAGTTTAGTTTTAGTGGGAAAATCAACAAAGTCCTACAAAACGACAGAACAACCTGACTTATACTACTATAAGTTATATTTCAAGATATCACAACTTTAAGAAAATACTTACCAAAGCATAATTCAATGATTACAAAATAACAAGACACAATCCATTAGATGAATAATACATGAGTACCACCAAATAATTAAACTAATACTAAACTTTTAAGTTGTAAAAGTAAAGCAATCAATTTATATTTTTATTTTATCACTTTTATAATTTATTTACATAAAAGATACTCAACACACATATCTAAAATATTCAGAAACTGGAAATGACAAATATGCTAACAGCCGTAATGTGACGTCAGTGCCACCTCATAGCATTAACTTCCAACAGTTATAAAGTGATTGTAATCTAAGTACAGTTCAGAGTGGTAAACTGGAAGTTTGTCAGCCAGACAGGAGTGTTAACTTGATACATGCTGAGTGAGCGTCTTGGCTCTTGTACATTCCATCAATACTAACTTACCATACACATCAGCTAACTGGATATATTATGATTGATTGCCAGTTTACTTGTATATAACGGAAAGCTGAACATTTAACTAAACAAGGATATTGATATATCTTAAATCAATAACAATTTGATTTACTATTTTAACATTTCAAAAGTAGCATGCATACAAAGTTAATTAAAAAACTGTTTATCTTAAAAAAAACAAAAAAAAAACAATTATTTCTGACTGAAGCAACCAGCTAAATCTCCACTCGCTACATTCGAACTGCTGACTCAACATGACTCAAAGGATGCCTCGATTTAAAGAAGGGGATTTTGTATTTACTAAATTAAGAGGATATCGCCTCTGGCCAGGAAAAATAATTGAAATTCTCGACTCAACAAAAAATAAAAGTACTAAATATAACATATCTTTTTTGGAGACAATACAATGGCTGAAGTCAAAGATTCTAAAGTCCTCCCTTACAAGGATAATGTGGATTTATGGAATTCCATTAATAAATAATGGTATTAACAAAACTCTAGGTGATGCTGAGGCAGCTTTTAAAGCTACAGCATTTGATAAAGTTGCCTCAGAGCTCCCAGAAACAAAACCTGTATGTTCATATCAATATGCAATAACCATGGTACATGACAACAGCAACCCAAATGACAACAATACATCTGATCCCCATAACACAATAGAATATATACAGGCAAAAATATTAAGTACTCACGAGATTGACCTTGATACATCAATCACATTAGCTGCAGAGGCTAGGAATGCGTTGCTAGCTGAAAATAATAAACTTAAGCAGGATCTGCATAGCTTAACACTAACAAATGCTAAACTCACGCAGATGATCACTGAACAAAATAATGTTGACGAAGCTAAGTATTAAGTAACAATCGAAGACTTGGAAAATAAGAAAAGCCTTAACTAATAGGATTGAAACACTAACTAAGACTATTGAACAAATTGAAAAACAATTAGTTAAAGAAAAACAACTAAGAGATGAACTGACTTTGACTTTCGAAAACTATGACAAAAACCAAATAGATATAATAAAAAAATATGAAAACAAAATAAACGAACAAGCTAATGTCATAGCCTCCCTAAAAATACTACAGAAACAACATATCAAAGATAACATCAAAGAGCTGTCAGACTGCGGAACACAAACTAACATCCAACCTGAGCAAATTGCCCCTAATACCAACTCCCAACTGTACCCAAACTCTTACCTGTTGAACGAACTGACTCAGCTAAAGTTAAGGCAAGATAAATTGTAATGTTTGTTAGAGAATATGGAAACACAACCAAAAACACATTGTCATGACAGCATTAAATATCCCTCAAAAACCCTAAACAAGTGTTACCTAAGCTAGTGAAGAACAACCTTGGAAAAGTAGGAAATGCAACAAGTTTTTTCAGCGTTTCACTTAAAGCCTCCAATGAAGTCCACAAGCAATATCACAATTTTACACCAGAATATCCAGTGAATTACCAATAAAATAAAGAGACTTATTAGAAACAATTACTCCAACACCTGACATGATAATCCTGAGTGAACACAGATTAAAACTATACCAAATTGAGAGTGCACATATAATTCCGGGATATAACCTGAAAGCCCACTTCAGTAGAGAAACACACAAAAATGGAGGAATAGTGATATATGTGGAAGAAAGATTAAATCAATATTCAGAATCAATTGAAGTAAATCATTGCTGTGAAAAGCTTCTCTGTGAAATGGGACTCATAAAAATCATCCTAAACAAAACGCATCTTAACATCATGGGCATTTACCGATCTCCAAATACAAACCTTAACCAGGGCCTTGACATACAAACAAGAACGATTGAAGACACTAGTATTGAAAATTCACCTTTCATACTAATGGGAGATATCAATGTAGATATGCTAAATCCCAACAAAAATACAACCAAACTTAATGAAATTCTAGCATCTCATAATATGCAAAGACTTACTCTACCGCAAAAAAAAAAAAAAAAAAAAAAAAAAAAAACTCACAACACACAATCATCAATAGACTGTTTGTACAAATATTAGTGACGAGCAATCAGTTACATGCAGAATTATTAACACACAACTGTCAGATCACACAGCCCAACTCTGCACAGTCCATGCTAAAGCAGAAGTACAGAAACCAAACAGTATGAGTTGAAGTCTTAAATCAGAAAATTTTAGCAACTTAAAACTGCTTCTCTCAAAAGAGACATGGAAAGACCTTTTAGAAGCCCCATCTGTAGACAAAGCATATACGATTCTTGGTAATACTCTTCAAATAGCCTTGGATTCAGCATGTCCGAGAAGAAACAGAAGTCTAATCAAGGCATTCGATTGCCTCAACCATGAGCGAATAATTAAGAAACTAGAGTTCTTTGGTATGGTCAATATAGCAAGAGAAGGGTTTAAAAGCTATTTAGAGGACAGGAAACAACTGGTGAAACACAAAAACACCACCAAAGGAATCACAAGAGAAGTTAGATCCTCCCCCCCTACTAATGCAGCAAGGCGTGCCACAGGGCTCTGTACTGTGACCAGCCTTATTTATTTTATTTATAAATGACATGTCTCATTTATAAATAAAACAAACAAGAGGAGATCTCTGTACTCCTCTTATGTATGCAGATGATACCACCCTCCTGCTACATGAGAAGTCAGCACAGAGGCTTGTGGTGACCTCCTATGTTGCCTTAAACACAGCATACGAATACTGCTCTGGAAATGACCTCGTGATCAATTTATCAAAAACCAGCCAGTTAGCATTTGGAAGAAGAGCAGCTAATATCCCAGCTATCCCTGATATAGAAATGGAATTACAACCCTCATTCTTAGAAATAACAATAGATGACAACATGACCTGGACCCCACCTTGATAAGCTTTCAAATAAACTAAGCACAAGCCTAACTAGAATCTACAGTTTCCGATGACAACCGCGTCAAGGTACTATCTACAATATTTACAAGATGACCAGACGTTTCGCCCATACTGTGATGTGGCATCCTCAGTGGTTTCTCTGAGACTCAGTCTCAGATATGCTTATTGTAAGCTTCTTATACATTATCATGAATGAGTATGTGGACCCAAGATTCCATGGCCAAACATTGCTTGAGGTTTGACTACTTCTTCACTGTGAGTTGTCGCCAGATGGAGATAGATGTGTGATTTGTACTTACAGGGAATAGCATACAACATAATTGGCCAAGATGATAACTTATACCAGTGTTTATAACCTATACTTGAGACTCATTCATATCGTGTTGGTGCAGACAACATCAATAAAAGAGCTTTGGTCTTTAAATATTCTGATACCTGAAATTTTAAGTCTTACCAAATTATATAAAGACTAGGGGCTTTATATAATTGAATAACAACTCGCTACGCTCGTGACACCTCAGCCATCTGCCTTGATATTGCTTCTTCGTTGCAAGTTTCACTCGCTATGTACATGGCATTTCGGCCTCAGCTTGTGACTTTTACCTAAAAATATTAGTACGTAAACTCTATCATGTACAACCATAATATTAAATTTATTTACAGTATCTCACTCACAGTACTTGTATTGCTATCTATTTATTATTATAAACACCCAATTATATTATTTAGCCAATTTCAAACATATTCATTTCATTTGATTTTGTTTAACAGCTCAATATTAATAAAATAACTGCATTAGATTACCAGAACACACTAAAGTCACGTGGGACTTTA
Organism: Stictocephala bisonia; assembly: GCA_035578905.1. Taxonomy (NCBI): domain Eukaryota; kingdom Metazoa; phylum Arthropoda; class Insecta; order Hemiptera; family Membracidae; genus Stictocephala; species Stictocephala bisonia. The sequence continues at coordinate 111,508 of JAQJVL010000406.1, read as the reverse complement.
GTCACACATTAGCTAAACACTAGGATGTGAATAAAATCATGCATATAACCTTCCCTGGTTTATGAAAGATCTGACACCCTTAATATTACTACAAACACCATTATTTACGATGAGGGAGACAAAGGTAGTTGGACATTTGCCATCATTACGTGAAAAATAACAATCACGACTTTTCGATTTGGTAAAACCCAAACCTTTTTCAAGTGCTAAAAACTAAATTACACAAACACAAACATGTTATAAAACTACGTTCTTAAACTAACAAACTTATCTACTTTAATAATTATCTACATTTTAACCTAGATCCTAGAATGGAGTACAACAAAATGAACTTCTACTAAATATAAAAAATATTAACAGGGTTAAATTAATATAGCCAATTAGGCGCTGTCAAGGTCACGATATCAACGAAAAATGTTAACCACAATAAAATTAATATTCAAATCAGACTGAAATAAGATTACATTAACTAAAATCTTTTATGAACCCAGTTTCAAGATCTGATTTTATAAATGAATTTTTTTTTACCTTAGTATTGCCTGAAGATCTTGAATATGTTTCAATCTTATTAAAGATTGAATCTGAATTGAATTATTATTAAAGAATCTGAAACATATTCAAGATCTTCAGGCAATACTAAGGTAAAAAAATTTCATTTACATTAACTAATCATAAATATATGGTACCTGAAAAACACAATTAATTTAAAATAATATTCAACACGTACAAAAATTATATATATATTTGTACGTGTTGGACGTCTTGGAGAATTTATATCGAAAACTTTTGGAAAACAAAACAAACTCCTAAACCTCTCAGTTCTTACAAAATTTAACATTTTCTAAATACAATTTTCTAATTTAATTATAATGCAACAATTAACAATTGTTACAAACCTCCCGCTCAACAATACACGTACAGTGGTTCAATCTTAGTTAATTTCACTTATCACGCAACAAACAATAAATAAATACTGTATTAATGATTGTCAAAAATATAAATGGCTTACTCGTTCGTCAGTGACAGTAAAAAATCATGAAAACTATTTTGATTGGTTGTAGATTTGTTTTGTTAATGAATGACAACATTAATCAATTATGTTATTTGTTTGGGAACAACCTGTACGTGGGCATAATTGGTTTTTAATCAAGAGCTACTCTACTGAATATGTTGAGAATACACCCTGTTACAGTTTCAGGGTAAATTAAACCAGACAATAAAAGAGTTACAACAAGTTAAATGTCACAAAATAAATATTATTCAAAAGGAGTTGTACAAATCTGAACAATGATGAAGCTGTTTTATCTATTAACGGTGTACTTAAGAGCTCCTCTTTTCATTAAGACCTATGTCATAATATATCGGTAAAATGTCTTTACGAACATCCATGTCATAATAACTAGTAAATTTAAAATGTCAAAGGAAACATTACAGTAGAGAGAAAGTAAAAAAAATTGCATGTACAGTAAACTCTGGTTAACCGGTTAAATATGATGGAAGATGAATCCGGATAGTACAGAACGTAACAAAATTATAATTCTTAGACAAGATTATGCCACACAATTCCTCCCGCGATAGCGTAGGGCAAGTTGAATGTAATGCATCATACACACATATTGTTGCACATCCGGTAAGCGATCGGTGATGTTGTTGTATGCTTATTTACCAGATTTAAGTACCTAGAAATCTACTGTAATTTAGTGGTTTCATTGTTAATTTATTCTTTTTATACTGTAAAAATATATAATTTACTTTGCAGTATATTACAATTCTATATTGAAACATTTATAGTCTATTTTTATTGATTTCAATAAAACGTTACCATAAATTGCTGGGCCTAAACTTAAGCTTTTTGTTCTCTCAAAATCTTTTAATGGAATATGAATCAATGAATCATAGCAAATTAAATTAATTGATAATTATGGTAGTTTACTAGGAAATCCAAAAGAACGCATTAAATTACAGAAATATCACTCTATAAAATACAACGGTAACAAAATATTTTTTTACTGGACGACAGTAAACAAACAGACTAATGATTGACGATGTCCCCGATCTACCCTTCATGACAATTAATCGAACTCTTCCAGCCAGTACCATTGTCTGTGAATGGGCGAGCCAGTACTACTGTACGTATATGGGTGGGCGGATGGGTCTGTACTATTGTATGTGTATGGGTGAGTCAGTACCACTGTACGTATATGGGTGGGCGGGTGGGTCAGTACCATTGTATATGTATGGGTGAGTCAGTACAACTGTACGTATATGGGTGGGCGGGTGGGTCAGTACCATTGTATATGTATGGTTGAGTCAGTACAACTGTACTTATATGGGTGGGCGGGTGGGTCAGTACCATTGTATGTATATGGGTGAGTCAGTACCACTGTACGAATATGGGTGGTCGGGTGGGTCAGTACCATTGTACGTTATGTGTGGGTGAGTGGGTGGGTCTGTACCACTGTACGTGTATGGGTGAGCCATTACCACTGTTCATATATAGGTGGGCGGGTGGGTCAGTACCATATTTATGAACCATTTATTAACCATGCTGTACAATGAAACGAAGATATGATAGACGTATTCCTATATAGGATGACAGTTATTATATATTTATATTTAATATATCGTATTAGAAATATAAGTATAGAGGAGGAATATTTCAAAAATTATGAGGTTCAGTATCACAGTACAGTACTACCTCGTTTATCCGGACCTCATTCAACCGGATGTCCGGATTATCCGGATCGATCCGGAACGAAAAATAAAAAAATTAATTTAGATGAAAACGTGATTTCCTGATCACTACAGTGTCGCTGATCACTACAGTGTGTACAGTGTCGTGTTGAGGTAGTAGGGCGGGTTCTTGATACGCTGGGAAGACAAAGTGGAGGAGCAATGACCTCCGCGCCACCATCCCCCCACTCCGGCACGGCGTGACAGTGACCAGTGACCTTGTCTATTGTCTACGCCGGCGGGTAGTCTGTCACGTGCTAGCGACCGGAATACATCATTACCATATCGTGCTGTGCAGTGTTTAGTTTGTTTACATTTTTGATCGGATACGGTTAATAGTATAATATTCGTGTGTTAGCGTGTGTGCGTGGAAATGGCGACGAAACGGAAACGAAATGTGCTTACAATGGCCCAAAAGTTAGATGCATTGAATCGAATAGACAGGTGCGAATCTTTAAATAAACTTGCTGCAGAACTCAGCGTGGGGACATCAACTGTGTCAGATTGGAAAAAAAATCGGAAAAATATTGAAGACTTTTGCTTTAAAATGATCGCTAAAGGCAGTTTAGAGGGTAGAGGAACTATAAAAAATGCAAAAAATGAATCGTTGGACGAGGCATTATTTATGTGGTTTAGTGCTCAGCGAGAACGTGGTGTTCCGATTTCTGGACCGATTTTGGCTGAAAAAGCGGCAAGCCTAAACAAAAAATTACCAAATCCTGATCCAAATTTTACAGCTAGCCAGGGATGGCTAGAGCGGTTCAAAAATCGGCATGGCATTAGACAATTATCTGTGACTGCTGAAAGCCTGTCTAGTGATCAGGCGGCAAGTGAAAAGTTTAAGGAAACATTTCAACGAATTATTTCATCTGAAAAACTTTCTCCGGACCAGATTTACAATACGGACGAAACTGGACTGTTTTACCGTATTTTACCGAGCAAAACCTTAGCTTGTAAAACTGATGAGGCAGCCAAGGGCTACAAAAAGAGCAAGGATCGCCTAACTGCTATGGCTTGTAGCAATGCTTCTGGAAACCACAAAATTCCCCTAGTGATAATTGGCAAGGCAAAAAATCCTCGAGCACTCAAAAATGTAAATCGTGCATCCTTGCCTGTGGTTTACCTAAATCAAAAAAGTGCGTGGATGGACAGCTTTATTTTTAAAAAGTGGTTCTTTGAACGTTTCGTACCAGATGTGAGAAAATTTCTCAAAGAAAAAACTGCCAGAAAAAGCGATTTTGTTTCTTGACAATGCGCCATCTCATCCTGCTGAAGAAGATCTCATCAGTGGGGATATTAAAGTTAAATTTCTCCCCCCAAATGTGACTCCAATTTTGCAACCTATGGATCAGGGCGTGTTGGAAAGTATCAAGCGTGTTTATCGCAGGGAAATTTTAGGCAAATTAATTGAAGAAGAAGGCGAACAAAGTGTGATTGATTTGTTAAAATCTGTAAATGTCAAAGACATGATTTACATGATTGCAGACGCTTGGGATCATGTTACAAAAAGTGCTCTACAAAAGTCTTGGAAATAATTGTGGCCAAACATATGCAACATAATTGAAGAAATGAACCCTACCACTCCACAAATAAGTGAATCAAATGAAACCACTGTCACTGCAGAGCAATTGTTAGGAATGTTTGCAAGAATTGACGGTTGTTCCGATGTTGATATCAACGACGTCAATGATTGGATGACCGACAACAACGAAGGAGGTTATGGAGTCATGACAGATGAAGAGATAATAGTAGCGTGTACATCTACGCAGGGAGCAGACGAGAGCGAGGAAGAGGTAGACAGCGCACGGCCGGAGATGACGCACGCGGACGCGACGACACAGCTGGACAACATCATGGCGTACTTGGAGCAACAGCAGGACACAACGCCAGCTGAACTAATGATGGTGAAACGTTTACGTGATCGTGCCGCATTGAAACGTCACACAAAATTAAAGCAGAGGAAGATAAATGACTTTTTTGTAAATAACAACTAAACCCTGTGTAAATTAAAAGCGTGTGTAAATAGTCAGGTGTGTAAATAAAATGTTTTTCGTGATTTACAGTATTGTGTAAATTGAATGAGTGTAAATATTGTGTTTTTTCATGACCAAAAGGAAATTAATATATGGTAAGTTATCATTTTACATTTTGTTTTATTTATCTTTCTATAAGTCCGGATTATCCGGATTTTCGATTAACCGGATCACTTCCGGTCCCAATTAATCCGGATAAACGAGGTTGTACTGTACATGTATTAGTGGGCAGGTGGGTCAATACCACATGTATGGATGGGCTGGTAAGTTAATACAGTAGAACGGAAATATATGCAAAATGCACGCACAAACGAACGAACGGGTATGGGTACGTGTATGGGTGGGCGGGTGGGCCAATACCACTGTACGTGTATGGGTGGGCCAATACCACTGTACGTGTATGGGTAGGCGGGTGGGTGTGTGTGTGTTTGTTACAACATTGTATATTTTGCCTGCGGGTTTTTCGGGTGCAAAACACAGTTACTACTGAAATACGACTGCTATTTCTTAAATTTAGTGCATATATTGAAAAATTAGCTGATCAGTGCCGGGAAAGAGTGCAACGTTACCACGTTCGAACAGAGTGCCGTTGCCTGTTACCAGCTTTGAAACCAAGTTTGTAAGAACCTTTTCTCATAAAGACTTTTTGACCTTTTTAAAATGACAGATTTAAAATGTTTTTACTGTAATTTTGTTTGCTTATTGAATTGTGTTGTTCTTAGGCGTCCACTTTTTTTATTACAATTTATTAATATGCATACTTTAGGCTGCAGCTTACTGATCACTTGTTTTCACATTATATAGATCTATTATTTTGCTACGATGAGTCAAGGGATTTTCGAAACACTAAATCAAGATTATTTATCTACATAAACAGAATTTGTGAAAAATACAAAATAAGGATAAAAGCTTAATCAACAAACCACTACAAATACATATCAATTCGCAATTGCTGTATTATCTTACGTTTATAATAGTAATATATCATAACTAATGGTTTTGTAAGGATAATAACGTGACCAAGCGATTGATTTGCCTACCACTAAAAGTCAAGATAGAGTTGAATTTAGGACAAGTATAACAATTTTGTTTGAAGTAGTATATACTTTTGAAATTAAAGTTAGAAAATAAAACGTACAGAAACGTTCTTGTTCACCTTGTATTTAACACGTCCAAAAACGGAGTTTTGAGTAATACATATGTAAAGTTAGTGGGTATTTTGACATGTTTTATATAAGTAGTGAATGAAAACAGGACATCTCATAGAGGTGGCCCACTTTACACACCACTCAAGTATATTTATATGTTCGCAAACTGGAATTTATATTTTGGTGTGTTCTCAAGCTGCATGCCTTTACACTTGTTCACAAACAAGACAACTGGCGAGGGGTACAGTTGCAGTCACACACCAACCAGAGCGTATGCTGTCACATCACTATGTCGACCGCTGACAAACTTCAAAGACCAATGTACAACTTGCTCCAAAAGGCTCCCTGGTTGCTATAAAACCAATGGTTTAGTTTAAACGTTTTAAAACTAAAACTGGAAGACTTATCTGGCCTAATATCACTTTTGATATTTTGATACAGGCATGAATCGTTTCTTATCTAGTAGATTACTAAGTATTTTCATTTTGGTTGCATGAAATGTGGCCCCCCCCTGTGAACTAAGTCTGTGTGGCCCCAGGGCAATTTGCCCCTTTTGCCCCCCCCCCCTCTGGGCGGCCCTGATTATTATATTCCTATTTTTTTTATCTTTATTCAAAATATATCATAACTTTTTTAAATTAATAAATAGTAGCTGACGACAAACCATACGATATTTATATATAGTTAAACCTTGTATTAAATAGTCCCAGATGTTTAAAAACTCTTGGATAAATTGCATAACTACAAAATACAGTAAATATATGTTACCTAATTTGTTTACTTATGACTTTGTTCCACTGACCTTAATGTAATCATTTCTGACCCAGTCGTTAACTACACAAGATGAAGATTAACTTAATCTGTTATTTTTTTTGTACTAATTAATTTTTAAAAAATTAACCTTGGAACTCTTGATCTAATGTTATCATTCTGGATCTTCTTAATTACTGTCAAAAATATCTGTCTGATTTTATTAAACCATACTTAACGAAGATGTCTAATTCAATAAAGTAATTTTTGTTTAATTAACTGTAGATCAGCAGTGCAAGAAATGTATGGATGACTAATTTAATGCATTTTTATTAATTCAAGTTCAATTATGATAAATAACCTATAGAAATTACATTTCAGATCTAGGTTTAAATTATTTTCAATTGCTATATTTTTATGAATATTTTTTTCTCTACAATACAACAAAACAAATTCTACATTGCCAAATTGAAATCTGCAGATATTTGGAAGATAATGATTTACTTGTAGACATCTGCAGATTTTTATCCAACACATCCTTCATGAGTCTTTCATTTAGCATTATGTAACAACTAGTCCTACCAAACTACTGGAACTCTCTCAAATAATAATGATTTAGGTATCAGGAATATTAGTTAATATAATCAATCGTTACGTTTCACTTTTATTATTAAATCTGTTTTACAATTTACAATGCTTAGTTCTTAAGCTACAAAAATCTTAGTTTGCACATATTACATCCGAGCATTCAATTTTACAAAGGTGCCATTCATTGGTCTTAGGAATGGTGAGAATAACACTTTTAATCCTTCCCTCTTTGTCACCGACTCAATCTTAAAGTGTCTAACGATGTATGAGACTACAACCTTTAATTCCATCATAGCAAATCTTTGTCCTGAAACACACAGAGTATACCTTTATAATTGCTGCAGTATCACTAATTAACATAACTAACTTGTATTCATTATTATTAATGATTATTAATTATTAATAATTAATATAATTATTATTAATAATTAATATAATTATTATTAATAATTAATATAATTATTATTAATGAGGCAACATACCATTTATTTTTTTAGTTTCAAATTGATATCACTATAATTTTGGGGAGTGGTATGTTGCTATGTTGAGCGACTCAATTTACATTATTGGTTCTTGTTTGTATACCAACACCCTCACTTATTACACTTATCAATGTAATATTGATAAGATACAGACTCTGCATCCCTCAATGGCAGATATTATAGTGTAAATGCTGCCTTATGATTTTCATTGTCTTCTTAGTTCAAAAATACTTGGTCTTTTAACAAACAACTGTGCAGTATTTACTTTTTTAGTACTTAGTATAACACCCACAAATTTTTAAAGTTGACACAAACAATGGAAGAATGTTATTTAATGGTGTGAACTTTATATTTATTATTTTAATGTTAATAATTTTCTATTAACATCTATATTTATTTGATTTTTAACCTTTTGATTATATTTCTGTATTGAATTGGAGTTCTTTACTGTAATATAAAATGTAGACCTTTTATGTTAATAATGTAATTAATAACATAAATTGTTGTGATCTCAACTAAATTTTTAGTTTTATTATAACATTTATTTATTTTATTTATACAATTTGTATTGATACAAAATAGATAGAAACATCCAATTAAATTGTAGCACTAATCTTAAATTAACAATATGCTAGATAACAAGCAAGCATTGTAAATACACATTTAACAACTGACAAAAAGCAAATAACAAATAGATATCCTAAATAAATAGTACATATAAATAGCAATGTACAAACAAATTAACTATTTAATAGTATATTTCATAACAAGAGTGGAAAGTGGGGTTTTGCATGTTCGAGACCATATGTTTGAAGTGCGAGACTTGTCGAGCACTTCGAATGGTCGAGAACATACAAAACACTTTCACTCGAGTTTTGAACGATACTTTTCACTTCACTACAGAATAAAAACAGGTGTTATTGACTGTGGAAAATTTTCGGTTGTAAACAATGTTACTTCCGGTAGTAAACAATAGACAGCTGTTGAAAATATGATGTTTCGCAGGTTGTAAACACATAACGAAAACAGCTAAACTCATAGTAGTGTAGTGAAAATACCTTTACTATTCCCCAAAGTGCAAGTTATTTTTCCCACCTCCAAGCATATATCCTAAACTGTAGAGTATTTACTAAATAACAACAATTAGACATATCAAACAATATCTAAGACAATTTGTTACAACTCAAAAAGCGCTTAAATAATAATAATAATAAAAAAAATGTATAGATTGAAACAACAACACAAAAATTAAAATAACAAAACAGTAAGATAACATTATTCAATATGCAATGAAAACACAAGAATAACAATAAATAAATATATTATTTATTGATTAATAATTTCACTGAGCTGTTGTTTGAAGAAGGCTGAGGACGATGACAGCAGATCCACATGTCGAGGAAGAGCATTGTGTAGCCGCATCATTACATTAACGGACGAATTAGTACCTAGAGCTGAAATAGCATAGTGAGGGCTAAACAATAGCCTCTGTCTGGCTGAGGGTCGGAGGATTCAATACCACTGCACGTGTATGAGTGGGTGGGTGGGTCAATACCACAGTACGTGTATGGGTGAGCGGGTGGGTCATTACTACTGTACGTGTATGGGTGGGCGGGTGAGTCAATACCACAGTACGTGTATGGGTGGGCGGGTGGGTCAATACTACTGTACGTGTATGGGTGGGTCAATACCACAGTACTGATGAACATGGCTATGACTTCATCAGTAGAGCAAGTAGGAATAGCAACTACTGTACTTCTGAACATGGCTATGACTTCATCAGTAGAGCAAGTAGGAAGTCCTTTTTTCGAGTCCTTTTTGCTCGGAGGCAAAGTTAATATGAGCTAGCAGCTCACTACAGTCAACTACTCCACTCACCAGCTTTTTAAGAAACACCAACATCACTACAACACGGCGCCTGCGCAGACTATCCAGTTCAAACAAGGTCAACAATTCAGAGTATGAAATGAGAAACGTGTAAACTCCAAATGATTTAAAATATAAAAATCGTAAAAATTTAATTTGAATTTGCTCAACCATTTCCGTTAAATATGCATAATAAGGATGCCAGACCATAAAACCAAACTCAAGCTTTGATCTTATCAAAGTGGAATATAATAATTTTAATGTAGAAATTTGTTTAAATATACAACTTGATCTACACAAAAAACCAAATGTTTTATAGGTAGCTTTAAAAATTTCAATAATATGATCAGAAAAAGAAAATTTAACATAAAAAAATTACACCAAGATCTTTAATTTTGGAATGTACAGTTAAAATAGTGTTTTCCATTTTGTAATCAAAATTAACAAAGTTTTGCGTTTTTCTGGTGTACCTCATTACTACACACTTTTTTGCATTGAATTTTAAAGCTGTTTGACTCCAAGCAATAAGACCATTTAGATCATGCTGCAATAATTCACCATTTTCAAATTTTTGTTTATCTCTAAATACGAGGTACGTCCAGAAAGTAAGTTCCGTTTCCATTTATATCCGCTGCAGCGCTGTGATCGCAGTTCCGCGCATGCGCGGCAGACGCTCTGTATCAAGGAGAAGAAACGTGCGCCATTTTGAGATCGCTGTCTGTCTCGTACGCTTTGTTGTACTTGTTTAAAATGTCGGTGTTGATCGAAAATCCCGCCGCTTGTGAAATCAGATCTGTGATTCGTTTTCTGAATGCTAAGAAAGTGAAACCGATTGACATTTATCGGCAAATTTGCGAGGTTTACGGACAAAATGCGATGAGTGATTCAATGGTGAGAAGATGGGTCCGACAGTTTAATGAAGGACGTAATGAAGTGCATGATGAAGAACGAAGTGGGCGTCCATCTTTGATTACAGAAGGACTGGTTCACACGATTGATGAGAAGATCAAGGAAAACCGTAAGTTTACAATGAGTGCTCTCGCTATGGAATTCCCCCAAATCTCACGATCATTAATTCATGAAATTGTTACCGAAAAACTGAAATTTCGAAAACTTTGCTCACGTTGGGTACCGAAAATTCTTACTGAGCAACACAAAACACAACGGATGGGTAGTGCACTTCAGTTTTTGAACCGTTATGATGAAGGCGGTGAAGATTTTCTGTCACAGATAGTCACAGGAGATGAAACTTGGGTTTCTTAAGACACCCCAGAAACTAAGCGGCAATCAATGGAATGGAGGCACACTTCATCTCCAGCAAAGGTTAAGCCGAAACAAATCTTGACACCTCGAAAAATCATGTGCACAGTGTTTTGGGACAGGAAAGGTATCTTACTGATTGATTTCTTACCGCGAGGTCAAACAATCAATGCATAAGTTTACTGCGAGACACTGAGGAAATTGCGCCGCGCAATACAGAATAAGTGCCGAGGATTTCTGTCCAAAGGTGTTGTTTTTCTTCATGACAATGCACGACCACACACTGCAAATGTGACGAAAAACCTCATACAGGGATTTGGCTGGGACGTGTTTGACCATCCTCCGTACAGCCCTGACCTTGCTCCTAGCGACTTTCATCTGTTCTTACATCTGAAGTCTTTCCTTGGCGGTCAACACTTCAACGATGACGAAGAGCTGAAAGAAAATGTTTCCAAATGGTTGAAGACACAGGCGGCAACCTTCTATGAAGAAGGCATAGAAAAACTTGTGCCACGCTATGACAAATGCCTGCAAAATTTCGGCAGTTATGTAGAAAAGTAGTTTAAGAGTTGTAGATTTTAGTGCAATAAATATTTTTTCTGTATCTGTAGACAAATTATTTTTATTACCAAACAGAACTTACTTTCTGGACGTACCTCGTATTTTCATATCATCAGCATACAACAAGACCTTACTGTTCTTTACACAATCAACTATATCATTAATAAATAAAATGAGCAACAATGGTCCTAAGTTGGAGCCTTGAGGCACACCCAATTTTACAATAAACTCACTAGATAAAGAGCCGTTATAGTTAACAATCTGCCTTCTATTATATAAATATGAAGAAAAAGCTTGATTCCATTATCAGAAAAACCAAAATAATGTAGCTTCTTTGGTAGTTCTAAATGATTAACTTTGTCAAACGCTTTAGCAAAGTCCGTATAAATAACATCTACCTGCTCTCCCTTATCCAAAATAGAAGTACAAAAATCAGAAAAACACAAAAGGTTTGTATTTATGGATCTACCAGAATAAAAACCATGCTGATAAGGTGTAATAAAATTTTTTACATGCTTACAAATCTGATTGAATAGTATTGATTCAAATATTTTAGCTGGAGCTGACAAAATAGCAACAGGTCTGTGATTTTTAATATCACTCCTTAATCCTTTTTTAAAAATTGGCACAACCTTAGTTAATTTCCAACAATCAGGAAAACAATTTGAGTTGACTGAAGTATTAAATAAATGCTTGAGGGGCTTAATTAAAGACTCACAACATCCTTTAAAAATAAAAGAAGAATGCCATCAGGACCAAATGAACAATGTGATTTAAGTTTTTTTAATTGCTTGTAAAATTTTCCCCTCAGTAATGTTAGTAAAAGTAAGACAAGCAATGCCGGCGTATACCGTAACCGGCAAGCCGAGTGCGGCTGCAGTCAACTGATCACAAGCTAGATAAGAATCCTCATACACTGACTTGAAATATCGGGCAAATGCCTCCGCAATAGCAGCGTTGCCCTCCACCTCCCCCCATCCAGTGTCATTGTTGTAACTCTACTATCAGTCGACCTCAACCTCTTCACTGCAGACCAAAACCGTACAGGATTATTTGCAACCTCTTACTCAAGATAAGAAGTGTACCTTAAATAGTCATTCTTAATACACCTTTTACATTCTGCCCTAACTGTTCTATACTCTTCAAACAAATAACAATATTTTAATATTTTATACTGCCTATGTATTTTTTCTTTTTTCCTAATAATATTAATAGTAGCGTTCGAAAACCAAGTAAGGTATTTAAGTTTTCTATGTTGTTTTTTAAAAGGAACATGCAAGCTAAGTTTAGAATATAACTCTTCATAAAAGTACTTAACACATTCACTTACATTGCTACTATTTATAACATTTTCCCACTCCAAACTTTTTATTGAATGATACAAACTTAAATAATCACCTTGTTTCAAATTATATTTATTACTTCACAATTAATGAATACTTTTTTTACTGTAACATGCTCAATTTCAAAGTCAATTTATAAAGCAGGGTGATGGTTATCCAATTTAACAATTGGGTCATCCTCAAGCACTTCTATCAGTTCAAACTAAATCTAATGTCCTACCAGTGCAGTTCAAAATATCATTTTTAAGTTTAAGATTAAATAACTCCATAAAAATTGCAATTGCTTACATATTTCACCTCCATTATTTAAATTAACAAAATTCCAGTTATTGGAAGATTAAAATCTCCTAAAATCAAAATTTTTCATTACTAAAACTAAACATCTCCAATTTTTCAAAAAATGACTTATGCAAAGAAAGTTGTGAGTTTGGAGGGAAATAAACTACTCCTAAAATAATTGAAAATTGTTTTGAGAACGTTATACGAATCCAAATACTTTCACCTTCTGTGTCCAAGGTGTGAAGCCTAGAAGATTTAATATTATTTTAATAGCCAGCAAAACACCACCACCCATTGTATTTAAACCACCCCTGTCCTTCTATAAACAACATAACTATCATCAAAAAGTTCAGAACTACTTATTGATTCTTTAAGCCAAGTTCCTGTAATGGCAACTATTTGATAATCATTATTTATTAATCCTAATCCAAAAGGCAGAATCTTTTTACTAAGACATTAACAAATATTACTCTTAAAATCTTATTCTTAAGAACAATGACGTTTCCATTGTAGTAAAAAATTGTTCACGCTCCCTAATTTTTCATTGAAAAATGTTTTGTGCCATAAATATTATTTAACTTACAATTTTAATTTAGTTTTAGTGTGTTGAAAAAAAAGGAAGCCATGTGATGTATTCCTTAACTTTGAAACAATCCTACTTACCAATACAATTCCTTGGTCCACCGCTAAAAGGAATGTACATGAATGGATGCCTCTTGAGATTGTCTACAGAGAGGAATCGCTCAGGATCAAATTTCTCTGGATTCGGATACAAATTTTTCTGGCGATGTAGATAATAAGGCATTATTATTAAATTTGATCCAATAGGAAGAGTATACTCTCCTGTAAAAGCCAAATTTACTAAAATAAATATAGCAATTTAGTTTAGTTGCAGTAAGATGCAACTAAATATTGGAATTCATACTTTTAATTGACATTTTAAAATATGAGATAAAACAGGAAAGAGATATTAAATCATATTATTCATAATTTTAAAACCTTGAAATTGATTATTTTAAATCAGCTGTTGCAGTGAATAATAAAAATTAATTATATTATACATGGAGTATCCAAGCTTTAAAACAATATTTTCAAGTATTGTTTTTATATGTAAAAGTCATATTAGATATTTACATAAAAACCCATAAAAGTGGCTTCAGTTATTCTGTGTCAGTTATATATTAGGCCTGAATTCGTTATGTACTACAGTAACTGTTGGTTACCAAGTTGAAGCTCGTTATCTAGTATCCGGCTTATGTATGCAACAGGAGGGTACAGACGGAGTGATTCTTTGATAACAGCTTCCAAATACACCATTTTACTCAGGTCTTGTGAAGTAGCATGCCGACTGCTCTCTCCAAATATATCTAAGAGCTCATTGTGTGCTTTTTCCTGAAAACAAGCATTAAGTTCATTTCCTTTTTCGGGTTCTTTATTAGAAAAATATTTCAATTAAAATAATGAAAAAACTCAGTATTTCCAATATTTTTTAACGTCTGAAGATGCTTAGCTTGTAGGTAAAAGACCTTAATGAAATAAAATATTTTATTGAAAATACTGAGTTTTTTAATTATTTTAATTTAAAGGAAGTTTATTTCACTATCTACTGACAATATTCTGTAAATTTATTAGTTTAATGAAGAGTGTTTATTTTATTAATATCATTGAGGCTTTCTCAAAAAGAAGAATACATTGTCATGTTCAATGATATATCAAGTGACCTAAATACTATTCCTCCTTTCCTAGTGTGGGTATATTGCACTCACTATTTACTATCTCAACTGCATAAATTCGCCACACAACAATCAATGAGAGGTTAAACGTAAGAAAGGGCAACTTTCGCACAATTTCGCCTCAATACAGAAGTTTTTTTTCTATTCTTTCTGTAACAGCCCTTGAGAAGCCAAGGCAGTTGGACAACTCAGCAACATACAGTAAATAATGCCTATATGAACGGTGAGATTAAAGTGAAAGTAATGTGGGAAAAAGTTAGTTCTACATAATGAATAAAAAAATGTTGTAATATTTGACTTGTAAACAACAATCATTATGTAAAATAACTTAAATTGCAGACATTATCGTAAAATATTCAAGTCCACTAGAGGTGTTGGAAATTTTAAAAATTAGCTATCAGAAACTTTATTATGTGAACCAAAGTTATGAGAGATTTATGGCCTTCCGATTTGATTGAGTGAAAGTAAATTTTAGTTTAGAATGAGCGTAAAATATGCATGTGTGACCTTGTTATTATAAAAATATTATCAAAGCTAATTGTCCTCTCCTTTTCCCTCGCGTGTCAATCTTTGTTTTTTAAAAAGATGCAATCATTTGACCTGCAACTCTATAGTGTTGATAAGCAATATCATATTATGATAACCTTTCAGTATTTAAGATGTAATGTGACGAGTATTATTTGTAATTAGTTTGATCTTTATGACTGGTCCTAGCGTATTCCTTGAACTTGCTTCACTATAACGCAAATTAGTAAGCACATTTTTAATTTTAAGTTATTCTTGCAACATGATTGATTGTTGTTTATTTTTCAGCAGTCCCATAATGGCAAACTTCCCAATACAAAACATATTTTCCGTCACTAGTTCAATATCAAGATTTAAAAAAAACTAAAAGATAATTTAAGGGATATTTTTTATGAAAATTATAAAACTTAATAAACTGAATAAATATGGAAAATTAACTTCATTATTAACTAACAACGATTTTTCAAATAAATGTTTATAAATAAATTACAAAATGTTACATAAAACAAATAAATATTGTTATGTTTATGTAAAATTATGTTTTTCTAGACTAGATTATTTGTATATGGGTTTGTTTTTTATTAAACTATCTTGATGTAGATACAGTACAGTATCTAGAGTACGGCCGTACGCCAGTCCGGCATGTCCAGTAATCCTGCGCTGTGCAGCCACTGCAGGGTGAATCGCGACTACACATCTGACCTTGAGTTGTACATCTGTTTTCATGTCTGTCTGTGTCTCTGAGAGTAAGCTGTTTATATAATAAGTGACTGTGTTAGCATCCGCTATTTACTTTTAGTATAGTTCTTTAAGTGTTATATAGTATTTATTCTGTTTTTTAGTTAGCGTATATACTGTAATATTATTAGTATTTTGTATTATACAGTAGTTTTGAAGTTAACTTTACGTTAAGTGTACAAGTTATTGCAATATCTGAAAAAAAGAAATACATAACATAAGAGACATAAAATTAGAGGGTAAAATTGTAATTTCAAAACTTTCGGGTATGACGAAGTACCTATGCCCTTTATTAAGAATGTCAAACATCTTTTGGTTAAGCCTTTAGCTCATGTAATAATGTTCATGTATGTGTATCATATGTTTTTTATCCTACTTCCACTAATCCAACAATTTCAATAATCTGGCATTACGGTACCGATCCAGATATAGGGCCGAATTAGCGAGATCGTACTGCATATTTTCTGGTTGGGTAAAAGGATAGTAAAGAGTCCCCACGCTGCTGCACTGCACATAGCCCTATTTCCTCTCTCTCTCATGCTCCTCTGTCTCTCTCACTTCCTTCCACTCCACCCACTCCCCCATTCTCCAGTCAGACCGTCCTTCCCCTCTTCAGGTCCACAAGCATTATCGCCGCTCAGCTAAAATAATTGTTTTGTTGAATATCTGTGACTGTAGACATTTTGGGCAGGCAAGGGTGAAGAACAGAAAGTACTTCCGGACAAGCGACTCTCGAGAAAGAAAATGGGGGAATGAGAGGGGGTGATTAATTTCCTTTACTGCTCACAGGTTGTTCTCTAAATAGTTGAAACTTGAGACAATTTCAACCTCTTTAACTTTATTGACGACAGATAGCAGCACCGTCGCTCCTATATCCTGTGCATCAGAATTTAGCATTGGATGGAGCAAGATAGATATTCTCTGTATAGTAAAATCAATGGTAAAAGAGAAACCCACAAACTAGTCTTGACAGATTTTGAAATACAGTTATCCTATAATGGATCTTCTTACTTGAATTTCCTGGTCATGGCCCAGTAGGAGAAGAGTCCATGATATTGCACTTGATGATGTTTCATGACCCTAAAAAGAAACGTTATATAAAGTATTAAGAAATAAAATATTTAAGTATTAACTTAACAACATGAATCATTTTTCTTCATCTATTTGCTTACTTAGATCTCCTACTGCAATATTAGCCTATAATTTTGTATGTATTATTTACATTTTTATAAGGTAAAAGCTTTGGTAGCCTCTTTTTGTGTTTGTTTTCAAGTAATTTTTAACGTTCTCTTTGTTGATTGTTTCCATACACTTTTATTTTAATTTTATAAAGTACCTATGGATGCAATCATGAAATTAATTCAACTACATCCTGGAACGAATCTAAAACTAATTAGAACATCTTGTCTTTATTGTTTCATTATTGGCAATTGTTTTAGAACAGTTTTATAAAAATACTATAATTACTGCGGTTATAATAAAGTAATGATGCATTAGAAAAATAATAAATAAATTGTGATTGTATATTACTACTGTACTTAAGTAATCCTTTATTTATAAAAAAATCAATAATTGTTCCACTAAAAAAATTATAAAAGCAATTTGAAACTGTAATATTAAAACAATATGTAGGTACTGTTTTAACTTATACAACGATTGATACATTCTTTGTTAAAAAGTATTTATTTTACTCTTTTTTAAGGAGAGGCCGACCCCTTCCTAACCTTACTCTACCCATTCCTCATAGACTATTGATCTGTGCGAGGAACTTATTCAGACAGAGTAAAGTGGCGAACCAGTACAGTAGAAGGTGAATATTAGCCTACTGATAAATCTTCCAGTCTAGGCCAGATTCGAACCAGCGCTATCTCTAACCCAAGCTCAAAGTTAGACCGCTCGGCCACCGGCTCACCCGGTCTATTTTTTATTCTTTATTATGAAGAATAAAAAATATGCCATTAACTGCGAAAAACTGCTCACTGAATTTATGTTTTTATCGATATTAGATAATTTATTCCTAAAACAGAACGATTTTCGTTTAGTTTTCATACATAAATATACTTTATAAGGGTAAAAATACACACTCACATGCCAACCCCATTACTCCACTCGCTGTGCTCTTGTCAGGTCAGTCTTAGGTCTCGGTAATGTCAGTTGGTAGTAAGTCTTAATCAACGCGCTTGAAACACCTTGGACTAAAGCCCCACTGTATGATTTATAATTATATTAATTTTACTTGCATTAATTACTAACTATATCACAATTTATTTTCTAACTTAATTGAAAAATAATTAAGCTTTGCTAATAATAAGAACAGCATATCTAGAACTAGAACAGAATAAATTAAATAAATGAAGAAGGCTAATTTTCTGCCCAAAGATGAACCCTTTCCAAACAACTCATTATTTAACACTGTTGTAATTTGTTAATTTTCAGATAAATGACCAAACTTGCTCATTAGTTCATGTCTAGTTTCAATTTTGAATGGTTAAAATTTATTTTAAATTGATTATTGGTACCATGAATTCTGAAAAAGTAAATTAAGTTCCATTCATTAAATTATGAAAATTGCTCATTAAAATATTAAAATGAAAGTTCAGTTTACACAAACTTAAGTTTATCATTTATTCCTAAAGATGCCGATCCTTAAGATATGGGCGAATTTGGATTTCGAGTGAGTTAGATGAATGTAGATGAGCGAATGTAGTCATTGTTACAAACTAAGGCCAACTATTCCTTAGAAAGTGTCATTAATTTGTCAAATCAACTATTAACTTTTCAATGATTCACTTGCCTTTTAACTTCTTGAACCATTTTCCTTGTTCAATCTTGTAAGGTTTTATTTTACTTTTTTTTAAACTTTACTTGCCAGTTCACATGGGTCTGCAGACCTGTGTGAGGACTTTAATTATTATTAAATTTAACTTTATTCAACAAATGAAGTAGTGACCATTACCTCAGTGGGGATTCAAACTTTGGACCTTACCCTCCGCAGTCTGTAGCGTTAGCCACTGAGCCATCTTATTCAATAGAAAAAGCACTGAAATCTAGCTGGTAACTTGAATTTATCCTCAGTAGTCAGATAAGGAGGGTGCTTGTTAAGTTTCTATTAAGTATTTTTAGCACAGACTAATAGTGCTGGAATAGTGTGGGAAACCTTGGTAAGATATTATTTTGCAAACATTTATTTTAAAAAATCACCATAGCCTAACTAATTTTCATTTAACAATTCTAGTAGGAATACAACTTCAGACAAAAGAAGATTTCAGAAGATGGCTTTAATAAAAGATTAATTTTCAGTTATTTACTATAAATACTTTTTAATTTTAACTATCAATTTTATTATATAATTAAGGGATATTTTTAATATTCATGCCAAACATCGGGTCTGGTTTGGTTGTTTGCTGGGAAGTATGTTTCCTACAAATTAAATTATTAATTTGAAATAATAACTCATTGAACATGATTCCATTCTCACAATGAACATTTTTAATCAATTATTATATTTACCTCAACCATAAAAGTATCAACTTCTTGTCTGATTTCTATATCTGAGAATGAATCGGGATAATTCTCTGCCATTTCTAGAAGGAAGTCCACAAATGCAGCTGGTTTCTTATCTAAAAAAGTATAAATTTAGAAGTGCAACGTTAAAATGTACAGAACTTTTTCAGTACTTGTGTATTGAAACGAAAATTACTAAAATAATACCTTCAAACTATTTAGGTGAATTTGATACTTTATTTAAAATAATAACATTGTTTTATAGCTAAAATAATAATGACTTTATCACTTCTTCACTTTGTTTTGTACTACTATCTCAAAACCAGAGTAACAATCTTATTCCGCCTTGCTACATGAAAACTACTATTATTTTTTTTTCTTTATTACTATGCTAAGTTGTACATCTAATGAAATAATAATGTTGAATTTATTTAATCTATTATTTACAAATTTAACACAAATCCAATATTTTTAATTTATCTAACAACAATAATTTTTTTTAAGGAAAGGCCAAACTCATTCTTAACTTTACTCTGCCCATTCCTCATAGACTATTGATCTGTGCAAGGAACTTAATTCAGACAGAGTAAGGAGGCGAACCAGTACAGTAGAAGATGAATATTACTGATAAATCTTTCAGTCTATTCCGGATTCGAACCAGCGCTATCTCTAACCCAAGCTCAAAGTCCTGACGCCTTAGACCGCTCGGCCACTGGCTCGCCCAATTATGAATCTAACTGGAATTATTCTAGTAACCTGGTTAGTTGATAACAATTTTAATTACATAATTAAACAAAAACTTATCTAGATTAACAAAGCAAACTCAATTATGTTTGGAACTGATGAATAATAAAAAAAAGTTAATCTCAATGACATATCCTCACAAACCTATCTAAAACAACTAAATATTACAAGATTGGGTAGAATCTTGGTCAATAGAAAAAGCACTGAAATATTTTCGTGATCTCCATTTTGGAACTGTAAATATTTTGGCAAAACTTTCTTTCTTGTATCCCTTCAAAATTGCATATTCAGTCTGTTGTTTGATAACTATTCTATACAGGGTGAATGGTTCGTGGTGTTTAAAAATTTAAGGGCTTAAACTACATGCTTGGGGCTACTTAAAAACACAAATTTCAGTTTTATATGCCAAATGGTTAGAGTGGTATGTTCAAATTAAGATTTTTTTTAAATCGTGGGACGTAACCATAAAAAAGCGTTATTACTTACATAAAAAATCGTATTTTTTAAACTGTGACACCATTTTTGAAATCTACATTAAATTTTCAACAAGAATAATGAGCTAGTAAGATGGGTAAATTAAGGTTGGTATTTAAAATTATGTGTTAAAGTAAAAAAATCATATTTTTGTAAAATTTTAAACAATATTTTACGCGTAGTTACTAAATTATGGTAACGAACATAATGTGTCAAACCATACAGAAAACTGCGTAATTTAATGTTCTATTCAATGGTATAATTGTGATTTTAATTATTTTGTTTCGTCATCGAAAGCGTTAGGTGAAACTGAATTGAAACACAGTTTGCAGAAAACTTGAAGCTTTGACTATTTATTACAAGAAAGATTATAATACTTTGATTTGACATAGTATTAAGACATACGAATTACATTCATAAAAATAATTGTAAAAAAAGATCAACTTAAAAGAATAAGATTTACAAATGTTGTTCAAACTACCTTCCTCCATTTATGATGCAGGCCCGTGCTCTCTTATGCATTTGTTGAACTGTCACTTTTGTAGAGACTTCTTGGAGCACTACTTCAGCAGCCGCAGTTATTCTCTCCCTCAGGTCTTGTTCTGTGTTGATAGGTGCAGAATAGACTTTTTCTTTCATCCATACCCATGCACAGAAATCCATAGGACTAAAGTTTGGCGATCTAGCTGGCCACGGTACGGTCCACCCCGTCCAATCCATGTAGGATAATAGAGCGTCAACCAGTGACGCACATCTGCGGTGAAATGCGGTGTAGCTCCATCTTGATGGAAAATGAGAATGTCTTTTTTTTCTTGGTTGAGATGGTCTAGCAGCAAAGGGAGACCTTGCTGTAAAAAGTCCAAAAAGCGTTCCCCGTTAAGGTTTCCCTCGAAACAATGTGGGCCAATAAGCGTTTCACCTACTACCCCAACCCATACCATAATGTGAAATCTACTTTGAAAATATCGTTCTTTGGTTGCTCTTGGGTTATCTTCCACCCACATGTGCATATTATGTCTATTAAAGATTCCTTGTCTTGTAAATATGGCCTCATCTGTCCAAAGGATCTTTTTAAAGAAATGATACTGCTCAATATCGCTATTGAGCAACCATCTACAGAACTGAACACAAGGAGCAAAGTCTTCAGCTTCAAGTGCTTGTACAGGCATGAAGTGGTATGGATGAAACTTGTTTCTATGAAGAATATCCAACGCTTTCCACTGTGAAACATTTAGTTGAGCCGCAATTGCCCTACTACGGTACTACTCTCTGGGTTTTCTTGAAAGGTATTTAGAATCAATTCTTCAACACCTACATCATAATTAGCTGGACCTACCTCAGAAGACTTTCTTTGAACTTTTCCACTTTCCAATAACCTCTGGTGAAGTATAGTGAACACCTGTGGGCTGGGAGCTTTTCAATCTGGGTACCTTAAACTGTACTCTCTTTGTGCAGCAAGTGCATTGCCGTTACAAAATCCATAAACAAAGTGCATTTCTGCATATTCTCTTGTAGTGAACTCCATGATGCTACAGAACTCAACAGCTTATACACAGACCTGGTCTAAAGAGTAAACAGATAATGGATTCCAGTTTTCCTCGTGATAAGGTTGCTTTAAAAGAAACTAACTTTTGTTAAACTAAGCAGGTAGTGAAATTTCCCAGTCATTAAGGACAACAGACAAAACTCTTGCTAAGGTTGGGGTGTATGCCGGGTCTAAGAATTGTGATAAAACCCCATTCGTCCCTGATTTACATGTGTTTTTAATCACATAACGTTATTTGAATGTCCAGTCCTAGTTGCTGGCTAGTAAGATAGTCTTACAATTTTTTAACCACTCTGTGTTTCTTTCTATTCAAATAATAATAAAAAATGGAACATTGTACGATAATACAAACAAAAGCATATCACTGGAACGAACATTAAATTGTGCAGTTTTCTGTATAGCTTGACACATTATATCCGTTACCACAATTTAGTAACTACGCGTAAAACATTGTTTAAAATTTTACAAAAATATGATTTTTTTACTTTAATGCATAATTTTAAATACCAACCTTAATTTACGCACCTTACTAGCTCATTATTCTTGTTGAAAATTTAATGTAGATTTCAAAAATGGTGTTACAGTTTAAAAAATATAATCTTTTGAGTAAGTAATAAAGCTTTTTTATGGTTAGGTCCACGATTTAAAAAAAAACTTTAATTTGAGCATACCACACTAACCATTTGGCATGTAAAACTGAAATTTGCGTTCTTAAGTAGCCCCAAGCATGTAGTTTAAGCCCTTAAATTTTTAAACACCACGTACCATTCACCCTGTATATGGATGTCAGTATTAATGTTCATATATTGTGAATTTTTGTTGGTCAACACCCTAGTATTTCCTCTTTTTAACACGTTCATTGCACATGGTAGGAATATGCCTCTGATTGTCAGGGTACTGAAGAGATATTTTATCAACCATATGACACTTAGGAGTTACAATTTTTGACCTTACAGTCTACCTATCGGGTGTCATGATGACGAGAGAAGTCAGACACGTTTATTTAGTCTGCATATTTTTTAATTTTAACATGTTTTTTGTTCTGTTCTTGTCTCTATGCATATCCTTATGACATTTATTCCAATAAACATTACAGTGTGGAGACTTGGACATGTGCAATAGTGTTCCCATATTACTTCAGTTGTAGGCCTAACAGGTGCAAACACTTGACACTGGATATGATCAGACGTGGTTGGTACCATCACGACAAGCACAACCCGAAGTCATGACCAGCTATTCTACCAGCAATAGGAACTCCGTTGACCTGCTAATACACAGCCAGTAGTGTAACACACTTAACAATGAGATGAAGTCACATTTAACTTTTTAAATACAATAAACCTTACAATACTTGTATGACAAATCTGATGTTGACGTTGAAAGGGTTAAATAACAAGAACAAACTCTAAGCAGATGTATAGAATAAACTCACAACACTGATGACAAATAGTCATTAGACAGGAATGGAGTCGACACATGCACTAAACGTTTCTGAAACACATCACCTCGGATCGTCTTATTAGTCGTTACCAAATTAACTTTGCCAAACTTACATAGTCACTTGGTTTGATTGTAGGAGATTAGGACCAATTGTCCCGCTTATCTGTGCTTTTTAAACTGCCATCATTTATCTTAGGTATTTGTTAATTTTTCATCTTAAATGCAAAGTTACAATTTAAACCGTTTTTAAAGGACAATTTATAAACACTCCTTATAAAACCACTAACTAAAAAGATGAGCTGCAATGGTAGTACCATGAAGGAATTTGTGTAAAGGGAAAAATTAATACTTGAATGGTTTAATTTTTAATTACAGTTACATATTGTCTCTATAAAGTATCTAAAGCTCTGTAGTAAAAGTCTATACATCTATTGACTGTTACATATGTATATCATATGGTTTGTTGTCAGCTATCATTTGTTAATTTTTTAAAAGCTGAGATGTATTTTTGGATAAAGATCCAAACGTTATGATAACATATTCATTAAATAAAATTTTAAGTGATCTCCAGTCACAAAGCTAAGTCCAATCTATCTAGCCATCACTGCTACCTGCCTCACTGATTCTGTCTATGTTGGCTAATCCCTTCGTAAAAGAGCGAGGTGGCACTCTGTAACTATATGATCCATTGTTTGGATAGATTACCAAATTAACTTTGCCAAACTTACATAGTCACTTAGTTTGATAGTAGGAGATCAGGACCAATTGTCCCGCTTATCTGTGCTTATGTATGTTATATAGATGTACCAGACTCTTGTACCGTTTTTACAAATATTTGTGAAAACTAAAAAATATCTATCTACCTTCAAAATACCTTTCTATAATAAGTTATTAAAATATCTTAAAAGGTCCAAATAGAACACAGAACATAATGACAATACATTATAATAGGATATATTAAGCACAATAGAGGATTATAATCAATGCCTTTCTTGTTTCCATTGACTAATTAATTTATAAATACACTTTATGAAAAGTATAGAATATATTATGAAAGTACTATAAAAATATTAACTTCCTGTTACTAATGGTAAAACAAGAGGAAACTACAAAATATCTGTTGAAATCAAAAGCTGGAAAACTTATTGCAAACCACGAAAATAAGTGTAAAAAGAATTTATTGATATATGTTCCATATTGTGTATCCTTATTAACAGTACAAGTAAGTTTGTATTGATGTACGTTCTATAATGTATTCTCATTAACAATACAAGTCAGTTTGTATTGATGTATGTTCCATATTGTGTATCCTCAATAACAGTACAAGTCAATTTGTATTGATGTATTGATTCATTCCTGAAAATCATTTCACATTAATCTGTTATTAATTCAATTGACTTACTGCTTTGTTTTTATAAAACAATTTATTAGATTCTGTCACCACCCCTGTTCAAAAGTATTTTCTAAAAAATAAAAATTTGACTTCTTCAAGTCAACAAGATGTTGTGGTATTCATCTTATGGAAATACTATAAAATGAGTAAATAAAATTAACTTTTATTTTAACCAAATAACTAGTGAACACCGGATGTATGATGCATGTGGCTACATCAAATGGCAATGCCTAGTAAATGACGTTTACTATCCATGTCAAAATAACAATTATGTGACAATCTGCAGTTATTATTACATATGAATGAAATATAAAAAGTGTTTTTCTTTGACTTTCAACTATTTTATGATGTTAAATTGCCCAGTAGCACGATTAGAGATAATTTATTCTGGCTACAAAATCAGCTGACTTAACCCGTTAAGAAACAGCTATTGTCTGAACTGATAGTAGCTGACATAAATGATGTATAGTATATGTATAAAGGAGTAACTAATTTGAACTAGAGATTACACATTGTTTAGACACATGCACCAGTATGGAGTGATCAGTCATAAAGGTAAACTAAAATAATTTGTTTTCTTATCTAAATTTACCTGTTTTCCCATTCACTTTTTCTAAAGCTCGCTTTTTTTTGCTTTCACTAATTACCTAAAATCACAATTCAAATAAATTTCAAGTTATTCATAATAGACATACAGTTCTTTTTAGTAACTTAGAACATATAAATATGACATAATTATTTTAAACTAGTGTATCAGTCTTTCTCATTATAAAGACAAAAGCAAAAATGCATCTTGCATTATTTCAATCAATCAATCAAAATAACTTTATTCGTGTCAGTACAAATTGTACATTTGAATGGCATCACAGTTATATTACGTAACAATGTCACTAAAGTAAGAATCCTTAACTACATTTCTATTCTCATCTTTCAAACTCCAATGTTATACAATTTTCACTGCTATGAAAAATTATATAGCTGAAAAACAACAAAAAACTGCACAAGGTTTAAGAACTTAAATCATACATTTATTATTCATTCTTAAGATGCAGTTCTCCAAGACATGAGCGAATATGGGATTCAAATGAGTGTGATGAGGGAGTGTTCATTGTTACACGCTAAGGCCGACTATTCCTCAGGAATTATGATTAATTAATAACCCCAATGACAAATGAACAGCTGGTGGTTATCGGCTGATCCCTTTCAAAATGTATATGATTATTTGGGGTTTGAACTGAGAACCTTTAGCTTTTGAAGTTGGGGTTTAACCAACTACGCTACAATTTATTTATTAATGTAAATTAATTGTGGTTTTCCAGAGTGTTTTATATACAAACTTAGTCATGTCATAAATTTCATGAAGATTTTACTAGAATAGATTAGGGTAGAATGGTTTATTAGAATTTTCCTTTATTGACTTTGATCATGCTAGATGAAACTTATTTTGTCAGCGAGGCCCAATACAAACTATAATAGCCCAGTAAATAAAGGGAAAAAATTGCCCTTTGTCGCAACTAATTGGTGGAAAGCTGGATTTGATATATGTGATAGAACCACATAAGACATGTATTTTCCCAAAAGTCCCCACTTCTCCCCCTTGAGCTTTCCCCCCCACCCCCTTCAAACCTGGGATAAC